>CM053597.1:78597347-78677473 GCA_028646575.1 Pseudocheirus occidentalis
GGTTAATGCTGGATATGTAGATCTGAGAATCAGCTACATAGAGATGATAATTGAACCAATGAGAGCTGATGAAGTCACTAAGTGAGACAGTATAGAACAGCAGTTCTCAATCTGTGGGTCGAGACCCCTTTGGGGCCAAACGACTCTTTCACAGGGGTAACAGGGGTCACCTAAGACCATCAGAAAACACATATTTCCAATGGTGTTAGGAATGGAAACACCCACTCTTCTATCCATTTCTAGGCAGGTCTGCCCACATGCAGATACACCCACATATGAGTATTAAAGGGTCACGGCATTAGAAAGGTTGAGAACCTCTGGTCTAGAAGGAAAGTAGAAGGCCCACAGCAAAAACCTTGGGGTTATTGGGTGTGACAGGAAGTACCAGCACAGGACATGTAGTACAGGTCAGATTGACAGAGATAGAAATAGGAGAGAGCAATGTTGTGAAAATTTAGAAAGGAAAGATAATCCAGGAAGAGATGATGGACAGTGTTGAATACTGCCTGGAGGTCTAGATACATTAGGAATGAGAAAAGGCACTTAGATTTAGCAATTAAGATGTCACTGGGTACCTTAGGATGATAGTTTGTTTTGCTTATGATTATGCTTTCCTTGGTTATTTTCCCCATTTTAATCCTGCTTCTCTCTAGCCTCACCTATTTCCTGTTGAAGTTGATGTATTTTTATATCACCCTCTGTGAATGTGTGTGTGTTTGTGTGTGTGTCTGCCCAAGCATGCACATGCATGTACTGCAGGGCTACGTATATAACCCTCCTTTGCCCAGTTCAGATAGGAGTGAGATTCATTTTTTGCCTGCTCCCTACCCTTCCTTTGGGTTTATATATTCTTTTCACATACCTCTAATATCAGAAATGACGACTTATTTTTCCTTTCTACTCTAGTGTGCTTAAAACAAAACACCTGCCTTCTATTTACGCTCCTCCCCCTAACAACCCCATAATAGAATCTCCTGCCCTCAGGTTGTCTGCTTTCCTTTCTAACTTTTTTCTTACTTTTTTTTTCTTAATGCTCTTTGAAGCTATTAAGATTCTAAAGGTAGTCTGCTCCTATGAGAATGTTAGATTGTATTATCATATTTCCCTGACTAATTGCTCAAATAAACTTACTTTCTAGGCTTTTCTCAATGCCTCTTTTTGCTTTCTAAAGTTTCTACTTAGCTTTTTATCAGTAATGCTGGAAAGTCCTTTTCTCATTAAAGGTTGATTTCACATCCCTCCTTCCCCTTCCTTTGCCCTTTTAGGGCTGTCCTCTCATTATGCCCAGGCCAACTAAGTCTAGTTTTCCCATAAGGACATTAAAACCATCTTCAAGACTTGATTGGTTTTTGAGTTCAGAGATTCTTTTATTTTTAATCTCTTCCTAGAGCCTGGTATTTAAGAGTTGCTTAATAAATGTTTGTTGACTAATTGATTGTATAATATGTCATTCAGGTAATACAATTAGTATAAGTATAGAAATGTTTAATGAGGCATTTAAAATATATAACACATGTCACTTAATTTGCTCTTAGTATCATTGGATAATATGGGATAATGAGATCTGGATCTGGAAGGGATTTTGAGACTATTAGCCCAATCATCTCATTTTATAGGTTAGTGAATTGAGGCCTTGAGAAGTGAGGTTGGGCAGAGGGGAGGACAGAAGAACAAAGATTGGAAAGATATGGTTTGTGGTTAAGAAATGGAAGCACTGGACAGCTAGGTAGTGCAGTGAGTAGAGCATTGGCCCTGAAGTTAGGAAGATCCAAGTTCAAATGCAGCTTCAGACACTTAACACTTACTAGCTATGTCACCTTTGGCAAGTCACTTAACCCCAATTGTTCAGCCTTCCCCACTCCAAAAAGACCAAAAAAATAAAATGGAAGCAGCTAAAGGATTGTACATTGCACAGAAACCATATACCTGTAAATCATGATAGTGAATTCAGATACAGAGCTAGGGATCTGGTTTTTTGACTCCAAATCTCATGTTTTTTCCACTGCTTCATGCTAGTCTTTATTAAAATAGTTTCTATTGCACCTGAGACTGGCTTGAGAGTATACTTAGCACTGCCGGAATAATTCATGATAAAGAAGTGAAAATACAATAAAGAAGAGAGGGAAGGGTTATATTCCTCATGCTGTAGCCACAAGAATGACCCTAAACCTTCAGGTAGTAGAAACAGGTAGCTTGCTAATTCTTATAACTTGAGTGCTGATAACACAAAACAAGGATTCTTGACCTGGGGTCTGTGAAATTATTAGATGACTAGATAGATATATAGATAATTACATTCCTTTGCATTTGGTTTCCAGGACAGTTGGCTTCATTTGTACTCACATATTTTATTTTACGCATTTAAAAATCTTATTTTGAGAAGTGGTCCTTAGGCTTCAGACTACCAAAGAGATCCATGACATGCAAAAATGTTAAGAATCTTACTTTAAATATTTGTGATCTGTTTCTTTTCCTTTCTTGGTTATCTTCATTTCGGTCTAGTACACTGTGGAGACCCACGAGTGGGATTAAAATAGTTTAAAAGAAGAATTATTTAATTCAATTAGTGTCAAATGTAGTAAGTCCTTTCATCTACTAAATGCAAGGGGAGGCCTGATAGCTTACCTGAAAATACCCAAAGGAGGGGAGCTGGTGATATTGAGAGAATACTGGGGCTGGGCCTGGCACAACCAAGGTAGAGTTGGGAAAGGGTAGGAAAGGGGTCTAACCAGGGATATGACCAGAAAGTATTAGGCAAGAAGATGAGTCAGTCTATGATGGTTTTGTGAGAGGTTGCACTTAGAACTAGACATGATGATGTCAAATACATACTGCTTCTTATGGGTCAATTCTTCACTCTCTGCAGCAAGGCAACAGCTCAGGTATTTGGGTTATTCCATGCTTTTGATAGGGATTCTCTTGAGGCTGGTTTTGCAAACGTCAGCTAAGTAACTACAATGCATAGAATTTTCATATTTGAGAGGTTCAAGGGAAGGGGAAGAACTGAAGAAATCAGATACAAGGCAACAGGAAGAGGTGCAGTTAGGAAAGTCAGTCTATTGGATGGGAAAAAAAGACGAGGGTCAGAAAACTAGAGTTTTCTACAGACTACAAACACTGATGTTCTAAATTTAACCGACCCTACCCCCTCATCATTTCTGCATTCCTAGAATAGTCTTTTGCTCCTATGAAGCAAACCATCTGTTTGGTTGCATTAAGGTGATTGTAGTTAGCAGGAGGGGAGTGATTAAATAATAATAATAGCTTACATTTATAAAGAGCTTTTAACTTTTTCAAAGCATTTTCATGTACTTCGGTTCATTTCGTCTTCAGAAGAATTCTAGGAGTCTCCAGGACAGTTATTTTCTCCATCTGACAAATGAAGAACAAAGCAGGTAAAAGCAAGGAGTAGAAAAACAGGAGAAATGAATGGGGAAGGAGACGTAAGCAAATGAACAGGCTTAATGAGGCCAACAGCACTCTATAAGCAACGTGAACACATGGGGCAAAAGTGAAAAGTACTGTTCGGGTTTTCATTTAGGCTTCATCTGTGTGCGGGTGGAGCTATTAATATCCCCAGGGAATTCTCTGCTCATTGATTTCCTCTCCTCTCTCCTCAGCTGTGTTCCTTTGTTTATTTTCTGATCTTTGTTTTCCAAATAGTGCTACAGGAGTGCCATGAACACAGGAATGATCCCATTTCTTTTGGAATGTTTCAGGGTAACAAACTGCAATCATTATAAAAGTTTTAGAAGTGAAGGGTACTTTGACCCCAATAGGAGTGTTAGGCAAATGCCTTACAGACTTCAGTGTCACTTTTTCCTATCTAAAAAGTTGCAGTTCAGTCACTTCAATCACGTCCGTCTCTTTGTGACCCCATTTGGGGTTTTCTCAGCAAAGACGCTGGGGTGGTTTGTACCATTTCTTCCTTTGGTTCATTTTACTGATGAGGAAATTGAGACCCAAATCATTGGGTTTAAGTCATATTCCCCTTAGTCGCATGTCTAACTTTAGCTGTGATGTACTTCAGTTCCCAAAGAGGTAGACTTGAAGGGGATTGCTGCCTGGAAGATCCAAGAGTCGGCCTTGGAGTCATAAGGCATTGGGTTTAACAATATCTAATTGATTACCATCTTAGGGAGGTGTTAGGGAAGGGAGGGAGGGAAGGAGAAAATTTGTACTCGAATTTTTGTATAAAAAAGAATGTTAAAAATTGTTTTTGTATGTAACTGGAGAAAAGATAAAATAATATATAAAAAGGATTGGTTCAAGGCTCAATATTTTTATACCAGGCCAGTCTTTTAACCTCTCACTGCCTCTAAGCAACTCTCCAAGAATATAAATTGCTGAACTTTTGCTGAACTTTAATTGAGGAGGGGGTTTCTTCAACATGATTTCTCAAAAGCAATGAAATTGCATGTCTGAACCAAAAATAGATTCAGATCTCATTAGTAAAATGAGGAAGTTTGGCTTAACAGCAGCATCGTGTATTGGGAGAGTTAGGAAACCTGGGTAAAAGTCCTGACTGATGAGTTTGAACTGTATAACTGGGCAATTTGTTTAACCTATCAGTACCTCCAGGCAATTCTTGAAGACTATACGTGTTATAGATTAGTTACTAATCAGTCCTGGGGGAGGAATTTTTAATGCTGATCATTAGGAGTTCCTCATGCAAGTTCATAATAATAATTATTTTTAAAAGGCTCTTTAAGTTCTAATAGCTGATACTTCTTCTCTTTGCCTACAATGCATATTTACTACCAATAGTTGGAACAATTTTACAAGATGTGAGTGTGATTGTAGCAAAGAGACTGATGTGATGACCTGACACCCCAAATTGCCACTACAGCTTTTCTATGAATATCTTTCTTTGAATTAAAATATGATGTAATGGAAAGTACACAGGAATGGGAATCAGAGAATGTGGAATCAAATATAAGTCCTTCAACACGGTGACAGAGTGGATGGAGTACTGGATCAGGAAGACCTGCCAAAATGTCCTCATCTATAAAATAGGTTTTTGTCAGGATAAAATGAAACATTTATAAAGTCCTTAGCAAACCTTAAAATGTCATATAAATGATGGCTATTATTATTATTGTTGTTGTTGATAACAGTATCAACAATAACAAACAATAATATTCATGCAACCTTTGACAAGTTATTTATTTCTATGAGAATGTTTTTCTTTTTTTTTTTTTTGAGAATGTTTCTTCATCTCAATATGAAGTTGTGGGTGTTCAATCACGCCCAACTCTTTAGGATCCCATTTGGGGTTTTCTTAGTAAAGATACTGAAGTGGTTTGTCATTTCTTTCTCCAACTCATTTTACAGATAAGGAAACTGAGGCAAACAGGAGTAAGTGACTTGCTTAGAGTCATATGGCTAGTAACTGTCTTAGGCCAAATTTGAACTCAGGTCTCCCTGACTCCAGGCTTGGTGTTCTATGCACTGTACTACCTAGCTGCCCCTACCCTTCTGAAAATGAGGAGGTTGGCCTAAATGAGTTATACGCTCTGTTAAAGTTCTATCATTCTACAAGGTAATTATTGAGTTGTCCTTATGGGCATAATATGGGATTAGACATTGAGGAAGATTTTAAAAAAGTCAAAAAATATAATGAAAAGCTTGTATTCTCCAGGATTCTACAAACTAAGGGGCAGATCTAACCACTTCTGCTGCTTCTGTTTACACATAATCAGTGGCAGCTGCCGTGTTCCAGTGGGTAACTCAGGTACAGATAAACTTGTATGTTTGATTAAGCTAACACAGCCCTGAAGGGGTTGGGAACACGAAAAACACACAAAGTTTGGGAATTCTGTCATTTCTCCAGATTCCACAATAATTTCCACATATCATGAGGGAACCCATTTCCTTGCATTGGGGATATGTGTGGTCATCAAGCAATTACAAAACAGTTAAAGAATGAGTGTGATTAAGTTTTAAAGTGAGAAATACACACAGTACATGAGTGTGCAAATTATTTGGACAATCAGTAATTTTAACATGGTATGACAGCAATGATTATACAAGAGTGATTCTGCTCACATTAGATTGGCTCAGAATGTTTGACTTGATCTAGATGAAACTGAAGTGAGTTGGCATTCCCACTTTCAGTTCTGTCTGTTGAATGCTGGATTTTGTACCATTCATACGTCTGTTGCACTATTTTGATATGTTTTTAAAGAAAATTTTGTTGTGATTTTAAAGAAAAGATATTAATGCAAAGAATGATGCAAAAATTTTATCTCTTTAAGGCATGTTAGTGACTAGTAGAGTTATTACTGTAGTCATTGTTACAACTATCAATCATTTCTTGAATCAATCAAACCCATAGTGAAACATACCTAGAATCAAGGATACTACTTATGTGACTGTGAGAAAGACAATCTCTTTTAGCTGCTGGAAACTAACACTTTTCTACTAGAGCACAGAAGATTGAAATCTAGTGGAAGGAAATTACTACACTAATGACATCAAAATCTACAATGTATCAATACTTTAAAAGCATATTTACTTAAGGTGGTTAGCTGCTTATAGAGTGATTTTGAAGAACCTGAGTCATGATGTTTAACACGGAAGAATCTTTGATATAATATAGGAAAGGCTAACAAGTAAAGGAAAAAAGAAACAACAGAAGGTAGATTTTAAAGTCATAGGTCTTTAGAGCATAGAAATCACCTAGTTCAACCCATTACTTTTATAGATGAGAAAACTGAGGCCTACAGTGGTAAAGAGACTTGTCCAAGGTCACAAAGGTGGTCATGGCAGAAATGGGATTAGAACCTACATCCTCTGACTCCAAATTCAGTGATATTTTCTTTGTGACTCAGTAAATGTTAGACTATTTAATTTTTCTATCACTAAAGTAGATGGGATTGCATATATAGGTAAATTTATTTACTTTTAACCTTCTTGTATCTGGTAGATTGACTTCTCATAAAAGACAGTTTCTGTTAGGGAAGAAATCTAGCCCTGTAACGTCAAACTCACATTGAATTTCCTATGTCTCAGTAGAACATTTCTAACTGTCAGAATAGGAACAGCTAATAACCCCAAAGATTCTTTTTTGACAGCCCCTGGAGCTTAAAAAAATCATGTCAGAGACACATTTCTGGCATGTCAGGAAGCCACTCTCATGATGTAACTCATTCTCTCCAACGTCAGCATTTTCAAGGCAAGGTATAACAAACAGTGCAATATAGTGGGGCCATTTCAGTATCTTCATCTTTGTGGATAAAGGTGAAGTATCATGATAGAGTCCTGGACTTAGAGTCAATAACACAAAGATTCAAATCTTGCCTTTGCTACTTAGAATTCTGTTATCCAGGGCAAGTGACTTAACCTCTTTGTGACTTAGTTATAGTTGCTAGGACCTATCTAATGAGCTAGTGGTGTCAAATAGAAACAGAGGCCGTGAAACCATACATAAGGATCCCTGAAGGCTGCACTTTAACTTAGAAAACCCTATTTTAACATTATCTATGTTCTGCTGTATTTTTAAAAATCAATTTTGTTATATATTTTCCAATTACATTTTAATCCACTTCTAGATGCATCAGAAAGTGTTGTTGCCACAATGGCCATGTTTTTGATACCTCTGTATTAAGCAAAAATGGACATTTATCTGAAGTAGTAGAAGTTCCCACAGTGGAAATTTTCCATGGTGATAAGATCAATCCTTCATATGACTTTGTACATATTGAATTATATCAAATAACATTGATTAGGAACATATATGCTAAGCAAATAATACAACATTTGTTTACTTGAATTATAGTGTAAATGAACTAGTTATAGATGTTTGTAAAGAATATTGAATGATTTTGGTGCTTTCTCTTCCCATGCTGCTGCTGCTACTCCTCCTCCTCCTCCTTTTTTTCCTCCACTTTACAAAGAAGAAGTTCCCACGGACTTCGTCCACATTTACTTGGCAATCCTCTTTACCCAGTTACTACTTTCTATAATCTGAGAAAGGTCACTTGTTGTACAGGAAAGATCACCAGGTTGAGCCTTAAGTACCTGCTTCTAGTTTCAGTCCTAATACAGTTTCTCTCTCTGTAATGTGAAGGGGACTGGAAGTAATAACAGAAAATGAGCTAACAAATAGATGGAAGAGGTTACTGATTGTAGCCTATTCTAGCAAATAGCCTTTTTCCTTTTTAATTAAATTTTTTTAATTAACAAAAACATTTCTTCTCCCTTCCATACCCACCCCATTGAAAAAGAAAAAAAAATCCTTGCAACAAATATTCATAGTCAAGCAAATCAAATTCCCTAATTTTCCATGTCCAAAAAATACATGCCTCATTTTGCACTTCAAATTCATCACCTCTTTGTCAAGAGGTTGTACTGCCTAATCATTGGTCACCAACCTGTTGGAAAATTAGCAGGTAAAAAAATAACATAGAAGAGGGAAGGATTAGGTTAAGTATTAGTAGACCCAGGGTCACAAAGCAAAAATCTTTTCAAACCCGCTGACAGCTAACCACTTCTAGTGACTCATGTAGGAATGAAAAAATATTTGAAAAGAAAGCTGGAAAGCATGTCTAAGTGACTATGGAGTCTTTAATAGAACAATGAAATTTGGCTTCTTAAGTACTGTTTTTCATTGTTATTCCAACTGAAAGTCAGAGCACTGGATGAGAAAAAGAGATATGGTAAGAGAATAACTACTGGTTACAAGGATGTCATCAAAAATGGGATTTTTTTTTTTGACCATGGGTCTGATACAGTGATGCAGACTGGGTCTTGGCTATAAATGGGGTGCATCTTATAAAGACTGAGAAGAATGTTTTAAAATTAAAAATAGAGGAGCAAGGGGAAAAACTGCTCAGATAAAACTGTACATCTAGATAGTGTAGAGAACATCAGGTATGGCATAGAAAGAATAGTGAGAGGCATCCAGCAAATCACAGGAAGAAACAGAACTTGCCCTTTATGTGCATTTTTCAAAGGTGTAGGCTGGTAAATTGATTTCCTCCCCTATGCCTTCAGGCCCTAATACAAACAATTTTCTAGCTGGTTAGAAAAGTTTAGAAAATCAAATAAGGCTTTATTTTTTGTTTAAACAACCTAAACACAGGACATAGATTGTAGCTCTGATGGAGACAAGTTGACTAGCTGAAGGTGATATCTGAAAGCAATTTTGACATAGTCTTTGAAAATCAATTACTACCAGCTGACACTAGAAGAGTATAATACTAAGGGTGAGATAAATGATGAATTTATTTGAATCTAATGATTTATATTTAGTTATATATATAATTTAAATATATACATATGTGATTTTAAAATTACTTAGTACTTCCATATTATATGTACATATATATGAGTGTGGGTATATACATATATATATATATATATTTATACATATATATAATTTAATCCTCAAAACAAACATGTCAAGTCGATATTACAAATATCACCCCTATTTTAAACATGAGGAAATGGAGGTTTTGGTGATATTTAGTGATACCCAAAGTTAAAAAGTTAGCAAATCTCAGAGCTAGGTTTCAAATTCACTTTTTCTGATTTCCAGCCTTAGACTCTTTATACCTTTCTAATTCTCTTGACTGAATAGAACTATTTGTTGTTCAATCATTTCAGTTGTGTCTCACTCTTCATGGCCCCATTTGGGGTTTTCTTGGCAAAGATGCTAGAATGATTTGTCATTTCCTTCTCCAGCTCATTTTACAGATGAGGAAACTAAGACAAACAGTGTTAAGTGACTTGTCCAAGGTCACTCAACTAGAAAGTGCCTGAGACCAGATTGAAACTCAGAAAGAATCTTCCTAATTCCAGGCCCAGCACTCTCTCTACTGTGCCACTTAGCTGCACTGAATAGAACTCTGGTAGTATTCAAGTTGGAGGGATGGGGAGAACAAGAACTAGATTACATAGAGATAACAATAAGATTAATGGGAAAAAGGTATTCAATTGTGCCTAGATATTACCTTTCATTTTAATAGTGGATACATAATTTAGAGAGTTTTACTATAATAGCAAAGTTCAAAGAATTATACCAGATGAAAAGACAGAAAGGTTGGGATATGTACTGGTGGGTGGACTTTTACTAATGAAATCAAAGCCCACCAAAGTAATAATAAATTAATATATGATTTTTGCCCAACTCTTTAACATCAATATTTCCACAATGGACCATTGTGGATATGGCTACGAACACAGAACCTGCAATTTTAGAAGTATCAGACTGATAGAAAAATATAAAGCACAGTAGACAGATGTGTGGTAGATGTGAGCAGGTTGCAGAATTTTTACAATAATGATTTTTCATGAGTAGTCATTTAAAAGATTTTAATATGTATGATGGGGAAAGGTGAAGAGGCCAATCCTGTAGGAAGACTGAGAGACAGTAGGAGGATAGCCTGAGTAGTACATTGATATTCCTGAGACAAACTGATAATAGAAGGAAGCTGTAGATGGGTTGTGATCTGCATCCAGAAGAAATTAGTGTGAGAAAGCTGGAAGGAATACATATGCTGATAAAATTATGCATCCACCCAAGTGATAGTTTATGGTTACTTTCTGTTATTTTAATAACTTTATCTAGTGCCTTATGTCTTCAAAGTACTTTCTTCCTAACATCTCTGTGAGATAGGTAATAGAAGTATATGATATTTATTTTCTTGGGAAACTATGTAATTGAATGTAATAACATGACAAATTTTCTCTTTGTTCATCATGCCGATGGTGAACCTGAGTCTTTAGAGCATGAAGCTAAACGTAGTTCAGTTTAATTAAACAAGTATTTATTAAGTACCTTCTATGTGTTATTTACTAATAGCATCATACTTCCAGTTGGAGACAACAGATTTAGGAGGAAGCAGTCACTAACATATTAGTCCTCCCAAGTCTAACATAGAAAGTACCAAAAATCATCACCATTATAGTCAGAAAAGAATAATTAACACCTTGGGAAAAAGAGATGCCATTACCCAGAAAGTACAATATTTATCTACATTTCCAATAAAAGCAAAACTATATAATACATGCCATAGGAATAGGGAGAAATAACCCCCAAAACAGACAATAGATTTTTTATAAACATCTTGTAGAAAACTGGATTATAAAAAACATAGAATGGAATGCTTGTTTTTACCCTCATTTAAGAGGAATTTATTCCCACAGGCAGATGGTTATGTGTGTCCTGTAATGCTTACTTGGCTGGGAGCCAGCTTAGGTCTGAAGCTATGAAACCTGTGGAGGGTTCTGTGTATTTACCTGACAGTAATCAGGACTGGCTGTAGAATCCCCATTATAGTGGCTTAAGGGCAAACTGTTTCAGGATTTTGTTAACCAGTTGCTAACATCCCTAATGAATGCATGTTTATTTCTGTATTAGCATGGAGAAGGACTTATTCAGAATAAGATAAGGCTATGGTTAAGCAAAAGTCAAAAGTATAGAATACTCTATAATTTTAAACTATCATAATATCTAGCTCCTCTCCAGGTCCTTCATTTAGGAATTTTGTCTGGAACACACGTGTAAACCAAGAAGGACTTTGAGTGGCCAAAACTGATTCCACAAAGTTCATATGCTCCAGTTCTTATACATTACTCAGAGGAGCTTTCACGCACTCATTCAGATGTTACTGATCCTTTGGTTGACTTATTTTTTGGGAAAATATCTATTAAGCTTTATTATCTGGCTGCTCAGTTCAGAGGAGATTAGAAGTATTCAAGTGAAAAAGGTAGGGAAAACAAGTAGGAGCTAATAAAGGAAATACACTGATGGCAATGAAAAGTGATAGGTGACAATTTTAGGGAGAGGAAGAAAAAAATTAATAACTGACACAAGAACTGAAAAAGCCTGATAGTCTTAGCTGGTCATTAGTGTAGGGGCAAACTGCCTTCAATACCTCCATAGACCCTGAGGATATCTCTACATAACAGTGAAGTACAATACTGGATGCTCGCCATGAGTCATTCAGGCTATATATTTTGTGCTCTTGTTAGTAGTTGCTGAATGTGAACTTTAAATTTAAGTTAAGTTCTCTCAGAAAGTCAACCAGGGAGCCTTTTGTTGTCAGCATTCTTTTTACTTCCCACTTGGGAGTCTTGTGTGCCAGAGCTGCGTCTGATGGTGTCCTTTTGTCTACGGTCAGTTTTCTGTTATTGGCTTTGAGTAATTGATGATAAGGCTTTTCTTAGATGACAGCAGATTGTGGTTCTGCAGTGCCAATGTCCTGACACTCTGCCCTCTGAACCTTGGCAAAGGTTTCAGAACCTTTGAACTTGAGCTAGAACTAAGGATTAAAATGTAACACCCAGATTTCTTAATCAGCAAAACTAATAATGACCTCATCTTAATCTTCATCCTTCTTTATCTCTCTGTAACCACTGCCAAGGGCAGTCTCTCTCTTCTCCTCGATACTATCTTCTTTTTAGGCTTTTGTTACTGCTGCTCTGTCTTGTTTCTCCTCCTTTCTGACCACTCCTTCGTCTTATTTATTGGATCTTTGTCCAAATGACATCATTATCAATGGGTAACTTCCAGGGCTCTGTCCTGGCTTTTCTTCTCCCTCTACACTATTTAACTTACAGATTTCAACAGTTCCTAGGGATTCCATTATCATCTCTATTCTGATTCTCACATCTACTCATGCAACCTAACCTTTCTCCATATCTCCAGGTTCACATCTCCAATCATCTTTTTAGCATCTCAGACTTGATGTCCCTTAGGCATCTTATACTCAACATATCCAAAAATGAACTTATTATCTTTCCCCTCACCTTCCCCTCTTCCTAATTTTCCCATTATTGTCAAGAGCACCATTATCCTCTTAGTCACCTAGATTTATAACCTAGGTGTCATCGTTGATTCATCATTCTTGTTGTCATATCCAGTCTGTGGCTAAATCCAAGACAATTTTACTACAATAACTCTTCAGTATGTCCCTTTTTCTTTTCCATGTTACTCCCACCACCATGAAGCAGTCCCTTATCAAATCAAGCCTGAACTCTAACAAGAGCACTCCTTGTGCTATTGACCTGCCTCAAGTATCTCCTCACCCCAGGCTATCCTTTTCTACTCGGTTGTCAAAATGATCCTTTTTTTTCTACAGGGCAAATCTGACTATATCTCCCATTTTCAATAAATTTTAGGTGCTTCCTTTTACCTTCAGGATCAAATATAACAATTTCTCCTTTTTTATAACCTGATCCCCTTCGACCTTTCTAGTCTTGTGTCTTATTCCCCTCCATGTCCTCTGTGATCCAATGATCTGTCTCCTTGCTGTTCCTCATACAATACACTCTTGACTCCATCTATTTTCACTGGCTTTCCCCTCATGCCCAAAATTCGCTCCCTCTTCCTATCTCTTGGTTTTCCTGGCTTCCTTCAAGTCCTAGCTAAAATCCCACCTTATACAAAAAAACCTTTTCTGATCTCTGTGATTATCTCCAATTTAACCTGTATGTATAACCTGTTTGAATGTAATTTGCATGTCCTCTCCACTTGTTTTTGAGCTCTTTGAGTGCAGGGACTGTTTTTGTCTATTTTTTTTTCATCCCTACCACTTACCATAGTTTTTTGTTTATAGTAGCTACTTGATAAATAATAAACTTAATAAATACTTGTTGACTTCACCTTGGATTTTTCACAGATTCTGTTTCATTTTAAATTATTTTGTGAACCTATAAGTGTAGTATACAAAGTTGCTAAGCTGTAGGTACAATAAATTTAGCGACTGAAACAAGATCGAGGTATACCAGGGGACCACAATACATAAGTAGAAATTTTTGTAGACAAATAAGAGAGGTCCTGTGAGATATCAGAAAAAATACTACATTCATCTTCAGAAGTGACCAGAGGTCAAATCCCACTTCTGACACTTAGTAACTGTATGACCATGGGAAAACTGGCATACCACTTCATAGTTGAATTTAAGTCTCTAGGCATTTTTTGCAAATATTTAATGATATACTATATGACTAGAGTAAGTCTTCAGTTGTTTTCACTTAGAAATTTGATAACTGACTTTTTTTTTGCAGCATTACATTTCTATACTTGCCTCAGAAATCCTTTTATATGATCTATTTTGTAATTACCTGGATATAGCTTCAAAAACTATTCCAAACTTATTTTTGAAAGCATGATTTTTTTATTTGCCTGTTTTATGTAAGGAGACATCTGTGTTTTGTACTGTCTAGAAAAACAGTCTAAATCCAGAGAAAGAGAGAAAGTAGGAAAGAGTAAGAAGGAAGTAGAAAGGAGGACACTAGCTATGTAACTCCAGTTCCTTTGATATGTTTTTTCTTGACAGTTCCTAAAATAGATTTTGGGGACATCAGGGACTAAATAGGTGTCACAAACAGTATTTTCGTGGTTCCATTTAATTTAATTAAATTATTTTTTTCTGAATTTAACGAATACCAGATAATATTAATATTTCCTTATATATTATAGAACAGAAAAAGAGGGTTGTACATAAAAGAGTGGATCTCAAATATGTACAGTTTGCCTTCCTTTTAAAATATAAATAATTCTACACATCATTAACAACTGCCTTATTTTTATAGAATTCTTTCTTTCCTTTCTTCTCTTTCCTATGAACTAAAGAATTAGATGATCCTCTTTCCTTTCTTCTTTTTAAAAAACATTTTGTTCATATTCCCCCTTCTCCTTTATAACCACCTGCTCAAAATCAAGGGAGGAAAACTACATAAGTCCTTGTAACAAATTTTCACAGTCATTTGTGTCTGAAACAATCTTCACTTTGCAGTATATCAACTCTCTGTCATCAGGTGGGTAGAAAGCTTTGTCAACTGTCCTCTGCAATCGGGGTAGATCATTGTGCTTATCAAAGTTCTAATATCATAAAGAAAGGATAGCTAGGCACTAGCTGTGTGTGACCCTGGGCAAGTCATTTAACCCTGTTTTCTTCTGTTTCCTCTTCTGTAAAATGAGCTAGAGAAGGGAATGGCAAACCACTCCAGTATCTCAGCCAAGAAAACCCCAAAGTGGGTCACAAAGAGTCAGACATGACTGAAAAACTACTGAAACAACATCATAAAGTAACATCTAAATCCTAGGACAGGTAGTTATATGAGATGGTAGATTTTAAATCGCCATCTGACATAGATAATGAAAAAATTATGTTTATTCTTCATCTTTGGTTATCCCAAGTGGCTTTTGTGAATTGCCTGGGTAGATGTGGTAGCTCCTAGTCTGAGTTGCTTCCTACTAAATAATTCCCAACTACTCTTATCAGGAAAAGGTTTTCTGACCATGACACTTTGAAGATTGGAGGAGAGATAATAGATGATAGAGAATGGAAGACCAGTAGACCATAGAAAAGTACAGCTCAGTGCCCATAGAGGACAGTGCAGTGTGGAGATGCAGTGCTTAACTCAGATGACACATTCTGTGAAAAACAGATATGATTCACAGCAGAGAACAGCAAACATCAGCCTAATGATCCTACCAGATAACAATGGTGGCTCTGTAGTGCTGGAGGTATAATTTGCCCTCATCCAGATGTGAGTTCTAGTCATGCAGGTTTCTGTTTGTGCTTCTTTTTGCATGCTCTATATTTTCTCTGATTGTGTGCCATTCATACATCATTCTTGCTCAAATGTGTTCTTTCTGTTTCTGTCTTCTTCCATTGAATGTATAGAAATCTATGGGAGAGAATACTCCATATATTCATGGGGGGCATTTTTTTTTTGCCACTTTAGCTGTTACTATGCTAGACTTAAATTTATCTTAAAAATACTAACATATGCTCTGGTTGATTGATGAAAGTAACTACATTGGTTGGGGTTCATACATTGTAATTTTGAGTGGGTATATAGAATGACTCAAACACAGTGTAGCTTCTTTGTGGGAGAGGGCTGTCCATATGCCCAGGAAGCTCCTGGGTGATACACCAAGAAAAAAAAGCCTATTAACGAAATGTCAAGAGTTAAATCTCTTTCCTTTACTTTAAATTTAACTATACTTTTGACATTCTAAGAACTCTTTCCTTTCCTCCAAAAAAGTGATCCTGTCACATTATTAGTCCTCAGCTGGTGTTAAATAATGCTTTTCATTCAGAAAGACTCTCCTGCTGACTAATTTTTATTCCTCCAAATAACAGCACCGTCTCTCTACCAAACTGCAGTGTTGTTAAGTAGGGCTAATGATCTTGCACTTCCCCTTGTTCCTGCCTTTTTCCTCTGACACTGTCATTCAGGCATAATTAGTGATAAAGGCAATCTTGCTGATGTATCAGCTTGGGCATACCCAGGTTGCAATCACAATTTTTT
This sequence comes from Pseudocheirus occidentalis, assembly GCA_028646575.1. Classification (NCBI taxonomy): domain Eukaryota; kingdom Metazoa; phylum Chordata; class Mammalia; order Diprotodontia; family Pseudocheiridae; genus Pseudocheirus; species Pseudocheirus occidentalis. Next base: position 78,613,620 of record CM053597.1, read on the forward strand.
CCTCATCTTTTTTCCAATCAATCAATCAATCAATCAATCAATTAACAAGCATTTCATAAAACCATAGAATTTCAAAGCTGGATAGGCATTACAGGGGTCCTCCATCCATAAGATTATAGATTTCAAGCTGGAACTTAGAGGCCATCCAGTTCAACCCTTTAATTTTATAAATGAGAAAATTGAGGCTCAGAGAGGTTAAATTATTTCCCAGGGTTACAGAATTAGTAAATACATTAAGGGGAGATTTGAATGTAAGACTGAACTCTATCCTCTAAGCCATACTGTTCAACTACTATTTCAACCATCTATAGTATAGTGTTGACCATATGACAGAACAAGCCTAGAAATCTTTTCCAGTCCATTGCAGCTGCTCTCAAGAAGGAGGTGGAGGAGGGACAATTTAGAAAGTTTGTAAAAGGAACAAACCAATCAGTGACACTAAAAGCAACAGGGTTTTACTATTTATGTATTTGTACCTCACACAAGAAGGTGCTTAACTTGCAAGTCTAGATGAAGACTTGAAGTCATGAAGAAAAAATAGGAAGCAGGATATATAGGGATAACAATCATTTGAATAAACAAAGATACAACCACTATGTCATGCTGGACTTGGATTCAGGAAGATCTGAATTAAAATCCTACCTCAGTCTCTTACAAGATGTATGCTTCTGGGAAAGTGACTTAACTTCTTTGTGCCTTAGTCTCCTCATCTGTAAAAAGAGCTCCTACCTCATGGAATTGTTATGAAGATCAAATGAGATAATATGTGTGAAGCATTCATTAATAAACAATTTAAAATGCTGGCTTTATTATTATCTTGAGAGGATGAGGACATATCTGTAACATTGCTAGTGGGAGAATGTGGTCCTTGGGTGAGGGGACTTTGAGATCATGAAAAGAAGAGGAAGGTCATTATTGACTATGTGAGAGATTATAATGGTAATTAATTTAAATTTGAAGACCCCTTTTTGTTATGTCAAGTAAGCAGGTACTAAGCCCTTAGTATCTAATGAAACCTTTATGGCTAAGAAGCAGAGGGTATGAACTCTGTCTCCTGTTGCTGACATAACAGGAAAGTTTGGCTGAAACAGGAAGCCAAGGCTGTGTGTGTATATAGGAAGAGTCCCAGAAAGAGACAGCCAAAATCAAGAATTTTTTCTCCTGGTGGGATCCTGGTAAAGGAAGCAGAATTTTTCCCAGCATCTGGAAGCTGGGCTGCTACTTGCCGGACTAAGAACTGAGTTGGAGTTTTCTTGAGACCAGAATCTGGTGAAGGCTGAAGTTGCTGCTGAGAAGCCCACCTCGACGGCTAAGATTTCTTCTGGGTCCTAGGGCTAGCCAAACTGCTGGAGGACTGAAGAAGCATGACTGGGATAAGACTTTGTGCCTTGGTTGATCCTTGAATTCTTGGCAACAGAAATTGTGAAGGTTTTGAGATTTCCTGCACCCTGTGAACTTCATTGTGTAGCAGGAACTTCCCTGAGGACTGGACGAGAACCTGGGAGCTGTCTGCCTCTGATCCAGGTGACTGTTTGGTGGATTCAGGTAGGAGCTAGGACCATGGAAGGGGATCCAGGGAATCTGATAGAGGATTCTGAGTCAAGATGAAGAAAAGGCCTCTTCTTGGATATTGAATGTAGTGATGAAATTGAAGTTTACTGGAGACTGAGGGGTGGAGAGTTTGTGTAATTTTCTAATGATTGTATTTAATGATTAATGGTACTTAGTGACTGATTGCTAAATAAGTGATTGATTAAGTTAACCTATGATTGCCCTGTGATCGGAAGACTGACTGTTGTATTTTGAGATGACTGAATGACTAAGTAAGGAGGCAAACCTCCCTAGGGATACCAGATGATTATTCTTTTGTTCTTTGTTCTAAAAACCATGACCACTTTGGTGAAAACTATGTGGCCATTTTAATGTTAAGCTGTTGTGAACACTATATTGTGATTTTCTATGATAAGATGTGATGATATGAATATTATATTGTGATTTATTGTGAATGTTTGCCTTGATTTGTTATGGAATAAATGGAGTATTCACTATACTGTGTAATCAGAACTTTTAAAGCTGTTCACAGTAACATTCTTTTGGGAAGCTGCTCATGCATGGCATCACAGAGACTCCCTCAGAATCCAATCCCTTAGTTATATCTAGTTCTTGCCATTTATCCCAGTTCAATATATCAATGTGGACCAGCCCATAGAGGGCAGCTTGGCATTTGAGAAGAGAATGAATTTTTTTTAATATAAGGAGCAGTATAGTCACACTGAGACACATATGATTGGTTTTCAACCTCTAATATCATAGGCAGGTTGGTGACACTTAACTAGAAAGAGGAAGATTTCAGGCATTTGGTGGTGGTGGTGGTCCCAGAAATGGAATAGATAAAGCTAGCAAGCAGTAAGGAAGAGCCTGAGGCAAAGACAACCTGTCTCAAGAAGGACTCTGCTTCTCAGTTGTATTTGGTTACCATACTACACTAAAAACAATGAAAGATTTAGAATAAAAGGTTGTACCTTTAAATGGTACCTGCCTTCTAGATTTGTGGGGAGGATCAAATGAGATAATATTTGTAAATTACTTTATAAGCCTTAACATATTATATAAATGCTAGTTTTTATTGTCACCCTTGTGATTATTATCACAGTATAATTGGGGAAACAGGATTCAGTATTCATCACAACAATAATTTAAACCTAGGCCAATTAATCAATTAATAAGCATTTACAAATTATGTTCATTATGTGTTAAATGCTGGGGATTAAAAAAAAAGCAAAATCAGTCCCTGATCTTGAGGATCTTATATTCTAATGGAAGAACCAGTGTGTACATAAAGAGGTGTGTATAATACATTTATACACACATATATACATAATATACATGTATATGCATATATACATGTGTAAAACATATATATCACATATTGTTGTGCCCAAGCCCAAATCCCAGGTCACTACACACCACCTGATTTGTGACCTACCATTAAGCTCCTTTATATTTTTGTCTTTGTCTCTGTCCCACGCCCTGTACTAGCTTGAAACAGCTTAAGGCATAGTCCTGGGTATTGCCCAAGGCGTACCCCTGACCCCTTCCTTCCTGAATCAGCATTCTGCATATTCCCTGAATCAGCATTGTGTACAGGGATCAGCCCTGGGGTTATGGTGCAAGACTATTTTAAGAAGAGACCACCCTGTTCTGTTCTGCTGACCAAGCAGGGTCCCCACACCCTTCACCTAGAACATGACCCTGGCCTGTTCTGGGGAATTGACTATTCTCCACTCCACCTTGCCCAACGACCCTCCACCCTGTTTTGGGAAGCTGACCTCAACCCTCCACCTAGTATACTCCACCCTGTTCTAGGAGGGACCCTCATGTTCCAGGAAGGTTGCAACCTTGTACACTTGTGCCATATTCCCCAAATTAGCCCTTAGCTATAGATCTAAACAACAACTATTCTTGGCTTCTGTACATCATTGCTTATGCTAGCTCTCCTCCCTGATTGTGGTTTTGGTGGTTTTAGCCTTTTTAAAGATTGCTTGTACCTTCAGTCAGGGCTACCTAATTTGGGTTCATAGCCTGGGTAGTTGCACACTTGATCACTAAATTCACACCTTAATTTACCTTGAACCCAGGTCTCTGCTCACTCTTATTCTCTGCACAATAATATATTTACATGAGTGTATGCATGTATATGTAGTGTGCGTATGTATAAATACAGAGGAAACAAGGTAGCATTTTGCAAGTAGAGTATTTCAGGCATTCAGAAGCAATTGTGTTGTGATTCAGGTCACAAATATAAATTGATGCAGAGAAGGGAGATCATCATACAGTATCATGAGGCAGAATTCATGGTGGATACTGGATTTGAGTGGGACCTTGATGAATACAGTTGCTTAATCAATGTTTATTTACTCATAATGGTTGATTTTATGTGGAGGGATAGAGGAGAAGGAAGGCATCTCAGGCAGATCATGCACAAAGGCATGTACACAGGTAGGTTGGTAGCGTGACTTTCATGAGAGCCTAGCCTGATTGGATGAGAGATGAAAAATAAAGTCAGACATCAATTAATCAATCAACAAGCTTTTATTAAGCATCCACTCTGAGCCAAAGCAAAATAAAATGAAAAAGCAAGGAAGTAATATTCCCTTCAGTAGGTATAAGGTTGGATGAACCTGAATGGCAAGGGAGACGAATTTAGATTTTATTCTTTTGCAAATAAGTTCTTGCATAAAATAATATCAAGATCAAAATATTTTAGAAAGATAAATTGAGTAGTGTTTCTTGCTATTCTCTTGACATCATGAAGTACACAAGTACCTAGTAGTTACACCTTGCTCTCCTTCTATAAGCAGCTCATATTCCTTTTTGCTTACACATTTCTTTAGTGATATTTTTATGCTGCTTCTCCTCCAGAATTATTTGCTTGCAATATGTTGTATCCCGTGGTAGGATCAGGGTTTCCCCAGATTTCCCAAACAGGCAGCAAAACTGTGCTCAGGACTTGTCTCCTGCCTCCCTGGTTGTAGCTTCCTGATTAGCTAAGGGCATAAACTCCACCCACATGAAATTATTTAGCCCTTTCAACTTGACAGAAGTCTAAATGTATAATGAATCTAAATGTATAGTGAATCATATCATATCCTATCCTTCATACCAGGAGATAAGGTGAACCACAACTACAGAAGCTGTGTCACTGTATCCTTATTGCAAATTCTTGCTTTGTTTCATGTACAAGTCAAGACATTACCCTCCTGATGTCACTGGTCTTTTTTTGAGAAGGAAGGATGAATAAGGGCGAAGTAAACTTCCTTTTAACTGTTCACAATCTTGTGAATGCCTTATTTTGTTCCAAAAACAAGCCTGAACAGCTCACACCCAACGAGTACCCATTTTCAGTTCATCAGAGCCTGGTGGTTCATGTCTCACAGTAATGGAATACCAGAAGACTATCAGTATTTACATAATATGCATTGTAGTAAGGACAAGTGCAAAGTTGAAGAACTTTGCAATTGCTCAAATGCAGTACATCTTCTCCTCCTCTTCCTTTTGGGACCCAGATCACTTGAAGTGTCAGTGCAACCTCTTTCTCTCTCTTTCTCATTTCCATATTTATCGATAGTATTACAGGATTTTTTTCAGTTAGATTAACACCAATAAAACAGAATGAATCAGAAAAAGGCTTTATTATACTCAGAGAGTGGCATGCTCTACCAGCAATTGTTGGGGAATGTGCTATTCCCTATTCAGCAAGCAATATTTATACATTATATGAAACAAAGGAAAAATATGGCTGCTCATTACAATGCAGTTGGCCATACAAAGAAAATAAATTATGCTTGTTAAGGAAAATATATATCATTAGCTACAGGATACAGATAAGAAATGAGCCCTTGTTAGTACAGTTAGTTTCATTGAATCAAAGGGAATTACCTATCAGGCTAGGGAAGGAAAGGGGACATTCAAAAGGCTCTGAAGTGCCTTTTTTTTAGAGCAATTATGATATTTTGCACCAATTATAGAAGAAGTGAAGACACTAAAGGAAATCAGCTACTGCAGATAGTCTCACAGTTCATGCAGAGGCAAACAGAAAAATGGCAAATACAGAAAAAAATGGAGTCAGTTAAATTGTCCTAAAAATTCACTTTCAACAAAAGATGAGCAGATACTGATGGACAATTTCTGTAGATTGTACATTCAATTTCATATCGTAGTCTAGACAATAAGCATTATTCATCCATTTCATTTTTTTTCTTCATGGATATTTAGACCATAGCCCAACAAATTGCATGAATCCTCTTAAATGAATTTAGGGGAGGACATGGAAAAGAGTGACATACAGATATGTATGGATTGTAGGCTGTGCCAATGGAAGGAGTATTCCTATGTATTAGATCCTAGAAGATTCTAAGTATTTACTCAAAGACTCGAATTTACTAAAATTTGTGTATTTGAATCAACGTAGAAACAAAGTACAGGATAGACTGGCAAGACAGATTGTCAAGAGACATACCAATTACCAATCTGATTCCCATACCTGTGAGGTAATAACGATTTATGCTAGGGTTTTGGTGGTGGAATAAGAAGAGGACATTTTTTTAAAAATGAGAAGAAAACTGAGTATTAAGTTTTCATTGTTCTTTATAAATACATTGGTTCTTGGAATGTATATGAATATGATTTATGAAAGATCTGTGGAGTTACTCTCTGGAGAACTCCTTGTATGGAAACTCTCTACTAACAGATTACAACCCATCTAAGATTTGGTAGTTAAGTACTAAACATCTCAATAGACCCTGGGAAGGCCATTTAAATAGGAGATAGTGTCAAAGTTTGCTGTATGAGTTACAGAAAGCAGTGCCCAGTGATACTGACTTCCTGACTTTTCCCTGCACAAGGTGCTGCATCTTTTGACACCATGCATTTTCTCTGGGTGTTTCCTCTTGCTTGGTATGTTCTACCTCCTCATCTCTGCCTCCTGGCTGCTCTAGTTTCCTTTAAGTCCCATTTACAATCACCCCTTCTACCAGAACCTTTTTCCTGTTCTCCCTTAATGTGAATTCCTCCCTTCTGTGATTATCTTCCATTTATCCTGTATATATCTTGTTTGTAAATAGTTGTTTTCATGCTGTCTTTCCTTTTATGTTGTGAGTTCCTTGAAAGAAGAGACAGTTTTTTGCCTTTCTTTATATCCACAGTGCCTTGCGTAGAGCCGGCACTTAATACATTTTTGTTGACTGTCTCTTGAAAAGAATAAAAAAAAAATTCAAATCACTGGAGCACTACTTTTCAACATTTCTCATTGGATTCCATATATTCCATACATACAATAGTATGGATTCCATACTATTCAACCCCCAATATTTCATTTCCCCACAAGAGTTCTCTGATATTAGTTTTTTTCCTATAGTACATTAACATTTTTACCTCATTATCTGACTCCTATATCAAAGAAATAAGAGATTCTAGAAAGTAAGTGAAAATGGAGCATCATTGTAGGTAGGCACAATTAAGGACCAAGGTTATATGCTAATATTATGATGTTTAAGTAGCCTTATGTATATGTAGGTAGTGAATAACTATGAAGATAACGTTATTAGTTAGTTTAGCCTACTTACTCAAATTATAGTTTAGTAAGACATGCTAGTTACCTGTGGTAGGCAAAATCGACTTGTGGAACTTTTCAGTTCTCCAAGGCAGTGGTATTAAATGCAAATAGAAAATGATTTCTGCAGATGGCATACTGACTTAGAAAAACCACAAATTAGTGTTATCTATATTGCATTGTGCTTTTGCTTATTTTGTCAAATATTTTCCAATTACAATTTAATATGATTTGAACCACACAGAGTTCTGGGATTGCTTGCAGTGGTCAGATAGTGGTTTGACATTTAAGGAGATGGTGAAATATTTCAGTTTATGCAACAATTAGAATATGTTGACAGAACGAAGAAACAGAGAACTATCTAGCTTAATTCTCTGAAAAAGGTGCCTGATTACACCATCAAATAGGTGGTCTTTCTATTTGTCCAAGGGTGCAAGGCTAGATTTGGATATAAGAATAGCTTAGTTCAAATTGGTTATGGCTCATAGGCTACTTAAGGACTAAGGACTCTACGAGCCCCCTCATTTAAACATGAATTTTCCTGCTATTGTTTCACGTCTGTGTGTGTATGTGTGTGTGTGTTCTATGTGAATTTTTCCAAGACTTGAGGTCTTTGACAGAAAAAACCTGAGTAGAAATTTCACTACAATTCATACCTCATTTGAAATTTATAGGCTTAGAATTTTGAAGTTTTGTATTGTGTATATCTATATCTATATCTATGTATATATATGACATATTTGAGTTACAGATGGATATTATTTCATTATATTTAATGAAAAAATATTTGAAAGTCAAGAAGGCTATTTGGATATGAAAATAATGTATTTGTGTGCAAAGGTTTATGGACAGCTAGATAAGAAAAGTGCATCTATATATTGATAGACATACATGTATATATTGATCATTTTAGAAGGAAATGACTCTATAAACTTGAAGTTTTATTATTTTCTGTAACTTTTTTATGATTCTCAGTAATTCATAACCTTTGCCTCAGGAAATTAAGTGAAATCAACAAATATTTATTGAATGCTTACTGCACTAGCTACTGTGATAGGAATTAGCTTAAGGTAACTGATTTATAAAGTACTTTACATTTTACAAAGCACTTTCCTCACAACTCTTTGAGGTATATAAGCATTATCACCCACATTTTGCAGATGAGGAAATTGAGGTTCAAAGTGAAATGACTTCCTTCTTAACAAACCATGGGGAATTATTATCAGTAGTTTAGGAATAAAAGTTCTTTGTGGCCTGGCCACAGAGGAAAACACTTCTCTCTCTGCTCCATCTCACTGCCTCAAGAAGTTTTATAAAGTCTCACACAATCTGTAGGAAACAGCAGGTGGCTAACTTCATTGCAAATTTTCTTCTGTTTGGAGAAATTATTTCCAGATATATGCATTAGTGTGGGATGTCTTTGATGCAGCTTTTGAGATAAAGGACTTAGTCCTCTGAGGATCTTGGTCACTAAGTACCTAAGCATCTTGGGGGAAAAAAATCCCTGAACTGTTTTTGTTTCAGTCTTCAAATGAGACAATTGGTCTGCATGACTTCTAAGGTCTTTTCCACCTATAGATGTCTGATTTCATGTGGATGTACATTACTGAGTTCTGTTTGAGTGAGTGATTGCTCATGAAAAATTGGGCATCTAGAAGATCCAAAATTACTCATTCCTGGGAAACAATGGATTAAAATGGAATGCAGGAAGCCATTTTGGGCAGAGGACAAGGGGAGAAAAAAACCCCAAAATACCAACCTTTCCATTGAGTTGAAGCTGAGACAAAAACAGTGTTCTGGCATCCATGAACTCTAAATTGGGAGTTCAGCCTAGAAGGACAGGAGGTGCAAGTAGTTTGCCAGGGAAATTCAACTTGGATTGGATTGTAGGTGGAAGTAGATTGGGGCTAGCAAGAGATCTGTCTTCTATACCTGTCTCTACCACTAACTTACTATGTGAAGTGGATATATCACAAATTCTCTTTGCTTAGTTTCCCCCCATCTGTTGCTCTTGTATGTCCTGCATTCTTGAAGAAGACATGACATCACAAAGGTGATGCTATGACTTGCAAGTGAGTTAGATTTAAGTGAGGGAATGCTGTGCAAAGTCACCACCCTCACTTTCTCATCCGGAGCCATCTGTATCTAGTGACAAGATATAGATCAGGATGACTGGCAATAGCTTTAAGGCCCAGTGTCAAGCCATAGATAAAGATAATGGTAGATGACCCCCAGATACATTGAGAGAAGTTCACCTTTTTAAGCTAAGGTCTTTAACAGGTTTTAGTTTGACTGAGGAAACTTCTATCTAGTGATTAAGGCTAGGTAAGAAATGAGCCAAGGAATGACCCCTTTTGCCTAATTAAAAAAAAATCAGTTTGGGAGGGGAGGACTCTCAGAGTTTCTGGCCAGAACAGAAACAATTACTATTTACATTCTCTCTGAACCATCAGGACCCAAACTATGACCACTAAGTGAGACTTGGGTTGGGACCTATTGCTGGTCAATCAATGAGAGCCAGAGTGAATTGTATTTAAGGTATGGTCTTTTAGAAAGAAATCTAGCCAACAAACTCTAAGATATCTTGCTAGGTTTCAGTCATCAAAATTTACATTCCTTTGAGCAGAACACCTTCAGGTAAGGGTATGATACCCTATGTGGACAGAGGGAGAGGAAGGGAGGAAGGGAAAGAAAGGAAAGGGAAAAGAAGGGAACTGGCCAGTTGGGTCCCCAGTGGTGCAGTTTGGACTACTCACAGGATGTTGTTTGTCCTTCATTTTTGAAGAGGACATTACACCATTATGGCTCTGGCCAAGTCTCAGGGCCCACAACACTTTCTAGGACTAAGATGTAGAATAGTGACTGATTTTTACTGATGGAGATTTCCCCAAGGGTTACCCACTACATTAAAGAAATCACAGGACTAGATAAAAAAAATTAAAATGAAATGAGGTTGTTCAAAGAGGTTGCCTCAGACAACTATCTCTCCCCTTATGGAATATAGATGTGTATGTCGGATTTCTCTGCTCAGAAGACAAACCAGCCCACAGTGAAGTAGTTCTGAACTCTGAGCAGAAGGAAGCCTGTGAATGTTCACAGTCCTTTCACAGGGAGCTACTAGTGACTGCCTTTGATCAAGAGGACTACATATGGGAGTTAACTTGTGCTCATACATAGCTTTCTCAAATTGGACACCTAAAAATGAACTTTTCTATTTTAAGAGATGGTAGCAACTAGAATATCGATAAAGGTATTATAGAAGCACCTGGTTGAAGCAGATATGTGATTGCCCATGTGGCCCAAGAGGATAGTTTGTGAAAAATCTTCATGAAAACCAACCTCCTAGGTATAGGAGGGAAAATTCTATTTCTAAGGTCACATGACCTTAATAAAGTAGTTTAGACTTGTTCTAGAAAAGGGAAATTTCTTGGTCTTGGCCACCTTGGAGGTCGCCTCATAGATAACCTAAGTTTGAGAGTTTCCAATCTCATGTTCAGGCATTAGTTCTCTTAAGAGAGGGAAGAGAAGTAACCTAACAGAATCCTTCTTGGACAAAGAAAAGGATTGTTCCCTCTAGTTCCTGAGAAGTATTCTTTTTTTTTAAATAGTGAACAATATTAAAATGATTTATTAAGAAAATTAAAAATAACAAAAAATGTTTCTCTGTGTTCTATAACACATACATAGTAAATTTATTTTGCCAAGTTAGTGGGACCCTATTGCCTCTATCCTGACACCCTATTTCTTGTAGTGTTATCAATAAGGGGTCAAAAAGCTAGAATTCTGGAGCCCTCAATGTCAAATGATGGAATGACAGGAAAAAACAAGGAAGCTGGGAAACCACTCACAATAAAATCTAGTAAGTTAAATATCCTTCGCAACATTCTCAGGGCTAAACTGATTGTTCATCCTAATCAAATTTTGTTAAACTAAAAAGAAAAAAAAGTTAGCATAAAATAATGGAGGCTTTGGGATCAGAGGATTCAGGTTCAAATTCCAACTCTGATACTTACTAGCCATGAAAACTTGGGCATGGTGAAGCCATGCTTTACCTCTGTAGTGCTGTTTCCTCATCTGTAAAATAAAGGTTCTGAACTAGATGACTTCTAAGGACCTTTACCATTCAAATATTTATAGAGCACCTCCTATATAAGGAACACTATGCCAGCACTTGGAGAGAAAGATTTAAAAATTATGCGATTCCTGCCAACATGGGGAAGCATAGCAGAAAGTATGGTAGGGCAGAAAGATGGCTAGACTTGAAAATCACAGTGAAAATCAGTCCTTCAGGGCAGGGATCATTTAATTTCTGGGCTTTCTATACATAAGGCCTAATGCAGTGCCTGGCACAGAGTTGGTGCTAAATAAATATTTGTTGATTTATTGACCTGGGTACAAATCCCAGCTGACAGTAGCTATTTGATCCTTGGCAACCTCTCTGGGTCTCAGTTTACTTATTTATAAAATGAAGGGGTTTGACTTGATGACCTACAAGGTCTCTTGCAGCTTTAAATTTGTGATTTTGTGATTCTTTGAGTCACTGAAGGAGAATTATTCTTTTTATAGAGCAACATCCTGACAGGTAGGGACAGGGCATCTAAAACTTGCCACCCCCCACTATTCCAGAATAATGAAATGTTCTAATAATACAAGTTTGCTTCTAATAGACTACTTTTTTCAGAAGTCCCTGAAATATATTTATTTTCTGAGAAAAATCTAAAGAAATATGGTGCTTTAAGTGTTGAAGAGCTATATATAACTTTATTGGAAAGAAGGACTCAATAGAATGTCATAAAGTTGCCCAAACAACAACCTGTGTTTAGTTCTTTGAAGGCTTTATATGTTTCTGTTTTCTATGGTTATTGGATAGCTTCTGCATTTTCTGTGGTGTGAAATCAAGGTTATTCTATCCATATTTATTGTCACCTTGAGCGCCAATATGGGATCTGGGACCCTGTTACCCACATACCTAAACACATCCTATACTTGAAGATTACATTGCTTTGAGGAATTCTTATTAAGGTAATAATAAATTTAAAAGCAGTCAAGGCTACTTATATTATGGTGAGGCAATATATTACGTTTTATTTGAAAACTCTAGACAAAATGAATTATCTTTCCTAATTAACAAGGTGGTTTTTGTTGAGCCACATTTTGAAAACTGTATTTGAAGAGTTTGGGGCTAAATATTTGGGTCACCTCCAAGACATACTGCCTCTACTTGAACTTAATTTTCTTCCCATAAGAATTCAGGCCCCTGACCCAGGGACAAACGACTCTCATCTTACTTTCATCTTATCTTGTCCATTCCCAAGTCCATCATGCCACTTCCTGACCATATCCAAACCATGCTCCTTTTCTAACTCAAGCTTTTATGTATGTATTGTGTTCCTTAGTAAAATGTAAGTTCCTTTGGGGTAAGGACTGACTCATTTGTTTTTAGACTCCTGTTGCTTAGTGCAGTGCCTGGAACATAGTAATCACTTAATAAATACCTTTTAAAAATTTATTTATTCATTCATTCATTCATTCATTCATTCATTCATTCAAGCAATCAGTTTCCCTGGGTCTCTTTTCCTGCCTCCGGTAGGTTTTAGAATCATTAAAATTCTGGTTCCTAGGATTTAGAAGTATAAGGAGTCTTAGAGATCAATAAATATTATCACTTTATTTTTCAGAAAGGAAAAACAAGCTAGGAGAAGTTAACATTAAGAGAAGACCTTGCCAGAAGTTTCTCAGGTAGCAGAAGAAGGATTTTAACTCAGGTCCTCTGATTTCAAATTCAGTTCTTTTTCTACTCTACCAATTAAATACAAAACAAAACTTCTTGATCCTACCTTAACACAAGAAGAAACTTCAGAGATCAAGGTAGGCCTGGGAATCTCCTTGAGCTATTTGAGTTCTGGGTGTAGACTGAGGTATTCTTCCCCACTGAATAGAACCCGTGGACTACAAGAGAGAAGTAGATTTTCAATTTCCTGTGGCTCCAGGGAAATGATTGACTGGCATACTACCCTCAAGGGAATAGTATTTGCCAACCAAAGAAAGCTCCAGAGAAAAATAATGTAAAATAGATTGAGATAACTTAGAAATAAGGTTAAGTCATGACAAAAGTATTCATCAGCTGCCATTCAGAAGTCAGATTTGATAGAAGGGTAAAAGAAAGTATTCTGAAAGATGAAAAAAATAAAGAAGTTAGAAAATGTCTACAATGCACTTTACAACTTAAGACAGAAACAAAAAAAAAGAAAAAAGGAAAAAGGGGTCAGTGTCAGACCTCAGAAAGCTCATTGTGTCAGATTCAGGGTCTATTGGAAACGATTCATTTTGAGAGTTAATGTGTGATATGAAGAGGTAGTATGGTATAGTGAGTAGAGTGCTGGACTTGGAATAAGGAAATGTGAATGGGGATACAGACTCAGATATTTCTTCATGGTATAAAAACAAGCAAGTTATCTAACCTCCCAAAGTCTTGGTTTTCTCAGCTGTAAATGTGGAGAAAAACAGTTGCCCTACCTGGATCATGGAGTTGTTGTAGGGAAAGTATTTTGTAAACTTTAATACATTATTTTAATATGATTTATGATTATTAACCATAACCAGAAACATCTGAAGACCATGCCCTGGTACAATACAAATCCAAGTTATAAAAAATTTTCATTTTTATCCTCCTGATAGAGAGCCTTTGAGCACAGTACAGAGGAAAGAATCCAGTCTTGGAGTTAGAAAGATCTGAGTTCAAGTCACTTCTACTACATATTATACTATGGATAAAACCCGTATTTTCTCAGTGCTCAGAGAAACTCTCTAAGAATATATGTTAAAATTAAATTATGAATTTATCAGCACTGAGAGATGAAACCCGGGTCTTGGTTTTCTCTTATGTCTCTCTGTTTCTTTTCTCTCTGTCTCAACCTTTCTCTCATTATCTATCATCATTATCACTCTTCTGCCTCTCCCTCTCTTGTCTTTCCCTCTACCTCTTTCTCTTCCCTTTTCTTTACCTCTTTCCTTTCCTACACTGCCGGGTAAGCATTGCCTTTAAAAAGCAAACTTTATAAGAATAGAATTTCTAAAGAAAATTTTTAGAAGTAGAAACTATTTAACAAGCAACACCAACTACATTAATCTTAAATGAGAAATGTGGTCTACATAAATTTTAATGATATCTTCTGCACATTGAAACAATCAGTAGTGACTGGGTACATATTTTTCAAAGCATATTTAACTTGCATCCTACAAGTAAGTCCAATTGCTTTTCATATATTAGATACTATTGGAGTAGAGAATGACCACCTTGCTCACATGCAATTGATTATATGAATTTTCAGAGATCCACATGAATGGATGAATTATGTGCAACTAGAAAGAGTTGTATCCAGATTTGGGTAGGATTAGGTTTCCTCTGTATTGTGTTTGAAAGAACAATGCACATGGAAGCAAGAAAACTGGGTTCAAGTCCAATGCTTTCCACTTGCTACTTGGATGATGGTAGGTAATTCAATTGACCAAAGTCTCAATTTCTTCATTTGTAAAAATGGAACTGATGAAAGTGAACCTATCTATCCCATGGGGTTGTTGTGGGGATCAAACACCACAGAATATTTAAAGAGATTGGTAAGCTAGATAGTGTTTAAAAATATACATTGCTGTTAATCCTCCACTAACATACTATTTTGGTGCTCCCTTACTATGGCATGGAGGGAGGTGAACCTGAGTTCTCAGAACTTATGTCACTGGAGCATAAGCTGTACCAGTTCTTGTACAACTGCAAAGGCTTTGACTATGAGTCAGGTGCTGGACTGCATATCTGTTGTCTAAGGAGACATTTATCTGATTATGGAGAGGTTCTTCACTAGGAAGCTGGCTATAAGTCAGCAAATTATATTTGCCACTGCAATTCATGAAATGATCCAAGGAGGCAAGGAGACATTACAGCTGTCTTTGATATTCTTTAGTAGCTCAATGCATCTCTGACCTCATCAATGTTAGTTCTTTACCTTTGGTGTGGATGCCAAGCCATCCATACTTCCTGAGTAAATATGCTGACTGATAAAATCATGATTCTTTTGCCAGACTGAAGTAATTGAAAGAGATTTAGTATGGTGTAGTGGATAGAGTGCTAGTTCTGGAGTCAGGAAGACATTGGATCAAATTCTCTCTCTCATATATCATATCTCTATGGCCATGGCTAAGTCTGTTGCTCTGTTTGAACCTCAGTTTCTTCAACCGCAAAATGAGGGGCTTGGACTATTTGTTTTCTTGGGCCCCTTTCATCTTAAATCTCTGATCTTATAATTACCATCATAGTAGTAATAATTCTAAAACAGGAACTGACTCATCCATTCTATTCAGAGAACAGTCATTGAATTTCCTAGCCTGTGATGATTTCATTCCATGAACCATAAACAGACTTTAGAACTGATATATGAATGAGGAAAAATCCAACTTAATAATGGCCACTTTTGAAGGAGGAAGAATATAGAACTTATTAGGTTAGCTTTTGTTTCTGTGACTGTCAGAGGAGAACAGAAGTCTATTTAGGGAGGAAGTTTGCTTTCCCATATGTGAGGCAATACTGCGCTCTATGTATAATGATCGAGATTTACTCTCCAGAAAGAAGGATGCTGGGCTGAGTGGGAAGAGAATTGCTCTCATGTGGCTGCATTTGTTTCAATTCAATAAACATTTCTTAAGCACTTACAGGGGGCTCTTTATTGTGCTAGATACTTGAGATGCAAAGTTTAGATCAGACTTAGTTTTTCCTGCTTTCATGGAGATTATAGTCAACTAGGAGATAAAGCATGTATGTAGATAAATTTAATTCATGATAAATGCATTAAAGAGATCAAAATTCTATGGCAATGTAACTTTGCATCTCAGTAATCTGTACAAAAAACTAGAGCTTCTTTGATAATTCTGGCATTCTCCCCGCCATCTAGGGATCGATTTAAAATTCTGTATGTCTATCTATAGAACACATTGCGATCATATGTCATGCAGTTATGTGTTGATTTAAAAGTCTTACAATTCATTAACTCTTAAATCAGATTCCCCAAGTTCAAAGCAAATGTTGTCTTGAATTTTCAAGTTTGCAGGTCAACTTTCCAAACCCAGGGTCATGCATTCAGGAAGCCTAATTTTGATTAATCTGATAAGAAGCCACCCTGAAGCACAAGCTAAAACTGACAGAATGAGAGATGAGCTCTTTATTTGTACAACATGGCCCAAGATCCTATCAGTTTATTTTTTTTTCTAAATTGTAAACTGAATGCTATTTTTCTCAAGATGACTGAATTGTTATTGTCATTTAAATGCCATATTTAAGCAAGTCATATTCACTCTTTACATAACTCATAAGGAAATTGAATTCTATTTCATTTGCAAAGATAAGATCCAAAAAAATTAAAAGATAAATGGAGGACCAAGATACTGGTGAATAAAGTGAGAAAACTTTGAAAAACTTTTGGATACCTTTTCTACTAGATATATGCAGTCCTTTTGAATTTTTTTTACTTTATTTTTTCCTAGGACTTCTGATTTAAATGGTGCAGGAACTCCCTAATGATGAAACTGTTGTTCCTAGTGCAAATTGGCAAATGTTTTGCAAATTGTAGTCATAGAAAATTGACTGGGGGAACTGGAGATTAAATGTCTGACCTAGGATCACCCAGCCTTGGTCATCTTGCTTCAGAGAATGGCTCTCTATTTCTTAAGCCACAATGGCTTCCTAGCACTAGCTTTTAGACAGCTCTGTTTTTTTATCTTCAAATCATGAGTTTTTAAAATTAAAATTTAGTTAAATGTAGAATTATAAATATCTTGCAGTTTGTAAATGAAACAAGAAGCTTGAGATTTTAGCAATACATTTTAGAAGTTTGAAATATTTTAATTTTCCATACTTGCTGTCCTCAGTGATGGGCTTTGACAGGATTCTAAAACTCTTTTTAAAGAAGTGTCATCTACTAGCCAAATGGAGTTGATGTATATGGTAACATTTTGGGGATTCTTCAAGCAGTATTGACTTGGGGTCAGAGTTTGAATCTTTTCTCTGAAACTTATTGTTGGTTTGACCATAGGAAAATCACTCTGCTGATTCCATTGTAAAGTAGAAATAACTATACCACTGTAGTACCATCCCTTATAGAGTTGGAGGACCAAAGGAGATAATGCATATAAAGTGCTTTGCAAATTATCAAATGTTACCTAAATGTCAGATATTGGACACAATAAGTGTTTAAATCTAGGGCACAACAACTCAAAAAAGATTGTAATTTCAGGAATATTAAGGTCCTTTGGCATCATCATTTAAAGGTTATGAAGCAAATACTTTAAAATGTAAAGTGCTACACAACTGATTGGTTATTATTGTATTTCAATAACCTTTCTTTTTCAAATAAGTCATTGGACTTTTAAGTACCATAATTACCAGAATCAAAGAAGTCAGATAAATTCTATCACTATTTATAAGTTTCCATCTTAATCACATGGCAACTGACAACTATTCCCGAGTCACAGTCTGGCCACCTTTGTTTTAATTGAGAGGTGAGGATGGGCTGAAAACTCTACTTGGAAAAACAAGTGTGTGTGATAAAGTACCTTCTTAAAATGGAGTGACAAGTTATAAGTATAGGGTGGTCACAAAACATTGCCTTAAAATATTAATGTGGGATTTGCAATAGTATTACTATTTCAAAAGTACAATAGAAGTTGATGGAAATTACCTTTAAAATGGATTTTGCTCATTTTTTTGTCCCTGAAATTAAGCATAGTATAAATGACCATTATGTGCCAGAGTGGGAGAAGATTTTTGACTGAATCATAGATGAATAGATGACATCAGCATCCTCCACATTAGAGCTGTGGACAGACATCATAGGGAAGGGAAAATCTGATCCTAGAAGAGGAAGAAGCTGCAGAAAAAAAGCCAAAATGTTACATCCAGACGTAAGCATTATGTATATACACAATCCAATCTACTAAGCATTTATTAAGAACCTGCCATGTGCCAGGCACTGTGCTAAGTTTGGGGGAGATTAATAAAAGAAAGATAGTTCCTGCCTTTAAAGAGTTTATAATCTGAAGGGGGAGACCATACAAAAAGAGGCAGGAAAGGGAGAGGAAAACAGAAGGTACTTGACACAGGGCATCTTGTTCCATGGAACTGAAACCAGGCAGAGCAGCAGATAAAAATGGGATGACCTGAGTTCCTGCTCTCTATAAAGGAAGGCATTAGGAAGAGTTTGGTGCTCTCCAGTCCTCCAATCAGAGGAAGGAGGAGGCTGAGAGAAGTGTATACCCCTGATAGAGAACCTGGAAAATGGCAGAAAGGAATAGAGAATGTTCACTATATAAGAGGTGCGGGCTGCATGATTGAGAAGAGTCCTTCCATTTCTAATATATTATAATTGCATGATCCTAACTCTTAGTGCAGGTATCTAGGTGGAACAGTGGATAGAGTGCCAGGTCTGCAATTGTTGTGCAGAAAATAAGAGTGAGCCAAGACCTGGGTTCAAGGTAAGTTTAGATGTGGATTTATTGATCTAGCATGCAACTGCCAAAGTTCTCACTCAATTTGGCAGTGATTTTTTGAAATACAGATCTTGGTTATAAAGGCTAAAACCACAAAATTATAATAGGGAGGGGAGCTAGCAAAAACTATGACATGCAGAAGCAGAGAACAGCCATTGGTTAAAATCTATGACTCAGGGAAGTATGGTGCATGACTCAGGGGTGCAACCTTCCGAAAGTGAGGGTCTTACCCAGAACTGGGTAGAGGGCACAGGGAGGAGAGTCATGGTATGAGGGGAACTAGAATTCCCCAGGCTGTCAGAACAGGGAGGCTAGAATTCCCAAGAACAGGCTAGGGTCGTGTTCTGGGTGAAAGAGGGTGGGGGCCCTGCTCAGTCAAGAGGGCAGGACAGATGGTACTTAGATAAGGTCCTTGTACCATAATGAACCTGGTACACTATAATGATCCAAGGAGAAAATATGAAATGCTAATTAGGGGAGACAGAGTCAGGGAACACCTTGAGCAATATGCCCAGACATGCCTTAAGTTGTTTCAAGCTAAAATAGAGAAAAACAGAAATATAAAAGGGACTTAATGGTGGGCCACAAATCAGGTGGTGTGTAGTGACCGACCTGGGATTTGGGTTTGGGTACAACACGATTAGGAAGAATCATCTCCCTGACTTCATATCAGACCTTAGATACTTACCAGCTGTGGGACTCTGGGCAAGACACTTAATCAAGTTTGCCTCTATTTCCTCATCTGTAAAATGAGCAAGAGAAGGAAATGCCAAGAAAACTCCAAATAGGCTCAGAAAATGTTGGACGTGCCTGAGACAACAGAACAACAACCATCCATAGTGTAGAGATGAGAATATCTGTAGTACATTCATTCACTCATTTGTTCCACAAATATTTACAAATACCTACTGTGTACAAGGTTTTGTGCTAGCTGCTGGAAAGTTTCTGGTTTTTGTTGTTGTTGTTGTTGTCAATTTCTCTTGAAAGATCTCATCTTAAAAGAGAACACTGCACTTAACGAAAAAGAAAGTTTCCTTGAGAAAGTGTAGACATACAGCACTAATCTGACCTTGAAGCCACTCTTTTCCTTGTTGGCCTTTTCTCATCACCCCAGGTTTGCCAATGCAGGACTTTCTCCTGAGGGATTAGACCTGTGGTATTCTGGAGCCCATTCTCCCCCAGGACAGAAATATAGGTACAGAATTTTAGACTTGGAAGAAAGCTAGGTGGTTATTTAGTTAAATCCCCTCATTTTCCAGGTGACAACACTTAGATCAGAGAAGTTAAATGACTTACCTATGGTCACACAGATATTAGGTGGAAGAAGTGGGATTGAACACATTTCCTCTGACTCCAGATGCTTGACCATGGAGAGAGCCACAGAGAACTCACCCACAAGAAGCAAGGAAAACACAGAATTGAGTATTGGAGCAGCATCAAAGACCATTTCTTCCTCTAACTCTCATTTGATCTGTGTTGGTCCTTGTTGGGCTGCTGTAGACATTTGACACGTGGCTAGTCTCAGTTACTAGTCTATCAATCAACAAAGATGGGACCTAGTCAGTGAATGACCAGCGCCCAACTCAATACTTTGTACTTTACTTTGTACTTTGTACTCAGTGCTTGTTGATTTCCACTAAATTGAATCTCAGCATAAGTGAAACTTTTATGTGTCTTTATCTAAAGTCAGTGTTTATAAATAACTTCTTGAATTGATTATGCTCTCCTGGAGTCTGAGTGACTTGCAGTCCTGTCTCCTGATTCAAGAAGTGCTCATTAGCCCACTAACATTTCTTCTAACCTGGCCCTTGCTGTCATCATTGAAAGGAACAACCCTTGTTCAGAAAAGTCCTTACCTTAACTACTAACCAGTGACCAACTGTCAGAGATGGGCGGGTAAGCCCAAGAGCCCTACGAACAGGAAATGCCATCCTCTGTTAGCACTGCTTCTAGCCCACCCCTAGAAGCCGGCACCAAAACTTGTGGAGATGGGGCCCTTGTCCCTACCAACACCCCACTACCAACTGCAAAGCAGCTGGTACTTTGGAGGAGGAAGATGGAGGATATTCCAGGGGGGGGGGGGTCAAACACTGACCGCTGTCTCCTCTCAGGTCTTGGTTTGTAGCCTGGCTTTTGTAGTCATCATTGAGGGGAGCCATTCTTGTGGAAATGTCCAGAACCTCCTGGGGAAAGTGCTTACCATCCCTACTGCCACTATTACCATTTGTTAATGAACTGCGGAAGAGGAGGATTTCCAAGAGTCTAGGAAATAGTAGCAAACCTCCACTCTAACATACAAACCCTGCTTCCAATCTATCTGATGGCCAAGTGTTAGAGATCAATGTGATTTTATCAATGGAAATGACATTAAAAAGATACATTACTGTCTGCTCTGCTGCTGTGCCCTAAGGCCTTTTCATCTGATTTGTCACTGAAACTTCCTGCACGTGTTGAATATGAACTTTTTGAAAGGCAAGATGGTATTGCTTTTTTTCCCCAGTGCTTTGAGCATAGTAAGCATTTAATAAAAGTCTTTTCACTTACTCACTTATTCACTCCTTTGACATCATCTGATAAATATATATGTTTCCTTTCTTGCTACCTTTCCCTGTCCATTCCATAGTAACATTGACCTCTTCACATAACCACATACTTTCACTTCCCTGGCTCATAATAATTTTTTCTTTTCTTTTTTTTTCTTTTGCTGAAACATGGTGACTTCAGGAGCAAAATAGATCCAAATGGATGGAATATTTTCACAGCTTTTTCACTGTGATTGGCCTTACTGCTGTGTATATTTCAGTAATGTGTTGTCTCTAGTTTTTCAGTGCTGCCACTTGTCCCCATAGCAGGGTCTGTGTGATACTGTGCTTTTAGTCTGAGCCAAACTGAAAACAAAAAACCAAAACTCTACTTGAGTTCTTACTCAACTGTACGCTATTTGCCCTTGAAATTCTATACTTCAGATCCTATATGTCATTCACCAAAACCATCCAAGTAGATGAGACCATAGGAGACAGGAAAAGGGCAAAGTGGTGCCACTAAGAAAGCCCAGGAATCAGAGGAAGATTTGACCTTTCTGGAAAAAAGCACTTCTCCTTCTCTTCCCCTACCCGCTGCCTTTCCTTTTTTGGTCCTAGCTGGTAACTTTGAAGAAGTCTGTGATCTATGCAGTGGATGAGAGATTGAGGAGTGCTCCATTTTATCACACTTATTTCACACTATCACATTTTATGTGGAGAGGAATAAAGAAGCTTCCTGATGAGGGTGAAAGAGGAGAGTGTAAAAGCTGACTTGAAGCTTAAGATAAAAAAACCCCAAGATCTTGGTGACTGGTCCCATTACTTGCTGACAAATAAATGGAGAAGAAATGGAAGCATGGTCAGATTTTCTATTCTTGAGCTCAGAGTTCACTGCCGATGGCAACCGCAGCCATGAAATTAAAAGATGCTTGCTCCTTGGAAGGTAAACTATGTTAAATCTGGACAGCATACTAAAAAGCAGAGACATCACCTTGCTGACAAAGATCTGTATAGACAAAGCTATAGCTTTTCCAGTAGCAACATACGGCTGTGAGAGTTGAATTTTAAGGGAAGCTGAACACCACAGAATCAATGGAGAAGACTTTTGAAAGTCCCTTGGACAGTAAAGAGATCAAATCAGTCAATGCTTAAAGAAATTAATTCAGGCTGCTCACTGGAAGGTCACATGCTGGAGCTGAAGTTAAAAATTTTTTTTTGTCTACATATTGAGAATGCAGGACTCAATGGAAAAGACCCTAATGTTGAGAAATATTGAAGGCTAAAGTAAAAGGGGATAACAGAGGACAAGATGGATTGATAATATCATGGAAGCAACTAATATGAATTTGGACAGACTTGGAGAGATAGGAGAGAATGGCCTGGCATATGCTGGTTCATGGTGTCACAAAGAGAAAGATGTGAACAAACCACTGAACAAAAACAATATGGCATTTTATCAGCTGAGGCATCTTTCTCCACCTCTCTCTCCATATTTCCCCCCTTTTTTGTTCTTGCTTCACCTTTCCTGTTTTTCTGTTATCCCCTCTTTCTTCTTTTCTCTTCTTTCCCTCCCCATTCGTCTTATTTGTCACTTGTACAGATTCTTATGTTTTAGAATATAATAAGTAAACATTCCATAAAGGTATGATATTACAAAGACTTGGACTTCCTACCTTATTCACAAGTGCCCATGAACTTTAGAAAGGTAAGGCAGAATAGAAGAAAACCTTTTCAGTTGAAAAATAGCCTACCTTAAATAAACCAAATATATGTGCCAAATGTAAAAACAGAAACTTAACAATTCTGATTCCCATTAGTCATGGCTAACAAAGCAGAGGTAAGTAAGTAGCCACTTTGGCTTAGATGAAAGCAAAGGTAAAACAACATGAGGAAAGAGGGGGGCTCCCACCTAACTGGGTTCAGCTATTTTTCTAGAAAATGTATATGCCATTAGAAAAAGTAAAAAAAAAATACTTATTAGTGAACAGTAAGTTTTAAGCACTTTATGCCATTGCTGTGCTAAATAATGGGGATACAAAGGAAGGCAAATATATAGACCTTGTCTCAAAGAACTTGTATATATATGATTCATTTATCATGAATAGCTAACCTTGAACCTGTCTCAGGATGCCTTTAAAAACTTCCATCTACTCTGTTATGGAGGCAGTTCTCTGCAGCAGATAAAGGATGGAATAGGTGTGTGTGTGTGTGTGTGTGTGTGTGTGTGTGTGTGTGTGTGTGTGTCTGTGTCTGTGTCTGTGTCTGTGTCTGTGTCTGTAAATTAAATTGATTCATATAGAAGAGGTTTATGGGTACAGAGCTGCTTTTGTCCTTCAATTAAAAGAGCTTTATGTCTTGGGAAAGAATCCTATAGTGGAAGGTTTTCTGGTAATGGACTGCCTCTGACCCCTGATTACTCATGTGGACTTAAGCAGTTTATTCCCTTTGCTGGGACTCAACTTCCTTTAACACATATTGAGTGTGTGAACCTGATGATGGCCTTAGGGTCCTGTCCAGTTCTAAACCTATAATCCTGTAACTAAAGAAACTGGCAACCACTTCCCCTACTCTGGAATGGGACCTCTTCTCTAGTTCATCCTGCCATTTTTTCTTACCAATTGTCTCTCCATGTCAAGACTTTAAAACTTCCCTCACTTTTAAGTTTCTGCACTATCTTTCTAAGTGAAGACCCTACTGACCTCATCTTTGAAAGGATAGAAAAGCACAGAATTGACCTTGAACAAATTGCAAATAGGTTACATTTGTTTGCATTAACCTCTCCCACCTCCTGGTGACTTTTCTCTCTGTATTATTAGGCATGTAAAATTTGGACTCCACTGGGGTAGACTGCTCAAGTTTGCCTTCCCCATCTACTCTTTACCCCTCCCTCATTTTGATCTCCACCACTACAAACTAACTTTAACTTTCCTCTCAATATATCTAGCCTTAATCCTCAATTACTCCAATGTTGCTCATGGAAGTTTTTTTTTTTTAAGAAAGCAAGCAATTTGATTTAATTGTAATACTAAATTCCAATGGCTACTTAAACATCTTACAGGGTACTTACATTCTGAAGCAGGTCAGTTAACTCAAACAATCTCTAATTGATTTTATAAAGTAGACGATCTGGCAAGAAAATTGTAGATTTTTAGTCAGTAACAGAATTACATTTCTGAACCACAAGTATTTCTCTGTCCCAAGAAACTTCTGCATTGACTTTACCCCTCATGCATGTACTCATACTTACCTCATTTTTGACGTTCTGTCCACTAGTCCTGGGTAATTTTCTTCACTCCTGCACAACAGCTTGCCCCAGGCTTGGGTGGAAATCCAACTACATTAGCCAGGGGTCTTTTATAATATTCACCAAGAAAGGTAAAAAGGAATGTCTTTAGATAGATCTCAGAGAAGCTTTCTCTTCACTGCCATGAACTTCTCTTTTCCTCTTCCATTGTGTATTTTAGATATCTCTCTGTCCCTTAAATTATTCTCAAATATTTATCAAATACTTTTTATATTAGAATTACTATTTAGGCCTGGGGCATACAAAGACAAAAAAAGTCCAAACCAAACAAACAAACAAACAAAATCCCAGGAGTCCTGGTGCCCCCAAGGATCTTGCATTCTTCTAGGGGAGGGGAATCACAAAATTTGTACAAATTAGTACAAGAATAGGTGGGAGAAAGCATTAACAACTGAGGTGTGAAAAATAGGGAAAATTTTATCAAGGAAGTAAGATCATAGGTTTGGGGCAGGAAAGAAACATTGGGGCCATTAATTTAAGCTTTTGATTTTTTCTGATAAGTAAGTCAAAGATCACAGACGTTAGATACCTTGCTCATGATTACAAAGTAAATAATAGAGCCAGGCTTTGAACCCAGATTGAAGGTTTTCAAATTCACTATTCACACTACTATTATACCTGAGTTGAGTTCAAGAGAAGACAAGCATTTTGAGAGAGGAGTGAATATGTTCCAGGTTTGGGGTACAGTTTGTACAAATGCACAGAAATTGAGGGGTATGGCATTCAAGGAACAGTTAATTTGACTGAAAGGTAGAGTGCAGTGAGACTAGTGAAGTCTGGAATGGTATGTGGACAGCAGTCTGTCACTCAGTGGGTGAACTTGGAGCCAAGTTTCTGTCTTTGTAGACTGCTGCCCGGGAAAGACATCTCTAGCCCTATTTTTTGCTCTGGGTGGAATCAATCTTACTAGAGGAATTAGTTTTTGAAAAGTGGGTTGACATTAGAGGAAGTGGTCTGTCACTGTAATTAATCTCTCTTCCAAGCCACTAACTCTTTTCACTTATGTTCTGTTTCTTAGTTTATTGCAACTAGGTGGTATGGTACATAGAGTGCTGGATTTAAAATCTGGTACACATGGATTCAAAATCTGCTTTATTTACTTGAGAGCTATGTGACTCTGGGAAAATTACTTGACATCTTTCAATCTCAGTTTTCCCATCTATAAAATGGGAATTATAGTGTGAACTACCTTACAGGGTTGTTGTGAGGATCAAATGAATATGAGATTTTACTTAGTTGTAATTATTGGTTTGTATTGATTTTGATCTGATTATTATTAATATTTTTGCTTTTTGGAGGGCAATGTGACTTGCCCAAGGCCAAACAACTAGTTTTTGTGTCAAGTGTCTGAGGCTGGATTTGAACTCAGGTCCTCCTGACTCCAGGGCTGGTGCTCTATTCACTGTGCCACCTAGCTGCCCTGATTTTGATCTGATTATTATTTACTAATTATAATTCACTTCTTATGTAAAGGTAGTTCTATTATGCACTGGTAGCTAAGATATTGTTGTTGTTTCATATAAGGTTGCCTCATGTACACGCTATTGTTTTTGTTTGTTGTTTGTTCTGGAAGAGGACCATGACATCAAGAAGATGATGCCATGATTTCTTAGAGGATTGGATTTAAGTGAGAAAGGACTGTGCAAAGTCACCAGCCTCACTTTCTCCTCTGGAGACATCTGAGTCCAGTGGCAAGATATAGAAAAAGATGTTTGGAGATGTCCCTGCCTTGTACACTTTTATAACCACAAGAACAAACAGATTGACCTTGTCTAGATGTCTCCCTAAAAACTGAGTAAACAACTCTGAGCACTATGTCCCCTTTCCTGGACACTTTCCACCCACAAAATTCTAATCCAAGAAGAATCAGTAACATGTCCTCTCATAAAATGTCAACCAGTTACAATGTTCCTGTTCTCCCTTAGAAAGTGATAGCTATGGGGTTTCCAGAGGATGTTGCTTCAGTTGTCAATATACCTTGTGATGTGTCTAGCAACCTCAGCCACTAACCATTCATAAGTCAGATATGCCTATGTTGCACCATATGGCTAACTATTTTTAGATTTCTACTGTATTACTATAAAAGAACTGCCTCAATTGTTAGATATATCTTTGGCTACTGAGGAGCTCTAGATCACATTTAGTAGCAGTTGCTAGCTTTGCTAATAAATTGATTATGCTCAGAATACTGTGCCTCAGTTTCTCTTAACTACACATTTCAAGTGTGATATGAAATAATATATGTAAAAGCCCTTTGTAAACCTTAACGTAGTATTTAAGTATTAGTTATCACTATTAATAATTTTTTAATAAGTAGTATGTTTTCTCATCTGCTCACAATCACAAGAAAAAAATAAGGAACTCCAAGACCCTCTAACCATACAGTTCAATATTAATCTTCTGATAACTCTTTGCACTATATGAAGGAAAAGTGAGAGAAGAGATGAGGCTGTGTATTAATTTTCTTCATGCCTTTAACTCCAAAATCCTAATCACTTATTTGAAAAAAAAATTCACCAAAGCTTCCCTACTCAAGAAAAGAACACAAAGCAAAGAGACAGATCACATTCCTATTCTGTGGGATCTGGATAACATGCCTTAGTGCAGTCCCACAAATCCAGTCTCTATCAGGTTTCCAAATGAACAAAAGGACTTTGAACCAATATTTTCTCAATTTTGTAGCTAATTGAGAAAGATTTGAAACATTTCATAAAATTTGCTCTTGTCACTGTCCCAGAAACTTTGTTTTTAATGAGTTGCAGCACTAAGAACTTCCAGAACGCTTCTTGGGAGATCCAAAGTCAGTACTGTCAACTACAAGTTTAATCAGAGGAAAAAATGAAATAGATGTTGCTATTAAAATGGCAGCATTTAGATAAAAGACTGTAAACATGGGCACTTAGTTTTATTGAAATTTAAATGAGTTTAGCACTCATTAGAATTAAGGTCTGTTAATTAAGGCATGAGTGCCTTGTAAATCCTGGATGAAGGCATATTTGCCACATACAGTTGAAGCTGACAATAACTCCTTATACCAAATGGAGAAGTAATCCAAACCAATTATAGCTCAGTATGTGTAATTATGGATATTGTAAATGAAATGATGGAGACTATGGATTGTGCATTCTAACACATGTTTTTACAGTGTTGCATTAATTCTTAGTAACCTTGTGCTATTCATATTGCCACACTGGTGTATTATTTTCTTTCCTGAAAAATTTAGACACTGAATTTCTTTAAACACAATTAAAGTTTTGCTGATATCTTTTGTTTATACATCACAATCATTTTTAACTAAGTCTACCCCAGTCCCATGCCCCTTCCAACCCAGTTAGATTTCTCTTTCAAAACAATTAAATAAAACTAAGAAAAATAAAATAAAGACCATATGCTTCTGTCTCACTTAAATCCAGTTCAGGAATGAGACATAATGTCATTGGTCTGCTTTGAAAATGAAGGATGAGCAACAATAACAATAAGAAACTACTAGGAGGAGGCAAATGAATCAATCTGTTACCAAGTCATCCTTTTTATCTACCTAGTATGGATGAAAGTCCTTAGATCTGAGCTAAGCTGTGAAGACACAAAAGGAAAAAATCATAGGCTTCTACATTGTTGAGTAGTTTACTTATTGATTAGTAAATGTTCAGTCATCATTTAATTCCCTTCTTGCCAAAGACCCTAATGTATGATGTATTCTATATGTTACAATCTACATCCCTCCTCTGCCCTTTGTACTAGTGAAAGTAAATAGCTTTGTCTTAAGGTATCTTTGAGGCTGGACCTATTTTTTGATTAAAGGTGTCATAGATTTTAGAGTTAGAAGGAATCATAGATACTAACTAGTCCTTAATTAGAACTAGAACTTACACATTAAATAGTAACTCCTGTTATTTTGTTAATAGAATTTAAATTACTTGTCTAACTTTTGCTCATAGATAGTAGCTGAGCTAGAGTTCAAATATAGACTTCTGCACTCAAACTCAGGTTTCCTTCCTTTATGGGAGAACCTTATATTCCCCCAAATAGTGCCCCATTCATGTGGGGACTATTTCCCTCTTCCTAATTCCTTTAAGGGCAGCTATGTGGTACAGTATATAGAGTGTTGAGCCTAGAGTCAGGAAGACTCACCTTCCAGAATTCAAATATGGCCTCACATACCTACTAGCCATGCAAACCACTTCACCCTGTTTGCCTCAGTTTTCTCATCTGTGAAATGACGTGGAGAAGGAAAGGGCAAAGTATTCTACTATTTTTGCCAAGTAAAACTCAAATAGGATCACAAAGAGTTAGACACAACTTGAAAAATGACTGAACTACAAAAAATTCCTTTAAATAGCATATTCCTAAACTTATCTGTCCTACCTCCCCCTTTAAAAAATAATTATTCAGTGTCTTTCTGGGAATCTACTTCCTTTAACACTTTAATAGTTTTTTTTAGTTTGTCATTTCAAAAAAATATTTTTTAAAATGACACATCTTAAATGAAATATTTTTTGATAAATTTGAGCGTTTTTTCTTGTATTTAAATTTTGATGACACAATATTGTGTCATGTAGCCATATAGTATTATAAACAAGTTATTACATGCACATATTTCTGCCAATGTATGCTGGAATTCCCAACAATGCTCAAGATGCTTGCCTGCTGACACTTGCTTGTTAAGACCTGTCAGCAGTATTGACCACTAATGTGGAAAATAATGTAATCACTATGACTTTAACTGCGTTACATAACAGATGAAACATGTAAGAATGTTTTTTTTCCAATATTTTCTTATCTTCTTCTCTCTCTACCTCCCCCTTAATTTTATTCAGCACCCTGTAATTGCTACTACTGCCCACCCTGGATCATTCCAGCACTCGCAAGGTGGTGGTATTGCCCACGTTGGGAAGCTTTATGTGAGTTTAAATAAAGAAGGCATAATGGCTTTACAGTGGTGAATTTATTATTTTTATTATTTTGGAGGGGCAGGTCTATGCAGCTAATAGAAAGAGGCTTCAATTTAGTTTAAGTCAATTAATTACTTGACTGATATGTATAAGGCTCTGTGTTAGGAATTGTGAAAGGATAAACATCCAGAGTTTGCCCTTAAGTTCTTAATTTCTTTGAGGGGTTACTAAAAAGTGGGGAGAAAAGGAGAAAATAACATATGAGATGAAGTGCTTTAGGAAAAAAATGAGAAAGAAAGCATTCCCAAGTGTCAGGTTTTATAGAGGTGGTGGTGTTTCAGTTGAGCCAGGAAATAAGTAAGGATTCTCAAAGTCAGAGAGGAGGGATTACATTCCAGATGAAGGTGAGCAGGGTTTGTGCAAATATAAGAAGCAGATGCTTGCATGTTGAGTTGAAGGAATAGACATTGGAACAGTTTGGTAGAACACAGAATGATTAAAACTACATAATATGAAATATGGTAGGAAAGATAATATAGAGCTAGAATTTGGAGATCTTTAAATGTCAGACTAAGATATGTATTTTATCCTAGTGACAGGAGCCATTGAAAGATTTTAAGCAGGGGCATGTTTTAGGAAGTTTATCAATTTCCCTTGTTTGAATGACCAGCATTTAAATGGGGTAAGTGCCATAATGGGAGATTCTATTCCTCTTCCCCCCCAAAAGTAGAAAAAATGTTTTATTCTGTTTTTGAAATTTTCTCAAATTCCATTTTTAAAAATTATTGATACTGAGGGATTTGAAAGAGCTTGTACAGTCAATGGGCAGGATAGGGACAATGGTAGTTCTCATAAACATAAGGGAAGATCAGATTCTTCATTAAATGGAGCTTCAAGAAGGCCTAGGTGTCCATTTATTCTGTCTGAGTTAGGCTAGAAGGCTTAGTGTTCTGGTCAGCATAGTTCTACCCCCAAGTTTTGGCTTCAGGTGAGAGCAAGATACACTTTATCCCTGTAATGAGGTCCCTAGGTATGAACTGTTTGAATCCTGACTTCTAGCTTCTCTGGTGACCCCTAAGGCTCCTTCAAAGACAGGGACCCTGGAGGTCTGAGGAGTTTCTCTCTTCCTTTTGTTCTTATCAGATAAAAAAGTTTGATACTAAAAAATGCAAAAATATTTGCAGCAAAAAATTTTGATTTTGCTTCCCCTCCAATGGAATGAACGTGGTGAATGCTAAATGTTGAATGTTCTTAAATAGACATAATTTTGCTATACAAAGTAATAGCTCACTTAGGGAGTGTTTTATCAGCACTTGGGTCGATCATGCCCAAGATACAAATCTTGTTAAATACAGCACACTATGGAAATTAAACCCAATCTAAGCTGGAAATCTGCATGCTATTAGCACTTGCTTTTCCATATTACTACTGCCCTACATATACATTAGTGGACCAGATGCAGAATGCCCTGTGGTATAGCAGAATGCTTAGTCATTAATTTGATGGGGCACAGTAGCATCAAAAGATCCATGGAGGCAACACACATGTTGCAGAGGACAGACATCTGTGAAGCAAATAAACACTCATCTTCCTCTGTGAACACTACTAAAAATCTGTGAAAAAATAACTTGCATTCAGCTCAAAATATGAATATTTATGTTAAAGAAGAAATCACTTACAAATTTACATTTTTTTAACAGCTAGCCCAAAGTAAAGCTACAACTGAGTAATAACTTAAAAAAAATGCTTGCTTTGAGTAATAAAAGCAATCCTTTATGAAATCTTGCCCAACTTAATAGATAATTATTGAGACTAGAAGTCCCTTTGCTCCCAATTAAACTCAGAGAAACAAGAGAAGTTGTTCTTTAATTCATCTTTTAATCAAATGCATTTGGAGCTCAATGTTCTACCACTGTTCTGGTAATATTTTGTTTATCTAGTATTGTTGGGGACTGAGTTATTCATCACAACTGAATTTTCTAGATAAGATTATTCCTGTAAGGGTAAAAAAAAAGAGTTCAAACCAGTTAGAGAGGCAAAGCTTTCTAAATGTATTACACATATCATACTGCCTTAAAAAATCTAGCTACAGATTTTATTGAATAATATATAAACCAGGAGGATCTACAAAGATAGTGAAGGAAGAAGCAGTAGAGCTCAGCTCTCCCCAAAATATTCCACAATAAAGACTAGGAAAAGTGCCAGACTGAAAGCTGGTTTAAAAATTGAAGGAAAAACTAAAATGGATCATTTTTTTTTCCAGCCCAAGATAACAAATTCTGCCCACAGAGCAAGAACTGTGAAATAGGGGTAAGCCTGCAGCTCTGTTGCTCTTATCCTGTAGAGTTTTTCAGTTTGCTGACAGGCTTAGACCTGCACCTGTCTGTTGGTACTTCATCAAGGGACAAGTCCATAGTTATACTGCTTAGACCCACACCAGGGTCTAGTGGATAGAAATCCCAGAAAGGCAGTGATCATACTGCCATCAGGATTCTAGATCAGACTGCCTAAGGCTCATTTAAAGTATGAAGCTCTGTTGCTTAAAATTCACTGGTGATCCCTGAAGAACACAGCATTCAGTACTCAGAGAATCCAGTGGCGAGACTCCAGACAATAAAAATGAAGACAATATAGGGCCTTACCAGTTCCTCTAGAGTCCTTGAAGTAAACCTGGAGAAATGAGCAAATAAGCAAAAGTCCTTCAATAATATTAACAATAATTACAGAACAAATATAAGTAAAACTTTGAAGTAAAGCACAGTTTGGTCAGAAAGGTCAACTATAATTCATATAAGAAATAAAAGAAGATTTAAAAAAATATAGTGTTAATGAAATGAAGGTATTGGAGGTAAGAACTAGAAAAGAAATGAGAAGTTTGGAGGAAAGACTTGGAGGGAAGATTAGCATAAGAGGTACAAAATCTTACCCAAGCAGCTGACTCCTTGAAAATTAGAATGGATTAAATGTCAGTTAATTCTACAAGATGACCAGAAAGATTAAAACAAAGAGAAAGGTTGAAAAAAAATTTAGACATCTCATATTAAAAAAAACTGACCTGGAAGAAAGATCAAGGACAATTTAAGAATCATCTGACTACCCAAAAAAGAACTTCACATAATGTCATGCTTCAAGCAATTGTAAAATAAAGTTATCCTGGGGAGAAAAATCTATAACTGAAGTGACTATGGAACAGAATCTTGTAACCTAAAAGTGAACAAACAAGTTAATTAAAAATAAAATAAAATAAAATTAAAATTAAAATTAAAAAAATAAAGTTATCCAGACTTATTTCAACCAGAGGGCAAAGTAAAAATATAGTTTAAAAAACCACTAATCACTTCCTGAAAAAATTAAAACTCCTAGAATTGTCATCGTCAAAATTCAGAGCCTACAGGTCAAAGAAAAAATGTAACCAGTCAGAAAGAAAATTCAAGTACTGAAGAACCAAAGTCTAAATCACAAAGGACTTATTGGTTACTATAAAAAAAAACTTAATTTATACAGGAACTAAGTATTTAGAATATAAAGTATTTTATTCCCAAAGGCAAAATACAATAGGCTTACAACTAAAAACAATCTTATCCAGGAAAACTGAGTACAGTTTTACAGGAGGAAAAAAAAATCTTTAATGAAAAAGATGTCCTAGAATTCCTGGTGAAAAGACCAGAGCTGATTAGACATTTTGAAATGGGAAAGATGGCAAAGTAGGTCAGAACATTCTAAACTCAAGATTTTCCTCCACAAAAGAGATAAAACAATGCCTCTAGACAAACAGTGGCAAAATAAAATAAGAGAAGGGTCAGAACAGGGTTCCTCTTAGGACAATCCCAGGACTACTACTTCGAGTAAACAACTTTAGGTTAAGGAATACTTAAGCAACAAGAGGCAAGCCCTGGGGGTTATCTGGGTTGGGAGGCTGGTTAGCCCCAGCCACAGAAACTTTTGCTCCAGGTACAGTGAGGGGAGTTGGGCATCTGAGTCAGGTAAGATTGAGGGAACCTCTCTGACAAGAAATAACAGACCCAGTTGTGCTGCAGAGACACAGCCCTGTAAGAAGGTACCAGCTGTCCCTGGGTGAATGCAGATGCAGTAGGGTGGGGATGTAGCTCTCCTTGGGCACTTACAGGAGGCTAGACATCTTTGTTCTAGTTCCAGCCCAGAGGGTAGAACTAAAGGAGGATCTGAGACCAGAGATACCACCCCCCATGCCGCAGGACTAGAGGTTATTACAAAAATTAAGCTATTATACGCACAGAAAGCAAAGGCAAAAGAGAAAGAATCCAACCATAGACAACTACTACTTTCAGAGGAGGATACTGAAGTAAAGAAATCCTCTTCTATTCCAAATAGTAATGCTAAATGGTCACCTACCCAAAAAGAATTCATAGAAGCATTAAAAAAGACAATAAAAATTAAATGAGAGTGATTGAAGAAACACTTAAAAAAAGAATTAAGAAGAATCCAAGAAAAACAAGAAGAAAGAAAGCTGATCAAATAGAAAAGGAGATTCAGAATCTTAAGGAAGAAAATGACTCCTTGAAAATCAGCATTGGGCAAGGGGAAGCCAGGAAAGTTATAAGGGATCAAGAAATAATAAAACAAAATATAAATAATGAAAAAATAGAAGAGAATGTGAAACATTTCATACAAAAAACCAAATGATCTGGAGAACAGATCAAGAAGAGAAGATATAAAAATAATTGGACTACTTGAAAACTACAATAAAAAAGAATCTTAATAAAATAATACAAGAAATACTTAATTGAAAATTGTCCTGAAGCATTAAAATAAGAGGGGAAAGTAGAAATAGGAAAAATTGCACTGATCACCTGGGAAGAAAACCTACAGACATATCATAGTCAAATCCCGAAACCCCTAGCTCAAGGAGAAAATATTAAAAGAAACAAGAAAAAAATTATATTTGGCAGTATCACAATTAGAATCACACAAGATCTAGCAGTGGCAACACTAAAAGTCCACAGGTCTTGGAACGCTGTGTTGAAGAGTAAAGTTACTGGGGTTCTGGTTGAAAATATTATACCCAGCAAAGCTAAGCATAATCCTGAATGGGAAAAAATGAATATTTAACAAATTGTCTGACATTTAGACCTTTGTTAAAAGCAACAACAACAACAACAAGCAAAAGAAAAACCAGAACTTAATGGAAGATTTGACATACAAGAGCCAAGGTAAATGTAAGGTATACATACCAAAAACCAATCACAAGGGATTCAATAAGGACAGATTGCTTACCTTTTATGTATGTAAAATATAAAATGTATGTCTAAGGTTGTTATTAATTGGGTAGTTCATAAGAAAGATTTGAGGTAGACCTGAGCCTGATATGACTTAAACAAGTAAAACCATTCAGGAACAGCTAAAAAGAGTGATTATCTTATAAAAATGAGTTTTGAGAGGAAGAATTGATATAGAGGAATTAGACGGGGGAGCCTACTTCCATCAGGAATGGGATCAAAAGGGAACAGTACATATAAGGTTAGAAGAGTTTAAATTCTTCAAAATTTAGAAAGAAATAAAAGTCTAAGGGGTAGGGATGGGAGAGAGGATAAGGGAGTGTTCTGTAGAGGGGAGGGTGAGGGAATAGATTGAAGAGGGATATTTAAGGGTGTTTAGATTAATGGAAATGGGAGGATAAAGGAGGGATCCTTGGTGGGGTAAATTAAGCAAGAGGAGTCAGGAGGGATAGGAAATAAGAGATACACACAAACATAAAGCCAAAGATTAGGAGTAGAATCTCTTAGGGAAGTATTTTTTATGTATGTATGTATGCATGTGTATATATGCATATGCATATGTATATATCAGTATCTACATATAAATATATCTATGGTTAATTGTAGCCTGGGAAGTAGAGGGGAGAGCAAGGGGGAAAAAAGAACAAAGTAAAAAGCGTATAGTGGAGAACCTAAAAGGAAGCAAAGAAAAGATGGGTAGCTTTCAATACAACATATAGTATTTATTATATAGGTTTTCTTAAAATGGAAATATATTGTGATGTATTTTGAATCCTCCCTTACATTCTGCTGTGCACACGGCATCTTTTCTTTTTATTGTTTTACATTTAAGTTTTAATATGTAAGTTTATAATGTTTCTTTTTCTTTTCTTATCTATTTAAGTTTTAGTATTCAAGTCTAAAAGAAAAAAAAGAAGCTTTGAACTTCAAACACAAGAATTCAGGAAACAAATAGACAAGCAAAATCTAAATAAGAGTAATTAGGCAGGGGGACTATGCAAGAAAAACATCTTTCTATTTTACTAGAGAGAAGTGACATCCATGATCCCTCACAGCCCTGAGGTCATAATAGGGTATGTAGAGAGCAAAAATCTCATTTCCAAGATATACGATGTACCGATTCAAATTAGCAAGAAAAATTCCATTTCCCAATTGATAAATGGTAAAGAATATGAACAGTTTTAAAGGAAAGAAATCCAAGTTGTCAGCAGCCATGTGAAAAAAAATGGTGCAAATAAAAAAAAAGTCGATTAAAGCAATTCTGAGGTTTTACTCACACCCATCAGATTAGCCAAATTAACCTAAAAGGAAAATAACACGTTAGAGGAACTGTGAGGAAATAAGCATTTTAACACACTGTTAGCAGAGCTTGGAATTGGTCTAGCTACTCTGGAAAGAAATATAGAGCCATGTTTCAAAAGTTATTAAACTGTGCATACACTTTGTCCAGTGAAATAGCAATTAGGCCTACATGACACCAGACTCAAAAAACCCCCAGCATAATAAAGGATTTATAGTAGTTCTTTCTGTGCTGGCAAAGAACTGGAAACTAAAGAGGTATGCTTATCCATTGGTGAATGGCCAAAAAAGTATGGTATATTAATATAATTGATTACTATTCTATCATAAGATATGAAGAAATGATCAGTTTCAGAGTATCCTGGAACTGACAAGAATAAAGTTAGCATAACCAGGAAATACATTTAGATAATAACATTATAAAACTTAAGATCTCTAATTAACACAATCATTAAAAGGGACTCCAGAGGACTGATAATGAAGAATAAAATCCATCTCATGAGTGAGAGTTGATGGACTCAACATTTAGAATAAGAAATACTTTTTTTTGGACATAGCCAATGTTGCAATTTGTTTTGTTTGAGTATATATCTCTGTTACAAAGAATATTTTTTAAATTTTTAATTGGTGGGGGTTCAGGGGAGGAAGGAGAGAAAAAATGTGTTAACTGAAAAAAAGTATATATGTACATATCACATGGATGTACTTGTACCAAAAAGGATAGAGGTAGTAAAAGAAATGGTTGTGGAAAAACCTAGGAAGAGTCTCCTAAGCTTATGTAGGCTTAAGTGAGCAGAAACAATAAAACAATTTATACTATAACATCAAAAGTATGAAAGTGAACAATTCTGGAAAATTTCAGAATTCTGATCAGTGATCAGCAATGATTCTACAAGACCAATAATGAAGAATATTACCCATTTCCTGATTAAGAGAGATAATGTAAGAACATGAAGAATGAAGGGAACATACTTCAATATTTGACCAAGATGGGGATTTGTTTTGCTTGATAATGCATATTTGTCACAAGAGTTTTCTTTTTCTTCTTCTCTTCTTTAAGCTAACCTTTTCACTCTTTGGTGGGGAAGGCAGAAAAGAAAAAAAATATACTTGATAATTGAAAAGAGAATCAAAGAAAGAAGGATGCAAGAAGCCACGAACATCTTTGGACCATCTCATTACACCACCTGAGTCTCCATATTCATTTAGCCTAGAAATGTAAACATATACACATAATTGCTCTCTCCTACCAATCAGTACCTATTTATTAAATTCCTACTATGTGTCAAGCACTGTGCTAAGGCACTGGAGATGCCTTTAAGGAGCTTACAGTCTAAAGGAGACGGTATGTAAACAAATATACACAAAGCAAGCTATTTTGAGGACAATTAGGAAATAGAAGGTACTAGAATTCATAGGGGTTGGAAAAGACTTCTGTAAAGGATGACATTTTAGTTGGAACTTTAGTTGGGAATCCAGGAAAGGCAGTAGACAGTTGAAGGAGCATTCTAGGTCTAGAGGGCAATCAGAGAAAATTACCAGAGCCAGGAGATGGAGTGTCATCCATGGCAAGGAGTAGAAGGTATGGAGAAGACTAAACAGGTAGGAGAGGACTAGGTTATGAAGGGTTTTGAATGACAGAGCATTTTTTTTACTTGACTATAGAGGAGGTAGGGAGTCTCTGAACTTATTGAGTAGGAGGATGATAATATCAGACCTAAATTTTAGGAAAATCACTTTGGCAGCTGATTGGGGAATGTATTAGAGGGCAGAGAGACTTGAGACATCCTCACCAGTAGGCTGTTGCAGTTGTCCAAATTGGTGATGATGAGATGAGCAGCACCAAAATAGTGGCAATGTCAAAGGAGATCCTCTCCTTTGTCGTGCAGGAGAGATGTTACAGAAGAGAAATCAACAGGACGGTACCCAGAGAATGGTGGCTGGCCCACAGTCTCTAAGGGTGGTGAGATTTTATTTTTTTAATTAGACAGACTGGTTTTAAAAGACTGTATGTAACTCACAGCTAGGAAAAACAAACCAGCATGGTGTGATACAAGATAAGATGGTTATGAGCCATCTTCTTTTTTATGTATTTTAATTATTTCTCTATTCTTGCTCTTTGATAATTCTGAGTTCTGTTTTTACTTGGTTTAATTTTTAAAAAAATATTCCTTTCATATTTTGATGGCTATGGTATTCAATCTATAAATAAATTTTGATATCTTCTTTGCTTGCATGACCTTACCTATCTGATCATTTAGGCTTTTATTTCTGTAAAAATTGCTTGGTAATTGCATTTACAGAAGTCCCATTTGTATAGATGGTTAATGCATTCTGTTTTAAATGATATTTTTTTCTATTCCCCTTTTCCTTGCTTTTGTTAAAAATATTTTGTTGTTCTTCAGTCATTTTTCAGTTGTGTTCAACTCTTTGTGACTTCATTTCAGGTTTCCTTTGCAAAAATCCTGTAAGGGTTTGCCATTTTCTTGTTTGACTCATTTTGCAGATAAGGAAACTGAAGTAAACAGAGTAAAGTGACTTGACCAGGGTCACATAGCTGGCAAGTGTCTGAGGCTAGATCTGAACTCAGGAAGATGAGTTTTCATTACTCCAGGTCTAGTACTCTATCCACAATGCTACCTACCTGCCTCATAGATAATGTCTAGAAGATTGTAATGTATTAATTCATGATGCAAACCTACCACTGATTAAATGTCTAATTATTAGTATGGCATACATGAGTAGATAGGTGGCAGAGTGGATAGTTAGGTTAAAAAATACAAAGATAATAATTTTTATTTTCTCATCACTTTGTAGAACTATTTATCTTGATTTATTTTTGTTGATTCTAAAGTTTTTTAAGTAAACCATATTTTCACAGAGATAATTATTCTTCCTTTTTGCCCATGCTTTTTCCTATAATTAATATTTTTTGCCTTATTTCTATAGCTAGGACTTCCAATGGTTTGCCAGATAATAATGGTGACAATGACCATTCTTGCTTCACTATGAATTTTATAGAAGAAAATCACTGCTGGTATAGTAGCAGATACCTATATTTCCTGCTACCAGGGAGCTAAGACTAGTAGATCTCTTGAATTCAGAAGTTCTGAATGGCCATGGGCCACAGCTGATTGAATGCAGTATATAGTATGTCCAGTATGGTGAGCTCCTGGGAACAGGGAACAGCCAGACTGCTTAATGAGGGGCAAACTAGTCAAGCTCAGAAGTGGAGTAGGTCAAAACTTTCATGCCAATCAGCATTTGTATTGAGTACATGGGTAGCCTCTATATTTCTAGTTTGAGAAAGATAAGGAGAATCAGTCTCAAGAGAGAAAAAAAGGAAGAATAAGAACAAGACCATTGTACTAAAAGTCTGTGCTGTGCCATAAGAAAATTCCAATTCAATTAACAATTTTATTGAAAATATCAATAATGTCATTTCTAATATATTTATATTAGGCTTTCTGAATAGACTCAAGAATGATTCACATAAATGACTTCATTAATATTTATTCTATCTAGTTGAAAAGACATTACCATGCTCAGCTTATCACCAATAATATTTATGAAACATAAAAGATGGGCTAGGTATTCTAGTCATTAACAGACCTTGGAATAAAAATATGTCTTTGTAGTTTCTGGTTCAGGGTTCTATCCATTAGGAGCAAAGCCAACCTGATACTCTAAAAAATGAAATAAGGATAATTTATGCTACTGATACTTTGACCTTGGACAAATTACTTAACCTTCCTTTGTCCCATTTTCTTCATCTGCAAAATAAGGACGCTGAACTATGTGATCACTAAGGTCCAGTTCTAATAGTGTACAATTCTATGAAGCTATGTACCACCTCTTCATTTTCAGTGACATTTTCTCTTTTACTAAAAATAAAAAAGCACCTTTTTTTGAAGTGGAAATCCATTTACCTAGACAAGCATTGAAAGAAAGTCATGAGCAAAAATGGAATCTATTTTTGGTGAATGAATGAATGAATGAATAAAGTAATTATTAGGCACTATGTGCAAAGTATTGGAGATACAAGTAGAAAAGCACAATAGTATCAGCTCTCAGAGAGATAATATCTATGAAAGTTTTTAGCTGCATGGTCAGGTTCCAGAAGCAAAGCAGAGAGTTATGATTCTTCTTTAACATTACTTCTACTGATAAAATCATGTCAGTTTCTTATTTTGAAGCCTTTGACAGTGCCAAAGACCTTGGTGACAAGAACTTTCTTTTCTGAATCTTTAATAGACATGGCTGTAGCCTCTGTAATGCAGTTCTCAGGGTGTATCATCATGGCATTTGCTTCCCAGGGTGATGGCTATGATCACTGACCTGGAAGTATTACTGTTCTGAAGACTCTTGAGCTCCAGGTCCTGGGGAGTCTCCATGAGAGTTTGAGGAGGGATGGTAGACAAGGTAATAATGGTGGTTTGACCTGTCTGGTACGTGCTAATTCCTGTAATCCTCAAAATGACTTGCTGCTTCAGCTAGGCTGACTTGTCCACCTTGTGAACGACAATTTTATTTGGTAGTTGGTGGTGGGGGGGTGATTGAACCCCTTTTCCACCTCAGCTGCTTCCCTAGATGATGGCTGTGAAAGTTGGGCTAGAAGCAAGACTACTAGTGTAGTTGGTGCTGCCACTGCCAGGACTTTTGTCTTAGGAAATAAGTAAAAGAGCCAGGCATTGAAACCAAGTCTTTTGATGACCAACCCAGTATTGTTTTGCATGGTGAGAGTGATCAAACACATTAAAATCAGTAGTTTAGTTTTCCAAGTATCAGAAAACTGTAAAACATTCCACAGCACAGGAAAACTTAATTATTGTTTCGTAGTTCCTCTTCATGTTCTTTTTTTCTTTCTCTTCTTGTTTTCATTTGTGGTAGGATTCCACCCCCCTAGAACAGGAGAGGGGATAGACATAAAGAATCATTCCCATTTAGTGTATGCCGCACCTTTCTTAGACATTTTAAGGGATGCTTATGACTTGTTATTGAGGAAGCACGAGATAAGGAAGCAATGCCCTTAGTGTACATTGTGCATGCATGGCTGCCCATTCCAGAGGGTGGAGGAGCTTCTTTTTAAAGGTCCACTGAGGAAGCCTCTCTACTAGGTCAGTGGCTAAAAATGGGATTATTTTTCTATGCTCCCTTGTTGAGCTATTTGTTGTCCTTGATGTTTGTAGGAGAGCTCCATCAAATAGTAAATGAGATGCGCTTACCACCTCATCCCTACTAATCTTCTATGGGATGCAATACCAACTGCATTTAGCTACATTTTTCTTTCTATCAGTGACAAAGATTTGACCAGGGACAATCCCCTATCCTACCTCCCTTTTTAGGGGAGAGGGAGAAATTAAATGAAAAAGTCCTGAACAAGTCCCTGAACTCTTGGTCTTAGCTTCCTCATCTGTGAAGTGGAAATAAGCACCTTATATAATATATCACATATTATACATATAATATATAATATATACTATATATACTATAATAGTACCTTCACATCACAGGATTGTTGTGAGAAGCAAATGAGATAATACATACAAAGTTTTTCCCAACCCTTAAAGTGCTATATAAATGCTTGTGTGGAGACTTGTTTTTCAGTCCTTTCCAACTCTTCAGGCTTCTTCCTAACTCTGTTCTAGACATTCTATCCATCCAGCTGCCAATATAAATACTAGTTTTTATTACTGTTATTATTTTGTTCTTGTTATTAATATGGGCAAAGCAGTACTATTGCTGAGTCAAAGGGTGTACCCAGTTAAGTAACTTTTTGGACAACTTTTTGAGAATGGCTATACTAATTCACAGCTCTGCCAGCAATACATCAATAGCCTCCTATGAATGTGGATTTAGTCATTCAGATCAGCAGAATCAGAACGAGTGAGATAAACTATTCATTGGTACTAATAAGGAGGAGTGGGTCCCTGATCTACTGTAAGCTCTGCTAATCTGACCAGTTCAAGCAGATAAAATGTTTGTCTCATCTGCTGTTTACAAGCATGGGCTATAGTTTGGTGGAAGAGAAGCTTATTGTAGTTTTCTTCCCTTGAAATATTTTAAGCTGCCACCAGGTGGTGGGAGGGAAGCCTACCTATATAACCAGAACTGTACACATTGAGACTAGTATTTAGAATTTTTTCTTAAATCCTTATAAAATTCCCATCTTTAACATAAAATGCTACAAACTTTGAAAAATCAGATGAAAACAGAGCAGTTAATAGGCTCTCTGAGCAAAAGAGACAAATGGAAAATCTTTTGGGGCTCCAGATACTATACTCAAAATTAATTTTTTCTTTCATGACTCAGCACCAATTTAACTTGTCTTCCTCTGACCCTAAATGGCAATTTCTCCTTTGCAGTTCCACCTCATTTCTCCCCTTAATCTCTGGTGTTCTGCCAAGTACCAAACTAGACAGCTTGAGTTTTAGGCTTTAGAACTGGGGAGGACTTCAAAGGAAATCTAGTCCAAAAGTGTCTAATAGGTAGCTGAACCAGCATGCAGCCCACAACATTCCTGTGTGTTGCAGGATTACAATTTAATTGGGAGCTATTTAACAAATTAAGTAAAAATGCAGTAAAACATGGATAATATTAATATGTGGATTTCTAGCTCAATATGTACCCACTGTGATCTCCATATATGTTTATGAGCCACCATTGCTATTTGAATTTTGATGCCACTTAGGTAGAACAATGTTTCTACTCACTTATTTCATAGGGGAGGGTGCTGAGGCCTGGGGAAATGATGTGACTTGCCCCAGAACAGTTATTCAGTATGTCACAGGCCAGATTTTAACCCAGTGATTCTAACTTCAATGTTAATCATCTTTTCCATTAGATTGCACTGCCTTCAATAGTCCACAATCACATTTTTTTCTTCCTCTTTGCAAGATTAAGGTCATTCCAATCCCCTCTTCACTTTTCCCTTTCAACATTAAGGCTTCAGGTGTTATTTGCTTATAGTTTTGAGTGATGGTGGCAACAGAAAAGGGTTTCCTTTTTCCCTAACTCAGCTTTCCATTTCCATCTTGTGCCTCCTTCAATTTTTGTAAGCTCTCCTCATGGGCAGATTGTGCTCTTCCTTGTTATTCCCAGAACCTTTATCTTCCTTCAGGAAGCAGCCCAGGTGTGCTTTTCTCTGTGAAATTCCTCTGGATCCTCTTTGCCCTCCACCTTGTCCCCCCAGGTATTAATACTCTGTCCTTCCTTCTTCCTCACCTATGGAAATATACTTTATTGTGTCTCTGTCTCAAGGAAAAGTCTTTGAAAACAGAAACTGATTGATTTTTACCTTTATCATCAGGTCTAAATGAATACTAATTAAATTGAATTTTAAT
Organism: Pseudocheirus occidentalis; assembly: GCA_028646575.1. Taxonomy (NCBI): domain Eukaryota; kingdom Metazoa; phylum Chordata; class Mammalia; order Diprotodontia; family Pseudocheiridae; genus Pseudocheirus; species Pseudocheirus occidentalis. Next base: position 78,656,878 of record CM053597.1, read on the forward strand.
TGAGTATTAATGACTGATTCTTTACCTCTCCCAGATAAGTGAGATAATAATAATAAAAATAGCTAATATTTAATACTTTAAGGCTTATAAAGTAGTATACATATATTATAACATTTTAATTTTAATTTTAAAACTGCCACTATATTTCATCTGTATAGGGGACTCCTTATGAGGAATATCTTTTCCCAATGCAGATTAAATTAGAATATTCACTGAAATTTATAGTTTCAAAAATTGCTCAGGAGCATTAAGACAATAAATGACTTGGCCAGGGTCACACAGCTAGTTATATATATATATATATCTCAGAGACAGGAACTTGAACCTAGGTTCTGTTACCCAGAGCCCTGCCATTTAACCACTAAATTACCCACCTCTGTTATCACAGAATAATAATTTATATCTAAAAGAGGCAATGGGGGAAATGGAAGAATGAGACAGCCTTAGAAACACAAGGCTCTAACTTCAAATCCTGACTCTGACATGTACTTGCTGTCTGCAACTAGGCAAATCTTTTAATCTCTCAATATACTTAAGACCATAAATTGCAGAGAACGTGCAGACTTGCTTTGAGAGAGGAAGTTTCTTTGTCCATGAGTGCCCTAATATGAAGAAATCAAATGCTCAATCCCTGTTCCCTTTTCTATATCACTTTAAGCCTGAAAATGCAAGGTTTACATAGACCTTTTCCTTTTCATAAATCCTGAAAAGTAGGTAGTCCAAGTGTAATTCCTATTTTAAAGATGAGGAAACATTTAGTAGACATTGAATAATTTTTACACGGTCTCATTTTTACTTAACTAATAGGTACCAAAACTGGTTCTCAACTTTTGTTATCTTAATTCCAGATCCAGCACTCTTTTCAAGAAGACTTTCTTATATTATATTTCCAAGGCATTTGCATTTTAAAAGGAGTCATCATCCCTCCAACCTATAATCCAAAGGAGTGACCAATGATGGGAATTTCAGGCCCAATAACACTACCTCTTTTAGCAGGAGCAGCAGTCCTGCCCAAATGTAAGAAGATACTAGGAAGAAACAGGGAAACATGAGCTCAGTTTTGGATATATTGCACTTAAGACGTTTATAAGCCATTCAGGTTCTTTATCTGTGAATGTCTTAATATAATGAAATCAAGTGCTCTGTCCCTAATCATTTCTTTAGCTTTTTAATCCTTAAGTTTTCATTGGCCACTTTGGTATACCAAGGCATATTAAATCATTTGAATAAGGTGTTCATCTTCTCAGAGACATAATTGGGGTTTAATTGCTTCCTGTGCCAACAACCCTGGACATTAGCCATACTCCCTTTCTGGCAGTTCTCAATTATCCTCAGGAAGAACAAAGTATTTTCATTGCTACAGTTGTCACCCTGGATAAGAACAACGTCAGAATGAGGAACTCTGGACTTCAGATCTGGCTCTATCACTGATCTCTTTGGTTATTGAGACAAATCACTTAACCTAAGAGTGTTTCAACTCTCCCTATAGGTTAATCATACTGACCCAAATGCCCAGGCTATTGCAAGGATTGACTAATCAAACCATAGGAAGCAGGCAGCCAGTGAACAAAGCTGCAGAAATAATAATTATAATAACATACCAGCTTCTGCTGACACATGGTGCAAGCAATGGGAGGTGGGGGGAAGTTAATTCTCCTAATGGACTTGAAGGCCTTGTGGCTCCTTTAAATTATTTTATGGCCTCTAATTGTGGGGCTTAACTTTTATTCTTTGGGAGTTATACACTCACAACTGCAGACTCCTCAAAGGAAGCTATCCTAATATTAGTTTCAAAGGAGAAAAAAATTATTCTGCCCGGTTGGAGTAATTTTCTGCCTTTCAGTTGCTTGCAAGTGGCAAATAGTAACCTTTTTATTGCAGTGCTCTTTTGTGCCTGAGAAGACATAAAGTGTGCATTTAAAATTATTGCAGACAGAAAGCTTCTAGGTGGGTGTTCCCTTCAGATTTAATTTGATCAAAATGTCCATGAATGCCAACCAAGTGTTTGTATTCCTGAAGGAGCATAATGGATACCTAATCACTTTCTCCCCTTCCACCCTAGTTTAGCTCAGGGTGGAAAATGGAAAAATAAAAATAAAACCAAGTTTGGTTTCGAGCATTGAGCTCTCTAGGCAAGGCTGCAAAGTAAGTGAACATTATCCCCTTTTTCAGAGAGACCTTCGCTCCTATTCTCCAGGGTTTTTGGCTTTTCTTGTGCCTCTTCTCAGAGAAGAAAGAAAGGATCCAGCAAATTAACTCATACTAAGGTGTAACTGTTCTCCCTTTTATAGAAATGCTGTTTAAAAACCTGAGTAGCATATCAAATTTTTAGAGCCAAAAGGGGCCTTACGGATCTAGATTCCCCCATAGATCTAACTCTCTTTTGCCTTTAAACATTTGATATACTTTAATTTTACTGAGAAGGCACCAAAAATGAATTATTAATGATGGAATTTCACTAGTGGAACAGACATTTTGGGGAAGATGATAGCAATCTTCCTGGGTGCACTCAAATCATACTTCATAGGCAATTCTTTCCCCTACTTGTAAAGCTAGCTATTTATAAAAATTCTAACTGTGAGCAAAGTCAGAACTAGCAGCTGAATGGTGCAATGAGTAGAGTACTAAACTTGTAGTCAAGAAAACACGAGTTCAAATTCTGCCTCAGATGTGTTGCAGCACTCTAACTTCAGCAAGTCACTGAGCCTTAGCTCTCAGTCTTACTTCTCCTCTGTAACGTGGGGATAAAAATACTACCTGCTGGGTTGTAAGGATCAAGTGCCTATTTGTAAGGCACTTATCTTTATGGAATTTGCTAAGAAATCTACTTCTATGATAATATGATGTTAATACCTTGTTGCAGTAGCTTATATCGAAGGTAGGAAGAAATCCTCTGCTGTGATAGTGCTTCCAAACTGGAGTTTCCATTTACTGAGTACTGGGGAGATGGTCTCAAAAATCTCTTCTAATTCTTTTTTTTTTTTTTTTGCTTTTTGGAGGGCAGTTGGGGCTGACTTGCCCAAGGACACATGGCTAGTTTTGTGCTAAATGTCTGATTTAACAGATGGATTTGAACTCAGGTCCTCCTGACTCCAGGGCTGGTGCTCTGTTCACTGTGCCACCTAGCCACCCTCTTCTAATTCTTAATCTGTTATTCAATAGTACAGGGTAACCAAGGTAACCCAGATGCTGTGAGTTTTGGCCATCTCTCCTACTGAGTGAGAGGAATTCTCAAGAGGACAAGATGAGATAAATCTGAATTTGAATGTCCTTCCATTTAGAAGACTTTACCTAAACACAAAAGTGAATCTTCATGGGAACTTCCTAGCAGTTGTAAACTGATAAATTATTTTTAATCAGTGGTAATTTTGTCAACAACCAAAGTTGTTTACAAAAAGCTTTTTACTTCTCTTTGGAACATCGAGGAAAAAAAATTGAAGTTGATCACTGGAGCAAATATCAAGGTGGTCCAAAAATATCTTGTCTTCTGAAGATTGTGTGGTTATTCCCCAGAAAAAGAGCAAAATGTGTGTGTGTGTGCTTTAATGAATCAAAAGAATATGGGAAAAATCCTTTAATAACACTTTGATATCCTTTATCGTGCTGTGTCTATCTTCATTTTCACAATTAGAAGTGCAAAAAGAAAACCTGGTTCTTCTCCAATTGCAGAGAACGTTTCAAATAACAATAAAGTGCTGCTCCCATATATTCTCAGTAGACAGACAATAAAGGAGAAAATTGGTCTACTAAAAATGATAGTAGGACATTGGAGACAGGGATAAAGGCGGTAGATTTGTTAAACAGTTATTTTGACTCTGGCTTTTCCAGAGGACAAGGAGAATGGGGAACTGTTCTTGAATAACAAGACAGAGAAGATAAAATATAAAGACAGTGGGAGGCTAATATCTGAGAAGTACAATCTCAGACTCCATGGAACAAAATGGTGTGTAGTGGAAGGTTTGTAGTTGAAGCACCTGGGTTTAAGTCATGGCTTAATACTTATTATCTGAATTGTTCACCATCTTAGAATCCTTCCCTCTCGTCCCCACCTCCTTCTCATTGTTTTACCAGGACCCACAGTAATCCTCTACATCTGATGAAATCATTTAAATTCTTTTTTATTAATTTATTTTAAACTTAAATATTAAAACAAATACAAATTAAGAAAAATTTTAAAAAGCATTGCTGTGAGCACAGCAGAACATAAGAGTGGATTCAAAATATACTTCAATAAATTTCCATTTCAAGAGAGCCTATATAAGAAATTACTATACGTTGTATTCTGAACTGTCCATCTGTTCCTTACTTCCTTGTAAGCTTTCTTTTATTCCCTACTGTGCACTTTTTATTCTTCCCCCCCTTTCACCACCCATTCCCCCAAGAAGTCTATAATTAAGCACAGATACACCACATGTATGTATATATGCATATATTTACATACATACATGTATACACATATACACATCCATATATACTTAGCTATAATCATACTAATATATGAACAAGTATATTCATCTATGTTAGACCTTACTATACTTATTTCTTCTTTCTCTGCGGGTAGATAATATATTTCTATATAAGTCCAAGTTTTTCCATACTTTTCTAAGTCCACCAACTCATTATTTCCTACATCACAGCAATATTCCAACCTTATCCAGTCTAGTTATTTCAAATAGTGTAAAACAATATTAATATAGCCGACATATGGTATAATTTCCCTATTTTTCTATATTGATTAAATCTATTTTAGCCTTAACTTTGTGGTCTTGATTAGTACCCCTATTTTTTCCTAATAAATTCTACTCCTGATTTTTGTTTTATGTTTGTGTATATCTCTTATTTCCTGCCCTTCCTAATTCCTTTACTTTACTTCTACCCGCTACCTTACCCTCATATTACTTAACTTCCCCTGCCTCCAAAGATCCCTCCCTCATCCTCACCGCAATCTTTTCCACTTGCCCTCCCATTTCTATCTGAATTTGGAACACTTTTTGAGCCTTCCAAACATATGTTATTCCCTCTTTATCCTATTGCTATTAATATAAGCACCCTTCTCTCCCCTCTTTCCCCTTATCCTTTACCTCTTTCAGCACTAGACCATTTTATGAAGCTTGAATATGAGTATAGATAAAATTTTTGTAAAATAAAATCGTGAGAGGCTGCCTGGTATAGTAGATAGAGCACTGGACTTGGAATCCCCCTCCCAAAAACAAAACAAAACAAAACAAAACAAAACAAAAAAACACCACCTGGGTTCAAATTGCTCACTAGCTGTGTGAACTTGGGAAAATTACCTAATCTCTGGGATTCAGGCTACTCATTTGTTACATAGGGAAACTGGACTTGATAACCTCTTAAGTCCCTTGTAACTCTCAGTCTATGAATATATGGATGCATATTCCTACAAACTCAAGAGTTTAATAAAAACAAACTTAGGAGTTTAATAAAGAAATGAATGGGGAGTTGGGGTAGAAATATAATTAGGTAAAAAATGTTGGCAATCTATTATGTGTTCTTGGAATAGTGATAACTAGATGGCAGAGTGGATAGAATGCTGGGACTGGAGTTGGGAAGATCTTAGTTCAAATCCAGCCTCAGACACTTACTAGCTGTGTAACTTTTTTGGCAAGTAGCTTAACCGGTTTGTCTTAGTTTCCTTGGCTGCAAAGTGGAGATGATAATAGCATTTATCTTCCAAAATTTATTGTGAAGATCCGATGGGATGACATCTGGAAAGTGCTTATCACAATGCAAGGCACACTGTAGGTGCTATCTAAGTGCTAAATATCATTATTTGTATTGTTATTAGTTTACCAAGAAAATGTCATTAAGGTATTGGCTTTATAGGTTTAGGTTTGGAAGGTTAGCACTTAGGAGACTTTTTATTGTCCCCTCATTATTTGATGGGTAATTAATACCATTTTTATTCTCCTGCTATATTGTAAGGTTCTTCTGGGCAAGGGCAAACAACAACTTTTTCCCCATTTCTTTCTATTTTAAGCACTTAGCACAGTACCCTATACATAGTGGATGTGTTATGCATATTAACCAAATGGATAATTGTGCCTACATTTTAACCTAGTCATCTGAGTAGTCAGGCTCCTCATAAATATGTTTAGAGAAACATAAAAATTTAGCATAATTTCTCACTTAAATATGTTTTAAAAATAAAAAGGAATCTTAAAATAGTTAAACACAAACATTAACTAGTATTAGCATAAACATTATGCTCTAATAGCTGATACCAATGTAACAAGATTTAAAGAAATGCAATGCCTCACTTATGGAGAGGTCAAACTTCTGGTTAGTGCAACCATTTGAAATAGCATTATCTCTAGAAATAAAAAAGCAATAGTTTCTGAGCATCTTTAACTAAAATGACTAAAGATTACACAAGATAAAATGTTGTTGCTTGACTGCCTAGACTCACATTTAGACAATAGTTATGAAAGCCAAGTCCTACTGGCAAGGAATTCAAGATGCAACAAAGACACCAAATGGGAAAGAAAGAGAATAGATGGAAAATAAGGGGGGAGAGGAAATAAAGAAATAAAGATAATGGCAAACAGCAGAAGTGTCAGACTAGGAATGGCAGCCAAGAAGAGAAATGGTAAGAAGTAGATAATTTACCATTAGAGGGATATGGCAATTGGAAAAGACAGCAGAACAACTTTGCAGCATAGAAGTAAACATCCCAATATGCTTAGAAGCCCCTGAAATCCTCAAGGGACCAGGCTATACAAGCATAGCAAGTATAAGACAGCTCAAAGCCAAAGGTAGTCATGGAATGATAATGCTATATTGATCTAGATCCAGTTGGGACCTTAGGGGGCATTTGGGCCAATCCTCTCCTTTGACAAATGACAAACTGAGCCAGAGAGGTTGAGTACCTTGTCCAAGGTTATGCAGGTAGTAAGCAAACTGCAACAGCGGGGGTTTGAACACTTTTATTGTCTCAAATCTAGCACTGTTTCCCCTGTGAAAAGACATATAGTCACACACATCAGTAGCTCTTGAGAGCTTCTGCTGTGTCGCAAAGAGACACAATTTGGTAAACATAGAGGGGAATGATGCTTGCAACACTGAACAAAAAGAAAAAGTACAATGGAAGGAATCCTGAGTTCACAAACTGACTTGTTCATTTGGCAATCTCCACAATGTTGATCAAATGACTTGAAATCTCTAAGACTAATTTTCTTCGTCTCTAAAATGAAGTTGGAAAAGGTGATCTTTGAGGCTGCTTCCAGCTATAAATCTATGATTATACTTCCAGCAAAACATCCCAAGGGCATCCCTCTATTACAACAAATACGAAATTCTGGTAATGATGACCCTCCTTCTAAATAAATGTACTTTTTATTATACTTGTGGGTCTCTAAAAACCCTAGCTAAATTCCTCATAATGAATTGGACCTGGTTGTGCATTATCATCCCAATGACAAAAAAATTTTTTTGAGACTGAATCTCCCTATTACATCTAGGCAGAATGTACAGCTGAAATCTATTGCTGATTCTCACAAAGTCCCAACCTGTTCTATTTTTAACCTGAGCTGGTTCACTCTTACTTAGACAGGGTGTTGCCCATGTCCTCCCTCCCTCCCTCTCTCTCTCTCTCTCTCTCTCTCTCTCTCTCTCTCTCTCTCTCTCTCTCTCTCTCTCTCTCTCTCTCTCTCTCTCTGTAGCTCACTGTATTGGTGCCAGGCTTATTGTACATACCTAATCAGTTTCAGTCCTGCTGAAGTCCAGAACTCCAGAACTAATGTAATCTGCTAACCTCAAGCCTCCTCAGTAGCAGAGATTTCAGATTTGTCTCACCATAGCTGACCCGGTACAGATTAAGTTCACTCCCCTGAGGACAACCAAGCTAAGAATATAGAGAATCCTAACAAACTAGCTTTCCACTTCTGGTCATGAATTCTATGGCCATGAAAATACATGAATTAAAAGGAAAGAAAAAACAAACAAACAAATGGGAGCATAGCACTCCCTCCTTTTATTGTGTCATGGTATTGATAGTGGAGTGGAAGAAAAAGGGGAACAGAGTGTTAAGAATCACAATTTTTAGACTGTCTAGAAACAAATATCTAAAAGTTCTCTAAATGTGGAGAGGCAGCATCACCGACTAGTGGCTGGACTTAGACTTGAAGTTAAGAAGCCTAAGTTAAAGCCTTGCTTCTGATACATAATTGTTGTATAACTCAAGAAATCACTTCACTTGCCAATGCTTCAGGCAACTCTCTAAATTATGTAGTTAGGATGTGAGAACAATGGAGTTGGAATCAAGAAGACCTTTTAAATCTTGCCTCAGAGATTCCCAAACTGAATGCCCCTCATCACCAGTCTCCTCATCTGTAAAACTGGGATAATAATGGTACCCATCTTTCAGGGTTGTTGTGAGAATCAAATGAGTGGACATAATCATTTAAAGTACTTTGCAAAACTTTGAAGTGCTGTATAAATGCCAGTGAGTCTGAATTTTGAACAAGTTGGTGATCTGTATTGGTAAATGGAGTTTCCCCACCTGGAGTGTCCTACACCAATAAAATAACATATCTTACAAAAACTCCAAAGACGAGAAATTTGTCCAAATGATCAACCAAGTCATTTCCTGTTGGAAAAATTGAATCACCTCTATGGATAATCACCTGATAAATGAAACCAGATAAGAAAAGGAAGTTGCTGCAAAATGGAAGGATGTTCTACGGTTTCTTGGGGAGTGGAAAACAAAGAGCTGGTAGAGTTGATTACATACATCAAGCACCCAAAGGCAAGAAGAAACATAATTTTGTAGGAAAATTGATCATCCCACCTTGTGGTGCTCACAGTGGGCATGAGTAAAAAGATGACTATGAAGATAATTGCAATGTGCCAAGCAACATCTGTTACAGAGGATGTAGGGATAGAGAAATTCTATGATGAATTTTATTTACTAATAAGGGAATGGAAGTTGTCGCTAAAAGGGTGATTTACTTCTTCCTCCAGTTGTTTTTCTCATGTTTTTACCCTTCTGTCTTTTTCTCCTTTTGATATTTGGCCTATTCATTTTTAAAATTTTGTTCAATGTCTCTCAGACAATGCACACTTAAAAAAACTCTCATTCCATACAAATGGTCTTGTGTAGTTTCTATACACACACAAATAAAATTCCTTTAATTTCTAACTCTTTTATTGTCAGAATGGTTTAAAATTTCTCATATTTTGACAGTTTGAATGTTTAATACCCCTTTTACCTCTGTCTTACTTTGAAGAAGTCATTTTAATTCTTCTCTTTTTGTTGTACATCAAGATTTGTTCTTTGATGCTTTAAACTCAGCTTTGGAGGATAAATAATTTTTGCGTGCTAACAGTAATTTGTCTTATCATCAAATGAATTAACATATGTAGAATGCTTAGTATACCTGAAAGTGCTAGATTTGTTGTTTGTTTTTCAGGGTGCCAGGTTCCAATTTTTCCTTTGATTTCATACAATCAAGAAAAATTCTGTCGTATTATGACTGATTATTCTTGCCATGTTGTGAAGTGTTACTATAATATTTCTTGGTGAGTTAAACTTAGTGTTTGTGTTGGTTTACTATCAGTGTCTGGGCATTTTTCTGTATGATTTCTTGATGTGACATTTTTATTTCCTTTTTTATTCTGTTTTTCTACTAGAACTATAATTTTTATATTATATTTTTGTATCCTAGCTTTAGTTTTCATATTCTTGACTTATGGAAGTCCCATGTGTCTTAATTATTTGATTTTCTTCTAATAATTTTCATTGTGCCTCTTTATTTTTGGCTTCCAATTTTGTTCCCTTTTTCAGATAATTCATTCTTTTGGCAAATGCTTTTGCTATGTGTTCTAAATTTCTACTCTCTTACTAATTTATTTTTTCCTTTTTCCTGGAGTGCTCAATTTTTGTCCTCATTTTTTTTGATGTCTTCACTAAAATGTTGGATTACTCTTTTGATTGATTTTGAATGTTCTTAGACTTACTCCATTGTCATTTTCATGGGGATTGTAGAATTCATAGTAACATTTTTTTATCTTCCTCAGGAGTTTTTGACTAAATTTTCTTTGTACTGAAATATTTGCTTATTGAAATAAATCCTTCCTCATTTGTTTGTTTAATTTTCCACCTCAGTTTTCTCTGCTTTTATTAATCATTCAAAGTGTGAATCTCAGAAGGAACTTTTCCCCCATTATTTAATCAACAATGACACTCTAATCCTTGGAGTATGTTAAAACTGTCTTTTTACATTTTTACTAAATTTTAAAACTCTAATTAAAATATTTTAATGTTCACACGCATATTCCTTTTGTGGTCTGCTAGCTAATTGAGGACTGAATCAGATGACCTTGGAAGTTTTCAGCTAAGAGGATTAGTTAAATTAGGTACATTTATTATCTAACTATTTGACACTCAACCTATTAATACATGTGAATTCAAAGATGAGTGGCATTCAGGTTATAGTGAGAAAAAGAACTCTATGATACACTTTGGCAACTAATTATATGCTTTACATCTTTGTTTACTTTAGCATCTATTACAAATAAAATTGCATGGAACTATGAGCAAATTATTTTGTTTTATTAAATACCTCAGAAACATCTGGGGTTTTGTTTTTTTGGATTTTCTATCCATTGGTACCTATCACAAGTCCTTCATGGTCTAGTAAGCAGTTTTTATGAGTTACTGTGGAGCAAAGTCCAAACCTTGGTGTGGTAGAAGGTCTTTTACTAATTCTCTTAAGCCTTATTTAGGCTGGTTCTTTCATTCCAGTCACTCTATAAACACTTAGTGCCACACACTCTACTAAATGTGGGAGATGTTATTTATTCCTGATTTTCAAAGAAGACCAATGACAATGTGGGGGTAATGTCTTGACTTACAAGTGAATTGGATTTAAGAAAGGCAGAGATGCACAGTCATCAGTTTCGCTGTATCTTAGAGTCATTGAAATTCAGTGGTGAGACAAAAGTCAGGAAGGCTGGTGATGACCTGGGATGTGGTGGATAACATTGGCTTTTTTGGTGTCTGACCAAGCTCCACAGTGCCATCATTAGCCACCTTCATGACCATTGAAACCAAATTCTTCTCATCCACCCATTCTACTGAGGGAGGGGGGCTCTTCATATACTCAAGATAGGGTTTGAGACCTGTTGCTTACCTTTAACCTGGTTTAGCCCTTCTATGGAGATGGTTTTACTGGAATGTGGCTGCTGTGCATGCTACAACTTCTTGGAGCCACAGGTGAGAGTTGGGTTACAGGTAGGACACCAAAGGTAGATAAGCATTCCTGAAAAGAGCTCAGCAAGCCTTCACATTAGAAGTGCTAGTCCTCCATTAACACTCCATATACCCTCAAATACTAAATAGATATGAACCAAAGAAAAACACAGTCCCTATCCATAAGGAGCTCACAGTTTATTGGTGGAGACAACATTCAAAGAACAACATGTAAGCAAGCTGTATATGAAACAAATTAACAGAGGGAAAGTTGTAGAATTAAGAGGAATTCAGAAAGGTTTCCTGTAGAGGGTTGGATTTTAAGTTTTGAAGGAAGCCAGAATAGGTACAAGGCAGAAATGAGGAGGGAGAGTATTCTGGGCATGGGTGACAACCAGAGAAAATGTCTAGAGTTGGGTGATAGAGAATTTCATTGAAAAAATAGAAAGCCAACTTGATTGGATCAAAGAGTACTTGAGAGAAAGGGTAAGGCATAAGAAAACTGGAAAAATGGAGGGGAGGAGCTAGGCCATGAATGACTTTAAATACTGAAAAGACGATTTTAACTTTTATGTCTAGGTGGTACTGTGGGTATAGGCCTGGGACTAGAAGCAAGAAGACCTGAGTTCAAATCCAGCCTTAGACCCTTACTAACTATATGAACCTGTGTAAGTCACTTAAACTCTATTTACCTTATAATTTTAAAGTGCTTAGCATAGTGCCTACTATGTAGTAAGCACCATATAAATGTTAGTTATTATTATTACTTATTATTTCTGATATCAGACATATGGTCAAAAATAGGACCCATAATTAAAGGCTTTCCAGTTTAAATAGTAACGGATATAGCCTATAGAATTAAAATTCACCTCTATATCAGAATGAGCCAGTAGAGTAAGACTTTGGTGGATAATTATGCTCAAGTACGCTTAAAAAGTGAAGAAGGGGAAAAGAGACTGGCTCTTTAAAAAACAAGGCACTGTCCAATTTTGCTAATTGTTTCAGAATACAGCTTAGCTAAGAGACTAATTGACAGTATAGACTCATTTAATTTTTATAGATCAGGCAGACATTATAGATTATCTAGTTTAGATAATTCATTATTTTACTTATAAGGAAACTGAGTCATTAGATATTTATTGATTCATTCAAGTTCACAGAGGTGATTGTAGAACTAGGACTTGACTCAGTCTTATAAGAATTTGTCTATTTAGTGACTTTTCCATTCTATCAATCAATCTGCTTTCCCTTCCACTTTGATGACCAGAATAGAGGCATGAGAAAAGAAATTATTTCAGTGGACAGTGGGAGGAAAAAAAGAACAGAGCTTCCTATCATAATATGTTAGTCAGCCAGTAACTATAATTATATTGGAAGATGAGATTTTAGGCTTTTAAAGAGGACAAATAGATCTGTTGTGTTATCAGGAATGAAGCGAAAAGGCCTTCCATTCTATTTCTCCCTTTGTCATTTTGCTAAGTGTCTTCTGGAGTGATCTCAGGGCTACAGGGCAAATTATGTGTCTTGGGCAAGCAGTATAAGGAGCATGGCACCTAAAAGAAATTCATTCACTCTAACCAAGCTAGAGTGTGAGGGTTTAGGGATTCTCCTGACAGGCCCTTTTATGTACCCAGTGCCTAGCACAAATTGGTATTTAACAAATGCTTATGAAATAAATTGCTTCATCAGATACTCAGGTCATCCCCAAGCACCCCCAGTCAAAGGCAGCAACAGATTACTTACAACCAATAATTCATTAAAAGTCCTATATCTGCTAAAGAAACCAATTCCTAATGGTTTTGACAGGGCCAACAACCAGCATTTGTTAAATCTTGTTTCCTTATGTCATAATAGTAAGTAAAGCAATAAAAGTAAATCTTACATGTGAAGTCATAGATGTAAAAGCATTTTTTAAAAAAAAGTAACCCCCCCCCCACAAAATTGTAAGCTATGAGGGTGATGATGAAGATGATGGAATTTTCCTGGTCTGATTTTAATTAAGTTTCAGATTCAAATGGTAAACCTGTAGGGGAAGTTATAATTCTTATAGAATATCTGAGAAGTTAGTCTCTATATTTCAGAATTTTTTTTATGAATGTACAGCAAAGCACTATAAAAATTCCGTAATCAATATGCTAATCATACCTCAACTAGATCTCTTTTATTAAGAATGGATATCCAACTGTCTATCAGGAATCAAGAACAAGTTGGTAGATTTTCATCTTAAATTTAATTCTGACAGGATGAAAGTCATGATCAATACTAGGAGGAAGTTTTTCAAATGACAAGGAATTACCCTGGAACAGTGCATGAGTAATATAAATCCAGGTGAAGCTTGAGAAAAACATATAAGCATCAAGAGATTTCATAGCATTGTAAACTCATGGAATGCCAGGATTTTGTGAATGACCTTAGAGATTATGTAATCCATTCCCTTCATTTAATAGATAAATTGGTCTAGAAAATTTTAAGAATTAGAAATATAGAAGTTATGCCAAAGAATATAATCTAAACATGTAGTTCTGTGTAAAATATTTGCAATCAAACTCTGGCCAGGGACTTGAGATTTTCTTGACTTTAAAAACACAAAACAAAACATATCTTATTTTGTGATATGATGTGACAGCTCTCGAAAATATTACTAGCTATTGAATTTTGTGAACTTTCCTTATGTTTCTAACACTGGCATAAAGCCATATCAACGTAAAATGCAAAAGTAGAACAACAGATGTCGACATTGGATCAGTTCTGGGCATCATTTTTAAATGTTAGGCACGATTTCAGTAATGCCTATCCCTATATAAGTCAAGATATTTTACTAATCCCATCCAGCATCGTTCTGTATGTCATGGAAATGGGTTGGAGATGATACATTTGTGCTTACTGAAAATGGAAGGAACACAACCATAAAACTCTTATTGGTTTATTATTTCTCCCCTCCCTGGAAAGTTTTAGTACAAAAGATTTATTGTGATGCATTCTAAGAATGAAAAATTGCATTTTTTTCTACTAGTTTAGTCAAGCTGCTTAACCCAGATTCAAAATTATTTTTAAAAATAGATTTCTAAGTCAAACTCTCTCAAAGTCCTTCCTAGGTATATAATACTAAATGATCCTGGGGTTAAAATGAATTATATTTGCAAGGCACCTTCTCTCCACCTTCCCTAACCCCTTCCTGCTTACTTTTCCAACAAAATTCCATATCTGTCCCAACTTATACTTATATCTCACTAGAGCTTGATAATTTTCTTTTAGGCACTAAGCTTGTAATGACAGCAGGTGCTGCCAAGTGGATAGTAATGCCTTATATAATGAAGGCCAAGACAAATTAAGCTCTTGCCAGGTCCCATAAGTTGAGAATTGTTAAATAAAGCTCATGATCCAGTCAAGATGGCTTTTTCTATAATGAAATGTCTCCATTAAAATAGGAACATGGTTTATCTTCACACCATAAGTAAATAGGTACAAATACATATGTAATTAGAACTTAAAGATATATCATAGGTACCAATTTAAGTAACCTTTTAGTAAAATTACAGGCATTGAATTAGTAAAAAACAATAAATTTGCAAGAACAAATCAAGCAGTAGAATTGTTCTTAGATTCTTCCATCCTCCCAGTGTACAATGGTACAGCCTACAATAGTGGGAGGGAATGCCTCACTCCCTGGAAAACTCATGCTCCTAGGGGAGAAAGGTCTCTATCAAATCTGGCTCATCATTCCTGGCTCTGTGCTCTAGCAACCAGGTGTGCCTAGCTGTTTCTCTGCTCTGTCTCTCACAATTCCTGGAGGTATTTGCTGCTGCCACTCTATTCCAATTTCACAGCCATCATTTGTTGAAGCTCCACTCCACCTCTGTAGCTGTTATTTCTCTGCACCTGGAGTGATCATCCTATCATAGTTTCCTGACCATCATGGTTGCAAACTCTCTGGTGGAGACGTCTTTTGTGCTTTTCTTATTTCCTATCTCAGGGTGGAGGGGACCAAGGGATTGGAGAGAGCATTGTGCCCTTTTTCTTCTCTTTTTTTTAGGGGGGGAGATTGTTTTAGGCCAGTGTGCCTGGGAGATTTAGCTCTTTGGGAGTTACAACATTTTCAACGAACCCTGTAAGTTATCTCCCTGGAGAAGTAGAATTAGAGCTTTAGGTCCTGGGATCTCAGTTACAAAATGAAGTCATCAATTCAACATATATTTATTAAGAACCTACTATGTGCAAGATGTTATACAGAGTTGCAGAGAGGAAAAAACATAAAAATCCCCTTCTCTTGAAGAGATTTCATTCTGTTGGGGATGAGAGTGGTATATGGTATAATATAAGAATATCAAGGAGAAAGAGTCCTAACTTATTTGGGCATCTTGGAAGGCTTGATGGAGGAGTTAACATTTGAGCTAAGCCTTAAAGATAAAGATACTGAGAAGTAGAGACATAAAAATATTGGATTCCAATCATGGATAATGACTTGTATTATCCATGAAGGTAGGAGATGGAGTTTTGAATTCTGGAAAATAGGTGGGGAATAATACACAATAAGGCTATGTGACCTATATTTGGAAAAGAGGGAGGGCTAATGACTTCATATTTTATCCTGTAGGTAAGTGGTTTCTAGAGGAGAATGGAAGAGAAAAGAATTTATTAAGCACTTATTATGTGGCAAGCCCTGTGCTAAGTGCTGGTGTTAAAGAAAAAAAAAGATGGTCTCTGCTCTTATTGAGCTCACATTCTAATGGGAGGGAGGATGATTCTATTTCATGAAAAATATAAAGCTCAAGCAAAGGCTTAGAATTACTTAAGATTTGGCAAGCCACACGACCTCCACATTCTTTGAACTTTGGAGAACAATGAGAGGGCAAATAAATAGCTCACTGATGACTATTGAGTAGAAGATAGCGAGTCCAAGTTTTGGAGTGGAGTGTTGTTCAGGCTAACCTTTGACAAAAGTTGGGATGAAGGTGGGCATCAGCCAGCCAAGAGAGAGTATCCAAAGTACTTGGTGGGAACTGGGCAATGGTGCTTGGTTTGGGGAATGGGAAGGTCCCCATTAGTAGGTGAAGGTGGTGCTACTCTAGAGTCCTTATCTGATCTCCATTTTGTGGGCTGGGGTGGGGATGGGGAAGGTGTATATGATACAACCCATTTTGGTATGGGAAGAAGATAGTGAATTACTTAGGAAGCTCATTTATGACCTGTTCAGTTTCTTTTGTTCTAAAATAGTTCTATTTAGATATTCCATTTCTTCTTCTGTTAATTTAGGCAATTTTAATTTTTGTAAATATTGTTTCATTTCACTTAAATTGTTAAATTTATTGGCATGTAATTGGGCAAAATAACTCCCCATGATTGCTTTAATTTCATCTTTATTAGTGGTATACTCACTCTTTTCATTTTTGATATTAGTAATTTGGTTTTCTTTCTTTTAAAAATCAATTTGACTGTTTATTTTATTTGTTTTTTCATAAAACCAACTGTAACAGCAATCAGTTTAGCAGACCTAGGGCTAAGTATGGAAGGTGTGAGCTCTATATGGAAGGTGTGAAGTCTTTCTGGAAGGTGTGAGCCCTGTCCACTTTTGAGAAGGCATGAACTCCCCTATTGGTGGAACAAGGCTATTTGCAGAGACAGGAGGCCAGTGCTGTATATAAAGAAGAATTCTAGAGACAGAGAGACAGAATTGGAATGTTGTTCCTCATGAAGGAAGATTCATGGAGATTGAAACCAGGAGAGAGAGAGAGAGAGAGAGAGAGAGAGAGAGAGAGAGAGAGAGAGAGAGAGAGAGAGAGAGAGAGAGAGAGAGAAAGAGATTCTCTCCCAGTATCTGGAAGGTGACTGAGAACTGAATGGAGTTTTCCTGAGACCAGAATCTGGTGAAGGCTATCCAGAAGGCTCATATTCCTTCTGGGTCCTTGGGCGAGCTGAACTGCTGGAAGACTAAAGAAGCCTGACCAGGATAAGACTTTGTTTATTTATGGCCTGGCTGATCCTTGAGTTCCAGGCAAGAGAAGTGGTGAAGGTTTTGAGCTGTGCTGGACTCTGTGAACTTCAGTGTGTGCAGAGATTGGCCTGAGGACTGAACACAAATCTGGGAACTGTCTACCTCTGAGGACTGGATGAGAACCTGGCAGCTGTCTGCTTTTGTATCCGGGTAACTGTTTCGTGGATTCAGGAGGGAGCTGGGATCAAGGAAGGGGATCCAAAAAATCAGAGAGATCACCCAGAGTCAAGATGAAGAAAAGGCCTCCCCTTGGACAAAACTGAGGATTGCTGGACACCAAGGGGTGGAGGATTTGTGTGGTTTTCTAGTGATTGTGTTTAATGGTTGATTGAGTTGATGTATGGTTGCCCCATGAGTGGAAGATTGATTATTGTATTATGAATTCATTGAGTTGATGTATGATTGCCCCATGAGTGGAAGACTGATTATTGTATCATGAATTGATTGAATGTTTGCCTCGATTTGTAATGGAATAAACAGAATGTTCACTATACTGTAATCTGAATTACAGATAACAGTGTAATCTGTGTAATCTGAATCTTAAAAGCTCTTCACAGTAGCATTCTTTTGGGAATCTGCAGGTGCATGGTGTTATGCTAACTCAGTTTTATTAATTAATTCAATAGGTTTTTTTACTCTCAATTTTTATTAATCTCACCTTTATTTTTTAGGATTTCTAATTTAGTATTTAAAGAATTGAATTCATGAGAGACATTTGGGTTGGATATATAGACTTGGAGTTATTTATGGAGAAACGATACATATATCCAGAAAAGGCAATGAGAGTTCCAAGGGATAGAGTATAAAAAGAGATGAGAAGATCCAGGAGAGAACCCTGGGAAACATCTATGCTAAAAGAGTAGGAGATAGATGAAAAAAAATAAAAGGAAAAACTTGAATTGGAAAAGAGTATTCAAAAAAATCAAGAGCAATATGAAGAGACATGACAACGTCATAGAAATGAAGCAAGAACAAGCACAGGAGAAAGGTTTTCTCCACAGTATCAAAATTCAGAGGGGTCAAGAGGGAAGATTGGGAAATGGGCATCAGTTTTAGCAGTTATGGAATCACTGGTGATCTTGGAAAGAGCAGTTTAATTAAAGCAGCAGAGTGTGAAAACAGATCACAAGTAGCTGAGAAGTGAGAAGAGGAAGGTAGCATAAATGATTTTTAGAGGATGTGGGCAATGAAAAATAAAAGGGAAATAGGATAATGTTTTAATAGAATAATGGCAAGGAAAAATTAAGATTTTTAGTAGATGGAGTAGACCTAAGCATGTTTAAAGACAGCCTAGAAAGGAACAATAGATAGAAATTGAAAATGAGAAAATTGAGTAGGGGAGATGGAGACAGGAGAAAGAGGGGGAAAAAGGGAGAGAAAGAGATACCAAAAGGAGGAAGAGAAAGAGAAGAAGAAAGAGGGAAAAGAAATGGATTGATGGGGAATGATCCTAGATAAGGAGAGAAAAATGTACTGGATGAGACAGGTAGAGGTTAGCTTTAATAAAGGAAACTGTCACTTCATCAGAGACAGGAGCAAATAAGAGGATGCCTTTGTAGAGTATTCAGTCAGTATGGAGGAGTTTGGGAGCCCAAGGGGAGAAGGCAGAGGGTGAGGGTATAACAGAGTTGAGGATTAGCAGAACATGAGCATGAATAGCAATAGGGCTGTTGAGCTAGGGAAGAAAATGTATAGCTGAACTACCTAACTATAGAGTCAAGATAATTAAGGGAGGGAAGTGAGAACAGAGCAGGGGTGATGGACTGAGGAACAGGAAAGGATGGAGGGACTAGAGATTGTACTAAGATTAAAAATGGCTTTCGGAGGAGTGAGGCAAATTGAAATGATAGTATATGATGATGATTTTCAGAGTTCAGAATAGTTGAGGTAACATGGCTCTAGGTGATAGCAACATTTAATGTATGATTGAAACTGGTTATCTTAAATAGAATGAAGGTATAGGCTATAGAATTTGAAGAAATGAGTCTGGTATTAGCAACCCTGACAATTCTGCCAATATCACCAATCCCCAAATGCAAGCGCTCTCTTTCATGTTCATCAACCTCCTCGCTCTTCTGTACTGGAACTACCTTCTTTTCTAGTGTCCAGTTTGTCATTCAGATGGATTAATATGTTTTCCCATTCCAACAGATTCTCTGAAGAGGACATCCTGCTGTAATGGCAGCAAAAGAGTACTTAGCACCTGATTTCAGTTATTCAATTATTTAGTACCTTGTTTCAGTTCTTCAATTGCTTTTGAGCCCTGTCTGAAGAACCACCATGTCAAAGCTAGAGCAACAGCTGGGACTGAGCAGAACTGGGAGGAAGCATGGCTATGGTGGTTGGCACTTTGTCTGTGTTGATGTTACTTTGTCAGATCTGTCTATTGATAGAGGCCGTTGTTGTTGTTGTTGTTGTTGTTGTTACAGAAGCCCTGGGATCTTACTGCTGCTTCAGCAGCCTTGAAAGAGGATTTTCTTGTGGTCTCTTTACAGAAGTCTTGGAGGAGGGTTTTACTGATGTTTTCAGAGGTCCTGGGACTATACTGATGATTTGTGTTGATTTCTTGTTTGTGGGTCTGTGTTTATTTCACAGGAAGAAAGGGAATTGATAATAGTTTCAGCAATGTGAATGAGTGCTATTGTGGCTCTGCTAAGTTTTCTTTTCCCAGAAAGAGAAACTGCGAAGGACTTGAGGTGAATTGGTCACCATGAGTTTCAATATGGAATGGGAACTGGACTGGGAGCAGGGCGAGGAGCTGGACAAGGCGCTGAGAGCTGTCTACCTGTGAATTCAGGTGATGATTGGGTAAATTTGGACAAGACTTGGGAGCATGGAAAAGGAACCATGGAATCTGGGAACCAGCCCCTTGTCAAGATGAAAGGACCTTTCCAATCATCCTTAACTCAATCATTCTTAAGGGGTACAAAGTACAAAGTTCTCCCACCCCTAGATCACAGCAAATCATGATCTTGTCAGTCAGCACAGCTGATGGAACTTAAAAAAATGTATATGGGCTGACTAATGTCTCTTTCTGTTGACCCTGGAAGTGGGTCAGTTCAGAAAGAAGTGAATCCTCATTTATAGAAGACATGTAAAGGACTCTGAGTTTAAACCACATAGAACATTCCTGAAGAACTATCATCCTCCTAATCAGGACTTTGATTCTTGTAGTTGCTTCTCTGGGTTACTAGGTGACACACTTGAGTTCAAATCCATCCTCAGGCACTTCCATCTATGTGACCCTGGGCAAGTCATTTAACCACTGTTTGCCTTAATTTCTTCATCTATAATGCCAGAATAACAGTAGTACCTTCCTCCCAAAGTTCTTGTGAGGATAAAATGCATTAATTTTAAAGTGCTTAGCATGCATGAAGGCAGGCACATTGTAA
>CM053597.1:78677973-78698285 GCA_028646575.1 Pseudocheirus occidentalis
TTTTTTTTTACCATTCCTATATTGCATTCTATACAAAAGGAAATGCAGACTGTATCTAAACTTATACTTTGATGGATCAATGATTTCAGCAATATTGATTCTACTTTAATGGGTGCAGTGGTAGGTGGATAACAGTCCCTGCATGTCTACTTGTCCTGTGTGATTTGTGTCCCTATATTTCCATAGAAGGAAGAACCACTTAACATGCTGGAGGGCTCCTTTAGACCTACTTCACAGATACTAACACAGCACTCAGGCTGTTTATCTGTCATTTTTCATTTTCAATGGCTAATCCTTTTTGGTCATACATGTCCTTAATAGTATCTTTTATGTCAATTCTCAGATGCATCATTATCACCATAAATGACATGCTGAAGTCTAGTTTCAGCCACCATCTTTCCACTACTCCCTAAACCACAGATCTTATTGTACTTTTTTGTTGACTATAAAAAGCATTTGCCTCAGCAGAGTAAAAGGCTACCTTTGGTAGTCTAAGGTAACTTGGGTAACCTTAAAGCTATTGTAAAGACTCTCCAAAACTGTGATTCTTGAATAAATGTCAAAATTATATGAATCTTTAAAGATATAAGAAGGGAAATAGCCTTGTTTGATTACTCTCAGACCATTACTATCTAATGAGGCATAAAACATGAAGACTTAAGTTCATCAAAGGTGTTTGGTTACCACTATAATGGAAGAAATCCAATACAGAGTCCAAACTGAAAAAGAGATTCCCAATAAATGGTGAAGTCATTCTCTTTGCCTTCTTTTCCTAATAGTTCTGTACAATTTGAATTTTTAATTTCTTGAAATGTAGAATACAGGACTTTTGTTTCATCATTTTTTTTCTTAGAAAATGTGGGCTTATTAGATTAAATTTCTCTCTGTGTCTTTTTCTGGGTCAGTATTGGTAATGACATATCTCACATATTCTTCCAATTTTACTGTGTTTTGAATTTTCTCTGATACAGCTTATTATATTATTTAGTTTTTAAATTGTCTTTCCCAATTCTTCTTTTTGTTATTGTTTTGGAATGTGAGCCACTCTTTTGGTAAAAATTTCCAGACATCGATTCTCCTTGTAAATTTTTTGATGATGAATTTCCTTGTTTCTTCTTTGAGTTATTTTAGCATTTATAGCTTATTTTGTTTTATGAGTCATTCCAATTACTCTTCTTTTAGAGATGAAAGCCCTCAGTGGGAGAAAAGGACTTCTTGGCTATTTGTCCCACTTACTGAACTCTGCTCTAGGATGCTTCTATGCAAAATTATTAACCAGCCACATATTTTCTTGAATTATCTGGAAGTATTAATTCAACTTGCTTTGATCAGTAATAATTAGGCTGATAGTATTTCAATGCCTGCAATGTAATAGGTGTTTTATAAGTTCTTCCTCCCTCCCTTCTTTTTTACCTTTCTCCCTCTCTCTTTCCTTTTCTTTGTCCCTTCCTTCCTTTTATTCTGCCTACCTTCTTTCCTTTCTTCCTTCTCCTTCCTTTCTGTGAGCTCAAATATAATTAATAAACTAATTTGTAATAATAAATTGAAAATCTTTTATATTATTGAATAAAGCTAGTAAGATCCTTGTGTCAGGAGTGTCTTATAACAAGAGTAATCCTGGTAAAGGAATTTGTGCTTGCTCTAGGAAAGATCACCAGAATCAGACATTTACATACACAACCCCATTGGTAATCTTTCTTTGGCCTAGTTTCCAGATTTATTGCACATTACTTTTCTTTATGAATTCTACTTTCCAGTCCTCTGACCTGTTTCTTTCTTGTACCTGTCCATGTTATCCATCTTCCATCTCTGTAACTTTATATAGGTTATTTTACATGTATGTAATGCACATTCCCCACCTTATCTCTACTTCGTAGATCCTTTAAGCTTCCTTTAAGGCTGGGCTTGCCTCTTCCTTCATGCATTTGTGTCATCCTTGTGTGGGGGCCATGCTAATCTTTTCTGTATCATTCCAATTTTAGTAAATACGCTGCCGAATAGAGCACAAGGGTTTGCCTCTTCCAATGAGAAGTCAAATCTGATTCTTCCAATTACTAGTAACTCTCTTAAAATTAATTTTTATCTACTCCATACATGTCTTTGTATTTAATTTTCTATGTACAATTTGGTTTTCCCCCATAGAATATAATCTCCTTGAAGCCATGCACTTTTTTTAACCTTTGACAAAGCAAAATGCCTGACATTTATCAAATGTTTCCTAAAAGCTTGTAGGATGAACATATTGAGTGTTCAAATAAATGATTTTTCTTGCTCTTTTGACTCATAGACTCCTATCCAGGAAGTCTAGCAAATTGAAGGCATGCTACCCTGGAGAATATTGAGACCAACTTCCTATTTTCAAACACATATTTCACAATTTATCATAAAGAAAAGAATAGTTGTTTAAAAAAGATGAAACTAAAGAAATATTTTGATAAGCAACCATTAGTACAAACCATTATGCAAAATACTCTTTAGAGATTGCTCTCCACATTCAGCAAAATCTATACACATTTATATAGAAATTGTATATGTAATAAATTTTGCTGATACATGTTTGTATTATGGGCATTATAAAACATAAAATAAACATTTTAGAAGTGTTAAATAAAGACAAAATACAAAAGCATGCAAATAATACATTTTAATATAAATATATTACACACAGAAAACAGAAGATAATATATTAAACAATACATTAAAATTTTATTTACTACTAATAAATAATTGCAAATAATAAAAATCTTTCTGATATCACTGAAGTTATTAATTATATAATAATCAACCCCATAGTAACATTTTGAACAATATGGTTTAACATTTGAAGAGCCCAGGATTCAGAGATACAGTGTGATATTCAGTTTATTTTTTTTTTTGCAAGGTTATCATGCATCACAAAGATATGTAGACTCAAATTGGAAAAGGGTACCCTTGGCTGTATTTACTGAAATGTAATACTCATTTTTTTCAATCCCATCTATCAATTATGCAAAGATTTTATTGGAATCCAGTTAGTAAAATGCATCTTACCTAATGTCAACCAGTTGGTCTTATAAATTAATCAAAACGTGCTGAATTATAATCTTTTTTTAACAATAGGATCAAAACACAATGAAACTCTTCCTCTGGAAGATTATAATATAGTTTACAAGTTTTACATTTTTTTTTCAAATTTTAAAAGCCTGCAAATATGAGCATTTTTAGAGATGATGTTAATTTGGTTCCAAAAACTTAGTTTTTAAACATCTTGTTAATCATGAAGGCTTCATTTTATCGTTAGCTAATAAAGACACAATATATACTTAGGGGTAAGTTCATTATTAGTGATACTGGATATTAATCCATATTTCAAATAATCTTGAAAATTTTAAATTGTTTTGGATGGCTTTTTATAATATCTGATCATTTTTCCTTAATAATATGGAGAATAAAGAGCTTATAAGAGGAACATGAGAAATGTCATCTTTGCCATTTTCTCATCATCCTCTTTCACATATATCATTAGTGTAATCATTAATCTACATTTTTTCTTTGCCTGAATCTTTTTAAGCCACTTGTCTATTTGGGGAATGTTAGTTTAGTTGAAACTATAATTTTACTTGTGATTTCATTGGTATGGAGAACTCTTAACTGAGGAGAATCCTTCTACCAATTTTGGATTGGCATCTTGTCTGCTATATATAGTCGTATAAAGATGCCAGAGCACTGAAAATGTTGCTAGGGCCACCCAGGCAGTACATGTCAGAGGTGGGATTTGAATCCAGTTTTTTTCTGGCTTTGAGACTATTTATATAAAAACTAGATAATACAGCCCATAAATCCACTTAGCCAGGTACATGTAGACTACAATAGCCACAGAATGCTCAAAAGGAATGAGTAAGTGAGGATATCACTGTCAACCTTTCAGCATTATGAATTCTTATTCTTCCTTTATGATATTTAAAGTACTTTACATAATATATGACACACAGAAACTAAATTATGAAGCTAGTGACAATTTGTATAATTAAATATTAGGGAAGATTACTTTTTAAATTATTCAATAAAAATATAAATATAGGTTGTTATTAAATCCACATAGATTTTTTAAGAGGTAATCTTTATTAGGTATATATATATATATACCCCATTTTGGAGAGCACTGATTAGTGTATGAAGCTTCTGGATTCTTTTGGCAAAGAAACTTCTGAACAAGGGACAGGGTTTTATCTTTCTCTTTTTCTCCCTACAATTTAATGTAGTGAGATCCCCAGTTTTTCAAGCCAGGTAAGGACAAAGCTCTTAAATCTTTTGATGTCATTTTTTTTTTGCTTTTTGGAGGGCAGTTGGAGTTAAGTGACTTGCCCAAGGTCACATGGCTAGTTTTTGTGTTAAGTGTCTGAGGCTGGATTTGAACTCAGGTACTCCTGACTCCAGGGCTGGTGCTCTACTCACTGAGCCACCTAGCCGCCCCTCTTTTGATGTCATTTCACTGGTGAAAGATGAAGTTAAAAGTACCCTACAGATTTGTGTTCTTCCTTGGTCTTAATTTTCTTGTCTCTTTTCCAGTATTTCTCCATACTATCCCCATGCATCATATGTATCCCTTAAGGTTGTCAGACCTTATTTTTCCAAAGTTATTTGAAATGACAAAGAAGGGAGGGAGGAAAAACTGCCTAATAATTACTGTGTAGAAATGTAGAGTTTTAATGAAGATCTTAGTTATATGAATTAGTAAGTTTGAATTGTTTATAGATGCTATTTTTAAAAAATTATTGTGTCCACAAAATAAATGCCATGGCTAAAGACTGGTGCCAGACAGGGATGCCATTGGCTGTGACCAAGAGTGACTAAGAATCTGGCCTCATAAAGAATAGGGCATTCCACTGAGGCTGAGACCCTTCTCACTGTAGTGAAACAAAGAGCAATCACTGCTAGATCTAGGTAGTGAGGCACCGTGCTAATGAGATGACCATGATTCAGTAAAGTATTCCCATTTTCACTACCAGGAGACATATAAATGTCTTTTGATGAGGAAAGAATCATGGAGAAGCATCTCTCAGAGGCATTCCATCAAAACTAAGACATTTCTCTTCTGTAATTTCATTGAGCACATGTCTAGACCTTCTTATCTTCCTATTTTAATGGAAATTATGAACTAAATATACATAGGGGTGAATCATCAACAATGAATATATATAGAGTGGGAGGTATGTGTATAAATGAGCACAGGTGTGTTAAAGAGACTTTATAGCTACCACATTTTTTCTTAGCTTTTAATACTTAGAAAGTTTCACTTGCAGATCCTTGGGTGATTAGTTTATAATTTTTCCTCCGGTACTGAGTTGTACTGCTTGATTTTGTCATTGCTGATTAGAATGAATAGTAGTGAAACTCACTCCACAAAGGAACCATGTTTTCAAACGTGGTTAGATAGGAATCGGGACTTTTCATTGGTCTAGGGAACTTTCAGGGAAGGAACTCACCCTTTCAATGCCCAGTGATACTTTCTTTGACACTCACACTCTGAGAAGCTACCTGAAGTAGGGATGTCAAACTCCTGGTGTATTTCTTTTTGTTTGAGTTGGACATCTCTAGTCTTGAGGTCTGAAGGGTTGAACAACTTGTCCAGGGTCACACAATCGGTATATTCAGGAGTGGGACTTTGAATCTAGGTTTTCCTGACAGAGGTGAGCTCTTTATCAACTTCACCATGTTGCCTGTCAACCTAAATTAATTGAAGGAATGAAAGAGAAAAAGGTCACCAATTTTTTTTCAAATTCCTATTGTTAAAGGCATTTGTTGAAGCCTATGTACACTTGAATATGAGTTGA
This sequence comes from Pseudocheirus occidentalis, assembly GCA_028646575.1. Classification (NCBI taxonomy): domain Eukaryota; kingdom Metazoa; phylum Chordata; class Mammalia; order Diprotodontia; family Pseudocheiridae; genus Pseudocheirus; species Pseudocheirus occidentalis. Next base: position 78,683,787 of record CM053597.1, read on the forward strand.
GATATTAGATTCCTAAGTGCTTGATTCAGTGCAAATTAGTATGAGTACAGAGATCGAAGTGTATGTCCTGGACTACATATAATTTTAATTTGACTATACTCCAGACAAATGGGGCTACTAAAATATCCTTTGCTTATATAAGTCTGTTCATTTGCTCCTGCTATTCCTGGTGGTCCCTTCCAGACCATTCCTACCTTTTGAAAGCCAATCTATCTTTTAAGTCCCTTCTTAAATCCAGTCTACTTCATGAAAACTTAGATTTTTTTTGTCCTGATTTCATATAATACTTTGTTTCTAGAGTTATAGATTAGTTAGAACTAAAAAGGACATTGGAATTCACCTAGTCCAGCTTCATCATTTTATGGATTAGGAAACAGAGATTCAGAAAACTTAAGTCACAGAAACAATGTGGCATAATGTAAATAGTGATGTCTTTGAGTCATGGGTCCTTACTTTCCATCATGACTCTGACATATAATAAGTTCTGTGCCTATAAAGTCCCAGTCTCTAAGAATTCAACTTCCTTATCTATAAAATGGTGATATAATGATGACTTGTAATGATGCTCTTAAATGTTGCCATGAGGAAGGTGCTTTAAACCTTAAACCTTGAAGTGCTATTCACATTTGAATTGCTTTTGAATAGTTCTACAGTCCCCCATCTCAGGCCCCCATAAAGTTTCCAAACATTTCAGGTACCTTGTAGGTCATGGCACTCTCCAAACAATAACTCATGAACCTCAACTGATGCATTTTCATTCAACTAGTCAGTCAGAGGACAGACAATTCAAAGTATAGGCATATAATTAGATGGCAAAGTAATAATATAATAGAACATCCACTTATAACCTTGCAGCTTGCTTTATCACCAATACATGTGCCTTTAGTGCATAGAATATATTTAGGGATCACATGTGGGGCACACATATGAAAAATACATGTAGCCAGGACACCTTCATGACAGAGCATATTGAAGATAACATTTGGGACCACATTCCATACTTCAAGGACTGCATATTGACTTCGAAAACCACAAATTAACATTATCAGAATTTGTTTGTATTTTTTATTTATTTTGTTAAACATTCCATATTTCATTTTATTCTGCTTTGGGCAGCTAGCCTTGGCTTTGACACCTTTGTTGTAAACTATTATTATTGCTGAAGGTCACCCAGCTAGTGGCCTACCCAGAACAGGGACTCCAAGCCAGATTCCCTGACTCCTAATCCAGTCCTATTGAAACTATATAACTACTTGTATTCTCTTCATAATCTTTATATAATTGTTATACAGTATTGAACATTTATACATCTTGCAATAAACATCATCATCAAATATGTATTGAACCTCATTTGTGGTTGACAATTTTTTAGGTGAATTTAAGGGCACATATCAATATATCTGGAATATTAATAGTTATATAGTGAAATCATTTAGGTGTTGAGGGTAAAAATTGGTTCCATTCAAGACAAAACTTCAATAAAGACTTACTAATTTTAATGCAGATAAAATTTTAGTTTTCAGAATATATTATTTAATTAAGCAAGTCAATATGCATCTATGCATATACATATAGTGTTGTAACAGTTTGCTTGATTTTGATAGGCTATAGATTGTGACATTTATAGGGCAAACAATGGATTTGTATAACACAAAAAATACTGTGCGCTTTCTAGACTAAAAGGAAGAGGTAGCATCATTTCATATAAATATTGTCACAACCTCCTCTTGCTGCCTTCCTGAACATCTATTTCTGCATATTTAAAGTTTATGGCAGAGCACAAGGTTCTGAGTTTCTTTTCATATTCAAAGTTTATAGTGGAGCTTCAACTCTATATTAATATAGCAGCTGTAATGCATTCCTAGTTAAGCTGTCATAAAGTCTGGAGCTTTTCACATCATCACTTTTGAAGGTCGGTGCCACAGAGAAAAGAAGCATTTGTATTGGATCACCATGGTGGTTTGTAATACACATGACAATAAATACTGCAATATATTTCATTTTTATATGTTTTTGATGAAGAGGCAAAAGTGCATCTTCTACAGTTGCTTTTCAGAAATTGCTCATCTGTTTGGAACGAGGGTAAAAAAGACTGAAGCTAAACATTATTTATAGAGACATTGCTACTCTTCACTCAGACCACAGCTGAAATGAAAAGAGGATTCCAATGATATTTCATTTACGGTATTGATTTTCTGAGCTCACTCTAGGAAGCTGTTGTGTGTGCATTTGAGATAAATGTGAGAAAATGTAGATATTCTGAAAAGCATTATACGTTATGTGGTTTGTTTTGTTTTTATCTTAATAATTTATACATTTTTTAAACTCAGTTGAAAATACCTTTCACACATTACTCCATTCATGCCCTTGTGCCACTAGAATTGGTGAAGAGAAGTACATTAGAAATCTTCAGATTGATTATTAATTGGAATATATGAAATCCTCAGATAACTATAATTCTTTGTGATGAAAAAATATTTTGAGTAGCAGTTTTGCTGCTACATTTATTTTTATGTAGGATGTCAAATGACAGGTTTAGGAGTGAGTCTGCTGCCTCACTGATACTTCTTTCATGTCCAGTCTCTCAAGTTTCTACCAGTTCTTTAGAAGTGACACCACTGCTGAGTCTAACCTACTTACTAAGTTAATTTCTATTCCTTTCCCTTTCCTCAGTTTCTCCTATATTTTATTATTATTCAGTCATTTCAATCCTCTCCAACTTTTTGTAACTACATGTGGGGTTTTCTTGGAAAAGATACTGAAGTGGTTTGCCATTTGCTTCTCCAGTTCATTTTTTACAGATGAGGTAAACAGGGTTAAGTGACTTGCCCAGGATCACACAACTAGTAAGTTTCTGAGACCAAATTTGAACTTTGACTTCATGCCCAGCACTCTATCTGTTACACCACTTAGCTCCCCTTTCTTCTGTATAGTAACTCCTAATGTAAAGTCATCTTCAATTTTCCCTGTTCCCCCCACCTTTTTTATTCCACTGTGATGAACTCTAGGGTGAATTTCAAACAATCATGAAAAACTCAAGATCTATACTACAGGTAATAATGAAAAGAAGAACAAGAGAACATTTTTTCCCATTTCTAGTACCTTTATTTTTCTCCTTGAAGGAAGATGGGTTTTCTGAAATAGACCTTTAGACCATCTCAGAAGAAATGGGACTTCAGATACTCAAAAAGTATTTCCATCAATCTCTTTGATGTCTACCCCTCCCTTTTCTCATCTGGGAAATATTACTAACAGATGCCCTCCACCCCAATGCCCCCACTTTTTATCATCCCTCCCATCAGATCATTCTCTCCTCTTACTCCCTACTTTTTTCTGAATCTAATGTGAAAAATTCGTACATGATTCTAATGCTTTTCTCCTACCTTTATTTTAAGAGGTTATTTATTTTATCTTAAATAAAACTGTTTGTTCTGTTAAAATAGGTTTTTGTAATGCAGAAGCTTCATGAAGTCTTTTTGCTATTAGCTCAAATACTTAATACAAAGCAATTTGGGTTTATGAAACATTTTACTCAGAAAGGTAGGTGGGGTAAGTATTATTATACCCAATCTGTTGTCAAAGAAGCTGATTTTCAGAGGGCATAACCCACCTGAGATTGCAAAGTTGGTAGCTGGAAAAGCTGGGATTCAAACCCATTCCTCTGATTATAAGTTCTTACTCTTATATTTACAACATGTTAGATTGGGCTTAAAAATTCATGTAATTCTGATTCCCACATGAAATCCTGTTAGTGATAAAATTCAGGATTGAAGAATCATGTCCTAATAACAACAACACCAGTGTTTTCTCTGAGACATTATTTTGCTACTTATTTTATCCGTTATTTTACTACTATGAGTACAACAACAACAACAACAACAACAACAACAACTACTACTACTACTACTACTTCTACTACTGCTGCTGCTCCTGCTGCTGCTGCTCCTGCTGCTGCTGCTACTACTACTACAACTAATTTTAATCGCTAGAATTTATATAGCAATTTAAAGTTTGCAAAATCCTTTACTAATCTTGTCTCATTTTATCCTTGTGACAACCCCAGGGGGAAAGTGATATTATTATTCATTTTTTTACAGATGAGAAAATTAAGACAGGGTCACATAGTGGCTCAGACCATTTTTGAACTTATCTTCTTGATTTGGGGCATGATCTTCTATCTGTTGTGTCACCTAGATTCCTTTCTGCTGTCAGTCTCATATCTTCCAAAAGAATACATTATATTGTTGACAGCTAAGAAACAGGGAGACTAGAATTAAGCTAAGTGTTTATAATTTGTAAAATATCATGAGGTTTTTAGATGATCACAGTAATTAGGGACATGTGCATGTGTAGTAAAAGAGGAACTGTGTAAGAGACCTATATATATATACTTCATGAGGCTGGTGTTTTATAGGTATCATTTTCAAAGGGGAAATAACAAGAAGCACTTCATACACCTTAAAAGAAAACTCCAAGTTCTCAGACAAAACCAAAACATGTATTCTGAAGTGAAACGTAGCATTTAGTCCAAAGTATAAAAGCTGATGGAAAGGAAAATCAAATTTCTTACAGCTGGGTGACCCACTTTGCTTTATGGAGTATGTTCTTGCATAATATCACTTTGAAGGCTATGATTAGATGTAGTGACAAGACATTGAGATGCTGCAGTAGTCTTATTTTGCCAAAAATATACATGGTGAATATTAACTTATTTTAAAAAAATAAGTAAAAAAGCACACCCAAATTAGAATGAATCATCACTACTGTCTTTCATCATATAGATCTGTGTAATCAATTCTCAGGAAGCCAGAATGAACAAAGTGCTTCAGAAAAAGCCAGCTTATTTTAGTAAATATCCCTGAGGCCTGTTGGGTAAGTGCATCATCTCTTTCAAGTCTGCCCCAAAATTTCTCTTAATGACTGTTTAGTTTTTCTAAAGAATTAATTTTCTTCTTCTCCTTGCCACCAATCTCTCTCTCTCTCTTTTTCTCTATCTATCTACACACACACATACACACACACACACACACACACACACACACACACACATATATATTTAACTTACCTGCAGTTTCTTTTCTTCCCCAGGAAAATTGAACTCATTTAATAAATCAATGAATATACTTCTTTCTGCAATAATTTAATGATTCTATGATCTTATAGACTGAGTAGCACCTCTAACAGCTAGATCTCAATTCTTCCTTGTCTTTTCATCCTTTGTGGTTGTTGTCAATATCTTCCCATAAATCTTCTATCCAACAGACCTGGGAACCTTGTATAAGTCTCTTGACACCGTACTCCTGTTGAGAACACAAGCTATTCCTTAGAGTTATCCACCATACACTATGCTGATTTTAAGATGGAAATGTCTGGGATAGTTATGGCCCATCATAATGATTGCTTCACATATGCTATTCTGTTTGTTTATCTGTAAAATTGAGGCAATAATTTTTTTGTGAAGCTACAGTCATGATATCTTTATATTCAGTGTCCTGAAATCCTATGGTCAATATTGTTACTGGTTTTTTATTCAGGTGAGGGTTATCTTTTTGGGTCAGGATGTATAGGGCTTACCTATGCCCACCTCAATAGGCCTCAGGGGTCCCTGGCTCCCGGTCCACTCCGGGAGAAACAGCTGCACAGAGAAACTCAGGACACAGGACTTGCTTCTAGCTTTTATTGAGAGTTCATCCTCTATCTTAGTGTGGCTGGACTGGACTGGACTGGACTGGCCTGACTTGACTGGATTGGCCTGGCCTGGCTCCACCGAACTGCCCCTGCCTCCTAGTAGCCTGTATTTAAGTCCTTTCTCCAGGGCCCCTTAGGGCCCCTCCCCTGGCCATGCCCTCGCCACAGCGAGCCAATGTGTCTCACCCCTAAGGCAGAGAGATTATCCTGCTTACTGTAAGCAGGTGCAGCCTTTGCATTCTGCCTCCAGGTCATAGACCACATGCACTCCTGTTAGCTGAGGATCTGCTCAAACTGTCCATCTCACGTGGAGTATCAACGACCCTCTTTAGGAGTCTCCTCCCCACGCGAGGTATCAGAGACCTAACACAATATGATAGAAAAAAATTAAGTCCCAGAATTTGAAGTAATTATGCAAAGAAAATAGGACAGACTGAAGAATCCACAGAAAAGTTATCATCTTAAAACAAGCTTCTTTTACACTAAGTAAAGTATAAAGAATTGTGAATGGAACTAAAAATTTATTTCTTTAACATGGATAAGTTTTCTCATGTGTGTCTTTCTTTTGTATTGCAGAGAACATCTTTAGGCTTTGAAGCAAGACTGTGACTGTTGTCTCAAAAGCTAGGGTGTTTAGGACAAGACTTTTACTATAGAGACTAGTAGATGTTCAATTCTCAGGAGCTGTCCACAGCACATGTAGACTAAGGATTATCTTCACTAACTGGGAAAGCTATTCACTCCAAAAATTGAGCAACTGTCTGATTTCCTGGATGAACACTAGAAAGCCTTTCATCTTCAGGTAGAAGACAGAACTTGCTGCCACTGAATAGCTAAAGGGTCAATGTTTGTCTTTAACCTTAAAGAAAAGACATGTTTTTCCTAGTAAGGTTAAGGTAATCCTTTACGAAATAAACCTCTACACAACATTTCTCATGGATTCATATTTCAGTTCATATATCTCAATAGATCTGTGATTTTATCAATGTGGCTATATCTTCCAATGGATTATGATGTTTTTATGCCCTAATATGTAGTCAGTTTTGTGTAGGTGCCAAGTACCATTGAGAAAAAAGTATATTCTTTACTGTCCCCATTCAATATTCTCCGGGGGTCTATAATATCTAACATTCCTCAAATTCTGTAATCTTCTCCTTAACTTCTTTCTTATTTATTTTGTGGTTAAATTTATCTAGTTCAGAGATGGGGAGGTTGAAGTCCCCCATTAGTATAATTTTGTTGTATATTTCTTCCTGTAACTCACAACTTCTCCTCTAAGAATCGGGATTCTTTACCACTTGCTGCATATATGTTTAGTATTATTATTACTTCATTGTCCATTATTCATTTTAGCGAGATGTATTTTCCTTCCTCATCTCTTTTAATTAGATCAAAATTTTGCTTTTGTTTTGTCTGAGATCAGAATTGCTACTCCTGCTTTTTCAATTTCAGGTGAAGCATAGTATATTCTGCTCCAGTCTTTTACCTTTACTCTGTGTGTTTCTCTCTTCTTCAAATGTGTTTCTTGTGAGCAATATATTTTAGGATTATGGTGTTTAATTCACTCTGTTATCTGCTTCTGTTTAATGGGAGAGTTCATCCCATTCATATTCACAGTTATGATTACTAAATGTGTACTTCCATCCTATTTTCCCCACTGTTTATATTTTTCTCCCTCTTTTCACCCTGTCCCTCTGTAAGTTTTGCTTCTGACTACGACCCTCTCAATCTGCCCTCACTTCTATCCCCCACTCTTTTCTTTCCCATTTTCCCTTCTACTTCTGCTCTCCCTTCTTCCCTCCTTTCTTTCAGTGCTCACCCTTTCCCAACCCCCATTTACCCTTACATTTCCCTATAGGGTAAGATTAATTTCTATACACAATTGATTGTGTATGTTATTCCCTTATTGAGGCTAATCCAATGAGTGTATGGTTTAAACAATGATTACTGTTTCCTTCTAGTGTAATAGGTCATTTGTGCCTCTTCATTTGATGCAATTTACCGAATTCTGCCTCTCCCTTTCCCCTTCTCCCAATATAAATCTTTTTTACCCCTTAATTTTCTTTATGTCATTCTACCAAAGTCATCTTATAACATACCCTCTATCTATAGTCCTTCTAACTGCCCTAATAGAGATACAGTTCTCAAAAATTACAAGTACTATCTTCCTATGTAGGAAAAACAGTTTAAAGGACTTGTTTTCTTCAGTGGATTTTTTTTTTCCATTTGGCAAATTCTATTTTTAAGGAGTTTTTTTCAGTCAGTTTTTAGTCAATTCCTTTTCCAAGTTGTTGCCTCTTTTTTTCATAATTCTCTTACATAACTCTCATTTCTTTTTACCATTTTTTCTTCTATTTCTCTTACTTGATTTTTAAGATCCCTTTTGAGTTCTTCCAAGAGGACTTTTTGGTTAGAAAGCAACTGATACTCTTATTTGAAGCTTTACATATGGTCATTTTTATGTTGTCCTCTTTTGAGTTTCTATTTTGATCTTCCCTGTCACTATATGATCAGGGCTCTTTTCTGTTTCTTACTAATTTTTCTGCCTATTTCATGATTTTTAAGATTGAGCTTGGCTCCTGGGGCACAGGGGGCACTATCTCAAATTTCTTATTCACTGGCTTTCTACACTGGGGTCTCAGGCACTTTACAGCTTGGCCACTGTGCTGGGGGTGGCCCTGCCTAGTTTCCCCTGTTGTGCTGGAGTTCTAGGGCTCACCATTTGCTTTCTATGCTGGGACTGGAGGCCTCACTGCTAGACTTCTGAGCCAGGACAGTGGGGCCTTGCTTACTGATCTGTGCTGAGGCTAAGCCTCCTCCTGGCTTTCCCGTACATTGTCTAGACTGAGCTATGCTCCCCTTTTTAGCCCAAGTGAGACAGACCTTTCCTGAAGTCCTTCTAACTTATCATAAGCTGGGAAATGATTTCAATCTGTCTTTTTGTAGGTTATGATTCTCCAGAATCCATTTAGAGGCTGGACTTAATGATATTTACAAGGGAAACTGGGGAGAGCCCAGGCAAATTCTTGGCTTCTCTCCACCTTGTTGGTTCTACCACTTTACACTTTACACCTCTTTATAGTAAGAGCCTGCATAATATAGAAAGAGCCTCAAAGAAAGAAAAACCAGGGTTGAATTGCTGCATATGATACATTACCACAAACAAGTTCCTTAATTTTTATAGTTCTGTGGGTAAATTTGTAAAACTATAAATCATAGAGAAAGTGCCGACCTATCTTGGTAGAAAAGTTTCCTCCCTGGGGAGTTCCTATAGTAGCTTAATCACAGATCTTATCCCTATCTCCTATGTTTGCTCAAATCTAAGTAGTATAGGTTAAGGTAAATGTAAGGACAAAAATTTCTTAGGGGGAAGTGCATAGGTACATCTCAAAAGATATTTTTATATAGGTTATAAGAAAAAGCACAGAAAATTCTCCTCTGTGGGTAGTCCCAGATTCACTACAAAATGGGATGAGAAGTTAAATTATAAAAGTACATGGGTCTCTACTGAAGGGGTTCTAAAGGCTAAAATGATACCTTTCTTAGGATATAGGAAATATGAATATGGAGATTTAAAGGTACACCAGGTACTTCACCAGAAGGCGTAGTACATATAGTTATTGCTGGGCAGGGCAGGGGTTGGTGTTGGTGATAGTGATCATGTGAGGTACAATCTCTGTGAGGCAGGTATGTGACTTGCTTAACTAAAAGTCTCAGTTGCTCAGCAGATTCATGCAAGCTGAGTTTCAGTCCAAGGGCAGGCTATTTCTTGGCTCTTTCCATAATATAAAAAAATACTTGAAAAAGAAAATATAAATTGATATTTAGACCAGACAAATAAGACTGTGGGTTCTTTGCCCCCTTGTTTTATATTAAGTATAAGGTGATAACTCAGCATCTGTCTTCTTCCTTAACTGTGTCTTCTGCATATAAAACTTCTATCCCAAGGAATTCTTGGCACCAACTTGAACTTAATGTGGTTAAAACTTCCTCAGGGCACTGTAGAAAAGCTAAAACAACCCCCTTATTTCTCTTCCCTTTCCTCTCTGTCCCCTTATTTAAAGTAATAGCAAGTTGTACATAAAAGATTTACAGTTGCATGTGCAATTGTCTTTTTAAAATTATGCTAAATTATAGAAATGCTTGTTTTATTCCATAAATTAAAAATAAAATAAATAAAAATAATAGCACCACAGGAAGCTAAGACAGTTTGCTGACTTTGGATTCAGAATTGTGTAAGCTTTGTCTTTAGTTAGGTTGTATTTGAATGTGTTTAAGATGATCAGAGTCCAAAATAATATTGTGCTCCATGACAGTTTATCACACTTATTTATCCTTCAATCAAAGGGCATGGTAGTAGTGGTATATAACAGACAGGATAAAGTTCAGATTCTTTAGCTAAGCATTTAAGGAGCTCACAATAAAGCCCCTGATCTCCTTTCTCACCATTCTTTTGAGTGAATCGGGTCTTGCTTATGCCTGCCTCGGTAGTTTTTTTTTTCATAATATATCCCCTACTTATCCTGTCATTCCACCTTCCTTTTGCTTATTCAAATCCTACCTACCATTAAAGGTGTGTGTCAGGCCTCATAACCTCCATGAAGTTTTCCTTGGCCATTTATCTTTTCTCCCTTTGAACTCCTGTGATACTTAATACTGGTGACATACAAACATATGTATATGTATATATGTATATATAGCCTTGTATTGTTACTTAGCTGCTTAATGTGTTCATGAAGTAGAACATAAGATCCTTGCAGTTAAGAAAACTATTTTATATTTCTGGGCATCTTCCTTGCAGCCCTAAAATAGTGTTGAGCGTATAGACTTATGAAGCTGGAAATGACATAAAGATTATCTAGTCCAACCCTCCCCCAACCCCCAATTTACACATGACAAAACTGAGACCTACAAAGTTGTGGCTTAGCCAAGGCCACAAATTTGACTCTCAGGAGAGCTGTGACTAGAATCCATGAATTAAGCATTAAATGACTTTTTAGTGAATGAATTATAACTAAGGATTCAGGAACCAGTTTCTAACATCTTGATAGTATATATCCCATTTTTGGGAATTGCCTCCATTTCTCATCTACTACATATGGTTACTCATATACTACTCATGGCTACAATTATCATTTTAATCATATGAATATCATATTATAGCTCTGAGCTGATTCACAGAGAAAGACATTAAAATATGATGTCAATAACCTGAGATTTGGTATACTGAACAAGTATAAATTCAAATTTTTAGAGCCCAGGGATGATGTCTGAGTTAAATTTTAGCTTACAAATTATGCACACAAGTATTATGAATAAATATTTCTTAATATTTCTTAATAATCATTTGAAGGATCTGACCTCTAGCATACAATGCAAGATTGTAATAATGTAATACTTATGTGCTTTGCCAAACAGTACAAGTTTTTCTTAATATGGAAAACGTCGAGCTTTAAAAACATACATTGACCTGCTTAAATTACATGAAATGTTGATACCACATAGACCACATATATCATCTATAAGGAAAAATGAAGAGAAGATGAAAAGTTCTCTTGTTTTAGGAATGTAAAAAATTCAAGCAGCATTAAAAATTCATTTTTTAGTCATGGAGCTTGGTTTTACTTGTTAGATACATGAATAATCTAGAGAATCAACTATCTTCATGCTTACTAGGTTCCTAATTAGCCTGTGTTGGAGTGCTGTAACAGAAAATTTGTATGCTTGGTTTTTTAGTAGGGTTAAACAATTTCCCAGTTCTGTAAGACTAACTCGACTTATATTGAGCCTCACAGTTCAATAGTCATATCTGAGTTGCTAAAGAAGACAGTAAAGTGAAATGGAGACTGAGGGTGGGTATAGTTCAGAGAAGGAATCTGCAAAAGTTGAAATCCTGCTTTATGTGAACTTCTTGGGTAAATATACTTTTCTTGGTATTTGCAAGATCTGCAATGTAGATCCTCAGAGGACACTCATTCAATGACAAAAGGATGGTGCTTATTCTGCACCTTGTGGGCATTAGAGAAAGCAGACCACTCACAAGCCTAAAATCTTCCAATTTTGGAATGGAGTGTCCTGATGTGGCTAGCTTTCCACAAATGAATTAAAGAAATACTTCTAAAATCAACCAATGGAAAAGCATATAGAAAGTTCCTGCTACATGTGGGACATTGCACTAATCATTGGGGGTCTAAGTATAAAAGTAAGGCAGTTTTCATTATTATTGGTATTACATTTTACTAGGTAGATTGTACTACATGTTCAATGATAAGAAGAAATAGGATTGGGTATATACAAGATAAATACAAAGCGACAGAGGTAGAGTGGAGAATGGTAAAAGAAGAAAAAAAAATAAGAAAGACCTTAGAGATGGCACTTGAGTCAAGCCATCAAGGGAGGTAAGGAATCCAAGGAGCAATATTGAGGACATTGAGTGTTTCAGACATGGAGGAAAATGTTAAGCGCAGGTGCAGGAGACAAAAAGTCCCATAAAGGGAACAGCAAATTGGCCAGTTTGACCAGAATTTATGATGGAGAGTAATGTGTGATCAGCCTAGAAAGAAAGATAAAATGGATTCTGTTTGGAATGGTCTTAAAATGCCAGACAAAGGAGTTTGTATTTTATCTTGAAGGCTACATGGAACCACTGAAACTTCCTCAGCAAGGGAGTGACAGAATTTGAGTGGAGAGAAGGGACTATATTGTGCTCAAAGACCTCTACCACCGCATGCCATATAGATAAATACATAGATAACAAGTGTGTAATTCTTGCCTTTGAGTATCTTTTAAAGTAATGGAAAGAACAAGACATGAGACAATATAAAATTATAAAGGAAAAATATGTTTAGCCTTTAAGGAAGTTATATGAAAACTCTAAGGAAAAAGGGATAACTTCTGTCAGGTCTGATCAGAGAAGATTTCAAGAAGGTGGTATTCAAATACAGTTCTTCCTTAGGAAAAAAAAAGACAAGTCAAACTGGCTTCACTTAATTTTTAAGGTTACTAGACTGGTGGATTAATAATTATATGATCACAGATTTAGAAGTGGAAGGGGAAGCTGAGGTGCAAAATGTTGAAATTATTGGTCCAAGGCCACCGAGTAACTGAGAGTCAGGATTTGTACCAAAGTTCTTAAAATGTGATAGACAGGCAATCTCTGGATTAAAAAAAATCTATGATTCTATTCATGTTGGGAAGATGTAGAAATGTGAGTCAGATGAGAGAATACTTAATTCTAATGAATGGAAGCAAAGAATAGCCATAAATAGAATAAAGTTAACTTGGAAAGAAATCTCTAGCAAAAGCCTCTAGGGATCTATTCTTGGTCTTATTTCATTCAATGTTTTTATCAGTATCTCATATAAGTGCATAGATTTTATTCTAATCAAATTTAAAGATGATACAAAGCTAAGCAAGGTACCTGGCACACTACATGCTTGTAAGAAATGAGTATTGATTGAGAGGGATAGCTAACACATGGAATAACAAAATCTAGCTCCAGTAACTTCTCAATAGAGCAGAACAATAGGCTCAATCTAGGAAGTAACATCACCAAGCACTTACTAAACACCTGTTATGTTCCAGGTATTATAGTAAGTGCTGAGATACAAGGAAAGGCAAAAGACAGTCTGTGCTCTTAAGGAGCTAAGAGTCTCATGAGCAGGACAATATCTAAACAACTATGTACAAATTAAGTACAAGATATATATATATACAAGATATATATGGGGGAAATTGGAGACAAACGACTGAGGAAGGGATTTAATTGTGGTAAATATAAATTACTATGCTTGTATTTAAAAGATCTACTGCAGAAGCACAGGCCTGGGAGGACTGGAGGGGTCTGTGAAAGAAGGATCCTGTGTTTTAATGGAGAATAAACTCAATTTAAGCCAATAATGTGACACGGTAGCTCCCCCCCATCCCATAGCAACCAAATTATATTTTAGACTGCATTAAAATAGACATAATGGCCAGATCGATGGAGATGATAGTCTCCCTGGTCAGACAATATCTAGAGCAGGGGTTGGGAACCTGTTACCTTGAGGTCATATGTGGCCCTCTAGGTCTTCAAATGTTGCCCTTTGACTCAATCCAAACTTCACAGAATGAAACGCCTTAATTTGTTCTGTAAAACTTGGACTCAGTCAAAAGGCCGCACCCAAGGACATAGAAGGCTATATGTGGCCTCTAGGCCACAGGTTCCCCACCCCTGATCTAGAGTATTATTTTCAGTTCTGAGTAACAAATTTTAAGTAAGACATGGGCAAGTTGGGGGACCTCAAGGGAAACTTAGCAAGATGGATGGGACTAGAAGTGATGCCATTGGGAAATCAAAGGAATTAGGGGTGTTTAGCCTAGTGAAGAGAAACCTTAGGGAGATATTATAGTTGCTTTCACATATTTTCAGGGTCTTTATGTGAAATAAACCTGTCACTATAAGCAGAAGAGAGCCTGACTGTACAAGTTGTAGAAAGGCAGATTTAAATTGATTTTAATGATCACTTCCTCATAATTAATGTCTAAAACTGAAATGTGCTACTTCAGGAGGTACTGGAGATCTTCAAGGATAGGTTCAATTGCTACTTCTCAGGGATTTCAATGTATGTATTCTTGTTCAAATCAGCTTAGATTTGATGGCCTTTATATACCTTTCCAGCTCTAAGATTCTGGAATGGAAAGGAGAATATGGATTTTTTTAGATTCTAGTATTTCAGAGGTAGAACGATCCAGGATGGAGAACATGTGTTATGTGGAGTACAGCAAAGGAGTGGGAGTAGTAAAACGTAGCTGAGGTTCTTAGTCTGGTGA
>CM053597.1:78701285-78720883 GCA_028646575.1 Pseudocheirus occidentalis
AGATAGATAGATAGATAGATAGATAGATAGATAGATGATAGATAGATAGACAGACCAGATAGATAGATAGATAGATAGATAGATAGATAGATAGATAGATAGATAGATAGATAGATAGATAATATCTCTATTTTACAATTGAGGAAATTGAGGCAACTAGCAATTAAGTGACTTCTCTAAGATCATACAGTCAGGGGAGAAAGTTGTATTTGTACTCAGGTCTTGCTGCCTGATTATCACAAAAATAATTTAGTTAACCACCCTTTGATAGTTCTTTTCAAGCAGGCATTTACTAAAGTAATATATTAAGAACACTTGATTCAAAACATCTCCTCAAAAGTCTATGCTTATTTACAAGTACCTAGAGGGTCTAGTGAAAAACAAGCTCAAACGTAGAAAATATATTCAGAAAAAATGCTAACTTTGTTCCTGGTTGCTAGAAGTCCTTTCCTTCTACTCATGGTGTGCTCAAGAAGTTCCCCTTAGGTGTGATGGGCTTTTTGCTGGGCTTCCTGTGGAGCCATAAATTCAGTCTAATTTTTGCTCCATATGATGCAGAAATCACAACTAATCAATTCAAAGATGACAATAATTTAGGACACTGACATGAATATGCAAAGTCCAATATCCTTTGGGCCCCTTGGAAATGGAAACTTCTCTTCCATTCAAAGAAGAGTGGGAAGAAGACTTAGCCACGGCTGATGCCTACATCTTTCTGAGTACTATTTGTTAAGAAAAAGAGTAGGAAGTTACAGTTCTTCATTAACTACAAAACCCATTACCCCATACTTATCCAGAAAAGGTGCCCTAAAACATCAATATGGAACCTACCAGAGAAATAGAGTCAAGGAACAGAAACAAAATTAGACACTTTGTATTGACATAGACAAGAAAACTGTGAATGGAAAATCTGGTACCACTTGTATGCATTCCTATAGTTTTTCAAAGGCTCCTGAACTCAGTATTTTAAGAATTGTTAAACTACTTTTCCTGCTCTATCTCAATACTTTGTTTAATCATTTCACAAATGAATGTTCCGGTGAAAATGTTTGTCTCATTATCCCCTCACAATAGAAAATTCAAAGAAATATGAAAAATATTTCAAATCATATATCTAGCAATGGATATGGCAAACATCACTTCATGACTTTAGTTTTAAATCATTCAAAATTTACTCAATAAACATTAAGTATCTTCCTATAGTACAAGGGTCAGTCATTTCTCAAAAATACTCCTCTTATAATTTAGATATCCTGGTCCAAGAGTTTAGAAATGTACCTTTTTTTGTTTTGTTGTTTGGTAAGTGCTAAGTGTCTGAGGCTGGATTTGAACTGAGGTCCTCCTGACTCCAGGGTCAGTGCTCTATTCACTGTGCCACCTAGCCACGCTTAGAAATGTACCTTAATCATGGATGAATTTCAAGACTTATTTCTTCCCTGAAGTTAAGATGTGCAATCTGTTCATGATCTCTCTTCCCTGATGCATAACTTGAAATTTCCAGATGTTTTATTTAGTATGTGCCAAAAGACTTAGTGTAGCGTTAAGTTTTACTATTGAATTCAACAGTAAAGCTTAATGCTGCTCTAAGACTTTTGGGACACCCAGCACAAAAATGTACCTTAATATTAAGTAAAATTTAAACAAACTATTTTAATGACAACGTTTTAAAATAAACTTTAAAGTGAAAAAAACCTTTAATATAATTAGTCCATCTATAGTATTAACTAACTATTTCTATCTTTTCCCAGTCTTGTCTATACAAAATTTAAATGAAAGGGTAGACTTCTTTCAATCACCTAATTAACTCAGGGGAAGAAATACTTCTCAGTAGTGCATGGTTTTTTTCCTGACTTGAGCTAACTTAGTTTCCAAGACTGTCACACATTTTCCTCATCTGCTAAAGAGTCACTCTCAGATATCCAAGGAAGGTTTACAAATGGGAGAAAGAGAGCCCTCCCTCTATCTCAGTGTTCTAAGATTTCATCTTTCTAAAGCCCTTTGATATTGCCAAACACAGCAATTTCTTCTGCTTCTTCCTACATCTACATGTAATTGTGTTTTTCAGTTTTCAAAAAGTATTCTACCATCACTCCCATCTGCTCTCAAGCTGTGTATTGACTAAGATCTGCATACAATTATTGTTTTTAACTAAGCAGATTTCTTTTATATAGAACAGAATGTTTTAGAATTTCAAAGAGCAAATTAAGTACTATATGAACATTAATATGATTCTACCCAGTATCAAAGAATGTATAGGGTTAAATTTAGGGGACTTTTTGAAGCAAAGGAGTCTTATGTAGATTGACAAAACCTTTGTTCTTTTGTACTGATTGGTGGCACCCTGGATAAAGTGCTAGACTGGAATCTGCATTCAAATCTGCTCTCCGATACTTATAGCTGTGGGATCCTGGTCAGCTAACCTCTGGTTGCCTCATTGTACTTAACTATAAAATGGGAATAGTAGCATCTATTTCCTAGAGTTGTTGTGAGGGTCAAATGAGATAAAAATTGTGAGGCATTTATTTCAGTACCTGAATCATAGTAAACACTATGTAAATGTTAATTGTTATTCTTATTATCATAATTATTATTATTCCAATAGAATTTAGCACCCTACAAATACAGTAGTATTTCAATGCTTAATCATTGTCCAATTACATTGTATAGGCTAGATCTATAATCTCTTTCATTTATTACTAGTGTCTTTGCCCTCTACTTTGTCTAATCATCCTTATTTCATTTTCTGACAAACTATATGTTCTGTATTTAGTAGCTGCTATTATTTTAATAAATAAAATATGGAGATTACTCTGAAGAACTTAGAATAAGTGATCTCACTTGATAACAGTTCTATGATAACATCAATGTGAAATTAGAAACAGAAGTGTTTGGGGTTTTTTTACATCAAAATCAACCATTGCAATCCATTTTGGATTTGTAGGATCCACCATCATAGAGGAATATCTGGTCCACAGTCCAAATAGAAAAAGTTATTCCATACAGCCTTTCTTTGCCAATGACATTGTGTTGATTGTATCACAATCTGCCAACAGCCTAGAATATTGCATAGCCTCCTCAATGATCATTCAAGCACACAGTTTGAGTACTCAATTAAAAATGCTCACATATAATATGTTTAAAGAATGTTCATTGTCCATATTGTCACACATTAGGGTGGACAAATCACCAAAGTATTCCATCAGGACACAAGCCTTGGGCACACATTCTAACATGAACAATGATCTAAGCCAAGAGCTGAACAGGAGGAAGAGTATGCTAGTTTGCCATGGGGAAATTGTTTAGTGCCTTTTAAAGACGCCAAACTTCTCCCTGAAACAAAAGCTCATCATATAACAGTCTTTTTCCAGTGTTGCTGTATAGCTTGGATAAGGAATTCCAACGTCTCTAAAAAGGTTAAATGTAAAGGTCGCCTAAGAAGCAATATGGAGATACATGACAGATGTTATGAAAATCATATGACTTATCATATACCAAGGACTTCTCAATCATAAAGCACTATTTAAATACTAGTTATTATTAGTATTACTGTTTTTATACACGAGTAGAATGAAATACAGTATTAATGAAGAATTGAGCAGGAGAAATGGCATAAAAGATACTATCAGAGAAATGTATGATCAGAAAAAAAAGAGTATGTTTGACTGGTCTTGTGGCAAGAAACAGTATTACGCACTGCCAAGTAACTTAAAGAAATTTTGTCAAATAGGTCCCCTATGGAACATGAACAGAGAACATGGATAAGTATCACATGGGATGAAAAGAGATTACTGAGTTATAATCTGTGTCTTATATGGAGTATTGTAACAATAAGATCACAGATCCATTAAAGTATAGGCATAGCATTCATGAGCACCTCCTTGGCATTTCCATTTCACCTG
This sequence comes from Pseudocheirus occidentalis, assembly GCA_028646575.1. Lineage (NCBI taxonomy): Eukaryota > Metazoa > Chordata > Mammalia > Diprotodontia > Pseudocheiridae > Pseudocheirus > Pseudocheirus occidentalis. The sequence goes on from CM053597.1 coordinate 78,705,185, forward strand.
TACTTTAGTCAGGGGCTTAGTTACCTCACCAGTCTGATGTGAACAAAATAGTTTTTGAACCCTAAAGCACTACATGATTATCAATTATCACATTATAAACCAGACTTTGAAAGAGGTGAGGAAACAGCCTAAGCAATTTGCCCTTCCTTTCCAAATAACCTGTCTATTCCAGATGGCTAGACAGTTTAGTTATTATAGACTGTTTCCCAACCACCTGAAGAAAGTTAGCAAACATGTTATGTTTCCATCTTAGAGAAAAAAAGAAAAAATCAGTCAACTAACATTTGTTCTATACAAGACTAAATAATTTTTGATACCTTTCCTCAAAGCAATGAATCAACTGTCTTTTCCCCCATTCCCCCAAGATGAATGGAAAATGAACTGAAACAAAACTTTTTTTTTAACCTGTGATCCAGTTTGTGTGAATATGATCAAGTCACTTCACCAGTTCATAAATGGGAAGTGATTTATTGAACACTTTACCGTTTGTCAGAAATGGATTCATCCTCACAATTTATTTTATTTGTTGTCCTTCCATCTCCAGTGCCTCCAGTGCCTAAGTACGGTACATGGCATGTGGTAGGTACTTAATATGTTCATTGATTGATTTGTTCATTTTCTATAGTTCCAAGAATAGAAAGCATGTCAAAATGTTCAAACTTCTCCAGTAGTCATGAAATAATAGGTGACTGGGTTATTCAGTGCCAAAATCAAATATTCTGCAATCATAGAATAACATTAACATATCTTCCCAGTCTTGTCTATACGAAATTTAAACGAAAGGGTAGATAGATACCTATGTAAAATGTAGCATAGCCATAAAAGAAATGAACAATCCAGAGTGCTAATAAGCTAAGCTAGCCCACTCTAGTCTGTTGGGATTTATAGTGTTTTCTACAAGCACTCCATTGCACTCATAAAGTCCAATTTATTTTTGCCTACAAATTTTTTTTTTCCAAATTTTGGTCATTTTAAACATAAGCTCATCCTTGGTTTCCAATAAATCAAGAAGCATTTACAGTTAGGTCACAATTGCTGGGAATAATAATTCCCTGAAGTGACCATATACATTTAAATTCACGTTATTCAAAGTTCTAATTAGGTAAAATATGCCCATTGTTTCTAGCTGAATATGCAGTGAGAATTCAAAATATAGGACCACTTCAGGGAATTCATTATTCTCACTGTTCAGGATTTAGATGAATTAAGCACCTACTATGTGCCAAAACCTATGTTGTGTTGGCACTACTCCAATTGTGCATTACTTTCCCCATTTATGTCTTGTATATTTATTGTTGTTACTTCTCCCTCTAAGAGACCTTAACCTTGTCATACTTCAATACGGTGCAAATTTCCTGTAGCCCATTCCTATATTTATATATTGGTTTAGTGTATTTTTTTTAAAATTCTGTCCGTTCAAGCCAGCAGATCTGTGTGTTTTTAGAAGGCTAGAGGATAGGAACATAGTAAATGAAGTTCTTGTAATATAGTCTTTTAGTAAAGTACTGAAAATAATTAACTGTTCAAAAATGATTTTTGATGATGATGATTTTGAAATCATTCTGAGGATTAATGAAGTTGGAAAAGTAGGTTCATTATTTTTTCAAAGAATGGTAGTATTGAGGAACCAAATATTCATATGACTATATTCTTGCTCTTTTCTGCAAATAAACTGATAGTACATTTTGTTACTTTTTTTCATCTCATTACCTATTCTGATACCAATTTTAAAAGTTTCTCTTTTTAACTTTATTAACTGTGCTTTGTGAAAAAGGACTCAAAGAATCCTACCTTTTTTCCTTTTCAATGAGACTACTAAGCTGTTAAATTTTAATTACATTTTCTCAGTATAAACTTCATGAATCTCACACCTCTGGATTTTAATAAACCTTGCTAGCACATACAGTACATTGCCTCGGCTGAAAAAAAAAAACAACCGTATAATAACCATGTTCTTTCCTAGGGCGTCCAGTTACTTTCTACTTTGCTGAATTCCATTTGAAAGTTTATGGTAATAGGAATTCCTACTGCCCCTTAATACTTCAACTCTTCACTTTCCATATGTAAGTGGCACCTCAGAAGTGACTTTGCTTCTACTTTCTCCTCCACTTTAAAGATTTGAAAACAATAGGAACTCATTGCAGTGCATATTGTGGCACCTTTGTTACTGTTCAGTCATTTTTAATTGAGTCTGACTCTTTGTGACCCTATTTGGGGATCTCTTGGTAAAGATACTGGAGTGACTTGCCATTTCCTTCTCCAGCTCATTATACAGATGAGGAAAATGAGGCAAACAGGGCTATGTGACTTATCTAGGGTTACACAACTATGAAGTGTCTGAGGCCAGATTTGAACTCAGGAAGATGATTCTTCTTGACTCCAGGCCCGACACTATCCATTGCACTACCATATCCTTTTTCCAGGTTCTTGCAGAGCTACCTGAATGTCAACAGAACCCAAATGTGTGTAGTATTCAAGTAGAATGAAAGAAGGCTTCTTCTATAAATGTTTGTATTATTCATGCGAAATAATAGGAGGCTTATTCTACAATAATCTACAAACTATTCTACACACACACACACACACACACACACACACACACAAACCCCTATAAACCACTGAAATTCAGGTAGCCCTACAGGAAACTGGGGAATAGGGTTGCTTAATATCATTTTTAGCTATGCTGATGAAAACAAATTTTGAAAACAGGCATTCCAGATAAGGTCCTGTGACTGAATCAACCCACAAGAATTGATTATCTACTAAATACAGCATGTATGTCTTTACAAAAACAGTATGTCTTTAAGAAGGTTACATTCAATCAAGGACAGCAATATAAACACATAAGTAAATATATTCCGTTACCCATCTCAATGCCTTTCCAAAGGCTGTCCCCCATATCTAAAATTAACTTCATACTCATTTCCATGTCTTGAAACCCCTGGTTTCCTTCTAGAGGTAGCTTTTTATGGTGCCCCAAAGTCACTAGAACCCTTCCTCTCAAAACTATCTTCTAGCCATTTTCTGCTTATCATATATACTAATAAATGTACGTGCTCTATGCCCCCCAAAATGAAAGCTCCCTGAAGACCCAGATATCATTACCTTTGTTTTTATCTCTCTAGTGAATACAATAGTACCTGGTACCAAAAAAAAATAGTTCCTTAATAAATGCTTGTTGTTTGATAATATAGAAACTGTTACATATATGTGTGTTGTTTTATACACATGTATATATACCTATGCAACACACACATATGTATATATACATGTGTATATACATACATGCATTTCTGTTGTTGTTTTCAGTCATTTTAGTCGTGCATAATTCTTTGTGACCCCATTTGGGTTTTCTTGGCAAAGATACTCAAGTAATTTACCATTTCCTTCTCTAGCACATTTCACTAATAAGGAAACTAAAGAAAACAAGCTTAAGTAGCTTGCCTCAGGTCACACAGCTAGTAAGAGTCTGATTCTAGATTTGAATTCAGGGCTTCCTGACTCTACACATATATAAATAATGAAGGGATAGTAGTTACTGGGGAGATCAGGACAGCTTCAATGTAAGAGGTGACACTTGAACTGACTTTGGGCAGATGATGAGGAATTGCATTTCAAACAGAGGGGATGGCCTGTAAAAAGGTCCAAATGGTGGTGAAGGGATAAAGACAAGGATAAAAGCCATTTTCCTCCAGTGTATGAAGGGAGGTAATGGGTAATAAGCAGAAAGATTAGATTGAAAAGTTAGCCCACACTCTGGAATTGATGGGTACCAACTCAACAAATTCCCAAATAGGCTAGCTTCCCCTTCTGTGTGTGTATACACACACACACACACACACACACACACACACACACACATTTCATTCACATAGTTTTTTCTAGGATTATTTTGTCATTTAAAATAATCTCAATAAAAATAGACTGAGGTCTTAATGGTATTACATTGTTTTTTCCTTGGTTTCTTTCATTCACCAATTGCCTGTAGAAACAATAACAAAGCATAAAAGTCTGATTTATGAGGTTATACACTATTGCCCATTTTGTGGTTAATGAGGAAATGTCTCTGAGTCATATCATCAAACTAGAAGTAGAAACATGCACAGAAAACAAAAATTTTTATTTTTAAGGATTATTGATTCTTTAACACTGGGAATCTAAGAAAAGAAAGATATAACCTACCGTGGCACTGAACTGAGTAATAGTAATGGTGTTTTGCTATTTGGTTACTTATTTTTTGAGGAATGTTTTTGGCTGCCTATTATAGCCATGTTTTGCTATATGATTTAGCTGATAATTAATGATAATTTAGCATACTGATATGTGTTTCTATCTACCAGGACAAATGACTATAATTTCTTATACATCTAGCATTCAAAGTCAGATCTTCTGCGTTTCAACAGTGTTCTTTCTACTAAGCTGTGATTCCACGCATGGAACTCTAAGAGGTGTCTTCCAGCCTAAACTTTCATTTTTACAAATGAAAAGTTTTCTGCCCAAAGTCCTGGAGCTAGTAAGGAGAGGCCAGTGACTCCCTATGATGTTTAGAAATAAATATTAAATTCTTTCTTTGGCTGTGAAAGACCTTCACAACCTCACCCCCTGCTATCTTTTTAGTCTTATGCTTAAACTCCTGTCAGTGGTATGTCTCTTTACACATGACATTCTATCTCCTGACTCCATGACTTTTCATTGAAAATTCCCCCATAGCTAGAGTGCCCTCCCTCTTCTCCTCTGCCTCCTAACACTTGCTAAGTTTGAATTCCAAACTCCTCTTCTGCAAGAGAATGAAGAGGAAAAATTAAGTAATTTGCTCAAAGTCACACAAATTAGTAGAAGCATCTGGACAAAAATACAGGTCATTTAACTCCTTGACTGATGAACTTTCCATTACATCTCATGGTTTCCCTGTGTACTTTAATAATTCCCTTAAAAATGATCTTTGTGTTTGTTTAAATTATTCAATAGTAATACTAGAAATAATAACACATTTATATAGTGCTTTAAGATTCATAAACTGTAAAATAAATAGTATTTCATGTTATCCTCAAAACTCAGTCTTTAACTATTTAAAGAATCATTGAACCTCAATTTTCTCATTTGTAAAGTAGGAGACTTGAACTGGTTATCTTGGAGGTTCCTTCCAGCTGTAATAGTCTGTGAATCTCTGAATTTCAGGAATTAAGGTTTTAACTATGGGTCTGGCCCAAATTATCTAGTACCTAAGACCAAATTGTGAAATATGAAATTTATTTTGGACTAGGATATTTTCTCTAAAGTACCCTATTGTTCTTTGGCATTTAAGTATGCAGTTTTTAGGCCCTTTTTGTAAAGGTACAATATGCCACTGACAAAAAAAAGGTATATTCCTTTCTATTCCTATTCAATTATTTCCATATAGCTATCACATCTACCTTATCTAATATCCTATTCATCTTCTTGACTTCTTATTTTTTTTTATTAGTTTTATCCAGTTCTGAGATGGAAAGATTGAAGTTTCCCATTATGACAGTTGCTATTTCCACCCATAATTCATTTATCTTTTCCTTTAAAAATCTGAATACTATCAAGTGTGATACATAGTTTAATATTGATATTACTTCATTATATGTGGTACATTTTATCATAATGTAGTTTCCCCATTTATCTCTTTGATATAAATTTATTTTAGCTTTTAACTTTTCTAAGATCATGATTGCTACCCTTGCTATTTTTTGTATCACCAGAAGCATAATAAATTATATTCCAGCCTCTTATTTTTTTACTCAGTATGTATCTCTCATTTTAAAAAATGTTTCTTCTAAACACGTTGTTGGATTCTGCTTTGTTTTTGTTTTTTGTTTTTAATTTATTCTGCTATCCATTTCCATTTTATGGGTTAGTTAATCCTGTTCACATTCAGAGTTATAATAATTAATTGTACATTTCCCTCCATCATATTTTCTTCACTGGTTATCCTCTTTTCCCTCTCCTTTTACCCTATTCCTCCTTTAACATCTAATTTACTTCTAACCACTGCTTCCCTATTCCACACCCCTTTTAAGAATTCTACCCTTATCCTGTTCCCTTACCCTCCTATTTCTTGATCTGTAATACCTTCTAGGAATCCCTCCCTTATTCTGTCACCTCATCATCCTATTTCTTTGTAAGTTAAAAAGACTTGTATACCCTTCTAGATTTATATGTTTTCCGTACTTAACCCAATACTGATGAAAATAAGGTTCTAGTACTATCAGCTCTCCACCACTTCCTGCCCTCCATTATAACAATTCTTTCATTCACATCTCATTTATATTAGATAATTGCTTGATTTTTACCCCTCAATTTCCTTTTTTTAGAATCATTCCATCATACTTGAAGAGGTTAATCATAAAACATTGAGTTATAGACCCCAAAATATCAACACACCAGTTCCTGCCATATGAATTCAACTCAAATCTTCTCTCAGTCAAAGAAAAGTAAAGTTTATTTTTAAAAAGTTTGCCATATTGAGTAGACTCTTAAGGATTCTCGGTAGCTGCGATGCTTGTATTGGGCAAGCAGGACAGAATCATATGACACAGAGTAAGTCTGTGCTAGGTCATTCTGTGGTGCTCTCACATGGTGGCAAGATGGGGTCTTATATACAGAAAAGTTGTGGGAGGAACCTAGGAGTGGTCTGGGAGAGAAGTTTGAGGAGGGTCTTCAGGAGGAGTCAGATGAGGTCAGACTCCAGTAATGAGTTTGGGGAAGGTCTTCAGGAGGAGTTAATGAGGTCAGGTAACAGTTGATTTGGGGATACATATTTTGATAGGTTCAAGGGTGGGAAGTAGATGGACAATGGAGGGCCAAGCTAGTAATAAAGGTTTGGGCAGAACCACAAAAAAAAAGGTTTATGACCTCATGTAAATGCCTCATCAAGTGGGAAGATTCAATCAGAGTCCAAGAGGGTTCCTAGAGCCTACACCTCATCAATACTCAACTCAACACTAAGTTTTCTGTGTATGCTCTTTCAAACTACCCAAACGATGAAAATAATCTTGGGAGTTATAGATAACATTTTCCTATATAATAAGAAATAGTTTGACCTCATTAAATTACTTACAATTGGTCTTTAATGTTTACCTTTTTATGTTTCACCTCATTCTTGTAGGTTAAATTTTCTGTTCAGTTCTGGTATTTTTGTCAAAAAATACCTGAAAGTCTTTTAGTTCATTTTTTTCCATTCAGGATTACACTAAGCTTTGCTGGGTAAGTCATTCCTGGTTGCAAATCCATATTTTTTGCTCTTGGGTATACAATATTTAAGCCCTTTGGTCTCAATGCAGAAGTTGCTACATCTTGTATTATCCTGACTGTAGCTCCACTGTATTTAAATTGTTTTTTTCCTTGTTGTTAGTAGGATTTCCTCCTTGACCTGGGAGCTTTGAAACTTGACTATAATGTTCTTGTGAGTGTTCATCTTGGGATATATTTTAGGTGGTGATTGGTGGATTTTTTTCCTATTTCTATTTTACCCCATCATTTCACTTAATCACTTCTTGAAATATCATGTCTAGACTTCTTTTTTAGCCTGACTTTTTGTGTGTTCAAGAATTTTTATATTGTCTCTCCTCAATCTGTTCTCCAGATCAGTTGTTTTTCTAATGAGATGTTTCACATTTTCTTCTAGTTTTTTTTCATTCTTTTATTTCTATTTCATTATCTCTTGGTGTTTTATGAAGGCATTAGTTTTCCCTTACCCAATTCTAATTTTTAAGGAGTTATTTTTCCCATGAGTTTTTGTATTTCTTTTTCCAATTGGTTGACTTTCTTTTATTAATTCTTTATTTTCTTGGACTGCTCTTTTGTCATAATTTTTCCTCAAACTCTCTTATTTGATTTTTAAAATCTGTTTTAAGCTCTTCAAAGAACTCTCTTTGTGCCTGTGACCACTTGGCATTTTTCTTGGAAACAGAAGTGGCTCTTTTCTAACTTTACTCTCTTCTTCTGAGTATGAACTTAGATCTTCTCCATCCCCTTAGTAGCTATCTTTTGTTGGGTTCTTCTTTTGATTGCTCACTTTTTGTTTAAGTGGCTTATTTCTTGGCTATTAACTTTGTACTGCAGTTGGCCTCTAGTCTAGAGGTATCAGGAATAATGTCTCAAGCTTTAGGTTTTTCATACTGTTGTTTTCTGAGCTCTATGTGGAAGGCTGTCTAATTCCTTCCCTTATTCTGCCATCTTCTCAGAATCCTCCACTGCACCCTATTACTCTAAGTGGACAAGAATTCTTAATATTTTGTGTTAGGTACCCCTTTGGCAGTCTATTGAAGCATTAGATAGACACTTTTGCTGAATGTTTCTAAGTGCATAAAATAAATTACATAGAATTAAAAAGGAAAGCAATTCAATTATACTGAAATTCAATTATAAATATTTGCATGCTATATAAATGATAAAAATATTATATATGTATATATTGTGCAATTATAATATATTGTCATTGTTCTTCATTTGTTTCAATTGGATCTGACTCTTAGTGACCTTACGTGGGGTTTTCAGCAAAGATACTAGAGGGGTTGGCTATTTCTTTCTCCAGCTTATTTTACAGATGAGAGAACTGAGGTAAATAGGGCTAAATGACTTGCTAGGGTCACACAGCTAATAAGCATCTGAGACCAGATTTGAACTAATTAAGATGAGTCTTCCTGACTTCAGGCCCACCTCCCAATCCACTGTGCCACCTAGCTTCCCTAACAACAATATCTTATATATGTATAATATGACATTATATAAATTCAAAGACTCTAAATTAAAAATTTTGTTCTGAGCTCATACCTAGAAGGCAGTGGTCTCCACACCAATCCAAGAAGGATCCATAGCTCAGTTTGAATCACATTTTAAGCCCTCCTGACTTTCAACATTTTGGGGGGGAAGGGGTGTTTGGAGGGGCAATTGGGGTTAAGTGACTTGCCCAAAGGTCACATGGCTAATAAGTGTTAAGTGTCTGAGACAGACTTTGAACTCAGGTCTTCCTCGCTCCAGGGCTGGTGTTCTATTCGCTGTGCCACCTAGCCACCCTGACCTACAACATTTTTAAGGCAAATGGAAATAACACAATTTAAAATAATAAGCATGTCTGCCTTGCGGTGGGAGTAAGAGGATCACCAAAAGGCAACATCTAGACATAAGGTGTAATACATGCAGAAGGATCCTTAGTTAATTTAGGATCGATGGCTGAATATGACTTTTTGTGTAGGCCTATGAACCTATCACCAAATAGTATACCACTTCTCTCCTGTTGACTGCCTCTCAGAGTTAAATTCAAGGCCCAACATTTCTGGACCTTTCAGGCAATCCGAATAATATCATTTCAGATCTCAAGGACATTTAAAGAACACCTAGTCCAGATTCCTCATTTAACAGAGCTCAAGGGAGGGTGAATAACTTGACTAAATTCACATAACTAGTGCTGGGACTAGAATATGTGACTGACAGGTAGGTTAGTCCTCTCATGACCACTAGTCTCAGTTACTACACAGTAGCAGCAATAAGGGACTAAAATGATGCCTCTTCAATCCATCTTTAAAGGAATAAGGTGCAATTTATCCCAATATATTTTCTTGAGAAATAACCATTTGTCTGAAAATTATTGAATTTTCATGATCAGTTTTTCCTTCTACAGAAATGGACATCAAGAAGCTACAATTAGTATCAGAACCTAGGATTATTACTCCAATTTATTTTGCCTTAGAGAGGGCTCTGGACTTTGTTCTGCCTTCCTGAAATCAGCATCCTCATGCTGTAACCAACTCTCACCTTCCATCCTAGACTTAGTTGGTGCCATATGTACTTTTCTGTCCTCTTTCCACATCTTGCTTCACTGAATTATAGGCTTTCCTGTTTCAGTCTCTCAAGAACACAGGTGTTTTCTAGTTAACTTCATGACAGCTGGGCTGTCACTAATGGTTAAAATTCCTGACAGGTGTAAAGGGGCAGGTGGGAACTTTTGAATCTCCTCCTAGTATCCATATCAAAGTCTCTCTTAAAAAGAAGCTGTCAGTAACATATGTGAGCAGAATGTGACCAGGCATTGGGTTAGACTAGAAACCTTCTTAAGTTTGTTTTGGGGGGGATTTGAGGGGGGCAGTTCTATTCAGGTCCTGTGATCTGACTTTGGAATTTTTATAGACAGAGGTGACATGTTTATGATCTCTTTTATCTTGGGAGTAAAGAAAGAACAGTGGATAATAAATTGAACTAGAAGTCAGGATATCTGAATCTGAGTTGCAGCTTTGTTAATATTTGTATAACCCTAAGCAAAATACTTTATTACTTTGGGTTCCATTTCCTTATTTATAAAATCAGTGTATTGGACTCAATCTCTAACTGCCCATCTCTAACTATCCATAAAAAGGAAACTAGATATAGTTTTCTAGCCTTGGGTCTTGAAGGGAGTTTAAATTGTCATATCAGTCTAAATTTTTCATTTTGCAGATGAGCAAACAGAGGCCCAGAAAAGCTGAGTTAACAAACATTATCCAGTTATTTATAGATAGAGCTACTATAACCTTGATCTTTTGAATCCCCAGTCTAGTACTCTTTTTACATTACTACTACAGTACACCAAATAGTATATTGAAAATTAGTCTTGGGGGCAGCTAGGTGATACAGTGAATAGATCACCAGCCCTGGAGTCAGGAGGACCTGAGTTCAAATCTGGACTCAGACACTTGACACACTAGCCATGTGACTTTGGGCAAGTCCACTTAACCCCAATTGCCCTCCAAAAAGCAAAAAAAAAAAAATGGTCTTATTGGTATTTGCTTTTCTCTTGAAGTACTTCTTATTATTAATTTTCATTGTCTTATCAAATGTATGTGTTCCTTAAGGGTTTTCACACTGCATCTATAAACACAAAACTTTTATATTTGAAGGGCATTGCAAAGTTTGCCTATATGAGTAAACTGGGAAAGAATTAAATTGAAATAAACCACCTGAGTAAATTAATTTCTAATGAACAATCCAAAGTTTGCACATTTAGGTTACATTACTGGAAATATTTGTATAAATTAAAGTGTAATTGATGAACACACGCAGTGTTTATTGTATTTTTGCCCTGGTGAACCACACATTTAGCAAGTGTTAGAGATTATAGAATTCAGGCATATTAAGAATTATATGTTAATGGTTTGCTGCTTATCAGCTCTCATAATGAAGTGCTAGAGCTCTAACTATAAATAGTGATTTTTCACATGAATATAAAAGTCATAAATATTATATCTAAGTTAAAATGTATCTTTTAAGATTTATGTACTGAGAACAGTAAAACTTTTAAGCATGTATATATGCATGCTTCCATATACTTATATATCCTACTGTTAAAAAAAAAAGAATTCCAAATGACCTTGAATGTTTGAAGACCCAAATGACTACCTTTTTATTGTGCTTGTTCTCTTGCTATCACAGAATACTAGAAAGAATTCAGTCTTTCCAAGAGTTCCATATGTGCACTGATAGCAATATAGAACATACCAGCTATATTTATTCCAATAAAAAAACCTGCATGGCATGTTGACCCCTCTCAAGCCAGCAAAATATTAAAAAAAAAAATTCTCCTTGTGAAAACAAAGGGAGAAAGAGCTTTTCTCTGCAGCCCTTGAAATATCAATCTCTTAAATTAAGCCTGGCTTAATTCTGAGCAGAGGAAAAAAAAGTTATATTTGTTTGAGCCTATTTAGATTCAGGATGAGAAAGGAAAAGACCTGATCTCAAGGAACATGATTATGGCCCTCTAGAGTGAAGCAGGCAACTGCTTCTTCTGCCAACCAGGTTGCTCAGTAGGTGCAAAATTCTAAGAGGATGAAAACCAAGGCTTGTCACAGCTCACTCTTCTCCCCCTCCCTCCCACAAGAGAGTGCCATGTTTCATATACATGGGTTTAATGGGAAAATGCCCTGAGAAAGTGCCATAATTATGACTTAAATGGATATAAGGTCTCATTTTGGAGGGAGTTCCTTCTAATGATACATAGATCACAAACCATCTGCCTATTCTATGCAATTTTTATCCATTTCCTCCAATAAGTTTGCCTCAAGGGGCTGGCTAAACATATTGGAAGTTCTTTTATTTTCCTAATATTATTAAGGGAGCAAAAGAACACTCTCTGTATCTTCTTGTCGTGCCTTGTCCTTACTAAATGACCAGTCCATCATTTCTTCCTGCCATAATTTCCTTGGAGATAGTTTTTACTCCTATTGTTATTAAAAGTTTCTGATTGGGTATGTGTTTCAGCTTTATCACATACACCATGAGCCTTCCTATTGCCCCCTGTGTGGTATTAATATCTAATTTTCTGAACACTCTCTATCTCACTGCAATATGACAGAATTTAGTACTAAAAAGATTTGTTTCAAAAGACAAAGGTTGAGTTCATTAAAAGAGCTGTGCAATTTTCCAAAGGCCTGCTCTTCTCCTATTCAACTCCAAGGCAAACTCTATCTGTTTGTACTGTGTGAAGGAGAGGGAGAGAAACAGTCACACAGAGAGAATGTGTGTATGAGAGAGAGAAAGAGAAACAGAGACAGAAAAACAGTTAATGCAAGGAAGAACTGATAGAAAGGTAGTATAGCCAGAACATAGGGTCTTTGGAGGAAGGGAAGTATAAAATGGCTGAAGAAGAAGAAAGGAGTTGGATAATGAAGAGATTTAAATGTCAAATAGAGCAGTTTACTAAATTAAATTTTTGACATAACAGTGGTCCAAAGAAATTCATTAAGTAGGATGTGTGTGTCATGCCAGACTTATTCACTGCTCTTTAGAAAAATCACCTTGGTAGCTGAGTGAAGGATAGATAAAAGTTAGTAAAAACTTGAGGCAAAGTTACCAGTTAGAAGGTATTAGAGTGGACCAGAATGGTAAAGGCATAGACTTGGGTTATGGCAATATAAGGGGAGAGAAAGGAACATATATGAGAGATATTGTGGAAGTAGAAATATGATTTGGCAGCGTAATGGATATGTGGAATCAGTGAGAGTGGGGAGTTAAGGAAGTCCCCAAAGCTGCAGGCTTGAATGACTGGGAGGAGGCTGGTACAATCAGCAGCAATAAAAAAGTTGAGAAAAAGGGAGAATTTGGGGAAAAGATAATGAATTCTATTTAAGATATGTTTGGTTTGCCATACCTCTGAGATATGCATTTAAAGATGTCTGTCTCAAAGGAATCACATGAGACATAACTATAAACAGGAGAGAGACTAGATCTAGATATATAGACCTAGGAATTATATCCACATAGATACTAATTGAATCCAAAAGAACTGCTGAAATCACCAATATTGATATAGTATCAAATGAAAAGTAAAGAAGGTCTGAGACAGAACCTTGGGGGATGCCCATGGATAGTTGGCATGATATAAACAAGAAGCAACAAGAGACTCAGAAGTGATCAGAAAGGGAAGAGGAGAACCAGAAGAGAGCCATGTCATGAAGATCCAAAGAGTTCAGAGTATCTACAAGCAGAAGGTAAACAGTAATGTCAAATGCCACAGAGAAGTAAAAGAGAATTAAGGCTAAGAAACAGTCATCACAATTGACAAATAAGAGATGACCGGTAACTTTGAAGAGGATAATTTTAGTTGAAGCAAGTCAAAAATCAAATTATATACATGAGAGTAGGCAGAGAGGAAGTGGAAGCAGAGGCTTTCTCAAGTAGTCTAGCAATGGAAAGGAGAAGAAATATGAGACAATAATTAGTTGAGATAATTGAATCAAGTGGAAATTCTTGTTTTGTTTTGTTTTATAAGACCAGGAGACATGGGCATGGTTTAGGCAGCGGGGAAGAAGCTAGCAGATATGGAGAGTTAAAAGATAAGGGAGAGAGGCTAATTAGTGAAGGAAGTTGGGAGGGGATGTGATTAAGGGTGTAGGTTATCTTGGCAAGGAGAAAGGTTAACTCCTCATATGAGAATGGAATGGAAGGATATAATTGAGGAAAAGGTTAGAGTGAAAAGATATGAAGAAGAACGGACAAGGGGAGCTCTCAGTGAATGGTTTTGATTTGTTTAAAGCATGAGGTGAGGTTGAGAGAGAAAGAGGCTACTATTGGAGATTTTAAGAATGAAGAGGTTTGGAATAGCTGCTATGGAAAAGTAGGATGGAGAATTAACTGCACTGTAATCAAGTGCTTAATTTGCTGCAGTGAGGACCTAGTTAAAAGGGGATGATATTATTCTTTTAATGTGCTCATTCAGCAGTTTCATTATTTCCTTTAGCTCTATTCAACAATATATAATGAAAAACAGAGGGTGGAAGTACACCAGAGTTGGGCCTTGGCCAAGTGGGGTAAGGAAAATATGGTGAAGGATCTTGTTGTGGTTGTTGTTTATCCATAGTTTTAGAAGAGGAGTTGCACAGTCATCAGTTTCATTCTGTTTTCCAGAATGAATGAAGTCCAGTGGCAAGACAAGAGTCAAGTATGACTGGATGTCAGGCCAAACTCTAAGTGCTCCACAGGGCCTACTTTAGCTGCCTTTGTAGCCATTGGAACAAACTGTTCTGATACACCCATTCTACCTAGAGGAATCTCCACATTCCTGTGGTAGACATTCTCCTAACTCATTGATGGATTTGAGGCCTGCCAGTTACCCTCAACCTGGTTTAGCTGTTTAGCCATAATCCAGTAAAAAAAAAAAAAAAAAAAAAAGGATGGCAGAGAGTTGAGTGGTTCATAAAGGGGTCAAGATAAGGAAAAAGGAGATGCTAACTAGTGTCATGGTAATGGCTTGAGAAAGAACTTATCGCTAAGAGAATTGAGGAAAATAAAGTATGAAGATAAAGAAAAGTGATGGAGCTAATAGGAGGCAGCAGTTCTCAACTTGTGAGTCACGACCCCTTTGTGGGTAGAACGACACTTTCACAGGAGTCACATGGGTCATGTAAGACCACAGGAAAGCACATATTTCCCATGGTCTTAGGAACCAAGACGCTGCTCTTCTATCCCTCTCCAGGCGGGTCCGCCCACATACAGACCCAATCACATACAAGTATTAAAGGGTCTTGGCGTTAGGAAAGTTGAGAACCACTGAGACACAGAGAGAGAAAAAAAATATTTTAACAATGTAAATAAACATTTATGAATAATGGAAATGTCATGGGTGTGACCATCTCTGAGTGAAGGTGAGGTGCAGGGGAAGAGTAAATCATGGATATTAAGTAGACTAAGGGTAGCTAGGAGGCACAATAAATAGGATGCCAGTCCTGGTGTCAGGAAGACCTGAGTTCAAATCCAGCCTCAGATACTAGCTGTGTGAGCCCAGGCAAGATACTTAATCTTGTTTGCCTCAGTTTCCTCATCTGTAAAATGAGCTAGAGAAGTAAATGGCACACCACTAAAGTACTGTTGCCAAGAAAACCTGAAATAGGGTCATTAGGAGCCAGACATGACTGAGAAAAACAATTGAACATCAGCAACTGACTAAATTAAAGAAGTGGGAACTAAGGTATTTGAATGAGTATCAATGTTGTAATGGTAATGTAATTTGGAGATGCCCCTGAATTGACTTGGTTTTTGGGTTGAGCATTAAGACCCACAGCTTGTGAATCCCACTTGTGGGATGGACTTGTTGACTTGAAGAGAAGGGGCTGACCTGGGAGGAGCCATGAATGGAAAGAAAGGCTCAAGCCCAGAGAAGGCCAGAAGAAGAAGTACTTTTGAGAGAGCAGTGTCCAGCATCATGAA
>CM053597.1:78721383-78739807 GCA_028646575.1 Pseudocheirus occidentalis
GGGGAGGAGTAAAGATGAGATCAGACTCCAGTAATGAGTCATTAAGGGTGGGAAGTTACTGGAGGCTACCTGGAGACCATAGACAGTGGTGGGCCAGGCCAGTTCAAGGGTGGGAACAGGAACATTTAAGGGTGGGAAACTACTGGATCAAAGGAGGGCTAAAGACTTGGGCAGAGCCACAACTTAAGGCCCGTGACCTCAGGCAAATGTTTTCCTTGGGAAGGTTTGTTTTCCCTGGGAAGGTTTATTTTCCCAGAGCCTGTACCTCAAAGAATCAAGGAGAGCTCAAAAAGGGGGAGGGGGTAGTCCCAGAGTCTATACCTCATCAATAGGGACCAGGAGAATGTGATGACCTCAGTATTGATTTCAAAAGATGGACATGGAAACCAGGGGAGTGTAGTCACTCCACTATGAAGAGTTAGGTACCGGAGCCAGGAGGGTGAATAAGGGGTTGGGCATGGGACTGCAGACTTACTACCTGGGGGTGAATTCTCTATCTAGCACTGGCTGTTTCACTTGATTTCTACCTTGGGCTCATTCCAAGTTTCCTCGGCCTGCTAATTCTTGATTCAGTTTGGGTACACAGGGCTTACTGATTTCTTATTTCACAAAGTATCACTTAACTATTTCCTGGCTAATGTCTTGAGTCCATAGTTTAACTAGTTCCTGGCCCCTTCAGTATCTTTAAAAAAATCCAAGATTAAGACCTGGTGTAGACAAATGTTCCCAATAAGCCACAAAACCCTAGTCCAACTTCCTAATTTTACTTTTGAGGAAGCTGAGAACCAGGGAGGTTTAAGTGACTTGCAGCTAGGTCACACAGATGCTAAGCCCTTAAGAGGATAGATCTGAACCTTAGTCCTCCGAAAAAAGCCAGTGCATTCTTGACCATACCTGTGTTCTTGAAGACCACAAACTGGCTAGGTGACTTGGAAGAAGTCACTTTTCTAGTCTCCATCCTCCCTCATAAAAGGAGAAAGTTGGATCATGCATCTCTAAAGCACCTTACAACTCAAAAAGCCTATGACAGGATTTTTCCAATATTTTGTTCTTGACTAAACATAAGATTTCTTGAAAGTAGAGGTTTGACTTTTTTAGTATCAGTATCCCCAGAGCGTAGGACAGAACCTTGACATATGGCAGGTGTTTAATAAATGCTTTGGGGTCAGTTGATTGACACAATGAGGATTCTCATATTGCAGTATAGTGAAAAGAAAAACCTTGAATTTTATTTATTTATTTATTTTTTAATAATTTTTTTAAATTTTTTTTTTTTGCTTTTTGCTTTTTGGAGGGCAGTTGGGGTTAAGTGACTTGCCCAAGGTCACACAGCTAGTTTTTTTAGTGTTAAGTGTCTGAGGTCAGATTTGAACTCAGGTACTCCTTACTCCAGGGCCGGTGCTCTATTCACTGCGCCACCTAGCTGCCCCAAAACCTTGAATTTTAGTCAAAAGATGCAAAATATGTCTAGCCCTACCCAATCACATCAATCTGTGTGTAACTTTGGACAAGTTATGTAATAAAAACAACAAAGCTGACATTTAGCTAAATTTTGCAAAGTATTTTACAAATGTTATGTTATTTCATCCTTAAAACAACACTTTTAAGCAAGAACTGTTATCTCTATAAATGAGGAAACTGGTTTTTATGTTCAGCTAAGTCACTTGAGATTATGCAATTGTCATCACTCTGGGCGCTGTTTTCTTTCCTTTTTTCTCTTTTCTTTCAAATGAAGGTAATAGTAATCAAACTACCAACCTCAGAATTCAGAGGGGAAGTACTTTGTAACCTGTTGTTAAATTGATTAAAAATAAGTATTTCTCTTCAAGGACCTTAAAGTATAATTAGGTAGAAAAGACATACACAGGCAAAGTTATAAAATAATACAATCATTATTTAACAATGCTAGACATGTAGTGGACATGAGCAATTGTCAAATGATTTGGAAAAGAGAAAGTGATATTGGAGGCAGGGAGATTAGTGAAGAGGCTATTAACCACAATCTAGGCACATGCCAGACAAGTTTTCTTGGAACTATACTGCCAAAAACGCTGAAACACCCCAAGGTTCATTTGTTTCATTGAACTTCATATTGTTTGTTAATAGGCATTAAATTTAAAAAAGAAATTGAAGATTTTAGTAAGAGTTCTGTCAAAGGTTTGTTTAAACTGCAGTTTTACCACTGTGGAAAAATTCGAGAACCACTGTATCAAACTGACTAAGATCTGATAGTAAGAATTTAAAGAATTCAAGGGATGGGTGCAAGAAGAGTAATACCTTAGAACGAGTCACTATATTAGGCAAGTTGCCTAAGAAACCATTTATGAATTTGTAAGTGCAATTCATTTTAGTGAAGCTGGAAACTAAATTATATCATGTTAAAAAGAATCAGTGGGTAGAACTTGAAAATGTGGTTAGTGTAAATGTACAACCCATGTTTGCAAAGTCTGGTAGTGAAATGGAAAGAGTAAAATAAGTATGCAGAGAGATAAACAACATCATATGTTTGCAGACTGGAAGAAGGTTGGAAGGCAAAGAAAAGGATCTTGTGGACCAGGGAAGATTAACTATACATATTTCCAATGGTCTTAGGTGACTCCTAAACGACCCCTGTGAAAGGGTCATTCTCGACCCACGGGTTGAGAACTGTTGCTCTAAATCATGATCCTATAATTTCTCAGTTTTTATCTGTATACTGTATCAGCAAGCACCCTAGCATATACCCAGTATGGCTGCTAGCACAGGTTCTTAGATCTCCTTTTCTAAAGGAAAGCAACTCAAAATGGGTTAACAATCTTACTTTAATCAATCAAACATATATCTTTTACCTAGTTTGGGGGGAAAAAGTCAACACCCTGAACTTCAGAGAATACAAACAGAAGTTACAAGCAGTCAAAGGAAACAGAATAGCAGATGGGCTTCCAGTCCTCTGACCATTACATACATACCTAGTTAGTTACCAGAGAACAAGCTTCCTGCCACATATACATACATATATACATACATACATACATACATACATATATGTTTGTCAAGAATAGAGTCTAAGGTGACATTCCTGGTAGGTAGAAAAAGAATTACTTTTTGGAGCAATGGTGTGCAAATTGTGGTAGAGAATTAAAAGAATAAAATAATTGGTAAGCATTGGTGAGAAACTGCATTGCATGAACTTAGAAGGTCAAATTTATATAGTTCAGTGATTTTGAAATGGCCAGGAATCCATGATTGGATTCTTTCCTAAAACAAAGGGAGGAATGAAGTGGCTAGGAACTAGTTAAACTATGAATCAAGAATCAGCAGGCTTAGTAAACTTGGAATGAACCCAAGATAGAAATCAAGTGAAAAAGCCAGTGCTTGGTAAGGAATGCACCCCCAGGTAGTCTGTCTTATTTTCTGCTACGTGCCTAAGTCTGCATTCCCATACCCAGCTCTTCATTAATCAATAGTGCTCCTGGTTCCCATGGACTACTCCCATGCCCAACTCCTTATTGACTCTCCTGGCTCCTATGCCTAACTCTTCATTTATCAATAATGGGGTGACCACACTCCCTGGTTCCCATGTCCAGCTCTTCATTAATCAGTACTGAGGTAATTGCAATCTCCTGGTTCGCATACCCAACTCCTCATCTATCAGTAAGATGTTTACACTCCCTTGAGACAAAGAACAGATCCCCTGTGCCAGGATGACAACTAGTTTTGGTAACAAATCATAGACAATTAGGGAGAATGGTATAAAAGATTCTGTACTTATGCATTACAGGGCTGTTCTCTATCTCTTCCTATTTGGCTTGTGAGACAGCCCAGCTGATAATTCAGTTACTGTTAAAGCTCCCTAAACTTTTATTCGGACTCTGTGGTCACTTTGTTAAAACTTGCCATTTCAATTTACTAAAGCATCATCATAGTTGGAGGAGGCTAGAGATAACCTAATTTTGAATTGTCTTCTTCCTATGAAAAAATGATAAAAGTAATATGTCAGGAGGATCTGAGCTTGGGGATTATGTACCCTAGAACTACAGTGGAGGAATGTTAGTGAGGAAAGAACTGAATGACTTACTTACTCTGGAATTCTTATAGGCAATCCAATGTAATCAGAAGGCAAATAATTGATAGACACTGAGCAATGAGAAATCCTAATAAAGGTAAACAGATGGTTTAATGAGTATGGAAGTAGAAGGGGTACCAAGTGAAAAGGAGATGGTCAGAGATGGGGTACAGTAAATTGATCTTAGAGGTCAAATGTAACTGATAAAGACTTCTATGGTGTGGCTTTGGTGATAACTAACATATGGAATAGAGATGCAGAAAAATATAAGAAGGATAAAAGCCTTTGCTTCAGCCATTCAGATGGGTCATCAGTATAGAGGCCTATCACTCAGGATAGTAGCAGGAGATGGGGAATGGGTTAAGAGAAATGACAGTCAGGGTGCTGTGTTGAACCGAAAGTGACAGCAAGTGAGACCTTTCATAGTTTTAAGTGGAGTTTAATAAGTTGGTGAGTGCAAGGGGTGGACACAACCCAAATCAAGCAGCCCTGAAATGCGTATGCTCGGGGCTTATATAGACAAAAGCCACAACATAACTGTTAGCAAGGGGAAACCATAATTTGACAGTTATTATGAGCAAGCAGGAAAATACAGAAGCTAAAAGATACCGATTAGTTCCTTGCCTACCGATCTGTTTGTTGCCCAGTTGAAAAGTTTCCAAGTCTATTCTGAGAACTAAACAGAAAAGGGGGTCAGGTGCCAGGTTTTGGCAGGTCTTGGTGGGCTTTGCTGGTTTGGGCAGGTTTACTTGGCAGCATTACCCACTTTGTCTTTGTTGTTGGGCTTTACTATTTCTAGGCAGGATGGGAGAGGAGGGATGTTCAAAACTGGAAGTTACAACACTGAAGTTATTAAGAAAAGTGTCTTTGCTTTTTGTGGTAACAAATAATTTTTGGTCTATATGAATTTTCTAATGGAATATCATTGCAAGGTAAAAAACAAATGGATGTAAAGAATTCAGAAAAAACTAAGAATTAGGATGATGCTAACCTTGAAGGGAAAGTGATGGCTTTTTTACAGAATTTGTCATAAAGAAGGAAAGGAAATCTGGACATAGTATGACATGCCCCCTAGATTATGGGAAAGCAGATTTCAAAGAGTTTAGCAGAGATAGGAAGAATTTCAGGGAACAAAATGCTTCAGGAGAAGTCAGACAAATAGGGATGGAAGATGTTCAAAAGCAAAGTTCTGAAGACACAGTTATAATGAAGAGGGAAAAAAATGGAATATGTCTAAAGATACCAATGGATACACAGGGAATTTATTGGCCAACTTATATGTTAAAAAGAAAGGTACAGAAATGGAAGCACGACCAGGTACAAAAGATGGATATAAGAGAGTTACACAGTTCTGAAATTATAACATCAGGACATTTAAGGCTCAGAATGAACTGAAGCTGGCAAAATAAGCCAAGGGCAACAAAAAGAGTAGATTTTTAGAGCTACATTGCAAGAAAAAAATGAGAAATACATGGCAGGACTTTTGCTTAGAGCAGATGGGACAAAGATAACATGAGAAGACGCAGATATAGTCAATTCTTTTGTTTCTCTGTTGAAAGAAAATGGCCTTTGCACTTGAAATCATAGAATAAAAATGACTAACAGGGAGTTAATTCCTGAGATAAATAAGGGGATGGGAAGATTGCACCTAGGTGCCCTTGATAAATTAAAATCATCTGGCCTAGATAAACTATATCCTTAAGCCCTAAAAGAACTGACAGATGTAGTTGCTGAGCCACTGTCATTGGTATTTGAAAGATAGTGGAAAATTAGAGAGGTACCATACTATCAGTTTTCTAAAGAGGAAAGAATAATCTGCCAACAAGCTTGACTTCTGTTACTGGAGAAGTTCATGATTGGATCATTGAAGAAGTGGTGAACATTTAGTGATTACAAAGAGCCAGTATGGCTTTACTGAAAACAAGACATGCTAAACAAATTTAATTTCTTTAAAAAAAAAAAAAAAAAAGGATTACTTGACTAATAGAAGGGAATACTATTTATAGATTTTACCAAGATTTTAGAAAATGAACTTTTGATAAAATTTCTCATTCTAGTGGAGATCATAGATATATGAATTAGACAGTACAATCAGATGGAGGCAAAACTGGTTGGCTGGCCAGACTCAAAGAGTAACTGTTAATAATTTAGTTTCAAAGTGACAGGAGGACTCCAGGACTCCATCAATCTGTCATTATCACTATGCTGTTTAGTATTTTTTATCAGAAGCTTTGATAAAAGTATAGATGTTATGCTCATAAAATTTTTAGCCCAAACTAGGAAGGCTGTTGCACACATTGGCTGATAATAAGGCTACAAAGCATCTAGACACTAGGTCACTGGGCAGAATCTATTAAGAGGAAATTCAGTAGGAATAAATGTAAAGTCTTACACTTAAAAGCAAAAATCAATTTCACAAGCATAAGATGGGGAAAGTGTTCAGCTGCTGTTCTGAAAGAGATTTAGGTTTTAGCACAGTGTAATTCAACATAAGCCAGTAGTGTGATAAGCAACCCTTTATGGAACCTGAGAAAATAAAATGTTGGTCTGGATCAATCATGTTTGGCTTTTTATAACTGACATCACTCGATGCTTAAAATTTTACAAATGATAATGAAAATCATACAAGGACCCCCATTCTCATACATAACATAATTATGTAACTGGTACCCATGACACAAATGACCTCATGTTGGCAGAGGGAAATGTTTTGTTTTGCTTCAGAACAGAGAGGTGACTCTCATGGAATAATTTAAACTCAAAAGAATCTTCAGATATTCAATTAATAAACTTTAGTAACAAAAACTAAAATAATATAGCACATCAAAGTCTGCAAAGTTCTTACATGTGTTATCTCATTTGATGGTCATCAAAACCTTATGAGGTACATGCTGTTACTTATTGTTACTACTTTACAAATGATAAAACTAAGGTTGAGAGAAGTTATGACTTGTCCAGGATCACATTAGGCAGCATTTGAATTCAGTTCTTCTTGACCTGAGTTAATAAACTCTACAGACTGTGCCAGAAGTCCTCAGTACATTTATGTATGATTTGCATTACTCTTCTGTCATTTTTGTGAGATGGAACTAGGATGCTTTTTTCACTCATAACTGAAAAATCTGTATTGGTTTTTTTCTTAAAATCAATAATGAGGAATTTATTTTAAAAGGGACAGTGTTCATGGCTTTCCTATCTGCACCCTCCCCCCAAAAATAACAAACAACGTTGTGATCAGAATATTTTAATTATGTAGAGTTGTGAAGGTGGAATGGACTCTAAGAGTTAATTCAGTCTACCTTTATCCCTTGTTTGAAAGCTATGCCAGTCAAACAAGAATACAACCTGACGTTAAAGCCTTCCCAGAGAAAAGGCTTTTTAAACTATTATGTTAAAACTAAATCAGTGCCAAGTAGAAGACAATATCAGACATTTCAAGTACAACAAATAACATTTATCAATGACTCCTCAACCATGTATAGCAAGTAATTTTAAAAAATTATATGGATAGAGATCTGGTCTTGGAGACAGGAAGACTTAGGTTCAAGTCCAACTTCTGATACATAGTGACCATGTGACCCTTGGAAGTCACTTAATCTGTATAGTTGAAGAGGGCACCAATCTTGTTGATATGGGGAGTTTTCTTTACCAGTGAAATTGCAGGGGTAGGCCTTATCCCTATGCATGTGTTGAGGCTATGTGGTATTGTGGAAAGATTATAAGACCTGGAGTTAGTGGTTCATGCTTCTTCTCTGATCCTTCCTAGATGTGTGTCCAAGGGCAACTCACTTAGCTAGACTGAGCCTCAGCTTCTCCATTTGTAAAACTAGAATAATAATAGGCATTAATACATACCTCTTACAGAACTAGAACTATTGTATAGGACAAATAAGATTCGTAATAAGGTTGCACTTTGCAAACTTTCAAGAACCACAGAAATCTCTATTATTACCAACAATCATTACTGTTTCTCCACCCTATGTATTGTTTATACCTCTCTCTCTGCCCAGTTGCATCTGCTCTGTCAGTGGAAATGGAACAATTACAGTCATCATTTTGTATGGTCTGCAGAGTCACTGTAATCTTCCTGTCTTGGTCTAGCTTATGGGCAAGTCCCTTATCTCATTTGTTCAGCCAAGAAATAGTTGGAATTTAAAAATAATAATAATTTCAGTAAAAATTAGAAGAAAAACAAAAGAAAATGAAAATAAATCACCCCAAACCATATAAGCTACATAGACACAGATGAGTTGACTGGACACAGGTTTTTCATACAAAGAAAACTAACCATAAATCAGTATTAGTGAAATAGCTTGCAAGGCAAATCAGTCATGTTCACCATCTTCGCATTAGCCCTGTGTGGAGAAATTTCCTCAGGATCTTGACTTCTCTGGGTGTTTCTGCTCCTGTTCCCTCCACTGATGCTTGATTCATTCAGAGAGTTTTAGTTAAGGTGTTATGTGCATTGTTCCACCAAACTAGGAGGACATCAATAAATAATGTGACAGTAGATCAGACTCAGTTAGAGGAAGAGACCATCATGTGTTCCTATAGACATTAACAAGTGATGATATACATTCAAACACTGAGGTACTTACCTTTGCCTCTTCCCTTCACCAAAGGTAAAATATTTTCCCAGTCATGATACTTGAATACATCAAAATCAAACCAATGAAAAAGTCTAAGTCACCAGCTGTTTTGTCTGGAAGACTCAAAACATCTAGATAGGTTCGAATTTGTTACATGCCATGTGGTCAAAAGCTAAATTTGCTATCAAAGAATCCAAGTCTCACTAATGGAGGGCAAAAGAGAGGTTTTTGAATTTTGCAAATAAAAGAAAATGTAGTCCATTTAATAAGAAAAAAATGAACTGTCTACCCTTAAATCCTATTTGAAAATAGCTTTTTTAATAACTTGGCACGTAAGTGAGATTTTGAATTACAGAGCTACTATTCATAAATGGGTCAAATAGATACTATCATCACTGTGCCACCTAACCACCCCTTTGATAACCCTTTTAGTAAAAATTGGTTCAGTATTTGCACATCTTCAGGGCCTTGAAGTCAAAGAAGATCAAGGAGAGAGATAAATGAGAAAATCAGTTGCCACAGTAAAGATTTTGGCTAATTCTATTTAGGAAGAAAGGAGTGATATATCATAACAACTCACAGTTACATCCAGTTATAAGTTTTAGAGAACCCTTTACATATATTATTATCATTTTAGCTTCATTAATAATGCTGATAGATTAGTGTAAGATTCCCACCAACCCTGATAAGCAAAGTATTATCTCCATTCTACATATACGGAAACTGAGCTTGAGAAGAAGTTAAATGACTCACATTGCTGCTAAGTATAAAAGGTAGATTTGACCAAGAGGTCTCCCTGCTTGTTTACCCCACACCATACTGTCAGAAGAGTGGAATGGATCTACCTAGTCACAGTTTACATCTTTTGGGGGATTCCTTTCATGTTTCTCTGTATTGATATGCCTTTGGGGGCTTCAGTCTGAGTTCACGTTACTCCCCCTGGTTCAGCCATGACAGTTAGGTTTAAGATGGGACAAAACTAGTCTTTTTAAACATTAATTCTCCCAGTGATGTCAATCACGAAACTCTACTATCTTAGAATAATACAGATTAAGAGCAATGGAACAATGCATGATAGTTATAAATTGGATAGAGTATATTATTAGTGATGACTTACATGGGAGGATGTGTATGACTAGAAAAGGAAGTGGAATAACAGGTGGATACCTTCAATACCTTATTAGTAATAAAATAGCAAGATATACACTGTTAGGTAGATGGATTGTCTATAGAGGACTTACCATGAACATTAATTCCACAGAAGATAGGGTGGAGGATTTATAATCTTTATTGGTAGAGGGAATAACTTCATGGATAAAATAACAGATACATTCAAGTAAGTGGTAGGTATAGTGGCAATCACACTGGCATACTGAGGATGGCTGCTAGCACAGGTTCTTAGATCTGCTTTACTAGGAAAGAAAGCTGTTTAAGGGGTCAACAATCTTTTTTTAAAAAATTATATTCACTAGTTCAGGGGAAAAGTCAGCATCTTGAACTTCAAAGAAAATACAAGCAGAGAAATAAAGACCAACAGACAAGACTCTGACTGCCTGAATCAAAGCAAAATTGCTTTACATTTTACATACATCCCTGGATTGAGAGCCTCTGCATCTGAGCAGGTGGGGAGCTCTGAACATACAGCTACTCAGAATCTCAACCAGAGAATCACAAGTTCATTCTCATAAGCAAGTGCCCAAAGCATATACGTGTAAATGTATATGTACATGTATGTGTATATTTATGTATATAGATGTATATAGATATATATTTATATGTATACACACACATAACCCTCATGTCTCAATCTCTAATCAGAAATCAGCAAAAGGTATGAAAGCCTTCCTCTAAGAAAGTCTCCCCTAAGCAAACTTCCTTCAATGGGCTCCAAATGAAGTCTATTAATGGTCTGGGAAGATCTTAAAATCATTAACAGTGAGTAGGGGATAACGCTAATTCTACATTACAGACTAAGCATATTATTACAGACTTTTTCCTCCTGTAGTTTTTTCCAGGGTTTCAATTTATCCAACATAAGCTTAAATCCATGTGACATTAAGAGCTGTACTATCATAGCTTTTGCCCATCATTTTTTTATGACGGTCCTTAATTTCAGATGAACTATTTTATCTACACCGATAATCTATTACTACTATGTTGATTCAAAACCCTGGCTCAAGGCATGATTGACCAGGTGTTTTGAACCATATTAGCTAAGAGATGCTTGACTTCTTGTCATTCTAACACTTTTTTATTGATTATTCATATAGCTGAAAAATAAAACAATAAAATAAGTATTTCAATTTGTTTCATGTAAGGTTGGGAGTGAGGGAACAACAACATGATTAAAAAAGAATGTTAGTTACAAAGCAGCTAGAAAAAAAGGTTTATGGTTCTGGTTGTGTTTTCGGGGGGGGGGGGACTTGATATAAAAAGATTTTCAAACAGCTGTATTGTGTTTGTGCTAGTATGCTATTTAGAGTGCAATGAATGAATGAATGAATGAATAAAAAATGAATAATAAATAAATAAATGAACCATAGACTAAAGATCACCTAACTCTCCCCTCACAATTTTCAAATGAAGAAAATGAGGTCTAGAGAGGTTGAATTATTTGCCTCAAGTCATAAAGCTCTTAAGTGGCAATATTAGGATTTTATTTAGGCCTTTCAAATTCAACTCTAGCACTCTCCCCACTACTCTATACTGTCTATATATAAGAACTACATTTAGTGACAGATCAGCTCTTCCTTCCCTGATTTGAAAGATTGTGTCCAATGATACTTGGAAAAATGGGTTAGAACCTGTTTGGATAGTGACCTATTTTAGTGATTCCAGATTTACAGATGTAATATCTTTTCTCTTGTCAACATGTTTCTATGCCAGACTGCTACTGCTGCAAGCGTAAACTATATTCTCTTTTCCACTCTGTGCAGAATTCTAAAGAATAGAATGAAAGATCAATTAAGACATCCATATACCTGGGCATATTAGGAGACTTCCTGCTCCTTGAAGATTTTACTTTGTCTTTTCCCTATTTATTATTTAGATGATGTGATGGCATCATTGCAGTTTCTTTTAGTGCCACAATTTAGCCTCTATTTTCTTCTGAAGTTTATTTGACTGATATTCAGTCAAGGAAAATCTGACAAGTTTATTTCCACTGCTTTGTGACCTTTTCTCTGTAAGGAATGAATTATTCACTAACCTACAAGCACTTTGCTGCTTAGCAAGGCATGCTGCATGCTCATTGGATGCATCTAAAGGACTTGGGGAAATTTCAGAATCTGCAGCAAGCATTCATCTCTTTTTTCAGTTTCTCCCTCTAAACCATAGCATATATGGAAATATATCAACTGGGAAATTGAGTATGCTGAGGACCTGGCCTCCTAAGATAGTCTAGTGAGATGTTTTCATTTTCTACCTCAATGACTTAGTGACATTCAGTGAAACAGGATGAGTGTGTAATTTCAATGGGGAACTTCATCCCACCTAACTTTAGCACTTGCCTTCCTTAATTTTATCACCTGGTCACCATCATATCTTCTACAGGTAATATTCCAAAGAATACACGGTGAATCTGTTGTCAAGGACAATTGTCCATAAAATTCAAAATATACCTATTTAGTTCAGCAAGTTTTCTAAGCACCATCTATGTGCAAAGCACTGCCTAGACCCTTGTTAAGTATAAATGAAATATTGGTTTTTTGCTCAGGGATTTGCAATCCAATTCAACAAATAATCATCAAATGCAGAAGTATTCACTAAATAAACCTTCACAGGAGCTCAACATGGATAGCCCTGTTGGTCTACATAAAGAGTAATTCATTGTCACTTTAGGGTCATATTCTGAAATAAGCAGATTATTAAGTCATAATTTTGAATGTTTAACATGGTAGGGAAACCATATTGTAGTGGCCAGGAAATAGTTAAGCTATGGACTCAAGAAATTAGCCAGGAAACAGTTAAGAAATACTTTGTGAAATAAGAAATGAGTTTAGAGTACCCAAACTGAAACCGTATCCAAAGCAGAACTTAGTAACTCGGAAGCCAAATCAATCACTAGAAGCGGCTATGTGACAAAGCCTGCACCCCCATGCCCAATCCCATATTCACTCTCTCAGCTTCTGTACCTAACAATATTGAGGTCATCATGTTCTCCTGGTCCCTACTTCACGGTTCCCTGAAGGTAAAGAATAGATCCCCATACCTGGATGTTAATTATAGAAAAGTAACTGCTTATAGCTGGATACCAGTTAGTTTTGGTTACAGATTGTTTCTGGATACCAATTTAGTTGTAGTTACTGATTACACTTGGATACCAATTTAGTTATTGATTATGTTGTTAGCAACCCAAAATGGTATAAGAGACCCCGGACTTCGGACTTCTGTATTGCCCCGATGTTCCCTTCAGATTAGTGTGGGACAGTTGCCATGGCTAAATTAATTTCTTTTAAAGCTCCTTAAAACTTTTGATTGGACTCTGTGGTCACTCTGTTAATACTAGCTATTTCACCTGGCTATAACAATATAGAGTTAACTAAATGCAAACTACATCTCTGCTGTTAAAACAGCTAGATATTGAGTTTAAAAAAATACCACCCAAACCAAAACCATCAAGGCAAAATTGCATCCTGGGAAAATATCCTAATAAACAATTTTTATAAAAATAATTTAAGCTTTGAGGTTTTTCTGACAGTGATCCTTGGAAGATGCATCTTTTCACAAAGACAGCTTAGAATTTTGATGTTCATTCACTCAACCAAAAGGAATAGCAAATTGCTGTGGTTATCATTATCAACAATGTACATTTATAGTACTGCATGTATGAAATCATTCTGGATACTGTGGAATAGACAAAACAAGCCTATAATGTTTCTTGACATCAAGAAAATATGAAATAAGATAATAAGTGATAAACTATGTGATAACTTTTAGCATAAAAGGATTTCAGAGAAGACTAAGCTCAAGAAGGCCATTCATGGCTCTTCATTAGCATCCATCTTTGGGGAACGGTAGACTGAGTTCAGTCCAGAGATTAATTTCATGGTTCTAGACTGACTCTATGGGACATCATCACTCACATTGTCTTTCAGTGTATTTTATGTCTGAAGCATCATAGAACCTGATTGGAATTCTCATTTGAGCAGAGAGGGGAATACTACCATGACGCACAATTTCAGCTTTCCTATCTAAGGACATTAGCTTGAGTCACCCTGCTCAAAATCCAAGGGATAATACTAAAGTGTACCACATCGCTTATACCTGCCATTGAAAGCTCAATGGGGTCTTACCGAGCATTTACCTCTATGTACTGCCACATATTGCATCATAACTTTCCCACATGATAGGTCAGACTGACTACCATGGAGCAGTATTTATTAAATTGCTGTTGTAAATATTTTTCCTTTGACCCATATGTGGGCAGAAGTTTTAGAGCTTACCTTTGGTATATGGCCTCAGTTGTATTACTCTGCCCCTATTTTAATTGGTAGCAATAGGCTAGACTAGCAGAAGGCCTCAGGAAGCAAGTGAGACTTCCAGTATTGAAGGATGGATAAGTTAAGTTTATATGAGCAAGGATATGGATGGAGGTTGTTACGTTTATAATAACATGAACAAAGATACAAAAATGACATTATCACAGTGTGATTAGAATAAAGTGAAAGCTAGATTATGAAGGGCCTTGACTACAAGGAGAATGATGAAATAGGGAATGAGAGTGACTATAGGTCCTTAAGCACTAGATTACAGTACAAAATGTGGTGTCTTAAAGATCTGTATGAGTACATTAAGGGGGGAGAAGGAGAGAGAGAGAGAGAGAGAGAGAGAGAGAGAGAGAGAGAGAGAGAGAGAGAGAGAGAGAGAGAGAGAGAGAGAGAGAGAGATTGATAGGAAGGGTGAGTCAGGAGCCTTTAGCCTGAATTTAAGTTGTGTCTAGGATAGTTTCAATGCATTTTAAGGGGGTGGGGGTTGGGAGAATAAAACTAACCTAGGCCACAAAGTTGAAAGCTCTGGAACATATTTCTCCCTCAACAAGATCCTACCCTTTATAATTGCCCTTGTCCTTCTACATGCTCTGAACTTAGAGCAAGTAACCCAATAAGCTTATGTTTCAGACTTCAGTTGGAGAATGTCACCTGTCCTTTATCTTCATACTAATGACTCAGAACTCCTCATACCCCATAACATGGGAGATGTTGGTTCTTCCCAGTCACATGGCAGAAAGAGGGTATAACTCTCAGAAGGTGAAGGCATAGAAAAGCAAAGACAGAGAGGGACAGATGTTTCCATGCCTGTTAGAATGTGAATTGTAAAAGGAGCTGAGCCACTATTCCTCTGTTTTTTTGTTTGTTTTACATTTCAGAGATCAACAAAGCCCTGTACTCCTTCCCCCAAATGGAAGAAGCTACGGGCAGGAGTGTGGAGTGAAGAATAGGGAGGGAAACTATTCCAAGGCAGTGGGCCATGGAAAGAGGAATTGCTAAATTGGGAATAGGCTGGGTACATGCTACTCATTCTACTAAGAATAAAAATGTTTAAAGACAAAAGACCAAGACAGGTAGGGTATAATCCTAATGCCCAAATAGGTAAATAGCAGTCATTCTAGAAAAGGTAATGAGAAAAAAAAATACATTTGGTTTTTTTTTTTTTACACGAACCAGAACCCTGTAATGTGCAAGACAGATAATCAGTCCTGCAGTTCTCCCAGAAATAATTAAACAATAGTAAACAATTATGGGATGGTTTAAAAGGGAAATAAAAAAAAATTTAAATCAGAAATTATGAGGCAAATTAGTTTCAGAATGAGATATTTTTTTAAAAATCATCAAGACAAGAGTAAACAATCTAGAACAAGGTAGAATTTTCCTGAAATATTAGAAGCTTTGTAAAAGAGAATAATAGTTCTGGAACTAAAAAATACAAAGTTAAAAGAAACAATAGGAGAACTCAAAGACAACGTTGACGTATAGGGGTGCTGAGATCTCAAAATAGTGACACTAAGGTCCTGCATGAATGAATTCGACCTGAAGAGGTTACCCAAAGAGGGTTAGGGTTGCCTGAGACCCTAAAACACCAACATGCCAGGTCCTGCCAAAAGAATTTGACTCAAGTCTTCTCTGTCAAAGAAAAACAAAGTTTATTGAAAGTTCAAGTTTGCCATATGGGGTAGACTCTTAAAGAGCCTAGGTATCTGTGATGCTTTCATTGGGCAAGCAGGACAGAAGAAGTCTGTGCTAAGCTCTCACAAGCTATGGTACTCTCACAGCAAGTCTGTGTGCTAGGGCATTCTGTGGTGCTCTCACACCACATGGAAGGGAAATGGGGTTCTATATACAGAAAGGTTGTAGGAGGTATCTAGGGGTGGTCTAGAGGAGGAGTTTGGGGAGGGTCTTCAGGAAGAGTCAGATGAGGTCAGATTCTAGTAGGGAGGGCCTCAGGAGTCAAGATGAGGTCAGACTCCAGTAAAGAGTGATTAAGGGTGGGAAGTTGCTGGAGGCTACCTGGAGACCATAGACAATGGTGGGCCAGGCCAGTTCAAGGGTGGGAAACTGTTGGGACAAAGGAGGGCTAAAGACTTGGGCTGAGCCACAATTTAAGGCCCATGACCTCAGGCAGATGCCTTCCCTAGGAAGATTTACTTTCCCAGAGCCTGTACCTCAAAAATTCAAGGAGAGCTCAAGGCGGCTCCCACACCCAAGCCTTTTTTCAGCCAAAGAAAAAAATTATTAAAGATCTACCATATTGGCAGATGAGTCAGAGTGCCTTTATGGAGGTAAGATGGATCTTATATACAGAAAGACTGAGGGAGAGATCTAGGGGTGGCCAAGTAGTCTGGGGTGAGTGGAGGAGGGGTCAGTAGGGAGGATCTTGATGCAAGTGGCCAGTAGGCTGGAGTGCCTAGAGGTCAGAGGGATCTAGGGAGGATCTTGATGGGAGTGACCAGAAACCAAGATAGAATTCAGAGTGGGAAGTAGCCAAAGGGAATTGGAAGGTAACAGACAATGGAGGGCTAGGCTAGGTTAAAGGTAACTGAGATTTGTCCTTAGGGATAATGAAAAGTTTATAGTCTCAGCAGAATGCTAGATCAAGTGGGAATATTCCAGGAGAGTTCAAGGGGATTCCCAGAGCCTATTCCTCATCAATTATAAGTCTGGATGAACATGTGAATTCCATGCAAGTTTAAGCAACTGATATTAAAGACAGGATTCACCTAGATAATTTAAGCATCATGTCTCTCAGGAAAAAACAACAACAACAAAAAAACAAAAACCATGAGTTAAAAAAAAACCTAGATACTATGCTATAGCAAATATTGCAAGATATCCACCCAGAAATATTGAAAACAGATGACAAAGTACTGATGTATTCCTCAGATCACTGTGTGTGATAATTTATAGTGAGGTTTCCCCATTCTGAAAAATCAAATTTAGAATGGCTTCAGTATTCACTAGGCCTAGGTTTAGGTCACCTGACCTCCCAGCAATCTGGGGCTTAGAGCAATGGAGACCCTCCTCCAGTGCCAACTCAGCACAAGATATGTCAAATAAGGTTAAGACTGCTTTCACTGGACACCCACATGTTTCTGGGTCCTTTGTCTCCAAGCTTAGGTTGTGGGTCAGACCCCCTACCAATAAAAGTGAAGCCCAGTTGGGGGGGTAGGGGTGTTGGGTTTCTGCATTAGAAGATCATATAACCATGGACTGGCTTCTAACTGTTGCTCTCTCCCTGCCACCATGAGGGTGACAGGGGCAGAGTCCTTTCTCATGGGAAAGAATAAAGATCTTTTCTGACCTTAGATTCAGACTCTTTCACACAACTGGGAAAAAGGCACTCCCAAGTTTAAAACTTCAAAATGTATGGTGTATCAATGTGCAGAAATTCAGTGCTCCCCTTCCACCCCAATTTTAAACATCGGAGAAAAAGATCTTTGACTAACAAGGGAAATACATTTGAATGGTCTAATACTATTAAGTAATTGTAAGAAATCAAAGAAAAATTGGAATATTATAGTCTAATCAAACTAAGCTTTTGAAACAATCATTTGAAAAGATTGTTCTTTAAGGAAAAAACAAAAACAAACATTTGGGTCACCTGCCCCAAAAAAACAGGACATTCTACTTAAAATTACTCCAAGAGAAACATGAAAAAGATAAGTGCAGTTAAGAAGAAAAAGAACGAAAAAGTAAATACTAGAAATATAAGTAGACTTTCACAGTGAAGTAAGCAGAACTAGGAAAACTAGAGGGATAGACAGATAACAGATGTATATCTATACATAGATGTAAATATCTATATCTACATATATATATATAAATATAATTGATGAGGTGTAGGCTCTGAGACTCCCCGCTATCCCCCCTTTTTTTTGAGCTCCTTGATTCTGAGGTTCAGGCTCTGGGAAAGTAAACCTTCCCAGGGAAGACATTTGCCTGCAGACATGATCCTTAAGTTGTGGCTCTGCCCAAGTCTTTAGCCCCCTTTGTTCCAATAGTTTCCCACCCTTGAACTGGCTTGGCCCACCACTACCTGGCCCAGGTAGCCTCCAGCAACTTCCCACCCTTAATCACTCATTACTGGAGTCTGACCTCATCTTGACTCCTCAAGACCCTCCCTACTGGAGTCTGACCTCATCTGACTCCTCCTGAAGACCCCAATTTCCTCCTCTGGACCACCCCTAGATTCCTCCCACAACCTTTCTGTATATACAATCCCATCTTCCCTCCACATGGTGTGAGAGCGCCATAGACTAGCTTAGCATAGACTGGCTCCTTAAGAGTCTACCCCA
>CM053597.1:78740307-78761397 GCA_028646575.1 Pseudocheirus occidentalis
CCACTATGAAGATGAACTGTATAATCACACATCCACAGCCTGTATTGAAGTGAGTGTCCTTCCAGTTGGGGTGGGTGACAAGGGAGGAATCGAAAGAATCTAGAATTTAAAATTCTGTAATACCTGCAACTAGGAATTAAGATATACAGGGGCTGGGATAGGGAGACCCTTCCTACCCTACCAGAAAATAGGAGAGCAGAGCAGGGGAGGGGCTTTACAGTGGGATTGCTGTTTTGGGGTTGGGGCAGGGGCAAGACGGGGAGAAAATTTGCAATTCAATAATGTAATGAAACTGAATAATGTAAACAAGAAAACAAATAAAAAATAAATTAAAAAAAAGACATAAGGTTGAACTTTTACTTTCTTTCATGTTTCTATGTATAGAGACTCTTGAAATAAACTATTACATTCTCAACCCAGTTTAGTTAGAGAAACTAAATCCACTTGGTATGCTGCCAAGGTTCTTTTTTTTTTTAATTAATACAAAGAAAACCATAGATTTTTGTCACCTTTCTCTTCATAATCTCAAGATACTTTTATTTATGGCATTTAAGAGGACAAACACTATTCAAATTATACACATGAAAAAGTTGAAGTAAGAAAAATTAATAAATACTGAGGAAGAAAGTCAGTTGTAGAATTTGTACTAATTCTGGGAACATTTATTTTTCTACTAGTCCAGAATTGCCAATATTATGCATTTCTTCTCATTGAGATCACAGAATTATAAAAATTAGAATTATAAGGTACCACTAGGATAACATAAGGTCCAGTGTCCTCAGATAAATCTCTAAAAGTCTGCATTCCTTTAGCAACTAATAAAAGTAGTATTACTAGTAGTAACTGTTAGTAGTTACTACTAATTTTTTATTAGTAGTAACTACATACCTAAATACTATCTGGGTAGTTCCCCTTCTAGCTAATTAGCCTAGCTAACCAATATTATGAATAATCCAACCTGAAAAGAGACCAACATTTTTTTTTGTTTGGCTTTATACACTGAGAAAATCATTGGAAGAGTTTCCACCCAAACTATCTTTCTCGTTTGAGAAAGGAATGAGACCTAATCAAACTCAAACTCCAAATTCCCATGGGGAGAGCTCCAGGTAGTTTGGAAAACTCAGTGTAGACCAGATTTCTGTTCCAGATGGAAGCCAGTTTTGTTGTCTTTGTTCTTTCTTATGCTTGTGGGTTGAGAAAGGCCCTGTAAGGCTAAGCAAGCAGAAATATTTTGTAAACTTTGAAATGCTTATTTTGTTGAATCTGTAAAACTTTCTACTTGGAGACAATT
This sequence comes from Pseudocheirus occidentalis, assembly GCA_028646575.1. Lineage (NCBI taxonomy): Eukaryota > Metazoa > Chordata > Mammalia > Diprotodontia > Pseudocheiridae > Pseudocheirus > Pseudocheirus occidentalis. The sequence goes on from CM053597.1 coordinate 78,741,599, forward strand.
GTGATTCCCCTATATATAAGGGGAATTATATATTACCGTGCACACTTGGCTGTTTTAGGACTTTATTGTATGGCCCTGAGGAATCATTACTTATGCTTCTTCAGAGACCACTGAGAAATATTCTGAATTTGAGACAACGACTATGATAATTGTGATAAGAGATAGGCATTTGAAAAACTATTTATCTATAGAATTTGAAAGAGTAATATGTGACAAATATATAGTGGTCCTGGACAATCCGGCATCTAATACTTAACAATGAATTTCCTAAATTTAGTATACTGATAAGCAATATACTGTTTTCTAAATAGTATATTAGGGAATTAAGTTACTCTCTCTCTCTCTCAAATTGATACAAGATAATATTTCTGTGAATTATGGACCACAGTCAGTGTAATCATGTTTAAATGACATTCATCATGTGCCATAGGTAGAGGCATATTTTGTTTTATTGCAATGTTTTTAAAAATACATTGTGTTGGTAATTTTTGTTTTTACTGATTCCTCTCCTGCATCTTAGAAAGTTATCTCATAGGAGCCAAGGTGGTGGCATAGAAGCAACAAGCTTCTGCATCTCCCACATAGCCACCTAAAATACCCATAAAATATGACTAAACAAATTTTAGGGCTCCAAAACTCACAAAAATACAGAAAAACACATCTCCCGCTGATGGCAGCTCAGTGGGAAGGGCTCATTCCAGCACCCTGGGAGCGAAAACCAGCCCAGCCTGAAATCGCAGCTTGGCCCTGGGGTGGCCAGGACAAGCTGCAGCTGGAGCCCTTCAGGAGAGTGGATCATCAGCAGCTTTGGCAGTTTCCAGAATTATCAAGTCATAATAAACAAGGATAAAGTGAAAGGTCAGTGGAACTCAGCTAAATTTGTGGGGATAAAGGTAGTCTGGCCAAACTACCTCCAGGGCAAGGAAGAGGCAGAAGCAGTGGCCCTACATTCACCTCCACTTGGCTGCTTCAGAGCTCCTGGCCTGCAGACTGCAGGGGGAGGTGGGCAAGCAATCATTCAGAGGCTAAGTGCTCTTGTGTTGAACTGCCTGGATCCAGATCGTGGTCTTGGGTGGTGGTCCTGGGGTGCGTTTTCAGTGTGTCAAAGCTGGTGAGGGCTTCAGTGGCTTCCCAAAAGCCCTGGTAGCTGTGAAAATCCCAGCAATTTGGGACAGTTTTCCCCTCTGGAAACAGAGTTCCACAGAGCTAAAAAAATCAAGCAATTAACTGGCAACATGAACAGACAAAGGAAGCAAAGTAAGAACAGCAACTGAATTTTAGATTCTTTCTTTGGGGACAAAACAGATCAAAGAATGGGAAAAAAAAGTTATCTCATATAACAAATAACTTAAAAGAAAATGAGGAAGAAAAAAATAATCAGCAACACTAATTAATACATAAAAAAATTGGAAATATATTCAATATTCCACACATAAGAACCTTCTAAGTTTGTAAAGGAGTGGGTTGGAGGGAAAATTATCTTTTCAGAAGAGATTTGATTTTAATTAAAATAATGTTCTAGCCTATGTGCCCATTTTAAAGATTATCCCATTTTCATTTTTTGTATAATTTCTAGGTATATGTCAAACAGTGTTGATATTCATTCAACAATTTTTATGTGTATTTAAAAGGTTTTATTGCTGCCTCTCTCCCTCTGCCTCTATTGTATAGAGAATAACAACTCACCAAATAACACGAAAGGCATTTCTTAAAACTTTTTGATTGTATAAAAAGTCAGAACAAAAGAATGTTAGTGCTAGAAGGGACTTAGACGTCTCCCTCTTTTTCTAGTTTGGGAAACTGATGACTTGCCTAAGGTGACATTACTAAAAAGTAGAAAAATTAGTACTCAAAACCACGTCTTCTGTTACCAACTCTGTTTTGGCTTCTGTCACATCATACATGCAGTGAAATCCTTCAAAATTTTAAACAAGTCTCTTCTTCATGGATTTATCTTCCTCTTCCTCCTCTTTTAATTATGGATGATTATGTTCCCTTAACATGCAGCCTAATTTATAGAGAGATAGATAGATAGATAAACATATGGATTTTTTGAGAGACTCATTAATTGCATAGCTATATTGATAATATGTTTGGGGTGTGTGTGTGTGTGTATACATACATACATTCATTTACATACTCTTCAAGTGTGTGTATATGCATGTATGTATGTGTGTGTGTATGTATGCATGCAAGTATGCATGCATGCATGAGTGTATCCCTGAGAGCAGGGTCTCTTCTTGCCTCTTTTTGTAGCCTCAGTAATTAGCACAGTGGCTACCACATACTAGATACTTAATAAATGTTTATTGATTGACTCGCTTTATGAATCCAGTCTCATAGTTTCATTGGCCTAGGAAGTACTTAGTGAGGCAACTCTACCACAGTGTTGCATATGTATATTATCAAAGCAGACAAATAATGTATATGATGTAAAATTAGTCAGGTGAGGGATTAGAACAAACCACTTACCAGACTTGGAATTCTGATTTTCAAAGATAGGTTCATGACAAAGCTACATTTTTCCTAATTAAGACATGTCTGAATGTACACTTGTGCGTTGATACATTTGGATCAATGTCCACAGTGGTAAGAAGTTTACTGTCCCTGGCTCACACAAATTTTTATTAGACTCCCTAAAACTGACTTCTGGGCGAGGATTCTGGGAAGATGGCAGAGTAGGTCAGAAAATTCCAAGCTTGCCAGATCTCCAACACAAACAAGATGAAATAGTGCCTTAGGGTGAATATAGAGCAATAAAAATAAATAAGAGTAGGGGCAGAACAGTGATCTTCCTGGGACATTTAGAGAAGAGCTTAAAGAAAATCACAGGACAAAGTTTGGTCCCTGTGAAAATAACTCCAGGTTAGAACTGCTTAAAGAAGAAGCAGAAAACCCTGGAGTTAGTTGGTTTGGGAGGCTGCCTCAGCCCCAGCAACAGGAACTTTTATTCCAAGGACAGTGAGGGAAGTTGGGGAAGATCAAAGGAACATCTGCGGACAAGAAGGGCCAGACCCAGTTGTCCTGTGGAGATGTGGTAGAGAAGGGGAGGAAGGATGCATGGTGGAAAAGGAACCAAAGAACCAGGACATGGCCAGTGGGTGCATAAGCCATGGGGCAGTGATGCCACTGGCTGTGGGCACTTACAGGAGGCTGGAGGTCTTGGTTTTGGTTCCAGGTGGGGAGGGGGATCTGAGGCCAGAGGCACTATTCCTAATCCCCTAGAGGTGATTACAAAAACTAAGCCACTATCAAAAAAAAAATGAACAAGCAAAGGAGAAAGAATCCAGCCATGGAGAGTTACTATGGGAATAGAGAACACTGGGGTTCATCATCAGAGGAGGATATTGAAGCAAAGAAAACCCTCTCCTACCCCAAAGAGTAATGTCAAATGGCCACCTGCCCAAAAAGAATTTGTAGAAGAATTTTTAAAAGACTTTAAAAATCAAATGAGAGAGATTCAGGAAAAACTAAACTAAACTTAAAATAAAAACAATCCAAGAAAAACAAGAAGATTATGAAAAAGTCAACCAATTAGAAAAGGAGATCCAGAAACTTAAGAAAGAAAGTGACTACTTGAAAATCAGAACTGGTCAAGAGGAAGCAAGTGAAGTTATAAGAGTTCAAAAAATAATAAGACAAAATATAAAAATGAAAACATGGAAGAGAATGTGAAACATCTCATAAGAAAAACAACTAATCTAGAGAACAAATTAAGAAAAGAATACATACATATAATTGGGCTAATTGAAAGCTATGAAAAAAAAGAATCTTGATACAATAATAGAAGAGATAATTAAAGAAAATTGTCCTGAAGCATTAGAATAAGAGGGGAAAGTAGAAATAGAAAAAAAAATCCAATGATCATCACCTGAAGGAGATCCTACAAGGAATATTATAGTCATTCTGAAACCCACAGCTCAAGGATAAAATATTAAGAGCAACAAGAAAAAAAAAGCTATTAAATATAATGGTGCCACAATTAGAATCACACAATACCTAACTAGCAGTGATGACACTAAAAGATCATAGGCCTGGGAACACTATTTATCAAAGATCAAAAGAACTGGGATTCTGGTTGAAAATTTCATACCCAGCAAAGTTTAGCATAATACTGAGTTTAAAAAGAAAGAACACTTAATGAACTGTCAGAATTTCAGGATTTTGTTAAAAAAAAAAAAGCCCTGAACTTGATAGAAGATTTGACATATAAAAGCCAAGAGAAATATAAGAGATATATGGAAGACTAATTACTAGGGAATCAATAAAGATAGACTGGTTTACCTTTAAGTATGTAAAATGTTAATATACGTGTAAGACTGTTATTATTAATTGAGTAGTCTGTTAGAAATCTTGGGGCAGACCTGAGGATGATATGATTTTCTAAAGTAAAACCATTTAGGAACCCCTAAAAAGAATAATTAACTTATACAAATGATGTGTGAGAGGAAGAACAGACACAGCAGAATTAGATGGGGGAGGAGGGCTGGTAGTTTTGGACACCTAGTTGGATCCAGAATGGGTTCAAGAGGGAAAAATATATCTATATATAGAAGAGTATAAAAGTCTTCTAAATTCAGAAAGAAATAAAACACGTAAGGGAATGAGGGTGGCGATAAGGGAAGAATCTTAAAAGGAGAGGGTGAGGGAATAGATTAAAGGGGAATTAGAGAAGGGTGTCTAGATTAATGGGAATAGGAGGATGAGGGAGGGATCCTTGGAGGAGGGGTAGGTTAAGTAATAGAAGGGCAAGGTAGCAGGTAGAAGGAAAGTAGAGGAGTCAGGAGTGATAGTAAATAAGAGATACACACAAAAATAAAACAAAGATCAAGACTAGAATTTCTTAGGAAAAAGAGGAGTGAGATGGTAATCATGATCTTGAACAAAGTTAAGGGTAAAATAGATTTAATCAAAAGAGAAAAATAGGGAAACTACACTAAATATGAGCCATATTTATCAATGTTGTTTTGTATTATTTAAATAACTTGATAGTATAAGTCTGGAATATTGCTGTGGTGTGGGAAAGGATGAGTTGGTAGACTTGGAAAAAATATGGAAAGATGTGGATTTATGAAGGAAGATGTTATTAACCATCAGAGAAAAAGAGGGCATATAAATATAGTAGGGTCTTACATAGATCCATATGATTGTATGTGTCTATACATGACTATGATTATCTATATCTAAGCATATGTAGGTATAAGTATATGTATGTGTGGGTATATGCATGTATATGTATTTTTTTGTGCGTATATATCTATGTGTGTATGTGTGTATGTGTATATATACACACGTGTGTATATATATCAACAATGCAGTACTCACAGTGACTACCATAACTATAAATATGCTGATATGGTGAGTGATCACAAAGCGTAACAGGCTCTCTACATGGGGGACAAAGCTAGAACATTTATTCAAATACCAGAAAACTGAGTCCCCAAACCAGAAACTCAAAGCTATCACAATAGCTATGGAGTTGGCACACATAGTTAATGCAGTAAACACCCACATTCTCAAGCTTTCAAAACAGAACACGCTACCTCAAGCAAAGATCCACTTCTCCTCACTCATGGCAACTGCTCAGTGTTCACACAGCTCACGCCCAGCAGCTCCAGCCCCTCAAAGTTCCTGTCCCCAGCAGTCCTCAGCAGAAGTCCTTAGCAGAAATCCTGGTTGGTTGAAAAAAAAAAAAAGGAGGTTGTGCCATAGCCACCACTTCCAGTCACTGCACTGACTCTAGCTTTGCTCTGGCTTCCTCTTGCCCCACCCCTTCCTGCTATGTCAGCAAGTTCAAGGGGCATGGAAGATCTTCAAATCCCAAAGCCATTATACTATCTGCACTTAATTGTAGCCTTCTGCAGAGGAAGAGAAGGGGTAAAAAAATAAAAAAGTAAAAAGTCCAAAGCAAAAAAAAAAAAAAAAACTTACAAGAAAGCGAAGAAAAAATGATGGACAGATCTCGCAATGCATAGTATTTGTTATATAAGATTTCTTGAAATGGAAATTTATTGCTGAATCTTCTTTCCATTTCCACTGTGCACACAACAAGGCTTTTTTTCTTTTCTTATTTTTTCCTTATTTTAGTTTTAGTATTTAAGTTTGTTTCACTTATTTTTTATTTAAGCTTAACATTTTACAAAAAAAACCTGAAAAACCCCAAAACAAAACCACTGACTTTCAGTGTGGTAAAGTTAAGTGTTATACAGCCTAGATCATGTAACTGCATTAATATGTAGGAGAAAGCCATGTTCATGAACTGGTGGAGACTTGCCCCAATTTCTATAAAAACTTTATTCAGTATTATTAACATGCTAACATTAGCTGCAGGAGCTGAGTTTATCACTTTTCCTTTTAAAAGGCTCCATGGTGTTTGGTTTATCTTCTGGGCAGCTTGTAACCCAGAAGAGAATTTTGTTTATTTTTTATTTCAATCAATGATTATATTCTGTTGTTTTCCATTTCTTTCTTTTGAGTTTTTCTATCAACCTATATACACACACGCACCCCCTGACACACACACACAAACACATAAATATACGTGATTCTTCACAGCTCAGCCTAATTCCTTAAAAGTAATAATGTTTCCAGTGTTAGCACTTTAAAAGGCTGTCTTTGTTCTAACAGTTGAATATTATTTTCTGCCAATTAAGGTCAAATTTACCATTGCTACTGGGGGCGGCTAGGTGGCGCAGTGAATAGAGCACTGGCCCTGGAGTCAGGAGTACCTGAGTTCAAATCCGGCCTCAGACACTTAACACAAAAAAACTAGCCGTGTGACCTTGGGCAAGTTACTTAACCCCAACTGCCCTCCAAAAAGCAAAAAAAAAACAAAAAAAAAAGAATAGGAAAAAAAAATTTACCATTGCTACTAAGAAAGTGACAAAGCCAATAAAAATAAAAACCTGTGATATTAATATGAGTCTGAAGTTTGCAAAGCATTTTATGTAATACATCATTTGAACCTCACAATAACTCTATCAATAAGGTGCAGTTATCTTCAATTATCTTCTTTTTACTGATGATGAAACAGGTTCAAGAAGACTTGTTCATGGCTACATCATGTCAGAGGTCATATCTGAACTCAGGTTTTCCTGACACCCCAGGTCCACTGGCTAGAGGATGCCATTTTAATAAAAAAATTAGAGAAAGATTAGGGTAAATGGTAGAGAACGCCAATCTTCAAGGATATGATAATCGCAAAGTTTCCTCTCTTATACGCAGATGCATAATGTAAGTTAGTTAATCAGCAAACATTTATTAAATACCTCCTATGTGTCAGAAGCTGTGCTAAGGACTAGGGATCTAAAGAAAGGCAAAACCAGCTCATGTTCTCAAGGTGCTTATATTCTAATGCGAGAGACAAGACAAAAATAACTGTACAAACAAGGGATAGACAGGACATATTGGAGACAATCAACAGAGATTAAGGAGGGGATCAAGAAAATCGTTTGGTTTTTTTTTTTTAAACAAGGTAGGATTCTAACCAGACTTGAAAGAAGTTAGGAGGTAGATATAAGGAGGGAGAGAATTCCAGGCCAGGGGAATAGACAGTAAAATTATTAGGATTCAGGACAAGGTATGCCTTTTATAAAGGCCAGTGTCTTTAGGTCACAGAGTATATGAAGATGAGTAAAATATAAAATGACTGAAAAGGTATGATGGCCCTGGGTTATAAAGGATTTTGAATGCGAATTTGTACTTTTATAATCTATATTTTCCATTAGTTGATGAATCCATGTATGAAAAACCAGCCCAGAGAGACTGAAATGATACAGTTTATTTGGAAAGATTTATTTCCTCAAATCTCTAGATAAACTCAAAAGTGACTTTCTTACCCTTTTCAGGTGAATCTTTTACTTTGTTGACCCAAGAATTTCCCATCAGCTTGAATGTGCTATATCTGGCCTCAATTTGTCATCATTTGTCTTCTTAGCATATTGGATCAATCCCCAACAATTAGAATTTACTTGACCTTAGTAAAATGTCCTTGAAGGTTGACCACTTCAGTCTTTTGGGTGATTATATTTTTCTTGAACCCATATACCAGCCCTTTTTTTACCTGATAGTGTCCATAGAATGTTTGCTTTCCCTGATCACCATAAATAGCTCCTAAACATACACCCATACCAACCCAACTAAGATGCTATTATACCATCATTCTATTGATACAAATCAAACTAGTAACTTGCTATTACCATTTCTTGACTGATTCATTAATAGAAAATCAATTTTAATTTATCTTCATAGTTTCCATCAGGCTACAATAACAGTTACAAATCCAGTTACCTCATTGTAGAATATATAGAACCACAGCCAAATGCAAAATAGTGATTGAGCACAGCTGACTAACTCAGAGTCAACGATCTATGTGGAAGGTGCAGGGAAGAGGACAAAGGGAAGAAGTTCATATTCAGTAATCATAGTAAACAAGTATTTGAATGGCAAAGTTCATAGACTGAGAGGCAACATCGTTTAATAGAATGGCATCAGTCCATTAATCAACATCCACAAAGATTTATTAAGCATTTGCTATATCCCAGACATTCTTTGAGGTTTTGTGGCTATAAAGACCCTCAAAGAGTTTATATTATATTGATGGAAATGACGTGTATTCATCTAAGTAAATGCAAACTATAAACAAAGTAAATCCAAGGTAATTTGGGAGGGGGCACTAGGAATTGGGGGATTCAGTAAAGCCATTACATAGGAGGTGACCTTTGAGCATCACTTTGAAAGAACCTAAGGAGTCTAAGAGGTGGAAGTGAGGAGGTATGGGACTGGGGAACCTGTGGCCTCGAGGACACATCCTTGGCTGCAGCCTTTTGACTTGAGTTCAAGTTTTACAAAATAAATCATTTTATTAAAGGAACTTGTTCTGTGAAGTTTGAATTCAGTCAAAGAGCCACACTTGGGGACCTAGAGAGTGACATGTGGCCTCGAGGCCACAGGTTCTCCATTCTTGTTAAGGCAATAGGGACAGCTGCCGCGAAGGTATGTAGGCAGAAGATGTACCAGCAAGAACTTCAATTTGCTTAAAAGATAAAAAAGGAGATATATGTATCAATAGTATAAATATAGACTGCAAGCAGGTTTCAAAGTGCTGCAAATGACAAATAAAAAAGTTTATGTTTTATCCAAGAGGCAATTTTCAGCTACTGTAGCTTTCCTGAGCAGGGGAGTGATATAATCAGACCTGCGCTTTAGGAAAATCATAGTTTTTTGAGACTTGGGTTCTGATCCTGTTTCTATCATATACTTTGTGACTTTGTATCACTTTCTTACTCTGGCACTTAATTTCCTTATTTACAACATGTCAGGCTTCCACCAGATATGACTCAAAATTCCCCTTCCAATTCAAACTTCATTTTGAAAGAGTATAGTTTCTCTTATTCATTTTATGTTATTTCTCCTAAGGATCATGATCAAAGAAATGCAGTAACATTTTCACACTTAAGAGTCTGTTGTTGCACTGCTAACTCTCCACTGTGGTCTTCTTTTATACTTAAGAGCAAATATATCGCAACATAGTGAGTATGAAGAAATTATCTTAAAATGAGAGATTAAAATTTTTGCGCAAATACATTCACATGCTAGAAACAGAGATTTAGAAATAAAATGTCCTTGTAAATTTAAAGCATAGAAAAATCATTAATGTCACAACATAGAGAAAATATGATTCTACTTAGTGGGAACAAGTGACTGCATCTCTGTGGGCCTCAGTTTATCATTTATAAAATAGTACTCTACAAAGAACCACACAGAATAGTTAGAAAACACTGATCTCTAGCTAGGAAAGCTTTTTTCTTTTATAAACTCTGGAGAGTCCAGACATTTATCAGATTGTAAGTTTCTTAATGGGCATTTCTAATTCCTAGCTGGGGCATCTAGATGGTATAATGAATAGAACTTTCAGCCTGGAGTCAGGAGAACCTGAGTTGAAATCTGGCCTCAGACATTTACTAGCTGTATGACCCTGGACGAGTCACTTAATCTCTCTCCCTCAATTTCTTCATTGTAAAATGAAGATAATGATAGCACCTGCCTCCCAGGATTGTTGTGAGGATTAAATGAGGTAACAAATGTAAAGTGCAAATTAAATGAGGTAACACATGTAAAGTGCAAATTAAATGAGGTAACAAACGCACAGTGCCTGGCATGTAATAAGCACTCATTTTAGTTATTATGATGATGATGATTAATAATGGCCCTTTCCATTCCAAATAGCATAAGGCCTTCTACAGAGGAGGTGCTCAATCAGTATTTGTTGAATGGAATTATAAGGTTCCAGAGTGGGGCAAAGATCTGTCTATTTGCATTGACCACTGAAAACAATAAACTAGATGCCTATAAGCTTGACTTCAGATTAGTTTAAAGTGCAATAACATATTCGTATATATTTTTGGTTGAAATTCAAAGCAGTTATCATTCATATCATTTCATTTCAACTTTTAAAACTATATAGCAAATTTATTTAATTTATAATATGTAGATTGAAAACAAACAAAAAAGGGACTATAGATATGTTGGCCCAATAAATTGCTTCATTTGAAAATAGAGTATTTTAAGTAGAAAAATGTAGATGTGGGCCAAAAGGAACAGCCTCATTTTCTTTTGTGTTGTTTTGTGTGATGGCAATACAGCAGGGCACTGCCATCCAATGGACCTGATTTGGACCTAGAAGACCTACATCTGAGGACTAGCTGCTTATTAGCAATGAAACTGTGGACAAATCCTGAAACCTCTAAGGGGAAATGCAGATAATAATGCTTGCAGTAGGTGTCTGATAAGGACTATTATGAGGACCAAACAAGAATGTAGGATTATAAATTAAGAATTGGAAAGGACCTTATATATCATTTATGCCAAACCCCCTCTTTATATAGATGAGAAAAACTCGCACTTGGGGAGAGTGACTTGCCTGAGGTAACACAGGTAGGAAGCACAGAAGAGGAGAAGGATGATATATTTAAAGTACACTTTAATGCTCAAATGATCTCTAAATGTGAATTATTGTCAAACAGTAAATGTTTAAAGCATCTTAAATACTGGCATGGCAAGGACTCTGTGAATAAAGGTTGCATTATCTTTCTAAGTATTTCTGACATGCTTTTTTCAAATAAGAAGCTTAAAGAGTTTTCCAAGTTTTAATTCATGAGCTTTCAAGTATCTCTGAGAAGGAAGGTGAGAAGTCTTATTCAGATTTAAAGCTGGCTCTAAGGAAAAGGCCAACTTATTCATAGTAAAGGGATGGCTTAATTTGCTGTTTCACCATAGCCGGACATCATAAACATTTGAACACCTGAGCATTCTATGAAGCAGCCATATTGTCACAAATCATATGCTTATGCTGAACATCATTGTGTGTGTGTGTGTGTGTGTGTGTGTGTGTGTGTGTGTGTGTGTAGGAAACGAATTATTGTTTTCTTGGAGGTTGATTATTAAAACTTTCATTTGCCTGAAATCAAAGAGGGTTGAATTAAAGTTAGCAAATCATAAAAGTAAGAGGAAAATAAAAGTACAATGAAGAAAGAAATAGATGACATAAATTGACAATATAATTGATTTTTTCTATGAAAAATGCATATAACTCAGGTGAAGAAAAGGGTCAGTGACTCTTATTGCAGATACCCATCAAATGAAATGAGGTCTTTGGGGAGCGGAGAAATATCAAGGACTTTCATTTTTGTGTTCTATATAAAGGACATCTACACAATGCACTCTGTATTCAATGAAATAAAAGCATAAGTTATGAAAATATGTATTTCACAGAAAAGCAGCCTTTACATTAGACTTTTACATTATGGAAAGAAAGAAGGATGAGACCCATATATTTTTCTTAAGAAGATTTGATATTGTTCTGTAACTATGTAATTAAGATGAAGAACCTTCCCATCAACTAAAAAAAAAAATCCTTCTTTTGTTTGCACCTTTTCCAGTGTGTATCTAATGACACTGGCAAAATCTAGCTTTCTGTTTAATACTTCACTTAGTTTTAGATATTTTTGATTCCCCTGAACACCCTTTCTTCAATATGGGAAAGTAAGAGTAAGCCCAGCTGGAAGCATTCAGAAAAACAGTGCCGAGCTATATTTAATTATGCATTCTCATTGCTTGTCATCTTACTATGAGTTGTGAGTGGGCATAGGAGCTATACAAAGTAGCCTGGAGAAACAAAAACACCCATGGACATCCCTAAGAACATCCTGATGGAAGAACTATAGTGTTTGGGGCCTTGCCGCTGGCAGTGAAAACTTGGTTACCTTATTCCATAAGTGATATCTGAATCTCCATCAGTATATATGACACTTTTCATAATTAAGCATCCAAATACTAGAGGTAAAAATTCATATATTATCCATACAAACTAACTTTTATCATCTACAGTGTAATCCCACATAAAACAATAACATTATCTTCTATACGATGTTTTTTGTTTCAAAAACATGTAACACTGAATTATGTAAAAGTGAGACTTTGATCATCCTCGATAATCTAGGACCTAGCAATGAACTGAGGAATAATTGAGGGGGAAAGCGAGATGAGAAAAATAGTTTTTAGGCAATAAAAATGTTCCCTCTATAAAGCTGAGACCACCCACTCAGTGACATAGTAAGTACTGATTATGTACACACACCTGCTAGGTGCTAGGCACTGTGCTAGAGACAGATGATATGAATTAAAAACTGAGATAGTCATTTTGCTCAAAGAGCTCACAGTTTTCTAAGGACAGAAGTCCTCAACCTCTGGGTCGTGACCCCTTTGAGGGTTGAACAACCCTTTCACAGGGGTTGCCTAAGGCCATCAGAAAACACATATTTCCAATGGTCTTAGGAACCGAGACACCACTGATCTATCAGTCTCCAGGCAAGTTCGCCCACATGAGGATATACCCGGATACTCCTACATACGAGTATTAAAGTATCGCAGCATTATGAAGGTTGAGAACCACTGTACTAAGGGTATACACCATGGTGACAGATTAAAAACAGAATATGTTCAAAATGAATACACATCTATTGAAAATTTCCATTACTGGAAAGGAAGACCTGGCTTGTAGTGTCATCTTCCAGGGGAGGAGGAAAGAGAGAGAGGTCTAAAATGAAATAGTTTATTAATTATAGAATGGGAGTTACAAATGGCACAATGGTAAGGGAGGTCATATATGGAGCAGAACATGGGCCAGTAGGGTTAAGGTGCTTGGGCATGAAGAAGCAGGCAGCAGCAGAGATTGGGGAAGGGCAGTTATTCTTCCATAGTGTGGGATTCAGCCTTGCAGTGATGGGAAGGGTAAGAAGGTTTGAGGAGCAAGTCCACATAGCAAGTCAGTCGATTGAGAGGAGCTTCACTGTAGAAGATAAATGAATGGAATATGGTCTACCTGGTCTTGCATCCATGTCACCTCCTCACCTCAATGCTTGCTACATTAGGCTTCCCTCACCCATAAATAGGATAATGTAAACAATAACAAAGGTCTTAGAAGCCCCTAGTTCTCTATACATGAATTATTTTCTGTGTTTTTAGAAATATTATAAGTTTCTGGAAAACCTCCCTGCTTATATTTCTCCAACTAGTGTAAACAAAGTCTCTTTATCTCCACCCTTTGGTTTCTTTTTCTAAATCAGATTCTTACCCACAAGATAATGATATTACCATTTCCATCTCATAGGAGTATTGGCAGGATGAAATGCAATGATGGATGTAAAGCTAACATTGTCTATGAGTGCACCTGAGCATCAAATAGTCCTCTTGATTTTCTAGGTGATTTTCTCTTCAAGTTCACAGCAGCCCTGGTATTTGTGAGTATTCTCTGTCCCTGGGACTCCTCTAATTCGAGGTTAAAGAGGGAAAGTTCCTCTGTTAAAGAGGGTACCCAGATCAGCCATTTGTATTTATTTTGCCAGAGTTTAGCATAGTGACCAGCACATAGTAGGTGCTTAATAAATGTTTATTAATTGATATTTAAAGAACTCATTGATATTGAAGTCACTTAACTTCTCTGGGCCCCAATTTCCTTATCTGTCAAATGAGGGGGTTCAGCCAGATAACTATAAAGATTATTTCTGGCTTTTATATGCTATGATCCAATGAAATTAGTAATGGTAGTTTGAAGCATTTTTTTTTATTTAGAGAACTGAGAGGAGCCTCCAGATATTGTTTTATTAATGGTTTTACTATGGGATATTTGGTCAACCTTGTCTTAAAACTATTTTGTGATTTTAGAAAAGCTAAGACAAACATGTGGAAGAAAAATAGAGCTTTCCTAGAGTTTTCAGTCCTAACTCAATATTTAAAATATCTCTAGGGTCTAGACAAACAATAGATATGATTAGTATTTTCATTTCAAGTTTTTAAAATGCTCATTATCCAAACCCTTTCTTTCAAAGCAAGAAACCTCATTTTTTTGTTCTCTTCCATGAAAAATATTCCATATTAAGAAGTCAATAAAGATAAATGAATTGTTTACTGAAGAAAAACACATAGCTCTAGCCATATGGTATTTAATTAAATTAATCAGGGGAAGAAAATATTGAAATATCAAATAGAAATTCAACTTCCTTACCCAATAAATGCACATTTTATTTGCTTGGCAGTGAGCCACCCCTCCTTCCTATCTTCTCTATGTCCCTTTCACTATAGGTTATGGTGACTTTCACCTATATGTGAGGCATCAAAGTCTTCTAGAAGAAGACAGGTGTAAAGCAATAAAAATCATTTTTATGAAAATGGATTTTCTCATAAAGGATTTGTTCTGTTTTTTAAATCTGGGTGGTAGAACGGAATGGTTCTTAGATGTAGAATCAGAGGACCTGGGTTCAAATCTAAACTTGGCTATTTGCCAAGTAACTTCCCATCCTCTGGGCCTCAGTTTTCTTATCTATAAAATGAAGGGATTGGCCTATAATCTCCAAGATCTCATCCTGTTCTTAGTCAGTCTTGTGACATAACTTAGAAGCATTTGGAATCTGTCAAAGGTTGCCCAAAACAGTATAATGGGAGAACATTCTAGGTGTGATTATTGGCCCCAGAATGAGGGGACATGGATTTTTATGGAGGTTTTGTCATTAACTAGTTTGGTCCTTGTGAAAATCACGCCATGAAACCTTCAAAATTCAAAGAGATTTATCTCCAGAATTTATATTCCAGTAATAACTCTTATCACAGCATTTCAAAACCAAACTTTAGAAATACTAATTCATTAGTCCTGCTGAGAAGCAGTAGTATACTTTTAGTGACACTATTAATCACCTTCCCATGCTTCTAATATTCTTTGTCCCACCTCCATGCCTCCCTCCCTCCCAAGCCTCACCTTTACCACTACCATAATACATTTTTCTCTTACCTTTTAGATTGTGCCACCTGTGACTGCTCTGTACATTGTAGTCTCTTAATAAAGGTTTATCAAATCTAACTTAATTATCTCTGAATCTGAAAGGCTATCATCTCCGCTTGTATAATCTTAGCTTGACTCCAAGCATGAACTCAAGCTCCATTTGCTTCAAGAAGCTGTCCCTAACCCCAAGTCATTGTGAGGCTTACCTATCATTGGACTCCTTTCTTACATACTGGGCTTTCTACTTCTTTGGCTTTGTTTATTTATCTTCTTATCTCCTTTTTCTCCAAAAAATTTACTGCACATTCCTTGAAGGCAGAGATATTGGATCCTTTCACTCATCCAACAAACTTTTACCTTTATAATTGTAGAATGTAAGCTACTTGAAATGAGAGATCTGTTCTTTTCTTTTGTCTTTTTATACCCTGGACCTAACACAGTTCCTTGGACATAGTAGGTACTTAATGCATTTTATATTGGTTTGAGTAAATACCTACTATGGCCAAGGTAATAAATTGGTTGTTGGACTGCTTTAACCCACTTTGTATCTTTCCTTGAGCAAAGTAAAGCAATGTAATTGATGCTCAATGATTTATTGATGATGGTAATGTTATTTACTGTAGCCTGACTCACAGAGAAAGGGAAAGATAAGAATCAACAGATCAATATGGAATCAATGGTACCTAATCATATCTGAATTTAAAAAGTGCTATTTAAATCTTCATATATATATAGGAAAATGTTTCAAATCTTTCAAAATGACTAATGGGCTGAAATAAGAATTTTCCCTATATAGAGCTCTATTTCTAACTAGATACAGAAATAGATAAGAGACAAAATTCCTGTTTTTTTTTAAAGAATAAAAACTGATAAATGAGACAAAAGCTAAAGGGGAACAGGTTGGAAAACAGAAAAGAGGATTTATTAATGCCACTGGCCTCATATCATGTTTAGCTATTTGCGAAGAAGATTATGCAACAAGACAATATTTTTGGCATGACTTTTGTGTACTAGAGGCATCCTATTATGCAGTTTGTTGGCCCAGTTATAGGAAGTATCTTTTCCTCAATCTGGATTAGGAAGGATGTCCCAATTGTCTTGGTACAGCTACTAAATAATAATAAATTAATAATAAGCTATCAAAACTTAGAACTGCTCCGAGACTCTTGGACTCTCCCGTATAAAAATCTAAGTACCTTTTATTATTATTATTTTATTTATTATCAAAGTATTTAATATTATTAAATGCTATTATTGTACTCTGAACCCAACCCCATTCTCTCTTGAGCTCACCAGCTTACTTTTGGGCCTTTCTAACTGGGTATTCCACAGATATTTCAAATTCAGTATTTCCAAAGCGGAAGCTATCATCTTCACTCCCTAACTCAGCCCTCTTCCATCTTTGTCAGTGGCTCTATCACCATTCTAGTCCCCCAGGTCTGCAACCCGGGAGTTAGTGCCTCATTTCCCCACTGCCTACCATCTAAATTGTTATGTAACCTTGTTGAGTCTACATTCAAAACATCTTCCTCTTCAGTTCCTCTGTCTTTCTGTCTGTCTTTCTCTTCACACACACAGATTAATAATATATATGTAATATATAAATATATAATTAAATAATATTAAATTTATATAATATTTATACATATATGTAATATATAAAACTACCCTGAGTTCATACCCTCACCACCCATTGCCTGGATTGTTTTATTAATCTTCTAACTGATCTTCTTGTCTCAATTCTTGCTCCTTTCCAATTCGCCTGCCATACAACTACCAATATGATATTATCAAAGCACAAAATGCAAGTCTGATGGTGTTCCAAGCTTTCGCAAAGAACTCCCATGGTTCCCTCTTGACTAACATAAAGTACTATTTGACATTTAAAGCACTTCATAATTGCTCTGATCTGGTTCTCTAGGCTTTTTTTACACATTGCTCTCCTTATATCTTTTGGTCTGGTCCAACTAGTACACTTGCTGGTCTTTACAAATAACATTATGTTGCCTGTCTCCATATCTTTCCAAGGTAGTCCCCTAGGCCTGGGATACATATCCTTCTCATTTCACCTCTCAAAATTCTTAGTACTCCCTGCCTATGCTTGATTTTTTTTTCTTTTTCTAATTAAAGAGGCCATCCCTTGGCTTACTTCTTAAAGAGGCCTATTCATTGAATGGACATTACCTCACTGTAAGTGAGTACCTGAAAAGGCCTTAGCCTAAAAGGCCAGGATCTACCATTGCATCCTGGGTCCCCTCCAGTCATCCTGATGACTATCAGATCACTGGGTCTCAATGACTCTGGAGAAGAAAGTGAGGCTGGTGACCTTGCATAGCCCTCCCTAACTCAAATCAAAGTTAACTTCAAGTCATGTCATCATTTTCCTGATGCCACGGTCCTCTTCAAGAACAAAGGACAAACACTAGGTTCTTTTAAAGCTCAAGTCAAGGGTATCCAAGGGCGTTTTTCTGATTCCCTCCACTTGCCACTTCTTTCCCCTTCCCCCTCAATATTCTTTCATCCTACTCTGAATTGTTCTTCCCATCATCTCTATTATAGGATTGGTCCATATCTGACTACTTAGAACAAGAGCAAGTTCCTTCCTTCCCAGTACCCCTCATGGAACCCCCATAATGCTCACTGTCTCTCTTTATTCTTTCTTGGTCATAATTCAGGTTCTTTGATTTTAAACAAAGGGTGCAAACTTTCCCTCACATTAGAAACAATGAAAAGTACATAGAGGAGGAAGATGAAACAGATGGGTCACTCTCACTTATGTCTCCCTTCCCCACCCCATTCCCCATATACACATATTTGTATATTTTGTGTATATTTGGTGCTTACTTATGCGAATAAATATTTTTCCCCAATGGAATGCAAGTCAATGGAGAACTATAACTGTTTGATTTTTGCCCTCGTACTTCTAAAGCCTAACAATATCCCTGGTTATAGTAGAATCATATAAAATGTTTGTTTATTGATTGATTTATTATTACTATAGACTTGCTGGTTTCCTCAACAGCAAGAGAAGCAGTAGCAATAGATTCTCCTAAATTCTGCACACCCAGCTACTCTTGCTGCTTATGCTATAGGGTAAAGCCAACAGATCTATCCTGTTTGCATTTTCAAGCAACTATCTCCTTTGCTGACTGAAGGAAACCATAACATCTGATCAATCAGGCTGGTCCTTGACAGTTAGCCCTGGATTTTCACAGTGTTGCTGCCCTTGCGGCCATTCCGTATGGCCAGCACAAGTTTTCCCACTGATACAGCTGTAAATAAGAGCCTATCTGATATATGAGATACAGGGCTGTACCCTGTTCTGGGATTCTAGCCAGAAGATGTTAGCTGCCTTTTTTGTATAATTATACATTTCTGATACTATTCTTTGGGTACTGGAATCAAGGGCATGATTATCTTCAAGACCTACTTGACCTCACTGTCTGGCATCTTGAAACTGAACAAAGCTGTATTAGAAAACTTAGTAACCTATACTTATCTTCTTTGTTTCATTACTCTATAAAAACCTTGCTTATGGTATTAATAAATGGATTGATTGCATTGATTAATCTTGCCTGGACCACATTTTTTCACACTTCCATGATGTTATGTGTCAATTGAGAGCTGGCATAAGAAACTATTTAGAGTTGACACTACAGCTGACAAGGGTCTTTTAGAGATAGAGGTCTACCTGTAAAGCCCATAGTCTTTACCTCCTTACATTTAGTCCCTGAAGATGAAAAGGATATCTAATAGTGAGTAGTGGGAGGAGCTTTGTAGGAGTTCCTCTTTTTGAAGTCACTTTGTCTAGTGGCTTGGGGAACCAGGTTATAATCATAGATAAATAAACCTAGAGCTGTTGCTTAAAGGGTCAGAAATAGTTCCATGCAGTTAGGTGAAACAACAGGAAAGTAGACAAGGAAGGTAGACATGGCTGATGGATGCTACCAAATGATAAGATTTCCAAGCTTTATAACCAAGACAGGTTAACCCAAGAGTAGAATGAATATGTGTATATGGGGAATGGGGTGGGGAGGGGAGAATAAGTGAGAGTGACCCATCTGTTTCATCTTCCTCCTCTATGTAATTTTCATTATTTCTAATGTGAAGGAAAGTTTGCACCCTTTGTTTAAAATAAAAAAATCTGAATCATGACCCAGAGTCCAAGAAAGAGTAGAGAGAGAGAGACAGTGAGATGGGAGTTCCATGAGTGCATTGGGAAGGAGGAAACTTGCTCTTGTTCTAAGTAGTTAGATATGGACTAATCCTATGATAGAGATGATGGGAAGAACAATTCACAGTAGGATGAAAGAATATTTCAGCAAAGGATGGGGGAGAGAGTGAAAGTGAAGAAAGTACTATCTTTTTCAACACTTTGATATGCAGGGAAGAGTACTGTAAAGAGAAAAAGGGAGGAAAAAAATTTTGTCCCCAAAGTACATTTCCCTGGCATCCCCATATTCTT
>CM053597.1:78761897-78785332 GCA_028646575.1 Pseudocheirus occidentalis
GCTATCTGCAGGCCGAGGGCTCTGAAGCAGCCCAGTGGAGGCTGCTGCTGCTTTCAGCCATTCCTGATGCCACAGACGCCTCCCACTGCTTCCTTGCCCTGGGAGCAGTTTGGCCGGACCCGCTCTTCTCCTCCCGAGTTAGCAAAATCCACTGACCTTTCTCTTAGCCTGTTTTTCTACTGGCCTGATGTGGTAACTGTGCCTCCAGTGCAGCCGATCTGCTCTCCTATAGACGCGGCTCCCTACCCGATGCCCTGGGGCCTGAGCTGGGCAGGGTTTCAGACGCGGCTCCCAGACTGCTGTGAAGAGCCCCACCTGCTGAGCCACCTGTAGCAACAGATGTACTTTCTGTCTTTTGGAGAGTTTTGGAGTTTGAAAATCTGTTTAGAATCCCATTTTATGAGTTTTTAGCATGTTTTGTGGGAGCTGCGGTGCTTTGCTGCTTCTATGCCGCCATCTTGACTCCACCCCCAAACCTTTTTTCTTGACATCAAAATATCTCTCTTCATTAAAATATCTTGAAACCTCTTTAATGCAAATTTTTATGCCAAATGAAAATTCTAAGAGAGAAGCATCATATATCTTAGCTGACATTTAGCCTTCTCATGTCTCTTTAGATGTGACCTCCTAAACTCAATTTTGACTCTTCTTTTCTCTACCCTAACATGTACCTTCGTAGATACTCCTGTGAAGCTTGCCCTTTACTTTCTGAACTTATTTAGTGTCAGAACCTCTCAGAGTATGTCTTTCAGCTGCCAGTTTTAACTATCTTCCATGTAGATTTTCTCTGCATCTGTTCCCTCTACAAGTCATAGGGGTCATCTCCCTAACTCTCACTCTTTTTTAGTTGAACTTGGAAGACCCTTCCTCTGTAGCAGTCTGGAGAACCTAGCAAGCATAAACCACTGAGGAAGATGGGACTTATTTGCAAAAGATGGTCTCTTTCACTACTTAGGTTTATATTCCTAGAATTGTTTCTTATTCTGGCACATTCTCTTCAACTCTGTGAAAATAGTGTTTATTCCCCAATATATAAAATTTACCCAGATTGCTCATATTGCAATGCTTTTCCCAGTGGATTATTTTTTATCATTGCAAAGTGATTGGCCTAACTTTTAAAAATCCAACTTAAGGTTCTTGGACCTTTACAAAAGGTCCAAGGCGATTGTCACCGTTTGGGCATTACATAATGTCTAGTCCAGGGGTGGAGAACCTGCAGCCTCAAGGCCACACATGGCCTTCTAAGTCCCCAAGTGCTTTCACACTTCACAGAACAAATCCTGTTAATGAAAGGAATTGTTCTGTAAAACTGGGACTCAAAAGGCGGTACTCAAGGACCAGAAGGCCATATGTGGCCTCAAGGCTGCAGGTTCTCCACCCCTGTCAGTATGGACCTACGCCTGGCAATTTTGATGAATCTTTATACATTACAGTGATCAGAAATCCTAGGCCTTTGGTATTGTCTGTGTGGTTGATGCTATACAAATCCTCACCTTGTAATCCTTAACTAATAAAGGATATTGCCACAATAAAAGACCTGCTATAAATATTTTGTACATGTAGATTCTTTTCCTTTTTCTTTGATCTTTTTGGGATATCTAGTGGTATTTCTGGGTCAAAGGGTATGCATCATATTTTAGCCCTTTAGGCATAGTTCAAAATTGTTCTTGAGAATGAGTGGACTAGTTCATAAATCCAACAATAAATAGTTCATTGTTCATTAGTCTACTGTTTTCCCATACCCCCTCCAGCATTTATCATTTCTGATAGGTGTAAAGTGGTACCTCAGAGTTGTTTTAATTTGTTTTTCTCTAATCAATAGTGATTTAGGGCATTTTTATATGACTCTACATAGCTTTGATTTCTTCTTCAGAAAACTGTCTATTCATATCCTTTGACCATTTATCAATTGGAAAATGGCTCTTATTTTTACAAATTTAAATTATTTTTATAATTTTATAGTTTAAAATTACACACTCACACACACACACGGAATTTGCTGGAAAAATTCTTGATTTTGCTTCATCATCCATAATTTTTCTTTTCTTTTTTTTTTTTTTAGCAAAATGTAGTTTCCCTGATTTTCTCTTTCAAGACCAATATAAACTTCAAGAATTTATAGTCATTAATTGCCTATATCAGAAATTTTGGCACTGCATATTCTGTAGAGGTCATCACAAAATAAACTGTTTTACTTACTGGTTGGAAGTTAAGTCTTCAGACTTTTTTTTTTCATGTTAGTAGTTGCCATAAAAAAATACTCTGTCAAACTCCTTGAGAGGGTCTTTAAATGTATAGCTATTGTTCTACCCACCTTAATAGAACATTATTAGAACTTTGGCCGCCAGTTTCAACTTCTTATTTTACCAGTTACCTTCTCTTATCAATTTGTCTAATTACCTTGTTTTACCAACTACCTTGTCTTTCTCATTGAGTTAGTCTCTTTGCCTTAAGTCTTTTTTCTTTGGTTCTTTCCTTTCTTTAAATAATTCTTCTTTTTCAACTCAAGTCCCTATATGCCTTTAGACTTAGCCCTTCTTATCCTTAATCTTGAGTTCTTTCCCTCATTTTCTTCCTTCAATTTCAACTCAATTTATCTCAAATTTTCTCCTCAAATTCAATTGAAGGCCCTCTTTATAATTCCTTCTCATTCTTTTATTCCTATTCATTCAGTTTGGTTCCTTCTCCAGCACCATCTACCGTATAACTTTCTATTAGTTGTATATACTGATGCTTATAAAAGTATACATAGATATATGCAAAAATTAAAATCTACACTGTAGCTTTATAGTATAGAATAAAAACACTCTAAATGAATGCATGCTTTTTTTTTTCCTAATGTAAACACAGTCCATATTTAAGGTCGTTAGTAAGCATTGTTGAGGGAATGTTAGTAAGGATTGTTAAGGGAATTTGTAGTTAGCACAGGCAGCTTCTTGGCTCTCTTATAGTACTATACTACAGAATGAAACATGCATTCTAGGACATGGGGGGATTTGTTTTGCAAGACTATGTTAATTTCTTACAAATTTCTTACAATTTATTTTTCTTTTTTGTTTCCCAATGGGGGAAAGTAAGGGGAGAAGGCAGGAAGGAGAGAACATACAATTTTGCTAATTAACTTTTTTTTTTTAATGAGTAGAGAGAAACAATGGCATGCTTCTAAGATAGGCATTTCTCTATATTAAACAGAAGTTGGCTATGTATTTACCCATATGTAAGTATAAGTAACCACATGGCAGAAAATAATTACACTGTAGAGAGAAATTAAGGGTAGGCATAAAAAGTCTTGTCAGTGTCCCCAGATGCTGATGATTTCCTGAAACTGGTCTATGCAATTCCAGAACTGTGAAAGACATTCCTAATTCTATTTATTAAATAGAAGACTGGTGAAGGCTTGAGGGGGGCTTATAGCTCCAGATTGTATTGACTACAGTTTTCCCTCCACACACTCCCACCTCATGTGTAGTGTGACTAGTTTCTGCCTCAAAAACAACTTGTGGAGGGATGATCTTGCCTGTTTGTATCCTTGGAGACTAGAGACTTCAGAAGAGCTTCTGATTCTCCTAGGACTGCAGGAAGGAGTTGCTAATTTGCCCCAAAGTCAGAGAGATGACTTTGGTAAGCTACTTATGAGAACAATTAGAAAAACCCAGGTTCTGTGAGCAGATACTAAATTAAGAGCTTATTTTGAGACATTGTGTTACCACTCTGATAGAGTACTGTAGTTTAGAAGAAAGTGCATTTGCTGACAGACATTAAGGAAAATAACTATGTTTCTCCCCTCCATATTTTCCTTAATTCCTGTCAGTTTCCATTTCAGAAATTTAATACTAGAAAATATTAGAGTAAAAATACAATGCTTGCTTTTAGCTAGTTTGGAATCTCTTCTTTCGCATTAAAGCCTTTTCATTTCCAGAGAGATTCACTAAATGAAAGTTGTTGGTAACAAGAAAGTACATAAACAATTACTTAATACCCCCCCCTTTTTTTTACAATTATTTGGCATGATTTTTGCCCTTTATCCCTCCCCCAAAGGCCACTACTCTAATAAGATTCTAACCTATAAAACAACAGAATTCAGGTTTTGATTCAGGTGTCAAAAACCTAAAGAAGTAAAAGAAGTGTCCGGAAAACTTAGCCCCAAAGATTATGTGGGAATGAAAGACAACTCCAGTGCAGGTCATTATTTTAATTTCCCTATCCCAGAGCCACAGAAGCCCACCCATCAGAGTGATTGTTCTCTTAGTGAATCAGAAATAGGAATGGGAGGTATAGACATGTTTTACCTCTGGCATCCATTTTGAATATTAAGATCTTACTTCTGTAAATTTTTTTTTTGGTTCCCTCCTTCTGTTTGCTTTAGATAATTAAGAGAGAACTCTATCAATGTAGTTATGGAACAGAATATAATGAATTGTATTTCTGTGTGTAGTCAAGGTTTCCCCATCAGTTATCATGAAAATTTAGCAGAAACACAATAGAATAGGCAGACTTTATTAAATATCCTTGAGGCTTGTGATATGAGCTTATGTTAGATTTTGTGCCCGCATCATCTACCTTTGATACATAACTTGACTTCATGTCTTGCAATAATGAAGATAACCACTTCTACTTCTCCTTCTTTTAAAAAATTGCTATTTTGGGACTTGTTGAAGAGCCAATTAATCTCAACCAGTAAGCCAGTGATTGTTTTAGAAAAGACTGGGAAATGAATAATATTCATTTTCTAACAGCTGTTTAAAAAGATATACACCTTTAGGAACAATGACATAGCCTAATCTCATTGAAAGAAAATCTCATATTCTATTATTCTAAATACTGTGTTCATCACATTTTTATATCATTTAAATGATAAAATATGCCTTGGAGGAAAACTAAGTTTTCTCGTCAAACAAGTCAGAGTAGGCTTTTGAAACATACGGTTATGTTCATATTTTCCACATAAATTTATTATGAATAATGATTCATTTACTTTGGAATTAAGGAACTATAATGCAGCTCCATTCATCTTCCTGGCTAATATTCTCTTTCTCAGTCCCCAGGCTGAAAGGAGCTCACTTCTAACAAAAAGAAAAAAAATGTATTTGGTAACCCCTGAAAGCTTCTGAAATTGTGTAAAATAAATTCACCATGCCTGCAAAACTGCAGAAAGAGGATGTATAAATATATATTTTGTAGATAAACACTTATTTCTTTTTCATCTAAGTAACGAATGGGCAAATTCCACCCAAAAGGACTAGATATGGTACTCAGCTTAATCTCATCAGACATAGTCTGTCAGCCCTACCTACCTTAAGATACAAGTGTATTAACAAACCTTAAGGTGAATACTGATCATAGCATGTTACTCCTCTCTCCTGCTCCTCCCAGGCTCCTCAGGTGAGCATTTCACTCTGCAACAATATTCACTGAAAGCTAATGAAATCTTTGAAGGATAATCTGATTGAAGAGAGGACATTCCTAGAAGTTGCCTGCGTGAGACGGTTGTGAGGATCTTGAAATCAGTCTGCTCTTACTTTTATTTTTCCAATTTATTTATTTATTTTTAGTTTTCAACATGCATTTCCACAAGATTTTGATTTACAAATTTTCTCCTCATCCTTTCCCTACTCCCCACCCCAAGACAGCAAGCTTACTGAATACCCTTTCCCCCAATATGTTCTCTCTTATATCCTCTCCCATCCCCGCCCCCCAACTTTCTAGTAGGGTAATATGGATTTCTTTACCCCAGTGCCTGGATATCTTATTTCCAAGCTGCATGTAAAATAACAATTTTTTAAAATTAACATTTGTTTTTAAAACTTTAATTTTCAGATTCTTTCCCTTCTTCCATCCTCACCTACTCCCACTGGGAAGACAAGCAATTCAATGTGTGTTGTACGTGTGTTGTTACACAAAACATTTCCATAGTGGATATTTTGTGAAAGACTTGACTGTATTTCCCTCTATCCTATCCCACTTATTTATTTTCTACATTGACCCTGTCCCTTTTCAAAAGTGTTTGATTCTAACTACCCTCTCCCCCAATCTGCCCTCCCTTCTATCATTCCCCCTAATATGGTAAGATACCTAAAAGAGCATATATGCTATTTCCTCCTAAAGCCAAATTCAATGAGAGTAAGGTTGATCATTCCCTTTCACCTTCCTGCTCTTCCCCTCCATTGTAGTAGTTCTCTCTTGCCTTTTTAATATGAGATAATTTACCCTATTCTAGCTCTCCCTTCCTCCTTCTCCCAATATATTCCTCTCACCTCTTAATTTTACTTTTTAGCTATCATGCCTTCGTAATTCACCTCATCCTGTCCCATCTATCTATGTATACATGGACACACACACACACACATATACACACACTTATACCCTTTTATACATACATATATATTCCCTTCAATTTTCCTCATATTGAGAAGAGTCTCATGAGTTACAATGATTGTTTTTTCCAAGTAGTAATGTAAATAGTTCAACTTTAATAAGTTCCTTATCATTTCTTTTTCCTGTTTATCTTCTCATGCTTTTCTTGATTCTTGTATTTGAAAGTGAATTTTTCTGTTCAACTCTGGTATTTTTCATCACAAATGCTTGAAAGTCCTCTATTTCATTGAAAGACCATATTTTCCCCTGAAGCATTGTACTCAGTTTTGCTGGGTAGGTGATTCTTGGTTTTAACCCTAGCTCCTTTGACCTCCAGAATATCATGTTCTAAGCCCTTCAATCCCTTAATGAGGAAGCTGCAAGATCTTGTGTTATCCTGATTGTATTTCCACAGTTCTCAAATTGTTTCTTCTTGGCTGCTTATGATATTTTCTCCTTGACCTGGGACATCTGGCTATGATATTACTAGGTGTTTTCTTTTCAGGATCTTTTTCAAGAGGCACTTGGTGAATTCTTTCAATTTCTATTTTGCCTCTGGTTCTAGAATGTCAGGGAAATTTTCCTAGAGAATTTCTTGAAGGATGATTTCTAGGCTCTTTTTTTTTTAACATGGCTTGTTATGGGAATCTGAAGATCTTCCCTGCCCCTAGGCCCTTTGATAGGCTTAAGTGACTCTGAGAACCTTCCCTGATTTGAAAATATGCTCTGTCCCCTAATAGGCTGAATGTGGTCACATGGAGCCTGTAGTGGGAAGCTTGTTCTTCAGGAACACCCACACTTTATTGCTTTGTGATTGGGCAGTGGGTCAAGAGCTTTATGACATTCTCTGATTGAGGAGAAGGCTATATATATCCTTATGTGAGTTTTTGCTTTGGGGCACCATTTGGAAAGAGTTGTGTGATTTGGCCAGATGAGACTCTGGGAAGCCATTGAGTCCCCCAGCTTTGAAAACCCAGATGTTGATGCTTCCCTCTCTGGTAACTAACTAGGTATGAATGTAATGGTCAGATGGCTGTAAGCCCATCTGCCAATCTGTTTCTTTGTCTGCTTGTAACTTCTGTTTGTATTCTCTGAAGTTCAAGGTGTTGACTCTTTACCCTGAACTAAGTAAATGATATATGTTTGATTGATTAAAGTAAGGTTGTTAACCTGTTTTGAATAGTGTATATGTTAGGGTGCTTGCTGATGCATGGCTTTCAGGTAGTCCAATAATTTTAAAATTATCTCTCCTGGATCTATTTTACAGGTCAGTGGTTTTCCCAGTGAGATATTTCACTTTGCCTTCTATTTTTCATTTGTTTAAATCTTTTTTATAGTTTCTTAATTTCTCATAAAGTCATTGGTTTCTCTTTGCTCCAGTCTAATTTGGAAGGGATTATTTTCTTCAACAAGTTTTTGAAATTCCTTTCCTATTTGACCAACTTAGCTTTTTAAGGCGTTCTTCTCCTCCTTGGCTTTTTCGGCCACTTTTACCATTTGAGTTAGTCTATTTTTTAAAGTGTTATTTTCTTCAGCCAGGCTGTTGACTTGCTTTTCATCATTTTCTTGCATTCTTCTCATTTCTCTAACCAATTTTTCTTCCACTTCTCTTATTTGATTTTCAAAATCCTTCTTGGGCTCCTCAATGGCTTATAACTAGTTCATATTTTTTCTTTTTTATTAGCTCTTTTTTTTTTGGAGGGCAATTGGACTTGCCCAAAGTCACATAGCTAGTTTTTGTGTCAAGTGTCTGAGGCCAAATTTGAACTCAGGTGTACCTGACTCCAGGGCTGGTACACTGTGCCACCTAGCTGACCCCATATTTTCCTTTGAGGCTTTTATTGCATAAATGTTGCCTTTGTTGTCTTCTTCTGTTTCCATATTTTGATCCTTTCTGTTCCCAAAAAAGGATTCTATAGTCTGATTGTACTTCCTCGGTTTGCTTATCTTCCCAACCAGTGACTTGAGTTTTGAGCTCTTTGCCATGGTAGAACTCTGCTTCCAGAGTGGAGGGAGCTGTGTCCCAAATTGCTGGGGTTTTCACAGTAGTCAGAGCTATGAGGAGGGCACCCTCTCTACAGCTACCACAAGCTCTGGCATACTAGCATTCCTTACCCTACAACCACCACCCAAGACCACCCAGATCCAAGCAGGTCAAATCAAGGGTGATTACCCTCTGAATGGTCACTTGGTCCCCCTACAATCTGCAGGCTAGGAGCTCCAGAGGCAGCCATACATGCCACCATGCACCTCTCATCCCAGGGGCAGGGGCCTGACTGTGCAGTACTGTCACCCAGTTCCAACAGGGTTCCCCACTGACCTTTTACTTTCTCTTTAGTGTTTATGGGTTGAGAAGTTTGGAAACTGCCACAGCTGCTGGTGATTCATTCTCCTGAAATCTGCTTCAGTCTGTCTGTGCTCCTGGGCGGGCCACCCCAGGTCTGGGCCAGTGCAGCTCACATAGGACTGCACTTGGCTCCCAGCACAGTGCAATAAACCCTTTTTGTCCACCTGCTAGGCTGCCTTCAGAGGGAGATTTGATTCTTTCTTTTACTTTGTTGGTTCTGTAGCTCTAAATTTGTTTAGAGTCATTTTTCACAGGTATTGGAGGTGGTTGGAGTAGGGCTCAAGCAAGTTCTTGCTTTTACTATGCCATCTTGGCTCTTCCTCTCCATCCCCCGCCCCTTCCCCCCAGTCTCCTCTTTCCAAGGAAAGTTGCTTGATGGAATCTTAGGTTCTTGAAAGCATCTTTAGCAGGTATTTTAAATACTAAAACCAGAGTGAATAAATGTTTTCTTTGAAAGTCACAGTTATTTAAAACTCATACAAGTGAAAAAAAGCTATTATTCTTGGGAGTAAGATGTGAAAAGAGATTAGCAAGTTCTTTTTTACTTTTTCCTTGTGAATCACTAATTACAGCTGTGTATACCACTTAACCTTGAAGTTCTTCACTCCTTATACAACTGAGAAAAGTCTAAAATGATGAGATTTCCTGGAATTTTTAGAAAGTATCTTTTTGGAGCAGAAGAGAATTTAGGGAAACAAGTTAAAAGGTATGCATTAAAACTATTATATTCATTTTAAAATGCTTAAACAATATTGTTTAACAAATGTTGTAGCACTCCTTTCATGTGATGGGTAGTTTGATTTGCTGATAATGTTATATATGTAAACATATAACATTCATATAACTATACATTTTTACCTAAAGACCTTTTTCTTAGTGAAATTCGTACTGTGTGTTTTCAATGCTATTAAAATCAAACTAAAAAAAAAAGAATCGGAAAAGAAATAGTTTACTCTCTTTTATATTTATAGTTCTATTTTTCTTTTACCAATAAGCATTCTTTGGTGATCATAGTTTAAAAATGGAAAAGAGACATTATTTAGCCTAATCCTTTCATTTTATAGATAATTTCTCTAGGCTCCAGATTCATTAAGTGGCTTGCCCCAAAAGAATATGTAGGGAAGCCAAATTTTACACTTCTTGACTCCAGATCTAGAACTCTTGCCTATAAGATCTTGTGCTAGGCTTGCTCTCTTTAACCTTTCCCATCTACTTCTATTAATCCATCTTCTATATGGATGACTCCATTCCAGCATATTGAGGATCTTATTTTTAATTACTATTACAGCGGATGTCCTTTGTGTCTTTACTCACATTGTTTCAGTTCCTTGGAATGTTATATTTCCAATCTTCAACTATAGAAATCATATGCCAACGCAAAAGCCACCCGCTCCATGAGTCTATCGCATACTGTCTTTTATTAGTTTGTTTATTTTTTAAATTTTGTGTATGTGGAAGTATTTGTGTAAAGCACTTTACAAATCTCAAAGTGTCATAAATATGTTCATTATTATTATTTTGATATGTCAAGATCTGTGGTTTCACTACTCCACCAAATTGTCTTATTGAATACCTATGCCTGCCCATTCTGAGTGAACCTTCTTTTTGAGTTCATTTAAATCTACCATAGGGTATCAATCCAAAGGGTTGGGGGACCTTCCTCAACACAACTTGCTATTTTGTGGAGGCATGCTGTCCATTTTTTAGATTAAGGTTGGCTTGTACTTTTCTCCCAGTCCTACATTTTTTCTGATGTTCTTTACACATCTCACAGGCAATTTATTTGTCTCTCCATTGACTTTTCACATCTCCTGAGAATAACATTCTGTGACTTGCAGCCATATGCCATCACTGGAAGAATATAATTGTTAACACTACAATAATCATTGCTAATTTTTCATGAGGTACTTAAAAAGATTATCATGATCCTTTGATCTTTTTTTTTTAGCAGCCACAATACTTAGTACAACCTCATGTACCTTGATGCTCAATAAATATTTGTTGAATGAATCGATAAACTAATATAATGGGAAATTCAAGGACAGATATGTTCTACCATATTCCTTAACAGGGCATTCAATAAAAATAGTACGCATTCAATAAATAAATAATTGCAGAGTTATACTGATGTTAAAAATGGTGAAATACAAATACAGTGAGTTTAATCATTCAAAAAATCTGCTAATTTCTATTTGTCTATTTAATATTTTCTTAGGAAGAAATTGACTTCATTTCAGGATTAAAAGATTATTGATACATTTTTCTCAAGTAGGAAATAATGACTAACAAAATGACCATCACATTTAGTTTTCAAAAGTTAGTACCAAATAGGATAATCATGCTGCTTTGAGCATTTTTGGAAACTGCATATCACTGACTATTCAGATTTCTTAGCTGAGACCTATGATTCCAGTTGTTGAAATTTTCCAAGTTTAAATTCTCTTTGAAGATAAAAATAGACATCTTGAAATGAAATGGGAATGACTATTTTGCAATATATTTCAGACACTCTAAAACCCTGTGCTGATTTTTTTTTTACATAAGGTTTTTATACCTGAATATAAATATTTGGATTATATTCTAATTTTGGCTGTTCCAATGCCAAAAGACTTTTGCTGGTGAAAACATTATTGAATATTATTTAAATTCAATTGGTATGGATTACATATAAACAAAAAATCCCTTAACAATCTTTACTTTTTAGTATGTTGTACCCTTTGGGGAGGGTGTTAAGCCAGGTATTTTAGTAAATACCTGTAATGATTTTCAACTTGACATTTACACTTGACTTAAACTTCATTTCCTTTGATGGCTGGGAGAAACAATTTGATAGGAAGCAGCTTCATTGTGGATCCCACTCAAGGATGTTTAGTTACTTAAATTTTCCAAAGGAACTTACTATAAAATTATATCATTTATTTTTTTAAAGCTTACTTTTCAGTCATTTCCTTCTATGTGTTTATAGATGACAGTTATTTGCCTCTTTGCTTATACATCAGTAGGCAATGAAGCTGTTGTACTGTATCACTTGAATATCCTCTCCTACCGTAATTTTACATTACTACAGGTCCTGAGAAATGGAGTTCATTTTGAAACAATGGAAATTGTAGGGCATGGGTTCAAATCCTTGCTTTGTCATTTCTACATTTCTACTTATACCTTTCTACTTGTATAACCGTAAGCATATCAGTTAATGTTAAAGCTTACAATCCAGAGATGATAGTTGCTCCAAGCACATCGATTTTCCTAAATCATGTTGCTCTCTAACTAGTGTCTTATTTCCCCCAAAGACACAGAGTATTTTGGTGGAAGATTGTGACCCTAAGTTATGTGGAAGCTGTCATGTGTTAATCATTCCTGCATCTGGATGTTTTTATCTACTGATTATCTTTTCCTTTCACATTATTATTAAATCGTTTTTAAGATCCAAAGGTCATTGTTCCAAAGTAGTAGCTAGCATTTTAAAAAATATATATAAATAGAAGTCTATCAGTGGATTCTTCAGAATTAAAGTGATAAGAGTAGGATAGGGAGAGAAGTATATTTCTTTATAACAGGGTCACCCCTAGGACTCTGAAATAGTTGAATTACAGCTTAATGGGAGCCTAGACTTGCCTGTGTAAGAGCAGGGTGAGGTAAGTATGTCAGCCCAGAAAGCAAGATTGGGGACTGGGTCATATATTCATACCACATTGATAAGTCGACACTATGATGTAATTTCTAAAAACAAAAATAAAACAAAATACCAAACAATGTCATCTTAGAATTAATGAGTAGATATAGTATTCATTTTCAAGGTATGATAATTCTGTTCTACACTGAAGATGTATATATGGTCAGAACACATCTATAATATTTGCCACATTTTAAAAAAATATATAGACAAACTATAGTATATCCAAAAGAAGGTTCACTGTGATAGTGAGGCTTTTGGAAACATGATTGGAAACATACCAGAAGGAATTGGAAATACTTAGCTTTGAGAAGAAAATAATGAAGGTGATTTCATGAGATCACCAAACATCAAAATTACAAGGGACTTCAACAGTCACCTGGTGATTCTTTACCCTAGCATATCCTTGTGACTGTCTTCAAACCTTTTGAGGAGTGTCATCCAGGAAAAAGGAGTAAGCTTGTTCTGTGTTGCTCTGGAGGACATAACTAAGAACAATGAATAAGACTTACTGAGAAGATCAATAATAACAAATTCTTTCTAAATCAGAGCTTTTGAAAAATTGAACATGTTATCTTGTGAAGTAATAATGTGCCTGTCAATGCATGTAATCAAACAGCAGTTGGATAATTGGCAAGAGGGAAGTCTTGTTGAAGGAATTCCTACAATGAGTAGAAGGATGAATTATATCTCATATATATATATATATCCAAGGTCTCTCCTTACTCTACCATTCTATGATTCTTATGAAGCATTCCAGAGTTTGACTTGTATTTTATGTATTATTATGAATATTCCATCCTACTCAGTAACTAAGCAACATACCCCATTGAAAGTAAAATTAGTCACAGCAGGAAGTTTTCCAGGCCAGTAAAATAATTAGGGCTCTATCGCCATAACTTACAAAATTTTATGACCTGAAAGTGTTAATGTAGTTTCCTCACTTGCAGGATCAGGACAATTAAGATAGTTCCTATATGCATGAATAAGTCCATTTTGACTTTTTAATTTTCCTAGTATGAAAATGGATGGCTTCTTTTTATCCTTTTAAAAATGTAGCTATCCAGGATGCCAGATCGTAATAATGAAACATTAAGATTGAGAAGCACAATGATGCTAGACAATGGAATCAATAAAGATCTTACAGTTTTTTTATCACATTAAGTCATGGGGATGGGAAGCAGGGCAATGATTGCATCTGGGCCAGTATTTTGGCAATAGTTTACCAGAGTAGAATCTATAGAAGGCTCCATAATGCTCAGTATTTTTGTTATAAGAAATTAAATATTATGTTTCACAAAGTAAACTAATTGAAAACTTAAGAGATAAAAACCCTACAGATCTCAAGAGGGTAGAGACTCATTCAACATAGAAAAGTTGACATCCATATTTCATATCAAGCAGTTAGTGGATACTGAACTGAATATATTTTTATGAAAGTAATAAAATATTTCTTTATAAAAATACATTACACTGATCCATGATCATAGATGCTGCCAAGCAAGGGTCCCTTGCAAGTACCTTTGAATCTACCTATAAATTTCAGAACCTTACGTGGAGCCTTGCCACTCTGCTTGCCACTATTATACTAAAATTCCATTCTCCCCTCCACATTCTTCCTGTTTCAGTTTTGGTGGGTTTTTTTGTAGTATTTCCAGCAAGCAAGGTGGGTAAAGTTTCCTTCTTCTGTTGCTGTTTCAATCATCACATTAAATTTCTTCCTGCTTTACTCCATTGATCTCATCTTCAAGAGTTTTGATTTCCTATTTCTTATCATTGGGGAACTCCCTCCAAGGGCACAAATTATTTTGTCTTCAATACCACAGTTGATACTTTAAAAAGTTGTGTTGTCCCCTCCCCCCAAAAAATACACTTGTAAACCAATGGCCACATTAATGATGAGGCTCTTCTAATGTGGGTTGATTGCTGCACCAAAGGTATACAATCTGTTACCAGTGTTTTCCATTACTCAGATCCTTCTCTGCCAATAACTGCTTAAATGGAAATAGTTTTCAGAACACAGAGTTCCTTCTGTACCACAATAAGAGAGTGGAGTAAGACTTTACTGGAGCTTTGACCCCTGCACTAAGGGAAGTGAAAAGTAGATTTCTTAAAAAAAAAATTTAGAACTCTTAATGTTGAAACTCCATTGCGCGTACACACACAAATGTGTACACATATATGTATATATGTACACACATATGCATATATATTTTTTCTTGGCTTTGTCATTTTACCTTGAGTAAACCATTTAACTCCATAAAATATGATTATTAAATTTAGGTAAGAAATACATTGCTTTATTCATCTATACTTGGATCATGGATAGGGACACGATTATAGTTGCTCAGTTAATAAACATTAATAAAGCACTTAGTATCTGCCAGGCACTGTGTTAAGCTCTCAGGATACAAAAAGAGGCAAAGGCAATCCCTGCCTTCAAGAACCTCACAGTCTAATGGAAATCATCATCTGAAAATTTGATCTTTGGAGAGGTGGAGCCAAGATGTCAGAGTAAAGGAAGGAACTTGTCTGAGTTCTCAAACCCCTCCAAATACCTTTAAAAAAATGAATCTAAGCAAATTCTAGAGCAGCGGAACTCACAAAAAGATGGAATGAAACAAATTTCCAGTCCAGGACAGCTTAAGAGGCCAGCAAGTCTGTTGCACCTGGATGAGAAAGAAGCACAGTTTGGTACAAGCTGTGCCAGCACAGACAGGGCACCAGCAAACCTGGAGAAAGCCTTGAGAGTGACTGAATCAGCAGTGGCAGCAGCAGCAGCTGCTTCTGGGGCTCTCAGCCCACAGATAGTAAGGGGGTTAGACAACTGATCAGAAGGAGATTACAGGGTTCTTTATGCTAGCAAAATTTATGTTTTGCTCATACTCAGATCTGGGTCCCAGTCTTAGGTGATAGTCCTAGAGTGAGGAGGAGCACTAGCATAGTAGAGCTTATGGCCACAGTGAGGAGACTGACTTCCTTAAAGTTCCAAGGCAGGAAAGAGTGCTTGTGATCACTCACAGACCAGAGCACAGTCCAGAAGAGTAGTAAACACTTCTTCTCAGATCATACCACCTTGGAAGAACTGAAAACTTACAGGTCCTTAAAAGTATCTGTGAAAACAGCTGTAAAAAACAAACAAACAAACAAAAACACTTAATCCTGGGAGAGTACACCCTCCACCTTGGTAGCAGAGCCCTACTTTAACAAAGTTAAAAGTTAAGTAATAGGCTTGGAGAATGAGCAAATAACTCAGCAAAGGGGAAAAAAAATTCTGACTATAGAAAATTACTGTGAGGGGACAGCTAGGTGGCACAGTAAAAAGAGCACCAGCCCTGAAGTTAGGAGAACCTGAGTTCAAATCTGGTCTCAGACATTTAACACAAAACTAGCCATATGACCTTGGGCAAGTTGCTTAATCTCAATTGCCCTACCTTCCCCCCTCCAAAAAGCAAAAAAAAAAAAAAAGTGACTACAGTGACAAAGATGATCAAAACACACACTCAGAAGAAGACAACAGAGTCAAAACTCCTACATCCACAGCCTCCAAAAAAAGTATGAATTTGTCTTAGGTCATGGAAAGCTCAAGACAGATTTTGAATTCTCTCCTTTCTTTCTTCTGTTGTTTCCCTTCTCTGCACATGCATTTTAGAAAGCTGTTTTGTTGTTTGTTTGTTTTTCACCCTATTACATTTACCCTATGTGTAATGACTAACAAATCCTAGGCTTATTTTTCACTACTGCAGCTAAGTACAAGTAAGTACATAAATTGCTCTTCTGTTTTATACTTCAGCCCTAAAGGATTTAACTAAGAGATGTTGCCCTGATTATAAGACTTTGGTAGATAAAAGTATATTTTGATTTAACACATGAGGAAGATTTGGTTATACTCTCTTAGCAAATGAAAATCTTAGATTTTATATCAAGAAGACATTTCCATGTTCTTCAATCATTTCTGTGTATTTAGTATACAAATGAAGGAGGGTGTATTTCAATCAATGATTTTCCTGGATAATAGTAATATAAAAATAATCATAATTCATGATTTTGCTCATTATTTACCCCTGCTGTGAAAACCAAATGCCATCAATGTAGCTATTTCATATTCATTGTGGAAAACTGATTCTAATCAAATTTTCTAAAATTCTCCAGTTTATCATAATTAACTCAGTTTAGTGTCCAGGTCCCCTCTTCACCTGTGCTGTCATTTCCCCCCAGAAGTCTAGTTATATTTCAGAATGAAATCTACTACCTCATGGAAGTCCCAGTTTGATGCCTCATCATAATATGAAAATGAAGATTGTAAAATGAAGAAGCTCTGGTAGACTCTACTAAGTTATGAAGGCTTTGACTACAGCCTTGGTAATAGCTTATATGTCTGAGCAAAGGACCAGGACTACAAAGTTCCTACCTCATGTTTGAAGGCCAACTTAGCTAATTGTGGGAAGGCTTATCATTAGAATGTTGAGTATGAGGTAATTAGAGAGATAGTATATAACTTATGAAAGAAAGATTAAAAAAATAGTTCTTAATACTTTACAGCCCTTTCCATTTCTGCATTAATGACAAATTAGTGACAAATTGAAAACAAATGGGAAAATTGAGATGAAAACTAAGATCTTTCTTTAATGCTCAGGTAATATGGTGCCATAAAGTGTCATGTGGTGCCCTTCCCACTGCCTATAGAACTCCTGGGGTTGACCTGTACTTGTGTGTCCATCAGGTGCTTCCTGTCTAGTTCTTATATGGAGGAGTTAGACCCCTGCCAATGACCATGACTAAGAAAGCTGGGAATGGGAAGCTGCCACTCCCCTAGACCTGAGAGGAGTCCAGGGGCTATGATGGCAAGAGCTTTTACATCTACTACAATACAAAGAAGACCGACTGGATTGACCCTCAGGACAGGTTATCCAAAGTCTTCTCAATTATGAATTGTGTTGGAGATGAACAGTATGAAGATGGGAAGTAGCATTTGATCATCACACTGGTGTCTACTACCTTGACCACATCAGTAATACCACACAGATAGAAGATCTCAGAAAACAACGGAGGAAAATAAAAGAGAGTGCTGAATGGTGTACCTTATGGTGACCCAAAATGGGCTCAGCACACAGAAGGAACTGTACTACACAAAAGAGAAAAGATTTGTTCTGGCTGTGAATAAATAACTATAATTAAATGATACAATTACAAGGAGAAGTCAAGTTCTCACACAGGCATTCTCAAGGTCTTCATCCAGTGCTAAATATGACCCTGAAATTCTGAAGGCAGAGATCTCCATTAGGAGTTAAAAAAACTGAAGTGAAAACTCTCACAAATGAAGTGAGAATTATTGTACAAAGAAGTTTTCAAAACACTGCAACAAAGTACAGAAATGCAACAAAATCCAGAAAATGTCTGGAGACCATAGCAGGTATGAACTCAATGAGGTATTATGATTGAAACAAAGTCCTTACCTCAGGAGAGAGTGGGGTGGGGTGAAGGAAGAGGAGGAGGAGGAGGAGGAGAGAGAGAGAGCGAGAAAGAGAGAGAGAGAGAAGAAAGAGAGTGAGAGAGAGAGAGAGAGAGAGAGAGAGAGAGAGAGAGAAACAAGATCTAATATAGAATCTTGTTAAACTACAGGAGTGGTATCATTTGGACCAAAGCATTGGGAGATCTGAACCAGATTTAAGGGGTAACTCTGTGAACTCTCAATTCTGGAGTGAGAAGTTGGGTCAACTCAGTAGAAGAGGTCAGGTTAAGTCTATGATATGAAGAGGCAAAAAGAAATGTGGGCCATTTAAAAATGGAACTGTCCAAGTTAGACAATAAGCTCTGGCCTCAGGTCTTGGATGTCAAGAAGAAGAAACTGATGCTGATTAATGAAAGAGAATTTTTGAAAGAACTTCATTTTGTAACACCTTAAAAACATAGGGTGAGTTAAACTACCTGCAAGGCCAAAGGAAGTGTCTAAACCTGTGATTCTTAACCTTCCTAATGTCGCGACCCTTTAATACTCATATGTGGGTGTACCCACCTGGAGACAGATAGAGGAACAGTGTCTCAGTTCCTAAGACCATCAGAAAAATGTGTTTTCTGATGGTCTTAGGTTACCCCCAAAGGGGTTGCAACCCACAGGTTGAGAACCGCTGGTCTAGACAAAGAGCTACTGTCCATGAAAAACATATCCAGTTGAGCCCTAGCCCAAGGGGTTAAAAATTGGAAGAAAGAAAAAAAAAAGCACTGCTACAAAGAATCGAAGAAACTACAACTAATTGCTTATTTGCTTTTATAGATTAAAAGTCTCTCACCTTGTCCATGTCTTTGGGAAGCAGCTTGGGACCACTGGTATTCTGTCAAGGATCTCTGAATACCTCTAGCAGAGAGTCACTCAATTCCCTCAGTTCCACAGAGCTCTATTATAACAACCCAAGGAGATTAAATTCCAGACTTGGATTATTAATATAAACTAAAGTTTCTATTACAAGAAAAAAAGTGGCCATATTCTTTCTGTACCCATGATAACCATTCATGAAATTGAGGTGGTGAAGTCCCACAGTAAGCTTGACTACAGTGACTCATCTTGATTCTCAGAAGCAGGCAATGCTTCAAAATTGACTGAGTCACCCAAATCTGTGCTGTCCTTTTCTTCCAGATCCTCCCTGTCCTCCTTGGTTATCTTCCATAGTTATCCTCTAGTTCTGGAGGTACTTTTTTGATGCCTGCCCAGGATTCGCCTCTACACCAACTCACCACAGACTTTGGATACTTGTGAATTGACTAGCTATTTTGCAGACATTGGCCTTACCAAAAATTAGATGCTGCTAGACTCACATGCAAGAGTAGCATCACAGGCTCTTGGAGACAGTAAAGATGTTAACAAAGGTGTTAGGCAGTCTTTATCACTCTTAAGTATAGGAACTACAGGTATTGAAGAATAGTTCCCAAGGACAGTAGGCCAGAAGAAAAAACAGCTTGTGTGTCTGCTGCCATATCTGGTTAGTACATGGCTGAAAACAGTAGTGTCTATGAAGCATCAATAAAACAACCTGGTAAGATTGAAGAGTGAAGATGATGCTTTGATTCTAGAGACTGCACGAGTGCAGATAGGACTCAGATGTGATGTTAAGAGTTCTAATTTAATGGTGATTGTAGTATAACTCAGAAACCTTCATTTCCTCTATATCTCAGCACTCGAGTGTATTTTAGGATTATATGACTTCCCCCTTCAGCAAACTTCAGCTGTCCCTTTTGCATGAAAGTCCATTCTGATAATAAATTCATTTTGTTTAATGAAATATTCAGACTAGCTATTTCCTAGGAGCCATTGCAGCAGAAGACCTTAAAGGTGAATGATTATTCTGTCAGCAAAGACCAACAGAAAGAATGCTTGGCCAGAACTCAGATCAGTCTAGCAGATTTTCCCTGTTGCAGAAGATTTTTTTTTTCACTTTGAGGTACAACTTGCTACTTTGCAAACAAATTCCTTTCAGAAAAAAAAAATGAAGAAGAAAGTGAAGTTGGTTTTCACCAGAGCCAGCCTTCATTAGGCCCCTTACACGTGGATGCTGTGTCAGCTTTGCTAGAAAAAACATCAGCTGAGTCACAGCCAATAGAACAAGACTTGTCACAAGAAGGGGAGAAAGAGGAGGAAGAAGCAGGGCAACAAAAAGAATTGAGGAGTCTTGATGAATATTGGTTAAAAATGTTAGCAGAGACCTCCAGTGAGCTCATGGCCAAGGAAGAAGTGGAAGATAAACTGTCCAAGGGGAATAACTTTGCAGAAAACCCCAGAAAACCCCTAAATTGAGTGAGGACAAGAGCAGAACAATGACCTTAGTACTGGTATTGCTAGGTGAAAGGTGGTGCATGGTTTTATAGCCCTTTGGCTATAAATTGCTCTATAGAATGGCTGAATCAGTTCACAACTCCACCAGTAATGCATTAACGTCTCATTTTCTCCACATCCTGTCCACCATCCATCATTTCTGTCCTATTTGCCAATCTAATAGGCATGAGGCAAAACATCAGAATTGTTTCAATTTGCATTTCTCTGATCAATAGTGAGGGCATTCTTTTCATATGGCTATAGATAGCTCTGAGTATTTCATCTAAAAACTGTTCATATCTTTTCATCTTTTATCAATTGGGGAATGGTTCTTATTTTTATAAATTTGACTCTGGAAACTTCCTTCAATTTTTTTTCACAGTTGCTATTGCTAACTGTTTTTCCCTCCATCTTATTCCCTCCCTGTTTATTCTATTCTCTCTCCTTCCACACTTTCCCTCCTCAAAAGTGTTTTGCTTCTGACTACCACCTCCCCAAATCTTCCCTTTCTAACATTCTGCTTTCTCTTATACCCCTCCCTTCCTACTTTCCTGTAGGGTAAGATAGATTTCTATACCCAATTGTGTTACTTCCAAGTAAAATCATTGTTACATGCACCAGTAATGTTTTGCCATAAGCACCATTGTATTATTTTAAAATGTTTATTTCTCTTTTCCTTCCTTTCTCCCTCCCTCCCTCCCTTTCTTTCTTTCTTTCTTTCTTTCTTTCTTTCTTTCTTTCTTTCTTTCTACTTATTTACTTTGTTTATTTGAACCTTACCACCCCCACCATGGTGGCATACAATCAAGTATAGGATCTGCAAACACTTTCACATTGTACAATAATTTGGTTGTATAGAAGCGTTGTAACCAATGGAGTTAACAATGGGGGGAAAAAAGAAACAAAACCAAAAACAGAAAAGAACAATAGCATGTATATTGCTTCAGTCCCCACTTAAACTCTGGTCTTTCTAGATCTCTCCCTGAATGTAGATATCTCCTTCCATTCTGAGACTTGTATAGTTGTCTTTTAACTGTACATTGCTGAGAAGAGTCCAGTTTATCAAGGTTGGTCATCACACATATGATGTGTCTGTGATTGTGTACAAATTTTTCCTGGTTCTGCTCTTCTCACTTAACATCAGTTTGTATTAGCCTCTCCAGGTAATTATGAAGTCCTTCTCCTTCCCATTTCTTATAGCACAAAGTATTCCATTACATTCATATACCACAACTTGTTCAGCCATTTCCCAGTTGATGGGCATCCCCTAAAGCACCATTGTATTATTAATTAGAAGAATATGCTATGATCTTATTTCTGATGCCATTGAAATTAGTGAAGCAGAGAAAATTTACCAATTAAAATATGAGACAAAACACATGACCAAATACCAGGGTATATTTCTTGTTGGGATCTAAATTGTAACCCCAAAGAAGAGCAACATAGCAGAATTCAAGGATTTTTCTAGAATCCAGGTTATAATACTCATTTTAGGAGACAAACCAATGCTTCATGGGTAAGAATGTTTGGAAGCCTGTAGTGGTTTTTTGTTGTTGTTGTTTTGTTTGTTTGCTTTTATTTTTGTTTTATAATTTGGCAGAAATTAATCCTAAGTAGTTGTGTTGCTCTGTTGTTTTGTTGCTAGATCCTTGTGCTGAATACACAAGTATTCAGAAATAAATGTGAGTTTGGTGTTCACTACAATAAAACCTTTAATTTTGCTTAGCCATGCCCTTTTTTTGTATTCATTTATTTTTTTCTTGTTTACATCATTAATTTACATGAAATTTTGAGTTACAAATTTTCTCCCCATCTTTCCTCTATCCAACACCTCAAAACAGCCATCCAACTGTATTACCCCTCCCACAATCTGCTCTCTCCTATGTCCTACCCCTCAACCCTCTGACCTTTTGGTAGGACAGGATGGATCTCCCTATCACAGTGCCTGTATATCTTAATTCCCGGTTAGATGCAGATAATAATAATAATAATAATAATAATAATAATAATAATAATAATAATATACACATAAATATTTGAAAAATTTGATTATAGAACTTTAAGTTCTAGATTCTTTCCCTTCCTCCCTTGTCTCCCCCCCCCACTGGAACAACAATCAATTAAATACAGGCTGTACATGAGTAATTACACAAAACATCTCCACAGTGGGCATATTGTGATAGAGTGATTAAATGTCCCTCCTTCCTATTCCAACCCCCCTTGTTCTATTCTTTACTCTTTCCTTGTCCCTGTCCCTTATAGAAGTGTGTAATTCCAGCAACTCTCCCTCCATCCTCCCCTCCCCTCCTTCATCCTACCTCTCATCCCCATCTCCACTACTCTCCTGTGTGGCAAGACACCCAGTTTAGAGTTTATGTTATTCCTCCATAAGCCAAATTCAATGAGAGTAAGGTTGACCCTTTCCCTTTTGCCTTCCTGTACTTCCCCTCCATTGTAACAGTTATGCCTTGCTCCTTCTATATGAGATGATTAACCCCATTCTGTCTCTCCCTGTCTTCTCTCATTCTAATCCTCTCCCACCTCAGAATTTCAACTTTTAACATATCATTCCTTCCTATTCAATTGATCCTGTGCCCTCTATGAACTCATACATACACAAACTCAGATATACATTTGTACGCATATATAAACCCTTCTATGTAGACATATGTGTATGTATACACATATATATATATATACACACACAAACACATACACATATTTGTATTCCTTTCACCTATCCTCATACTGAGAAAAATTTCATTAAGTTACAATTATTGTATTTCCATGTTGGCATGTAAATAGTTCATCTTTGATAAATTCCTTATGATTTCTTTTCCATGTTTACCTTCTCATACTTCTTGTATTTGAGTGTCAAATTTTCTATCCAGTTCTGTTTTTTTTTCAGCAAGAATGTTTGAAAGTCCTCCACCTCACTCAATGACCATATTTTCCTCTGGAACATTATACTCAATTTTGCTGGGTAGGTGATTCTTGGTTTTAATCCTAGCTCCCTTGATGTCCTGGAATATTATATTCCATGTCCTTCAATCCCTTTATGTAGAAGCTGCTAGATCCTGGGTTATCCTAATTGTGTTTCCACAGTATTCAAATTGTTTCTTCTTGGCAGCTTATAATATTTTCTCCTTGATCTAGGGACTCTGGAACCTAGCTATAACATTCTTAGGAGTTTTCTTTTAGGGATCTTTTTCAAGAGGTGATCAGTGAATTCTTTCAAGTTCTATTTTGCCCTC
>CM053597.1:78785832-78809092 GCA_028646575.1 Pseudocheirus occidentalis
TATTTTGCTTCCTTTTCCTCATGTTGGCCAGTCAATTAAATGGTTGGGTTTTTTTAGCTTTGTGAAACTCTGCTTCCAGGGGGGACATCTCTGTTCCAAATCACTGAGGTTTTCCCAGCTGCTGGAGCTATTAGGGGGGGTGTTGCCGTCCCCCCCCCATCTTTGGCTTGCTGAAAGCGCTCCCCAGGACCACCACCCAAGACCATGATCCAGATTCAGGCCGCTCAACGCAAGAGCACTTGACCCTGATCAATCGACTCAGCCCCCTGCAGAATCCGCAGGCCAGAGGCTCTGAAGCAGTTCCTGCCCTTCCCCCACTGCTTCCTTGCCCTTGGGGTAGATTGGCCAAACTGCTTATCTTCTCCCAAATTTAGCTTGAAAGCTTCACTCACTTTCACTGGCCTCGAATCCTGGCTTAGTAGATGTGAAGATTGCTCCAGTTGCTTTAGATCTTCTCTGAAGTAGACTCACACTGTGTCTTGGGAGGTTCGGCTCCTCCTGATTGCCTGGAGGCCTGGCCTTGTTTTGATTTCAGGCTGCCGCGATTATCCCTTGCTGGCAAGCTGCCTTCTGTGAAAGATGTGTTTTCTGTATTTTTGTGAGTTTGAGATTCCTAGAATTTTTCCAGAGTCATATTTTATGGGTGTTTAGGGTGGCTGTGTGGGAGCTGAGGGACCTTGCTGCTTCTACGCCACCATCTTCATGTCATTACATTCTTGCCTCTTCCAATGGGAAACTGGGTCTTTCTGTTTGCCCTGTAAATAGCAACTTAACTGAACTGGTCAAGAACTATTCTTTTGTCCTTGGTCCCTTCAGTAGAGTTTGAGGAGGCCTGGCTTATGAAGGAGGAAAAAAAATGCCAGAATAGAGAGATTGTCTTTGGCCTGGATGGCTGGAGACTGCTGAATCTTATGACTGGGTCTCATTCCTCAGCTTACTTCCCCTGCTCAGGGATGAAGTCATGGGGAGGAATTGAGAACTCTTAATTCCTTATTAAATATCCACCAATTTGGATTAGTATTCATTTTTCAGGGGATGTCCTGGTCAGAAGGAAAACAGGAATATTCAAGGTAACATAAAACACTGCGTTTTTGTCTTTGACTACCTGAAAGGATCACTTGTCATCACTTTATTGATTATTGGCTGGCCTAATTAATAAATTGATTTTGTTTAACTTGAACTTTGTCTCTGGGAATTTTACATGCCATGTAATGCAAAAACTAGCATGACCGTAGTGATATATGAGTCACCAATATTAAATATGTTATTTAAATTTTCTGAGGTTCAAATTTCCCATCTCCAAAATGAAGATTGTCATAACTACTCTAGTGAGTTGTTACAAGACTTAAATGAGATAACACATGTTTAGTAATTTTAAAACTTGAAAGTACTATGTGCCAGTTACTGTTCTCATTGAATATTAAAGCTGGAAATAACCTCAGAGATTACTTAGTCCACCCTC
Source organism: Pseudocheirus occidentalis (assembly GCA_028646575.1). Taxonomy (NCBI): domain Eukaryota; kingdom Metazoa; phylum Chordata; class Mammalia; order Diprotodontia; family Pseudocheiridae; genus Pseudocheirus; species Pseudocheirus occidentalis. Next base: position 78,787,295 of record CM053597.1, read on the forward strand.
CCTATAAGCATTATACTAAAATGCTAGTTTATTGCTTCATCGTGGTATAAAAATAAAATTTAGTTCTTGAAGGCCCCAAAAGGGCATAGCTGATCAGGACTAGAGGCCAGAAAAAAAGAAACATGGAAAGAATATGTGACCAGACTAGAGCAGATGTAGAAGGTGAGGCTTATATTATTTAATCAACAAATATTGATTAAATGCCTACTATATGACAAGTCACGAAGACTTGACTTCAAATGTGGTCTCAGTCACTTATTAGCTATGCTTCTTGGGAAGTTCACAACCTCTGTTTGCCTTGGGTGTATCTAGGTGGTTCAGTGGATAGAATGTTGTTTCTGGGGTCAGGAAAACTTGAATTCAAATCCAGCCTCAGTCATTTATTAGCTGGTGACTGCAGATAAGTCACCTTACTTCTGTTTGCGTTAATCCACTAGAGAAGGAAATGGAAAACGACTCTAGTATGTTTACAAAGAAAACCCCATGGACAGTGTTGGTTTGATGTGATCCACAAAGATTCTGGCAAAACTGAGAAACATGTGCCAAGTACCATATTAGGTTCTGGGGATATAAAGGTTAAAAAAAATTTAACAGCACATACTTTTTAGGGGGTTACATTCTATCAGGAATAAAGACACAGATCTTTTGTTCTTTCTTTCCTTCATTGAACCTCTATGATTCCTCATTTTCCTTCTCTCTTTTCCCTTCCTTTCCTTCCTCTCTCCTTTTCCTTATCCTTTTCTTCACTAACCCCACCCCCTCCAAAAACAAAACAAAACAAACAACCCTGCTTCTAATCCTCTCCCTTTATTGTATAGCTGATATTTTCACAACAATGAAAAATAGGTATTAATATTATCTTCCTCTTATAGGTGAGGAAACTAAGGCATATAGCATTCAAGTAACTTGCCCATGGTCAACACAGGTAGTCTCTGAGGTGGAATTCAAAATCACATCATTCTGATTCCGGGTCCAGCACTCTATCCACTGAGCCACCTAGATGCCTATATGAAAAGAGCACAGGCATTTTAACAGTTTTGGAGTGTTAGTATCTTTTTACTTAATGGATGTTGGTAGTCACATAATTATTGGAGAATTTACATTCATTGGAGTAGGACATCAGTGTAGAAAAGAAAACAGAATTTTCTAAAATATGATTAAGCCCATTTAAATTGTCAGGCATGATTAATGTCCATTTATTCAATGACAGGAGAGGTTTATCCTGTGGGCTTATCAATTTCATAGAATAATTTGATTTTTAAAAATTTTGACAAATGTGGGATATTTCTGTGATTAATTTGTTCTTACTCTATTGAAATTTTAAAGATATTTTTAATTTATGACTATCATGAATATGAAGCACTATATATATATAATTAGGAAATATCTAGCTGACATTGCACATGGGTCTAGGTGACCAGGTTCTTCCAGGGTTTGAGGAAGAGATAGTTCTACTTACTACAGTAATTGGGTATTTAGTAATATCAAGCAGGAAAGGAAAACACAGGGTTTGAAGCTACAACTACCACCCCTGAGCTCTAATTTCTCAACTGGAAAATGGAATAAGCTTGTACAAATAGTGAAGGGGAAGATTAGAGAGCATTATAGTGTACTACAGATCTCACCTTACAGGGCTGTTTTTTTGGGTTAATGCTTTGTAAAGGTTAAAGTGCTTAGAAGGCCAATTTAGGTTTGATATATAGAAATGCCCTAATTATTAGAACTGTGGAAAAGGGCTTCATACATCCCTCCTAAAAAGAGGTCTTCAGCTAAATGACTACCAGTCAGAGATATGGTACAGGGGATCCTTGTTCATGTAGGCATTAGACTAGATGGCTTCTGAGCTCTCAAACTCAAGGTTCTGGAAATCTTCACATAAGAGTTATCAATACAATATGGCAGTCAAAACACCTAACTGAGAAGTTATGGATGTTGTAGTGCTATTACTCTCTGCCATAGCCCATATTTGAAGTGATGTGTTCAATTTGCTTCTCTACATTTAACAGCATCCAAAAGAAGGTCATCAAGACAATGAAGGGACCCAAGATCATTCCATACAAGCATCAATTGAAGAAACTGAGGATGTTCAGTCCAGAGAAGAAAATACAAAGGGGTGACATGTGAAAGTTACATTCAACTTCTATTTGACCCTTAGAATGGCAATATGTTGAAACTGCAAAGAGGCAGTTGCAAAAATTGCAAAGAGTTTTGACAAAAGGGGAAAAAAACTCTAAAAAATAGATTTGGCCAAAAATAGAATGTGATGCTTCAGGAGGAAATGTTATCCTTCTCTAGAGGTATTCACATGAAAGCATACCCTTTGTTGAGTGTGCTATGCTGGAGGTTAATGTTCAAGTTTAAGCACATGGCCTCTGAGGTAACATTCCAACTCTGATGTTCTATGCCCCTAAAAGTTAAGTAGTTATGTAGTGAAATGGCAAGTCTATGGGAATAAATTAAATGAAATTCTTGCAATGACAAATTACCACCTGCCTCTCCCCCTGTTGCATGCCAACAAATACATAAAAGTGGTAGATGATTTTCAGATTTTGAAAATATAAGGTAATGGGCTTAGTGAGAAATCCAAATTATACTTATAGAATAGTGTTCTATAAACCACCAAGTATCAACTCAATGTACTGGTTTGTCTTCAAATAGAAATTGAGAGCTAACTGTTAGACAGAAGGGCATTGTAAACAAACTCAAACTCATCCTGTTCTTGAACCTCTATGTATCAGAGACTCTAAATTTTGAATATTTTGTCCACCTGACCCTGACATACTTAGACCTGTTTTTTTTTTGTGTGTGTGTCTCTCTCTCTCCTCTCTCTTTTTTTGCCATGAACACACACACACAAACATACATATGTAAGTATGCATACACACATATGCACATATGTGTATATACATGCATATATACATACACATAAATATACATAATGTGTTTGTGTGTGTATTAGACAACTGAGGTGATCAATGGGTGGGAGGGGAGTTGTCCTTTTGTAGGATGACAAACCAAATGGATTAGTTAAGTCTCTTTGATCCCAGAGAGATGAAGCTGTAAACAAACATAATAAAAATATATACAATAATGAAATCTATTTTTAAAAAATGAATAACTTGTTCACCAAATTCAAGATTAAAAGAATGTTGGGCAATAACCACACCAAAGTTGAAAATGCCAAGTGTATGAAAAATTAAAGGGACTATAGTAACAACTTGATTTTCCAATATAGTTAGAGCATATTCCATGGAGAGTGTTAATTTTTTGGGTGAATGGTTATGAAAGAGTTCTCAACGCCTTTTCCAGAATTCACACACATCTGTGTGTGAAAGGACAAAAATAAGGCTAAACAAGTAGAAGAGAAGATGGCTTTGGCTCTCAGCTTAGATATTTCTGTTTCTTTGTCCTGTCCTCCTGTCCATCTACAAAAAAGAGATAAAAGCCTGAAAAACAAAGGAACCCCAGACCTAAAACTATTGTGTAGTTTTGAGCAAATAACTCTTTTATTTTTTGCTTTTTGGAGGGGGGAGGGCAGGGCAATTGCGGTTAAATGACTTGGCCAAGGGTCACATGACTAGTGTTAAGCATTTGAGGCAGGATTTGAACTCTAGTCTTCCTGACTCCAGGGCTGCTACTCTATTCACTGCACCACCTATTCTCCCCATAATAACTCTTACATGACGTATAAAGTGGCCTTCAGAAATTAAAATCAGGAAATGTTAGGAATGCTGATAGTTTGAGGATTGTTGCTCCAAGAAACTCCCAAACCCAGAGACTTTGATGTTTATTCCAAAGAAAATATTGGGCTGGAGGGCATTAATCAACTGTGAGGACCCTGTCCTTTCTTCTAGATAGCCTGGTGCTTTCTGTGGAGAATTTCCAATTAGAGTTTATAGGCCTATCTAAAACTCCAGAGTACAGCTCAGAGAAGCCTTTTAATGACACTAGATGAAGCTGAATTCTTTCCTTTTTTTTTAAGGGCAAGTAGGGTTAAATAACTTGCCCAAAGTCACATGGCTTGTAAGTGTGTCAAGTGTTGGAGGCCAGATTTGAACTTAGGTCCTCCTGACTCTGGGCCTGGTGCTCTATTCACTGAGCCAGCTAGCCACCTTAATTTTTTCAAAGAAATAAACAAGAACAAATAGAAACCTGGGTAAAAACTTCTACATTTGAATGGAGCATGTGAAACTACTTGTTCTCGTAAGGAAGAAGTTAAGGATTTTAGCTAAGGTAGAACGTGGAAACAACAAAGAAACTGGAAAGAGAGAGAAGCATGTGTTCCTTGAGGGCATTGTGCCTGGCACTGTCTGAAAGACTTTGAGATCAGTGTCCACTGAAGACTATAAATCTAACAGAGGAATGTATAGTGGAAATATTTCATCCAATACAACAGTGTCCTGCCTGTTGGCTATGTGTTTAGGAGTGAAGAGTGAGAGCAATTCTGATGGTACCAGAAGATATCAGTAGCCTTGAAACATCAAAGGAGTGACTTGCCTTTCCACACATGCTATGACCATTTGTGTTCTCTACATATGTTCCCCTCTCCATGTGTATTGTTCAGTTATTTTTCAGTCATTTCCAATTCTTCATGACCCCCTTTGGGGTTTTCTTCCAAAGATACTAGAGTCGTTTTCATTTCCTTCCTGCCTGTAATGGTAATTAATTTAGCAGGTACTTGGCCCTTATTGAGTAAAGGTTAAGTACTTCTGTGAAAGAGGCAGAGACTGTGAACTCTGTCTCCTGAAGAAGAAAGTATGAATTCTATCTCCTGTCTGAACAGAGGGCGTGAACTCTGTCTCCTGTTGCTGACATGGCAGGAGGGGGTTGGTTGAGACAGGAGACCAGTGTGTGTGTATAAGTAGAGTTCTAGAGACAGAGAGACAGAATCAGGAATGTTCCTCCTGGTGGAGGAAGAATGGAGACTTCATGGAGACTGAAGCTGGCTGAGAGACAGAGAGAGAGGGAGAGGGGGAGAGAGAGGGGGAGGGAGAGGGGGAGGGAGAGCAGGAGGGAGAGCGGGAGGAAGAGGGGGAGGGAGAAGGGGAGGGAGGGGGGAGGGGAGGGGAGGGGGAGAAAGAGGGATACGGGGAGGAAGAGGGGGAGGGAGAGGGAGAGGAAGAGAGTTTCTCTCCCAGCATCTGGAAGCTGACTGAGAAGTGAATTGAAATTTTTCTTGAGACCGGAATCTAGTGAAGCCTGAGAGGGCTGCCTGGAAGGCCTCCTGGAAGGCTGCCTGGAAGGTTAAGATTCCTTCTGCGTCCTAGGGCCAGCCAAACTCCTGGAGGACTGAAGAAGCATGACCAAGATAAGCCTTTGTTTGTGGCTTGGTGGATCCTTGAGTTCCCAGCAACAGAAGTAGTGAAGAGTTTGAGATGTGCTGGATCTTGTGAGCTTCAGTGTATAACAAGAACTGCCCAGAGAACTGGAGAAGAACTTGGGCGCTGTCTGCCCCTGAATCCAGGTGACTGTTTGGTGGATTCAGGTAGGGGCTGGGACCATGGAAGGGGATCCAGGGAATCTGAGAGACTGCCACAAGTCAAGATAAAGGAAAGGCTTCTCCTCTGATATAGAATGCCTGATGTAATTGAAGTTTACCAGACACCAAGGGGTGGAGGGTTTGTGTAATTTTCTAATGATTGTATTTAGATTACTAGATAAGTGACTGATTAAGTTAATCTATAATTGCCCCATGAGTGGAAAATTGATTATTGTACTGTGAATTGATTGGATGACTAAGTATTGATTATTGCATTGTGAAATGACTGAATTATTAAGTAAGGAGGGTTTCCCCCCCTAGGGAAACCAAATGATTATTCTTTTGTTCTTTGTTCTAAATATTGTTGCCACTGTAGTGAAAACTATGTGGACATTCTAATGTTAAGCTCTTGTGAACACTATGTTGTGATTTTCTATGATAAGATGTAATATTGTGAATATTATACTGTGATTTGTTGTGAATATTTACCTTGATTTGCAATGGAATAAATGGAGTGTTCACTATACTGTGTAATCTGAACCTTTAAAGCTGCTCATAGTAGCATTCTTTTGGGAATCTGCTTGTACATGGTGTTACACTGCCTCATTTTATAATTGAGAAAACTAAAGCAAAGAGCTAAATGGCTTGCCCAGGATTACATAACTATAAAGTGTCTAAGGTCAGATTGTAACTCAGGAAGAAGAGTCTTATTCACTCCAGGCTTAGCACTCTATCTAATGTGCAACTTAGCTGCCCATGGAATGTCCTACTCTGCTTCAAACCCACTCCTAGGTCATTTGATTGACTTCATGAAAAAATAGTGACATCTTATGTGAGTTCAGAATATTATCTCTTAAAAACATGAACAATCATATAGTATTTTCACTCCCACAGGCATAAGTAGCTATTAGGCATAGGTAGCTATTTATCTTTGGCTCCTCATCAACTGAAGTTTCCTTCCATACCCACACAGATCAGATTCTGAGGGTTTTCTTATTTAACTAACAATTGAGTTTTACTCAGATCATCTACACACAACAGGAAGTGAGCTTTTTGGAACTCATGTAGTACAAGTTGAAAACATGAATAGAGTCAAAAGGTATTTAGATAATTTTCACAGACCTATAATGGTCCATGTCATAAATCTAACTATTCCTGGTCCATCTTTAAGCTTTTAAGTTAACATCAAGAAGGATAATCATCTACTTTTCCATCATGGCTTTTAGTGATTCTGCTAGAGGCTGGGCTAGTGGAATCATGGTTTTGACCAGTGTAGAATTACTTATGTGTTTAAGAATTAAGGAATTTGCTAAAAAGAAACTAAAATACATTATATGCTTCAGTGAAAATAAAGTTCAGAATATGAGAGAGATTAAAAGAGGGCTATCCCCAAGGTTTTGGTGTTTACACTGTCAAGCACAAGTTAGAATTTGTTATTCCTCCCCCCTCTACAAAATGATGCATTCAAATAGGCATTCAGATAAATGTAACACTGCATGCCTGTATTCATCTTTACAATTTCCTTGTCGTGCTTAGCCTGCTAGAAAAACTACCGAATAATTTTTCATTTATTTTTTGTTATTCTTCACCCTGGAGGGGCTGGCTAGTTTATGAAAATCAAACCAGGCTTTTTTTTAGCTGCTGCACACATTGCCATTTTGAATTGCCAACACGAAGTCTTTCAGAACCAGACTCCGTTTCCCATTATCTGGCTGTTGTTGTTTATAATTTATGAAGCAGACAGGATATTGTTTGATTTTCATAAGCTTCACTGATCCTGTAGGTTTGAGGACAACATTCATTTTGACTGGAAAGCTGAATAAACACAATTTTGCAGTCATAACTGGAAATAATTTATCAACCCCATGGAGTCTATGTTAAAAAAGTAACTTTTCTCATGGCATACTTTCAAGTTATTTCTTTCTAAATGATAAACATGCCAGTAAAATTGCAGAGTGTGGATTAGGACATTAGGATCAGTAGGCTATGACTTTAATATCTATTATGGATTCTCAGTCTCAATTCAGATTTGAGGTTTGCAGGCCATTTGCCATAATGTCTTCGTAACTTTTAGGTTCCTGATCACTTTGGTAGGTCTTTTTGGCTTTGGTTGATCTTTTTGAATATTATTCTCAAAAATATTAAAAGATTGGTCTTCAAAAGAGAATTAAAGTCTTGAAATAAATGGAAGATATGAAAAATGGGCATTGAATTCCTTTCTTTGAAACTTGATCCTGCCATTTTTTAGCCCTCTGACCCTGGGTGGTTTCACTGGGACTAGGTTTTTTTCTCCTAATCAGTGGAGATGAAGAAACTTTTACTTGTCACAAGATTATATGAAAAAAAGGATAAGAACTGGGCATATGATTGCATTCATGTGAGGAACTCCCTATTGAAGACTGTAGGTCAATACTTGTGCTCCAATTTAGAGTCTTAGAGAATTACTTAGAGAGCAGAAGATCATGTGATTTTCCCAGGGTCACAAAACCAATATGTGAGAGGTATACTTGAACCTTCATTGTCCTGGCTTCAAGGTTGGGTCTTAATTATGCCAAATTGCTTCTTTTCTATGAAATAGCATACAATTATATGAAATACTTTATTTTGTAAAATACTATATTAACTCAAGCCATATTACCTGTACTATTACAATCTTAATTTTTCTTGAAAGGGATCTCAGAATAAGAGAAAGTTATAGAGGGCATGCGATTTTAAAATTCTCAAAATACTTAAAAAGTTCCTTTTTTAGAGAATACATTTTATTTGCTTTTTGTTGTTATATCTCCTAATTTTCCCCTTTGAAATTTTCTTCTTATCTTCTCTCAGTCATCTCATATAACAATAGTTTTTAAGAAAAAGGATAAAAGAATCAACAAATATTGATTGATAGATTAAAATAATTTGGCAATGTATCTAATATTCTAAACCTATAGAACATTTAGTTCGACAGTAGAGGGGGTAAAAGTGTCTTCTTATTTCTTCCTTGAGACCATTCTTGTTCTTTATAATTTTCATTTATTTGTTTTTTGTACCCCTCTTTTAAATATGTTATTGATGTTCTTTTCTTTTTTATGTGTCCTTGTCACTTTTATATAGTGTATTTTACTTATTTTATCAGTTGTATTTTATATATTGTATGTTTTGTCTTTTCTTTTTAAAATAATTTATTAATGTACTTTCAGTTTGCAACATTCAGTTCCATGATCCCTTGAGTTCCAAATTTTCTCCCCCTCTCCCCCCATAGTGGTACACAATCTGATACAGATTCTACAAATACCTTCACATTAAACATTACTTAAGTTGTAAAGAAGAATTATAGCCAATGAAGTTTTGTTCTTTATAATTTTGCAAAATTCCTTTTTTATTGCTTTGTGGTGTTCTTTCCATTTACATTTCTGGAATCATTGTGCATATAATTTTCATAACTCTTATTTCACCTTTAATCAATTCATGCAAATTTTTATAATCTTTGCATTTATCACATTTATTGTTTCAGAAAACAAAGTAGCATTTCATTACATTCATGTACTTCAGTTTTTTAAATCAACAACTCCCTTTTTATGGTTAACTACTCAGTTTACAATTCTTTGCTGCAACAAAATGTTTTATTATAAATATTTGGTATAGATATGCCTTTTCTTTTCATTCATGATCATCTTGGGATATATGCCCAGTAGTAAATCATTGGGTCAAAGAGTATGGCCATTTTGCCCATTTTGTTTGAATAATTTCAAATTGCTTTGTTGAATGGATATGCTAATTTACAGCTCCACTGTGGATTAGTGTGCCTTTCTTTCTCCAGTCTCTCCAACTTTATATATTTCCACCTTTTGTCATGATGGTAAATTTGCCGGCTGTGAGATGAAACCTCAGAGTTATTTTAATTTGCATTTATCTTATCAGTGCTCTGGTAAAATCTTTCATATAATTCATTCAACATTTCATTCAGTATTATGTTTTTCCTTTTATTTCTCTTCCTGTTAGATTTGTCCAACTCTGAAAGTATGAATTTAGTTGCTATGGCAGTTGGAGTATATAAGGTAAAAAAAATGATATTGATTTGTTGTCTGTGGCTCTTTCAAACATAAGGTAATTCCACAGGAAATAAGATTTACAGGCAATGAGGAGTAGAAATCAATCTTGCTCTACAAGAAAGTAAGGGATAAAAGGGTAAGAGAGGGAACAGGGGGCTAGAAAGAAGGGCAGTCTGGGGGAAGGGTTAATCATTAGGTATGCCATCTTGGGGTGATGGGGTAGGGGAGAGGTGAGGAGAAAATTTGGAACTCAAAATCTTGTGGAAATTAATGTTAACAACTAAAAATAAATAATAAATTCTGAGGTTTTTTTTTTAAACAACATAATGGAATTCCTTTGTTTATCTTTTTTTGTATTGTTAACTTTTGTTTCTGCCTTGTCTGATAGCATGATTGCAAGTCCTTTTTTTTAGGATTCATTAGATTATTAGCAAAAAAAATAGCATTTCTTCTTTTATTTTCTATATGTCTTTGTTTTTAGATGTGTTTCTTTTAAGAAATAGATTGTGAAACTTTGCTTTCTTATTTATTCTCTCTCCACACACACACACACACACACACACACACACACACACACACACACACACACACACACCCCTACATAAAATCTTTATATTTATTCCTTTTTAGTGTCTTTTTGCTTCTCATGAAATCAAAGCTTCTAAAATATCAAGTTTGGGCACCATCTTCTAAAAAGTAATTCTGTTATGGCCTTGAGAACCTTGCCACTTTATTGTTTTGTTATTTTGTACCTCATTCTTGGAAGTATCAATTCATTAAAGAGGTAATAAAGATATAAGCAGCAGCTAAGTGTCACAGTGCAGAACTCACCTTCAAATCTGGCCTCAGATACTTATTAACTGTATGAATGTGGACAAGTCACTTAACCCTGTTTGCCTCAGTTTCTTCATCCATAAATAGAAGTAGAGCAGGAAATGGTAAACCACTCCAGTATCTTTGCCAAGAAAACCCAAAATGGGGCCATCAAAATTTAAACATGAACAGCAACAACAAATATAGAAGCATTGCTCCATGATGGAAAGTTTCCCATATCTCAAATCAAATGTCTATTTCTAGCTTCTCCTTCACATGGACATTTTCCTTCCCATTTCCTATGTGGTCTCCTCACAGAGAACCTTCTCCCCACCATTTACCTCTAGAAACTTCAGTTTCTCCTCTTCTGAGAATAGATGTTGTCCATGGAGACAAAACAGAGGGAATGTTCTCCCAGTACACATTTTTCTGCAGATTATTCCTATTGTAAAATCCCTATCTTCCATTTATACTGTGTATATCTCTCACTCTATGTCAATATTCTTCTTTGGAACACATTCTCCTCTATTGCATCAAATTTTTTGTTTCTGTTTTAGTCTCTCCCTTGTCTGCCTTCTGTATTATCCCATAACTGTTCTTCTTATTGAGAAACAGGAATCATTTCATGTTCATTGTTTAACATAGAATCAGGTAGGATATATCACAAATCCCTTCCATCTGCTGTCTTTGTTTTTCTCTCTTATACAGTCCCTCATTAAGTAGTTTATTCCCAGAAAATTAACTTCCCTATTAAATAAACTTTGTAGAAAAAAATAACAAAAATGGACGTCCTTCCAAAGTCCTTCTAGGAAGCAAATATGTTTTTGAAACCTAACCCCACAAGAGGCAAAATACTGGAAGAAAGAACAAATATCCCTAATGAATAATGACTGTTGTTGTTTTTAGTAATTTTTAGCCATCTACAAGTCTTTGTGATCCCCTTTTGATGTTTTCTCGTTAGACACTGGAATGGTTTGCCATTTCCTTCTGCAAATCTTCTTAGAGATGAGGAAACTGAGGCAAACAGGATTAAATGACTTGCCCAAGGTCTCTGAGGTAGTAAGTGTCTGAGGCTGGATTTTAACTAGGGTCTTCTTGACTCCAGGCCTGGTACTCCATCCACTGCACTGCCTAGCTGCCCCAGGATGAACAGTGATGCATGTTCATAAAAGTCTTCAAAAGATCTCATTTTATAGTATTAATGTAATAATACAAGGTAATCTCCAAATTCCTAAGAGAAAATATTAACAAGGAGACTACAGACTATGATAGTATATAATGCAAGATTATATATACTATTACTAAGTTAAATCTATACTAAGAATACACATTTTATTTAATAATTTGAAAATTCCAACAAAATATACCATATTTATAACGTGAAAAAGTCATATGATTATATGTTAATACAGACAAGAAAGCTGTTTATAAGGTATATCACTGATTCTAATTTTATAAAAAATATTAAAAAAAACATAGGAATTAATGAACCTTTTAAAAATTAACTAGTTTCTATCTAAAACCAAGAGCTACTGTCAGGTGTAAAAGGAATGTACTAGAAGTCTTTCCAATAAGATTAGGGCCAAAACAAAGATGTTCATTATCATTACTCCTGTTTGGTAGTCATGGTGCTAGAAATCGCTAGCTATAAGTATGACCAGAAAAAAATTAGAGGATAATCATAAAGTATAAGCATAAAGGAAACAAAAGTATTGCTTTTTGAAGATCCTATCTAGAGAACCCCAAAAAGTCATCTAAAAAATAACTGAAATAATAATTTCAGTAAAGTTGCAGTAAATAAAATATATATATATATATATATATATATATATATACACACACATTTATGTATAAGACTAGCAAAACTCAGCAGAAAGAGATAGCAATTCCATTTAAAATAACAACATAATGTAGAAAAGACTTGGGGATCTTCTTGCCAAAACATATACAACTATATAAAGACAATGATAAAATACTCTTTGTAGAAATAAAGATTTCTCCACATAATTGGAGAAATATTTATTGTACATGGGTAATCTGAACAAATATAATAAAAATGATAGCACCCAAATTAATTTTTTGGTCCCTTAACAATAAAATTACTAAACAGTTAACTTATACAGTGAAAAAATAACCAGAAAAATAATAGGACAAAAACCTCAAAAAGAATAATAAAAAAAAGGAGAAGGGAGGCTTTGCTTTAGAGGATCTCTGTACTACAAAAAAAATCATCAAAAATCTGGTAACTATTATTTAAGCTATAGAAAGAAAAAACAACAGAACATTTTAGATACATACCATATGGAATAACAAGAATCTCAGGTAGTGGGGTAAGAACTCACTATTTGGGGTGGGGGAAAAAATCTGAGAAATATGGAAATTAGTCTGTGGAAAAACTAGGTCTATGTCACACCATGTACCAAGCTCAAAATGGATCCATTACTTATGATATAAGGATGACATCATCAATTAAAATATTAGAGGATCAAGGAAAACCCAGAGAGATGGAGCAGAGAAGGGAGAGTGTTACAGCATGAGAGCCAGAGAAAATGCTGGGAGACTCTCCCAAGAGATGAAGTCTCTTTTTTCGTGGAATAGACAGGAGGCCAATGTCACTGAATCAAAGACAACGTATTGGACAATAGAAGACTGAAAATGGAGGAGGAGGTTAAGTTATAACAGGGTTTTTGTGCCAAACAGAGCACTTTGTATTTGATCCTGGAGGTTAGATAGGAAGCTCCTGGAGTTTGTTTTATAGATAAGTGACATGATTAGACCTATATTTTAGGAAAATTGTCATTTGACCCACTTTTTGTTGGTGGAAATGTGAAATAAAGAAATATAATCCATACAGTGCTGTTCCCTCAAAACTGAACTCAATTCAGACACATGCATGAGCCCAGAACAGAGGAACCTATTAGTGGAGAGCAAGATGGTGAAGTGCTCCCAGACTTCCTGGTCAACAATATAACTGAGGAAACCCAATTCCAGGAACTAGGACACACATCATTTCTGTTCAGATTCTCCTTTGCATTTATTTGCTCTCAATGCAGGCTTAAACATATTAGAAAACTTCACCATAAAATTACCATATACCCAGTGACTGTAGGCATGAAAGAACTTATCACTTCCTCTTGCAAGGGATCAGCAAAGTGGCTGGGCTTTCAGAGCCTTAGAAAGAATTCAATCCGAAAAGGCTGGGTGAGCAAATTCCTAGTTTGCATAGGGGCATTAGTGGTGGAAGACAGGATTTGAGGATTAAGTTAGAGTAAGTAAAATAAATTCTAGTATGGGCTTCAGGCCTAAAGGACTATGGGAACCATCTAGCCCCTAGGACTGATAGCCAAAGAAGACCTATGATATTTAGTCATCCTTATAAGGTTGAATAGAAATGGGTTTTTATACACTCTTGCAACTCTTTTTTTGGTTGTTATTTTTACACACTATTCTTTTCCCTTGTGAATATTCTTTAGTACTTTAACAGTTCATGATTTCATCAGTTCATTCTCCTATACTGTGACAGATAATAATAGGAAATAGCACTTTTTATAGTTTTCCTGGCAGACTATCCTTTCAGAACTTCCAGTTTCTTATCTGAAAAATGAAGGTGGTAATGATATTAATTGTAACAACCTATTCACTGAGTTATTGTCAGGAAAGCACTCTGGAAAACTTAAAGTGCTAAGTAGTCTGAATTACCTGATTATTACTAATTAGCTCTACTATATACAGTCTTTGGTCACATCCTTTTCATTTCTTAAATTAATTTTTTAAAAGCAAGATCTTATGCCTGCCTACTTAGTCAACAAACAATTATTGAGGCTGTCCTAATCTATTCTATCCTATTATTTATCCCTTGAAAATATTAGTTGCTTTCATGCATCCCAGCTCTTCTTCTCCTCCCCAGTAGTGTTCTTATTTTCCCTTACCAATATATATCCACAGTTCACATGAGTGAAAGAACTTACATAGACTTGCATATGGGTCTATCCCTGTCTATTGTAACAAAACATTAAAAATAAAACCCTTCATGAACACAAAGTCCTTATTTTAAACCCTAGTTCTTTCCTGAGTGGAGACAGTACTCTTGTTTGCTCTATAAATGCTGTAAACTGAAGATGGATTAGCTCTCCATATTTGTACTGAAAGTGCAGTGGCATTTCTCTATGTGTATGTTTCCTTTTTTTTTTAGATTAATAACATTTACTAGTTAGCCTGAATTGTTCATTTTTCTAATATTGTACTCACAACACATTTCATTTTCTAAAGCTGGCATTGCGTTTCTGTGGAATATTGGAAACTTATTGTGGCCTAATAGAGCTTGCTGTACAGAGTTACTCCCAGTTTTGGTGTTTTAATAATTTTTCTGCTTCAAATCACATTGGTATAAAACTGGGTGTTTTTATGTTATTATAGGCACATTTCTTTCTTACTGGGTCATAAATAGATCTATGTGAATTCTTCAGAACTGAAACTGAGAAAAAAATAATCTCCTTTAGAGTACTTATCAGAAGCAAAATTAATGAGGTTTTGTTTCACTTTTTTTCCCCCTCTCCCAGGACTCCCTCCTGGAATTAGCATAATTATTTGAAACTCATTTCTATAATAATGTTGAAAGCTTTGAAACCAACTTTATTTTGTCTCTCAGGGGTTTTATGTGGCTACTATATAAAGGATTATCTATATTTCGTATTCTTTCAATGAGTGGATACTATCTGAAAGTTGGAGTTCAGTTTACCAAGTTCCCCAGAAAACTAAAAAAAAAAAAATGACAACCTTTTTATGCTGGAAGATGAGAGGTTTGAATCTACTAATTGTCATGATTAATACATTCTGTTTCCAGTTTTAAGCTATATTTTTCTGACAAATTAGAATTTTGGAAAATTAGCCATTAGCAGTGGAATGGGGCAGCTAGATGGTGAAGTGGATATTGTGCTGGGCCTGTACTCAAGAATACTAGAGTTCAAATCCAGCCTCAGATACTTACTAGCTATGTGACCCTGGGCAAGTCACTTAACCCTGTTTGCCCTAATTTCCCCATCTGTAAAATGAACTGAAGGAATGGAAACTGCTCCAGTATCTTTGCCAAGAAAATGCCAAATAGGGTCAAGAAAAGTCAGAGATGACAGAAACAACTGAAGAGCAGTGGAATGAGAGGCAGGTTGGCATAATTGATAAGTAACTACTTTCTGAGTCAGGAAAACCTGGCTTCAAGCCCTATCTTCATCACAAACTGACTGTGTGACTGTAGACAAATGCTTTAACCTGGGCTTCTAGAAATTCATACCTGTTCAGGAGCATTGATAGATGTAGTATTGTACAGTTCTATGATTACTGTTCACATGGCACAGTCTGGAGCATAAGGGCCATGAATTTCTATCTGGGCAGAAATGGAATTTTCTGTTTTCTCCTTTCATTCTTAATACTCATGAGATATTGTCAGGCTGATTTTTGACCAGTAAGTTTGTATTATTTTTAACAGCATTTTATTTTTCCCCAGTTATGTGTGAAGACATTTTTTAGCATCCATTTTTACAAGATTTTGAGTTCCAAATGTTTCTTCTTTCCTCCCTCCCTTCCCCTCTTCTGAAACTGGTAGGCAGTTTGATGTAGTTAGTACATGTGCTGTGATGTAAAGTTATTTCCATATTAGTCATAATTGTGAAAGAAGAAGCAAATCAAAAGAAAAAAAGAGAAAAAATAAAGTGTGAAAAAAATATACTTTGATCTGTATTTAGAGTCCATCAGTTCTTTATCTACATATGGATAGCATTTTCCTTTGTGAGTCGTTGGTACTTGTCTTGCATCATTGTGTTGTTGAGAAGAGCTCAGTTATTCATAGTTGATCATCACACAATGTTGCTAATACTGTATACAGCATTTTCCTGGTTCTGCTCATTTCACTCCACATCAATGTGCACATTTTTCCTGGATTTTTTTTTCCAAAATCTGCCTGTGTATCATTTCTTATGGCAGAATAGTATTCCATTATATTCATATACCAGTTTGTTCAGCTATTCCCCAAATGACAGGTATCCCCTCAATTTCCAACATTTTGCTACTACAAAAAGGGTTGGTATAAATATTTTCAAACTTGTAGCTTCTTTTCCCTCTTCTACGCTGTCCTTGAGATACAGACCTGGTAGTGGTATTGTTGGAACAAAGGATATGCAGTTTCTTTAACCTATGCACATAGTTCCAAATTGCTCTCCAGAGTGGTTGGATCAGTTTACACCTCCACCAATAATGTATAACTGTCCAAATTTTCACACATCTTCTCCAGCATTTATTTCCCTTTCCTGTCATATTTGTCAGTCTCATTGGTGTGAGGAGGTACCTCAGAGTTGTTTTAATTTTCATCTCTCTAATCAAAAGAGATTTACATGGGGCAGATAGGTGGTGCAGTGAATAGAGTACCGGCCCTGGAGTCAGGAGAACCTGAGTTCAAATCCAGCCTCAGACGCTTAACACAAAACTAGGCATGTGACCTTGGGCAAGTCACTTAATCCCACTTACCCTACCTTCCCCCTTCCAAAAAAGCAAAAAAAAAAATTACAGAATTTCTTCATATGCCTATAAATAACTTATGTTTCTTCATCTGAAAATTGCCTGTTCATATCCTGTGACCATTTATCAGTTGGGGAATGACTTGTAGTCTTCTAAATTTGACTCAGTACTCTATATATTTAAGAAATGGGGGCTTTGTTGAAGATGCTTGTTGTAAAGATCATTTCTAAACTTTCTGCTTACCTTCTAATTTTGGTTGTATTGTGGTTTTTTGCACAATTTTTTTCATATATCAATATTATCTATTTTATATTTTGTAATGTTCTTTATTTCATTTGGTCATGAATTCTTCACCTCCCCATAGATCTGACAGGTAGACTGTTCCTTGTTCTTCTAATTTGCTTATGATGGTACCCTTTATGTCCAAATCATGCCAAAGATCTGTCATATCTAACTTTTATAATATTCCTTTTACCTCTTTAGTTCCTTTCTTGTTTATTTTTTGGCTAGACTTATAAATTACTGAGAGGGGAGAGTGGAGGACGCCCACTAGTATAGTTTTGCTGTCTATTACTTCCCATAGCTCACTTCTTTAAGAATTTGTATTCTATACCATTTGATTGATATATGTTTAGTAAAGACATTACTACATTGCCTATGGTACCTTTTAACAAGATTGTAGTTTCTTTCCTTATCTCTTTTAATTAGGTCTATTTTTGCTTTTACTTTGAGGTTAGGACTGCTTTCCCTGCTTTTTTTTTTAAACTTCAGCTGAAGCATAATAGATTCTGCTACAATCCCTTACCTTTACTTTGTATTTGTCTCTCTGCTTCAAGTGTGTTTCTTGTAAACAATATATTGTAGGATTCTGGTTTTTTATCGATTCTGCTATCTGCTTCCCTTTATGGCAGAGTACATCCCATTCACGTTAGAGTTATGATTACTATTTGTGTATTTCTCTTCATCCTATTCTTCCTCTTGTCATGACCAGTAAGTTTGTAAATCAGGCATACTCCTAGACTCTTTCTACATGAAGACATCTAGAGTAGTGAAAGGACCATTAGATGTAAACCTAGATTTTCTGACTTTAAAATACCTTGGTTCAGTTCTGCTGATAACTCTTTCTATAACTTTGAACAAAGTTTATCTGGGAATAAATTTGGAGCTGGTCTAATCCCTTACCTTAAATTTGAGAAAACTGAGGCTAAAGAGATTGAGATTTACCCAAGATCAGTCAAGTAATAATAGACAGAGATGAGATTTGATTCTGGGCCCTCTGACACCAAATTCATTGCTTGTTCCACTGGGAGAAAGTCTGGACAAAATTGAATTACTGAATTATACTTCCTGGGAGGAAAAAAAAAGGAAGAGGAAGAAAATGAGAATGAAAAGGAGGAATGAGACAAGGGGAAGGAGAGAGGGAGAGAGGGGAGAACAGGAAGAGGGAAGAAAAAAGAAAGGTTCGAAGAAAGGAGGGAAGAAAAGAGTGAAAGAGAAGAGGGACAATTAACCAAAGACAAAACCACATTGTGTAGGAGCAATCTAGAACTTGCCCTCCATTAAAAATACTGTGAATATCTGACCTGTACATGCCAAGAGAAAAGTAGGTGATTCTAGCACAAAGAGCTTTTTCCTTGTGTGGGGGTCAGGATAGGGATAGGGGCAAAGTTGTGGAAAACCCTAGAGAAGGAAGGAGACTTTTCTTGGCTGTGTAAGTGCTTCAATATGAGTACTTTGTGCCAGACATCTAGCTGGTACAGGGAAAGAGGGTTAGATTAATATTTGAGACACTTATCTAGCTATGGGATGTGGGTAAGTCATTTGCCATCTCTCAGTCTCAATTTCTTCATATGTCAAATGGGAATAATAATGACACCTACCTAATGAAGTTGCTGTATAGATCAAAAGAGAAAATACGTAAAATGCTTTATAAACCTTCAAGCACTATTTAATGCCGATGGTTATTATTGCATTTTTCATCTGTAGAAATAAAAACCTATCCCGTTTTATAAGTAGACTTAGCCTGAGTGTCTGCATGGGAGCTAAAGATTTTCTAAATTCCAGACTTTTATTACAAAAACCACATATGACCAGAAATCTTATTACTCCCGTGTGAAATTTTGAATTGAGGGTTTAAGCTAAAAAGCAAAATTTTAGAATGATACTACCATAAATGAAACAAGGTACATGCACATCTGATACTTAAGTTTCAGATTTCATTTTACATTTTAAATTACATTGCCCTTTTTGAAGAAATTATAGTTCCTCCTATTTCTTAGACTTTCTTCCTTCTCAAGTTACCTTTTGTTTATTTGTCTGTTATAAATGGTGAATCTCCAGTTAGAAAGCTCCTTGAGGACAGGGAAGGTTTTTCTTCATTTAATCACTTGTGCCAGCCCACTGCCTAGTAAATAGTAGTTGTCTAATAAATGCTTACTGAACTGAATTGAAAGTCATTTCAACTCTCTTAACCTTAGTGGCCTTTCCATAAAATGGGAGTGATAGTTTTTACACTGCCTACCTTATAAGGTTATTATTAGGAAAGGGCTTTGTTAGCTACAAAGCACTATCAAAACAAAAACTATGCTACTTTTCCCTCTGCTAGATTGTAATGTCATTGAGGGCTGTGGTCATGTTTAATTTTTTAATTTAATTTTTCTATTTACTATCCCAGGATCTTTATATCCTGATTTCATTTAGACTTTTGTTTTATGATTTGCATGCCTAGTATCCTTATATGTTCAAAGTTTGTTGTTGTTTGGGGGAGGGGGGCATGATGGGAAATAGAAAGAGTCCTGGGCTAGGTTTTTTTTAATGGTTCAAAGTCCAGTACAATACGTTTGTCATGTGAGCAAGTGAGTTCTCTCTGTGAATCAGTTTTCATCTATAAAATAAGTAAATGGAGAAATTAATAGATGAAAAAATGTTTTAGGGCTTACACTATACAAAGTATGCTGTGAAGTATGAAAGGTACAAATTCAGAACCAAACAGTTGTTACTTCTGAGGAGATCAGATTCCAATTGGTAAAAAAAATCAACATATATACAAGGTTTCAGTTCCAATTCAGATGAAGCCATTGGTCTTTAGGACATGAATAGAAGCAGAGCACGTGACAATGAATTTGCCAGTAAGGGCAGATTGAATGTCTAATGTTGAACCAGTTGATAGTGCCAGAGATGCTGGCAGAGAGAGCATTCCCCCCCACACACACACCCCACAAAAGTCTTTAAAAGATTTATAGAAAATATAGACAATGTTGTTTGCCTCTCCAAAATATAGTAATTCCTTCCTCATATGGTTGCTGCAAGAATGAAATATAGTATATGTATTGATATTAAAGAGACAGAGATAGCACAGCATTACAATTTTAGTAGTATTTCACCATCAGCTATCAACCAGGTCAGAGCCATTTTGTATTCCATTAATCAGTTAGACAACCATCATATAGAAAAATCACTTTATGGTATAAGCTTATGGATGAATCCCAAATAGGGCAAAGTCCTAACTAATATGCATATATGGTGTCTTAATAGCTGTCAAAGCACTTTTTTGGGTTATATTTCACATGCAGTCCAAAACCCTAGGAGAACTTTTAGGTAGGGTATTTATTATTTACCATTTTATAGACAAGAAGGATGAAGGTCAGTTAAGTGAAGTAGTATTTCTATCATCCAGTCGGTCTATGCAATGGCTGCCACTCAAACTTAGTTCTTCTGTCTTTAAAACCAATGCTCTTTTAACTATAGCAAGCCATCTCTCTAGACATGATAATAGTAAATGTGTTTGAATTCACAGAAGGATGTTTTTGCCACGCTCTCTCATATGCACCTTCATTTTGGAATGGGCTATCTTTGTTTAAAAAATGCTAATATATATATATATATATATATATATATATATATATATATATATATATCATTACAAATATAAGAACTGTTGCTAAATAGAGATAGCCAACATGTTTTCCAAACTAAAAAAAATGTTTGGGAAAACTAGGCATGTTATTTCTTTTTTCATATGACATAGCAACCAAGCTTATACAACCAAAAGTACCAATACTTAGTGTTGACCATTTGTCTTAAAGACAACACTAGTTCCAAACCTACCTTGACATATTAATCCTTTCCTTTCTTTCTCACAAAGAGAACAGTGCCACCTATTGAATCAGTAGCATGATGCATTGCTACATTTGGGACTTGCTGAGGTTTGTAATCCCTACATTCTACAACAGCGGTTCTCAACCTGTGGGTTATGTTCAATTTGTAACAATGAAAATACATCCTGCATATGTTATTTACATTATGATTCATAACAGTAGCAAAATTACAGTTATGAAGTAGCAATGAAAATAATTCTATGATTGGGGGTCACCACAACATGAGGAACTGTATTAATGGGTTGTGGCATTAGGAACGTTGAGAACCACTGTTCTAGAAGCGGGTTTTTTTTTTTTTTGGTTTGATTTTTTACAATTTCCTAGGGTGACATCTTTTTTTATTCATGATATATTTTTAAAATTTGTTTTCTAGTTTACATCATTCATTTTCATGACATTTTTGAATTACAAATTTTCTCCCCATCCTTCCCCCACCACAACCCTAAAACAGCAATCACACTGTAAAGCCCTTCCCCTGCTCTGCTCTCTTATTTTCTGGTAGGGCAGGGAGGGTATCCCTACCCCAGCCCTTGTATATCTTAATTCCTAGTTGCAGGTACTGCAGAACTTTAAATTCTAGATACTTTTGGTTCCTCCCCCATCACCCACCCCCACTGGAAGGACAATCAACTCAATATAGGCTGTGGATGTGTGATTATACAGGCCATCTTCATAGTGGACATTTTGTGACAGTGATCATATGTCCCTCCCTCCTATCCCCCCCTGCCCTGTTCCAGTCTCCACCCTGTCCGCGTCCCTTTACTGAAGTGTGTGCTTCCAGCATCCCTCCCCCACATCCTGCCCTCCC
>CM053597.1:78809592-78827943 GCA_028646575.1 Pseudocheirus occidentalis
ACAATATGGAGACAGGAAGAGGGGAGAGGATAAGGGGGGGAGATCTTCAGAGGGGAGGGTGAGGAAATAGTTAAAAGGGGGTATAGAAAGGTGTTTAGATTTATGGGAATATGAGGATGAATAAGGGATTTGAATGAGGGATCTTTGGAGAGGGGGTAGACTAAATAATAGGAGGGCAAGGTAGTGGGTGGAAGTAAAGTAGAGGAATCAGAAGGGATAGGAAACAAGAGATATGCACAAACATAAAAACAAAGATCAGGAATATAATTTGTTAGGGAAAAATATATGTCTATGTGTGTATAAATGTGTATGTGTATATTTAATTGGATTTCTGGTGTAGGGAGTCTGGGGGGCAAAGAATAAAGTAAAAAGTGCACCACAGAGAACAAAAGAAAACTTACAAAGAAGCAAAGATGGACAGCTCACAACACAATGTGTGGTATTTATCATATGGGCTTTCTTGAAATGAAAATTTATCACTATACGTTTTGACTCTTATTCTGCGGTGTACATGACATGCTTCCCCCTTTCTTTGTATTTTTCTTTTTCTTACTTTGTATTTAAGTTTATAATGTGTTTCTTTTATTTCCTCTATTGTGTATTTGAGTTCTGATGTTTGAGTCTAAAATTAAAAAAATAAAATAAAAAGCAAAGTGAATGGATCAAGTAGGTTACAAAGTAATTACATTCACACTTCCACTTTCCTTTCATATTTTTAAAGTGTACATAGTATAATATAGAGGCCATTTTAAAATTAAAACCATTCTCATCTGTGAATCTTAAGACTTCTCTGACAACCTGTTACACAGAATGACTTTTGTCCACATCAAAGGGCAAAGAGAGAATAGTGTAAAATTAAACAAAGCCTGACACAGGAGAGGCTTGGAAATATTAAAAAGTCACTCCCTTTACCTTGTAGTCATCACTGAAGCCCCCAGTAGTCTCTGGGATACGTCACACTATTGCTTCTAAACAGCATTTCATTAATGTTTAATCTTCAAAACAGAAAAAGTAAAGGTAACACTAGTGGCAAAACTCCCAAGGATAAAAAAATATATATATATTTCTCCAGCCAGGTGAGTAAATTGTTCAAATGGCTAGGTATTTAGAGGATAGATTCACCTCAATTCAAAAATAATAAGAGATGACACTGAAAATGTATCACAAATATAGGGGTTTTTTGTTTGATTTTAAAATAAAGATGTGCACATGACAATCAAATGGGAAATAAGAAACAACAAAGTTATTTAAAAGGACAGATATTTAAAACCTGCAAACGCCAAACCAACTCTGTGGATTTCAGCAGCATGGTGGCTTTCTAAAGAGAAGTAGGCCTGTATGCAGAGTTTATAGGATTTCTTTTCTTTTCCCTTTTTTGGGGGTTGGGTGAGGTTAGGATTGCTGTGGGAAGGACAGAGGAAGGAAAACATCTGTGTAAACAATTCAGATTCACTACACGATACTGGTCCACATTAAATAGCTATAGATTTCTAAAGTTAAAATCCCACTCAATTTCATAATATGTATACAAAAGTTTCAAGGACAGTATTGTCTTAACTCAAATGCCTTTTGCTTACACAGGACAAGTTATCTGTGGCTAACCTTTGATACTGAGGGCACTGGACTTGCTCCTTTTCAGTGTTCTCTAGACTCCTGTATCTGCCCCACCCCCAATTATGTAATCAGAAATTTTCAGAGATCTGGCTATTTCATCCTAACAATCTATCCCTCTCTGTATACAAAAATAAAGTGGTTCTAACTGATTCTTTTTTAACAGTAGCATTAAAAATTGGAACTTTTAGGTGAAATTATAGTAATAATGAGGATATCAGTTAATGACATAAACTAAAGAGGAAGGGGAAACTGCATTAGTATTTTAAAAACAGAACCATGGACTTCCATACAGACATGGGAGCAGGGAAATGACATGTAGAAAAGAATATGGAAATGAGATATTATGGACTCCCCAGCAGTAAGTATATTCAAAAGAGAAGATTAGTCAAGGGCCCACCCACATGCTTATGAGGCTGGCAGAGGTCACCCCTCAGGAAGCGTTTGATGTAGTCCACAGAGAAAAACTTGGTCCTACTTAAGACCTACAGCACCAAGAGACCTTTCAAATGAATACAGCAAAGAATTTGTTTTTGTTTTTTTTTTAAAGATGTTCAATGATGTTCACAGAAAGCCCCATGTGGAGTGAAATCACTTTCATTCTGCTAGAACTATGTAATTTTAATATAATGGATCATCTTCCTCTTCACTCTGGTTGTTCTTTAATATGCAAGAATGGCTGACCTACTAAGGGGGCAGTCTTTGATATTTGCTCACCAGAATAACAGATTAAAACATGCCCTGGCAAAGTTCGTGAAGGTGGGACTAAATTGCAGACATGTTATATGACTGGCAAGTAAACTTTCCTTCCCAGCTACCTTTAGACTATAAAGCAGACATGGATTTTGTTGACCTGGGAGTCAGTCCAGAATGTGGAGTGAAGTAAACTTCCTGTGGTTTCAATTGTGCTGCTTTATCACCTCCTATGTTTGCAATAGCTACTCTTATACAGCCATCAGTCAAGTAGAGGAAACAGTTATTTTGAGATGGAACAATGTTTGCCATCAAGGTTGAGCTGTAGGCCTGTCCTCTCACAGGTGGACATACTGCATCTTGATGTCTATACAGGGATTTTCATCAAAGAATCAAGGAGCATAAAACTTAACTTTTTCAGAACTGACCCCAGCAGCAAAAAAAAAATGAAAACAAAAATTATATTTTGTAATTTAAAAATTTTAAACATGCTTTCCTATCAGATGGTAATCATAGACTAGCAGAAAGATGCCACAGTCCAGGGTCAGATGATAAATGGCAAATGTGTCACCTACAGTACTGGTGATGGGGATGAGATCAGCAAACTCTTGTCCTGGGCAGAGGAGAATCCAAAGAATATTGCTTGCCACTCAAGGACAAATTGTATTCTATTTGTTGAAGTCCCAAAGTACAACACGCATAGCATTTGTCCAAAGAGGTCCACTTCATGTCATGGTTCTTTGGGTCTTGCTTTCCTGGTAGTCTTAGAGGGCAGCAGAGCTATCCTTTGGTTAACGGATCAAAATGAAAGGCAAACCAGTTGGCAGATACTGTCCTGGTTCCTTTGGCCCCACAGAAAGCTCAAAGCTCCTTCTGAGCATGCCCTCCGTGCAAAGGCTCTAGGGAATGGCAGAAAGAATCCTGCACTAGAAAGAGAGACACAGAAGGATCATGAAACAGAGAGGCAGAGGACAGGATATCTGATAGTACTAGGGGAAAGATATGGGAAGAAGAAGGCTGGTGTTGGATGAGGCTGCAGGTGTGTGGAAAGGCTCTGTTCTCCAGGAGACAGAACAGAAGGGTGCAGGTGGGGCAGATGGAGGGAAGGAAATATAATGACCTTCCTAGGAATGAGACTGAAAAAAGACTGCGGCAAGTCAGGGACAGAGAAGGCCATTTGGTAGGATGAGGCAGTGATGAACAAAGAGACCCAGGTAGAAGTTAAAGGATCCATCTTTATCCTCTGTTCTTTTCTTGTAGGTTACAGCACTGGCAACACAAAGGTGTAGGTTGGCGTTTCCTACTACCCTGTCCAACTGTTAGCAGCAAACATTTACCTCTGCCACATTGGGGATGGGAGGTTACAGGGTGAAATGAGAGTAAATAATGGAAGATATGGAACCATTCCAAATGGAGGTTCCCCATAAAGAAAGTATCACAGATGGAGAAAGAGAAGGGAGGCCATTGAGACCAAATATGTAATTTTATATAAAAGAAAACTGGGAATCAATGGAGTTAAACGTTTTACCCAAGGCCACACAGCTATTAAGTCAGAGACAAAATCTGGACCTGAGTTTTCTTTACTCAGAACTCTTATCTACTCCACTGTTGCAACCACAGAAGGAGTTCAGATCTCTCATTTAAAAACTTGGCTCTGTCACTTTCTCTATATGAGGCCTTGAAAAATGTCTATCACCTTTCTGGGCCTCAACAGAGGGTTGGCCTAGATGGTCTCCAAGGTACCTTTGAACTGCAAGTCTATGATCTTGTGATCTTGTAACTTATAGAAATGCAGCTTTGCCTCTGGCTTTTATTCAACTTTTCTTACTGATGACTCATTAGAACCTCAGAGCTTGGCCAATCGTTTACAGTACAAAAATCTACTCTATCAACATGGGAAGAATGTTATATTACTGAATACATATAACATATACATATAAAACATGTTATAGAACATACATACAAAGGTCTTTATGTATAAACATGAATACATACTTACACATATATATACACACACACATACATACATATGTGTATGAATTTCTATATAGAAAGAGGCTTATATCTCTATCTATTTTCCTGGAGAAGAAGGAAAGAAGGAGAACAAGAGGAAGCAGGGCACTGACTCCTGGAGCTAGAGAGTTCAAACGTCAGTTCTTCTGTATATAACCCTCTGTGATTTTGGGCAAGTCATTCAATCTCTTGTGGATTCAGTTTCTCATCTATAAAGCTATGGTTTGGGCCTAGATGGACTTTGTGATCGTTCTAGCTCTCTGATCTTATGAAGGAAAAGATTCAAAGGGGGCAGCAGTAAGGAGTAAGCATTGCAAACACATGTGGATAGCCTGTACAAAGGCATGGATCTGGGAGATGAAAAATACTTTACAGGACATACAATGGGGCCAATCTGCCTGGACAACATACTATGTAGAAGGGAGGGATATCTAATAAACCTTAAAAGGAAGACCAAGACCAGATTGTAATGTGTTTTAAATGACAAACAAAGGAATTAATATTTTATTCTAAAGGTAAGAGGAAGCAGCTGGAGCTTTTGAACTGGGGAGTAACATAAGAAAACCTCACTTCTAAGAATATTTTGGTAGCAGATGTAAGTTCTCGTGAAGCATAAAAAGGGTTATTTTCTGAAAGAAAAACAATTGAGTAAGAGAGATATTGCCTTAAAACAATTTATTACTTTGTTCTCAGCAGAGAGAATACTAATTCAGTGAGCATCCCATTCATGCCTTGACATACTTCATGATTCTTCTGTATTTTATTCTGTTAATTCTACATAGAGGCTCTCAGTGATTTAAAAGCTTTTTGGTTCTTTTAATATTTTGTCCATATAAGTGCAACACCCTGGCTATGCATCTTGCACCCCTCACTCTCACCATATCCCTTTCTATTTGTACATGTTCTCATGATGTCTTTTACACCACTTTTCACGCATGTGAAAATGTGCTGCCATCTGCTACACTTACCTTGTGTTTTTCCGGTATCCTCTGGATCATTCGCAGTTTAGATTGTTCTGAGATTGTGATACTTTATAATCTGAAACTTTGTTGTAGTGTTAAGAAGATGAGCTGTTTTCAGTCATGAGTAGTGATCTCAAACTTTATGCAGTTTTCTAAATGGGATTGTGGTTGATCTCCAGTTCAATTATGGGTTCCAGTTCATCTGTTTCATCTCTCCAAGATGTAATTGCATGCAATGTCTTCTCATCAACTTTTCTTCCCACTTGGAATTTACTTTGATCTTTGTGCTAAACAGTCAATAATTTGGTAGTACTAAGAAAATTAATTCTGAAATCATGTCCATGTTAGCAACCAGTTATTTTGTTTTTGTTTTCCAAAGCAGCAGAGTTATATTTTTCTTTGACCATCATGCACTTGGAGAAGTTTTTCAAGTTCTTCACAGAACAATCCTCTCTACCACCACCCCTTTATTTCTTTGGAACAGATATCAGCACATAAACAGCAATTATTTTCATGAAAGTCTTTCTGTTTATACTCAATATAAGTTTTACAAAGTAAGATGACTGCATTACCATAAAATAATGTTATGTGTTGCCCAAAGACCTGAAGTAATACTGCCTCTGCCAACAACAACAGTTTCTCTGTCCCCCTGAACAGGCAATGTGAGCCATCCTTCCATTTTTGAAGATTTAGTACTATGAAAGAATAAGCACTGAGCAATCTGCATTGTAGAGTTATAACCAGAAAATAATTATTCAATTTGAATGCAGTTTTCCTTTCATGAGTTCTTTGGCATGTTTTCCTTTTGACATCTGTCATGACCTTTCATGTAGACACATTTTTTTCCCTTTGGATCCAGTAACTGTTCCATGTGGGACAATGTTACATATCTGGAGAAAATATTCTAAAATGTGTATTGAAGCTCAAATTTATCTAGGTTTCTGAATTCTCAAAATAATAGTGACTAAAAGCAAAGTTAATTCAAATCTGCACTATCTACAAGGTGTTCACATAGATATGCAATACTGTTTCACCTTCATTTAATAACTTGTCATAAAAGAGACTAACAGCATCACCTTTTTCTGCAGGATTGTACACCTAGGGGCACTGAGGTAATATGTTGAATTAATCTGAGTATTCATTTAAATTATTTCCTTTTATAATTCTTACCGTTTTGTGGAATCCATTTCCTTTGGATGCAACCAATTTGCAGTGCTACTTTATTATACCAAATTTGTGATCATGATGTCTTCTGACAAGGAGACAGGGTGGGAAACACATAAAAAAACTTTCTGTAACAGACATATGACCAAAGATAGATGAGGATTATAAAGAGTAAACATTAAAAGAAAGGAAAGGTGATGGTCAAATTTTGTGAGATGCTGATGTACCAAAAGTGAACTTTGACCTTAAAAGATGACTAATGAAAATAGAAGTGATTTAGCCAGCTTTTCATCTGTCATGCCAAATAATTTAGCTGTCAACATCATATGGACGGTTAGATTTGTATAAGATCAGAAGTTTGCCGAAGGAAAAGGGATTTGCCTATAGGTGAAGAAAGCAAGATAATGAGTTCTACAAACATTAGCTAAAACAGGATGAATGAGACTACCATAGGTCTACCAGAGTATCTAGAAGGTACCAGACCCAAGACAGTTTCTTCTCTGGTTCCATTCACATAATCTCTAATGGATGTGAGGGGACCTGTATGACCAGAAGAATCCAGAAGATCAGAAAACTTGAGATGAAGTCTCTCTATTCAGAAACAGACAGTTTTTGCTTCCATCTCCTCCTTCCCGCCCAGCAATAAGAACATTTATGGATATGTGACTTTGAAGTTTCATTGAATAAAAGAATCAGATAGATGAAATCGATTTCAAAGATGATCTGGTTCCTTTCTAGATCTAAATTTCTACTTTCTCAAGCAGTCCATGTGGGAAAGACATGTATGTGTGTGTGTATGTGTGTATTATATATGTATGTATATATATATATATATATGTATATTATGTGGAGAAAATATCCTAAAACATACACAGGAGCTCAAATTCGTTCAGGGTTTTGAAAGGTTTTTTGTTAGCTTTGTTTTCCGTCAAGCCAAAATGTCCATGCTTTCCACGTCATTCTGCCCTTTGATCCAAACAAAAGAAGTCAAATTTTTCCATGTGTCAATCCATTCTATTCAAATAATTCTATCACATCCCCTAAGTCTTTTCTTCATTATGATAAACATACCTGGTCACCTTACTGAATGAAACCCATTGGAACTATGCAGCCTCATTCTACTAGTCTAGAAACCCAATTAAAAATGATTTTGGTCTGGTATGACTCATTCCTGATGAACCCACTTTAGTTTGTAGTGATTAGGGAGTCAGTGAACAAACATATATTAAGTTCTCACCATGTCCCAGGAACTGTGCTAAGTGCTAGGGACACAAAGAAAGACAAAACCCAGTACTAGCTTTCAAAAAATTTGATCTCACCTGTGGTTCCAAGAAGCTATAGAATGTGCAGAGGTCACACCCTGGTAAATTGCCTTGGCAGATGAACTAAACCAAGTTGAGGGTAACCTACAGGTCTCAAACCCATCAGCGAAGTTAGGGAGATAGCTACCCCAAGAATGTAAAGACTTTCCCTGTACGACTGGGTAGATGAGAACAATGTGTTTCAACAGTCATGAAGGTGGCTGAAGCAGGTATTATGGCATGCTTAGAGCCTGGTCAGACATTAAAGATACCAAGGCCATTCACTGCATTCCAGGCCATTACCAGTCAATCCTTGACTCTTGTCTTGCCACTGGACTTCAACGACTCTAAAGGAGAGAATAAGGCTGACAACTTTGTGCAACTCTGCCTCACTTGAATCCAATTCACACACAAGTCAATACATCACCCTGTGATGTCTTTTGGTTCTCTTTGAAACCAAAGGACAAACAATTGTAAAAGAGACAAAATTCAAACAACTTTATACAAAACTTGTGTGTATGTGTGTGTTTCTGTGTGACAAATGAGAGATGTTCAACAGATGGAAAGCTTAAGAATTAAAGTGGATTGAGAAAGGCTTCTAACAAAAGGTAAGACTGCAGCTGAGACTTTACAGAAGCCAGGAAAGCTAGGAGCCAGAGATGAGGAGGGAGAAAGCTGCAATCATGAGAGTGTTCAGCCAGTGAACACACTCAAGCAAAAGGGAATATCCTGAGCAAGGAAAGGGAAGGAGGCCAATGTCACCAGAACAAAGTCAATAAGTATTAGTACTGTGTATGCTAGGCACTGTATTAAAAGCTGTGGATCAAAAGAAAGTAAAACAAAAGAAATAGTCCCTGCTCTTAAGGACTCTAATGGGGGAGACAACATGCAAAAATTTATGTACAAAGAAGCTATGTACAGGATAAATTGGAGACAAAAGAGGAAAGGTACTAGATTTAAGGGGCACTGAGAATTTAAATGTATTTTAGCTGGGATGTTAAGGAAACCAGGAAAACCAGGAAGCAGAGATGAGGAATGACAGCCAGTTGTCTACTACACTGAGAGTTTGTGGCTTACCCAGGGTTACATAGCTAGTATGTTTCAGAAGGGGGTCTGAAATCCAAATTTTCCTGACTCCCAAGCACATTATCTACTAAAACACACTGTCTCCCCTTGCACATTTATTTTAAAGCACCTTTATTTGTGCAGCTTTCTAAAGTTCATAAAACACATTTCGTATAATAACAGTATGACTTGAGCAATCCAAGTATCATTATGCCAATTCTATAACTGAGGCTAAGTGTTTTACCTACAGTAACAGGGAAAAAAGTCAGAATTCAAATCCAGGTCTCCTAAATCTAAATATAACAATTTTTCTTCTATATTACCTTTCCTGTTGATAACAATTTGACTTTTTCTTGTCACTTTTGTTTGTTCTAAACTAATTGAGAAGCAATAATGTGCACATTGATCTCTAAGCTGATCGCAATATGACTCTTACTCCTTTGTAATACACGTTTGGCTCTATCACTGAGCTGATGAGAACAATGAGTAGAGACATGATAATCAGCAGAATTCAAAAACCTCTTCTTACATCTATGAATTCCATTTTTGGTTAATTTCTGCGATGACGGTGGGGGGGGGAAAAGAGTGATCATCACCTATTAAAGAGAATTGCTTACATTAAAAAAAGCAGTATTTTAGTCTATAGATCTCGAAAAGCTAAATTAAAGGGCTAACATTTACTAAAGCTTATCTTTCAAATTCATGGACTTATTTTAAAAGTAATAAAGCCCTTCATCCACTCTGAAGATTATAGCTATGTAAAAGACAAAGATAATAGATTCAGAAAGTAATGATAACAGTGGCTTGTCTAACAAAGAGATGTTAATGATACTGAAACAAGGCATAGATGGAGGAGACTGGACACAAACCTATTATTATTCAGTATTGATTCACTGGACAGTAATAAATGTTTTTAATAGTACTTTCCTAAGAAACTGAAGAAAAACAGGAATATGAAATCAGATGATTTCATTGGATATGAAAATGTGGAAAAAGATATATCAGATTTCATAATTAGAGTACTTTTATAAGTATATGTTTCATAACTTCTGAAATAAGACCTTTCCCCCATCTTCATAAAATCCTTATGAAAAAAACACTCAAAATCTTTACATACCTGAGTCCTTATTTTTCAATTCTAAGGCAGCAAATTGATATAATAGTATTTTGTGATACCTCGAAAGATTTCTAAAAATTGTGAAGGATCAAGAGATATTATAAATAAGAACTGTTTGATTTTTTGACACTGTATCTAATACACCTACAAAGAAAGGATTTTTTGGCAATGTCCCAATTATACATGAGTGATCGATGATTCTGCTTTAAGATCTATGAATTTGCTTTTAAAAAAAGAGGCTAGAAGCTGTCTAATGTCAAGTTTATCTATTGCAATAACATTATTACTATTGGAATAGCACATTCTAGGCACAGAGCTCAAAAATATTAGAGCATCTTACCAAAATGGAGGGTGCTGACTAGCATCAGATCATGGCTGAGTATCCATGAATCCTTTAAAGATATGAGGGGAACATCAAAGAGCCAGCCCAAGAAGAGCCTTAAAATGATTTTGTCAATTCTATATTGTATAATTGTGCCATATATACAGATCATGAAATGGTTGTTTGTGCCTAATCCATGAGAGGCAAGGCACATACTGCAGATTTCTCTCCTTGAATCTATGCCCATAACTTTGCCGACAAGGAACCCAACTTCTCTTATTTCAAGAAACCAAAATTTTAAGTGCTTAGTAACATAAGGGAGTCAAGATGGTGAAGTGGAAAATCAAAATAAAAAACAAAAACACTGACTTTAGGATTAAAGTTATAACACTGCCTTTTACTTTCTGTGTGGCCCAGAGGAAATTATTTGCCCACTCTAGGTCTCTGTTTTCTCATCTGTAAAATGAGAGCATTGGGTGAGATTATTTCTAAGAAACCTTACAGCTCTAAATCTTATGATCTTATATCTCTATTAACATTGTCTTGTTGGACATCCTCCTACTCAGAAAAGTTTGTGTGTGTGTGTGTGTGTGTTCAATCAATTATTTCAATTATATCTAACTCTTTGTGACCCCATTTGGGTTTTTTGATTTTGTTTGTTTGTTTTGGCAGAGATATTGAAGTGGTTTGCAATTTCCTTCTCCAGCTCATTTTACAGATGAGGAAATTGAGACAAACAGGGTTAAGTGACTTGCCTAGGGTCACACAGCTAGTAAGTATCTGAAGCCAGATTTGAACTGAGGAAGATGAGTTTTCCTAATTCCAAAGCCTGGCACTCTATCTAGCACACGACCTAGCTGCCCCTACTCAGAAATATTAGTGCATCTACCTAAAACCTTTAGCAAACATTATACATAATCGGGATAAGCTAGTTGCATTTTCAATAAGATTGGGGATGAAATAAGGATGTCCATTATCACCACTGTTATTCAATATGGTACTAGAATTGTTTGTTTCAGCAATAAGAGAAGAGAAAGAAATGGAAGGAATTAGAATAGGCAAAAAAGAAATTAAGCTATCACTCTTTGCAGAAGATATGATAATATACTTAGAGAATAAAGTAAAAAACTACTTGAAATAATAAACAACTTTAGGAAAGTTGTAAGATATAAAATAAATCCACATAAATCATCAGCATTTCTAGATATTACTAACAAACAAAGCCCAACAGTAAGAGATAGAAAGAGAAAATCCATTTAAAGTTACTGTAGACATTATAAAATATTTAGGAGTCTACCTAACAAAACAAACCCAGGAACTATATGAACACAATTACAAAAACACTTTTCACCCAAATAAAGTCAGATCTAAGTAATTGGAAAAAAAACATCTGTTGCCCATGGGTAGGCTGAACTAATATAATAAAAATGATGATTTTACCTAAATTAATTTACTTATTTAGCACCGTGTCAATCAAACTACCAAAAACACATTTTATAGAACTAGAAAAAATAATATCAGAATTCATCTGGAAGAACAAAAAGTCCAGAATATCAAGGGATTTCATGATAAGAAATGATAGAGAAGGCAGCCTAGCCATACCAGATCTTAAACAGTATTATAAAGCATAAATCATCAAAACTACTTGGTACTGGCTGAGAAATAAAAGTGGTGGATTAGTGGAATAGGTTAGATACATAAGACCCAGTAGTCAATGATTATAGCAATATACTGTTTGATAAACCCAGAGACCTCAGCTTCTGAGATCAGAACTCACTATTTGACAAAAGCTGCTGGGAAAAATGGAAAATAGTGTGGCAGAAACTGGGCATAGACCAACGTCTGACATTGTATATCAAAATAAAGTCCAAATGGGTATATGATTTAGGTATAAAGGCTGATACTATAAACAAATTAGGGGAGTAAGGAATAGTTAATAAGGAAATTATAATAGAGAATGGAAGGATTTATGACAAAACAAGAGACAGAGAACGTTATGAAATGCAAAATTGATAATTTTGATTATATTAAATTTAAAAGTTTTTGCACAAACAATGCCAATGCAACCAAGAGCAGAAGAGAAGCAGAAAACTTGGAAAGAATTTTTCTAACTAGTGTCTCTGATAAAGGCCTCATTTCTAAAATATATAGAGAATGAGTCAAATTTACAGGAATATGTCATTGTCCGATTGATAAACGGTCAAAGGATATGAACAGGCAGTTTTCAGAGAAAGAAATTAAAGCTAACTATTCATATAAAAACATGCTCTAAATCCCTATTGATTAGTGAGATGCAAATCAAAACAACTCTAAGGTACCACATCACAACTGTCAAATTGACTAACATGACAAAACAGGAAAATGACAAATGTTGGAGAGGATATGGGAAAGCTGGAACATTAATTCATTGTTGGTGCAACTGTGAGCTGATTCAATCATTTTTGAGAGCAATCTGGAACTATGCCCAAAAGGTGATAAAACTGTACATACCCTCTGACCCAGCAACATCACTTCTAGGACTGTATCCCAAAGGGATCATAAGAATGGGGAAAGGACCCACATGTACAACAATATTTATAGCAGTTCTTTTTGTGGTGGCAAAGAATTGGAAATCAAGGGTATGTCCATCAACTGGGGAATGGCTGAACAAGTTGTGGTATATAAATGCAATGGAATACTATTGCGCTATAAGGAATGATGAACAGGCAAACTTCAGAAAATCCTGGAAAAATTTATATGAACTGATGCTGAGTGAATTGAGCAGAACAAGGAGAACATTGTTCACAGAAACAGCCACACTGTGTGAAGACTGACTTTGATAGACTTCTCAGCAATGCAAGGACTAGAACAATTCCAAAGGGCTCATGATGGGAAATTCCATCCACATCTAGAGAAAGAATTATGGAGTTGGAATGCAGAAAAAGCAGACTATTTTCTTTTTTGCTTTATTTTTTTCTTTCTTTCTCATAGTTTCTCCCATTCATTATAATTCTTCTATGTCACATGACTAATATGAAATGTGTTTAATAGGAATGTATGTGTAGAACCCATATCAGACTGCATGCCATCTAGGGAAGGGAGAGGGAAAGGAAGGGAAGAAAATTTAAAACTTCTGGAAGGGAATGTTGAAAACTAACAATAAATACATTGAAAACTGTTTAAAAAAATACTAGTGCTTAATTTCTTCTTTGCTAAAGCACCATTCATTGCAGCATCCCATTTGTTCCAGATCTTCACAAGTGAAATGGAGAGATCATATGCTACTTAGAGCTTTGCCACTTTGTGCTGCTTAGTCTTTTAAAAATTATACACTTAAACTCCCTCAAGGATATACTCAACAAGTCAACATGAATTTCCTAAGTGCATTTTTGGTAGCAACTATGATTTAATTTGTATAGGGAACTCATGCTAATACAACATGGTATACTGTCAATAGCATCATTGAGAGACCCTGGGCACAGGAAAGAACACTAGCTCTGGCGTCAGAGGAGTTGGATTCATATTTTGCCTCTTATACTACTTCTGAGACTTTAAGAAAATCTCTTAATTTCCTTGAGCTTCAGGTTTCTCATCTATAAAATGAAGGAGGTCTTTAATATCCTTCCAGATCTAGCTCTGGGATCATAACATTTTTCTCTGATTTGTAGTCTCAGACAGTTGTCTAGGCCATTGAAAGATTGAGGGATTTGCTCATGCTCACAGAGGTAGCATGTGTCAGAGATATTTATTGAATCCAGGTTTTCCCAAGCCCAGATTAAGTTATAGCCACTTAACCCTGGAAGACATGTCTGTCTACTTGTATACAGGGATATACATAGGTAAGTAGATAGATAGACAGTCAGATAGATAGATAGATAGATAGACATATATTTTATGATAACTAACATTTACATAGTGTATTAAGAATAACAAAGCGCCTTACATGCACCAGCACATTCGATTCCACAATCCTGTGAGGTAGGTGCTATTATCCCAGTTTTACAGATGAGTAAATAGAGGCTCAGAAACTTTGACTTGTAGGTGGATTTCCTATACAACTAATGAATAATGGAGACCGACTTTGATTTTAGGTCTTTCTGACTACAAAGCCATCTCTCTACCTACTATGTCAAAGAAAGCAAAGGCTGCTTCATTTCCATACTTTTTTCTTTCTTCCCTCCTTCCTTCAGTTTCCCATGAATATCTCACTTTTCCTTTCCTGATCTCCTGGGTGAAAGCTGGGCCTCCTATGCCAAATGTGTGCTTTTTTGTCATAGCAGAAAAAGTCAAGTTATGAGACTTCTAGAACTCCAGTGTTCCTGGGAAAGGAAAGTGAACAAATAAAACTGGAATCAGAATATCCTTTAAGATCTCACAAATGAGTGGTGAGTGTCCATTCTATTGAAATAGTATTAATGAGGAGGACAAATCACTAAAAGACTGAGAAGATATCTATTTGCAGCCTACAATTGTTATAATATTCCCAGAATCTACATTATCTACCACATACATGCTGCAAATAAAAAAAAAGAAAGAAGTTTCCATGGAATTTGTTAGTTTCCTGCAATGTGTTGATTAATTTTAATGCTAGATAGTTTACACCCAAATCGATGACTCGTTTGAGAATGTTTGATTATGTGTCAAGGTATGTAAATAAGCTCAATGGAGCACAAGTTGTTGGCTGAAGGGACCCAAGTACAGCTGGTAGGTAGGGTTTATTGAAACCTATTGTCTACCTTACCAAAACCTCTCATACACCAGACACAAGAGAACATGGAGAGGGGTGGCAGGACTGACTAAGTAGTGATGAAAATTCTATGTATGTCACTCATACCCTCTCCTTTCACAGTTTGCCTCTATGCCCAGGGATTTTTAAAGGGTATGTGCAAGTACTGTTAGCTTACCCTTACCTTCTGGAATAAGTTGAGTTTTTTAGCCTTAAGCATACAACCAAACCAGTGTTTTCCCAGTTTCCAAGTTTTCTGAAGCTTAGTGAAGGTCACTTACTGACCATATTTCAACTTATGACCTTCCAGTGTGTGCTATTGGCAGCTGTCATGCAGACAGATCACATTTATGCACTTTGCTAAGGAAGAACTTTAACCCTGGGTATGAATGGAAGGTCTGGTAATTGATGGTTTATCTTTTACTTAATAGAAAATGTGTACTCAACATGCCATTCTGCCTAGCATGCTTTACTAAAAATCTCTTGCTGGCCAGACCAATTTAATTCATAACAAATTCAATCAGTCAACAATTTAAAAAGCTCTTACTACTATGTGCCAGTCACTGAGAATACAAATAGAAAAGTGAGAGAGCCTCCACACTCATGGAGCTTAACTCTACTTACTGACTTCATGATTACAGTTACGTGAAAGCAGAAAGTTCAATATAGACCATTCTTCTATTCTAGGAATGCAATGGTTTTTATGCCTTTCTATCGTTTTTAAACACTAGTGGTAAATGAAATTTTCACTGGGCATATCTTCTCTGACAGAGCTTGTAGAGAAGCTTATAGTTCATACAACCATTATTGCCATTGTACTTGGCCAACACAGCCATTATGGTTATAGCTCAGTGATTGAAGACTAAATTTATCTCAGCTATAAAAATAAAGGAGAGAGAGTTATTTGTATGCCCTTTCATAGAGTAATTTGAAATGGAAAGAAGATATGAATAAATCTCCATAAGTAAAAATCTGCACCCTTTTACAAAGTGAGGCACAAAAAGGTCATATTTTCCAGTTTATTCTTCAAGAGAGTTACCTAATTCTGTCTCACATCTCCTGATTATTGGCACTAAATTCTTTTGGATACCTATAATATTGTCTTAGGGATACTATTGGGGGGAGCAGGACCTGATCTGCCATTTAATTGGTGGAAGTAACTTCCAGTGAGGAAATTCCCTTCAATCCAGAGCCTCTACTGCTCTGAAACTTACTGTATTAGAGCAGGGCCTATGGCATCAAGAGTGTCTCTAGTGCCATACAGCCTGCATGGGTCAGAGTTAGGACTTGAGCACAGGCCTTCTTAACCCTAAAGTGAGCTCCTTAGTTCTACTTCCCCACCACTTCTTGATCAGTATGTTGACCTAAATAGGGAAGAGTTGCACATTACTGGAGTCTTCTATTTTTTATTTTAAAGAAGAGGGGAGGTTATTGTGTGTTTTCTGCCCAGAAAATCTGTCTCTAGAATCAAGATCTGTATTCAAATCTACCCATTTTAACAAAGACATAAGAGTTTTACAGCAACAGTTTGGAGCACAGAATAAACTGAATCTACCATCCATTTCTAGGTCATAAGAACAACCATTTCTTGTTACATTTCTATTTAGAAGAGACACTAAGCTTGACTAAGTATTCAGTCTGACAAAGTGAAAATCTCATTACCTAATACTTGCCACTCATAGCAGCCAGGAGTCAGCAACATGCTTGTTTTTTTACTCCCTCTTACCCTGAGCATCTCAATGAAGCATGCAACTCTTCCTTGTTGTATTGGCATACAAATGTCTCCGCTCTTCTGATCACTCCACAGATCCTGTTATTGTGTTTGAACTGCAGGACATGGAGGCCATCCTGTGAACTACACGAAGTGGTTGTAGTCATTATGAATTCTTCTCAAGGACAGATTCTAGATAGAAAATATATAAAGGAGCAAATGGTATTTGTCTCTCCAATCAACTGTTACTTATTACAACATTGTGAACAGAATGTTTGAGAACAAATGAAAATGACAAGAAAGAACAATTTTAAACTTAAGAAACTGCAGAGTCATTTATGATATGATATGAATTGTGAGGAAACTAAGCTAGCGTGCAGTTTCAACTTGCAGTCTGCCTAATAGAGAGTAGTCAGTGTTACAGAGATAGTTTCCTTTTGATGAATTTTATGTTTATTTTCAATGGTCACTAAAATGATATTGTTCACACTGCCAATCTGTATTTATAAAACATAAATATGATTTTAGGCCATGTCTTTAGGCAGACCATTCCACAGCTACTAAGAGCTGGTGAAGAAAACATCTCCTTAATGATGCTAAGGATAAGAGATGGATCCAAGATATGCAAGAACTGGTACCAAAAACAGATGGGAAAGAGGGGCAGCAGATTTGGGAGCTTTCAACCCAGAAGTGGTAAAAAGAGTCAGATAATTGGCCAGAAAGAGATTACAGATGACCTTTGCTGGCCTTGGGTACAGGGCCTGGTGCTAAATGGAAACTATTATTATCTGTAAGCAAAAGTTCCAAAGCAGAGAGGAATGCTTGTGGTCAGTCACAAATGAGGAAGGACCCTTGTCACAGTTCCAAGGTAGAGAGTAGTACTAGGGCTTGTGGTTGCAGAAGAGGAGACCTTGTCACAGTTCCAGTGCCAAGAGAAGCAGAACTATCCCTTGTGGCTACAGGAGTTCAGGAGATGTGCCTGGGTAAAGATCAGAGTCCAGACTAAGAGAGCGGTGACCACACTTCTCCCTGAATCACAGCACCTCACAAGCACTACAAACTTGCAGACCCCCCAGAACTAGCTCTGAAAAGAGCAGCATGAAAAATCCAGAAGTTTGGCACAGTATCTCCCCAACCCTGTGTAATGGCAATCAATTTGTTGGATATTTAGGGCTAAGTGGATAGGATACTTAGGGCTAAGTAGATCAAATACTTAGGACTAGGTAGATCAGATACTTAGGGCTAAATAGATCAGTAATAGAACTCTGTCCATTGGTGAAAAGGTGTGAATTCCCCTGTTGACTTTGAAGAATGCTATTGGCTGAGACACTCCCCTGTGGACTTGGGAGATGCCAGTGCTTATAAGGAATAATTTTATAGAGTCAAGACAGATTTTGGAGTTGGCTCCTCAGTGAAGGAGGATTCGTGGAGACTGAAGTCGGTTGAGAGGGAGAGAGAGAGGGAGTGTTCCTCTCCCAGTATCTGAAAGCTGACTGAAAACATGAACAGGATGGGACTTTGTTTGCTGGTGGCCTGGCTGATCCTTGAGTTCCAGGCAAGAGAAGTCCTGAAGGATTTGAGGTTTGCTGAACGTGGTGAACTTCAGCATGTGCTGGGGATTGCCTTGAGGACTGGACAAGGACCCAGGAACTGTTCATCTCTGAGGACTGGACGAGAGCCTGGCAGC
>CM053597.1:78828443-78845742 GCA_028646575.1 Pseudocheirus occidentalis
AGGAAGACCCATATGTACAAAAATATTTATTGCAGCTCTCTTTGTGGTGGTAGAAAACTGGAAATTTAGGGGATGTCCATCAATTGAGGAATGGCTAAACAAGTTGTGGTTTATGAATGTAATGGAATACTATTGTGCTATAAGAAATGAGGAGGAGATGGACTTCATATTTACCTGGAGAGGCTTATATAAACTGATGTTAAGTGAGAAGAGCAGAACCAGGAAAAATTTGTACACAATTACAGACACGTTGTATGTGTGACGACCAACTTTGATAAACTGGACTCTTCTCAGCAACTCACAGTTATAAGACAACTCTACAAGTTTCAGGATGGAAGGAGATGTCTACACTCAGAGAAAGATCTAGAAAGAACAGAGTTTAAATGGAGACTGAAGCAATCTGCATGCTATCATTCTTTTCCATGTTTGGTTTTGTTTCTTCTTTCCCATTGTTCACTGAATTGGTTACAAACCATCTATATAACCAGACTAATGCCCAATATGAAAGCATTTGTAGATCTATACTTGATTGCATTCCACCATGGGGTGGGGGGAGAGGAAGGGGAGAAAATTTGAAACTCAAGGGATTGTGGAACTGAATCTTGTAAACTAAAAGCAAATAAACAAATCAATTAAAAAAAAAAACGAAATGACCTAGGAGTTAGGACATGGGTTCAGTCCTGCCTCTGAACCATATTATGTTCAGGAAACATAGATAGGTCACTTAACCTGTTGACACTCCAACAACTTGTCTAAGACTATAAATTTGTAGGACATTTGTCAATCCGTATTTTTAGATGGAGCTTCCTCATTCAAAATCTTCTTCTAAGGAAATCAGATATCTGAACAACAACAATAAAAACAACAAAAAGTTATTATATTTTCCATAAACTATCTATGCTCTTTCTTTTTGTTCATGTAAAGAATTTTTGAACCAAAAAATGGAAAACAATATAAGAAAAAAGCAACAACTAAAGTTAGAACTCATTTTCAGTAACTAAAGTTTATTCATACTTCATATCATTGTCGCTCCTGTTTGTCTTTTGTTTCCAAAGCAACCTAAGACATTATGGGGTGATGTCTTGACTTGTGAATGAACTGAACCTAAGTGAGGCAGAGTTGCACAAATTCCTCAAGCTTCACTCTGCTTTCCTGAGTCACTGAAATCCAGAGGCACAACAAAAATCAGGATGATTGGTGATGGCCCAAGGTACAATGAATAACCTCATTGTTCTTTATATCTGACCAAACTCTAAGCACTGCACAGAACCCATTTCATCTGCCTCCTTTGGAACAAATGGTTCTCATGTGTCCATTCCACCAGGGGGAGTCTTCACAGGCTTGTGGTAGACATCCCCTTAAACATACAACTGGTATAAGGCATACTGATTACCCTCCACCTGATTTAGCTCATCTCCTGAGATGATTGTTACCAAGGTGTGGCTGCTATACATGCTAAAGCCACTTGAAGCCATAGGTAAGAGTATATATTTATTGTGAAATTCCCTTCTCAGAAAACATATATTGTATATTATATGAAGAGGATGTCAGGGGTGAATTTCTCGTTTTCTAATGAGGGAACTAAGGCCCAAAGAAGGTAAACGAGCTGTCCAAAGTTAACCAAGGTAGACGGTATCAGAAGCAAATAGGAGCACAAGTCCTTTGACTACACAATCTACACTGAACTAAT
Source organism: Pseudocheirus occidentalis (assembly GCA_028646575.1). Classification (NCBI taxonomy): domain Eukaryota; kingdom Metazoa; phylum Chordata; class Mammalia; order Diprotodontia; family Pseudocheiridae; genus Pseudocheirus; species Pseudocheirus occidentalis. Next base: position 78,830,134 of record CM053597.1, read on the forward strand.
CTTTCCAAACTCATTAGATATTCTACCTCCCTTTTACTTTGCAATTTAACCAAACTGATCAAGAGTAAGTGCACTTCCCATGACAGTAGTTCACAGGGCAATTTATCCCAGTTTGCATAGCACCATTATTATAAAGTTTTTTTGATTTCTCCTCCCTATCCTGTCTCCCCCTCCCCCCAGGATGAAATGAAATGTCTTCCTGTAACTTCCACGTTAACTTCTCTAAATCTATCCTAAGTAATTACACAAAGTTTAATCTCTTTTTCATGAACAAGTCCTTCAGACACTTAAAGAAAACTATCACATTACTCTATTTTCTTTTCCATTTTCTTCGATTATTCTTTATATTATAGTTTCCAAACCTTTTATTACCACGTGTGGCAGCCTGACAGCCTCTGGTTTGTTAATGTTCCACCTAGAACTGGGCATAATACTACAGCTGTACAACACGCCAGTGTTGTTCAGTTGTTTCAGTCATGTCAGACTCTGTGACCCCATTTAGAATTTTCTTGGCAAAGATACGAAAGCGGTTTGTCCACTTGCTTCCCCAGCTCATTTTATGGGTGAAAAAACCTTAGCAAACAGTACTAAGTGACTTACCTAGGGTCACACACTTAGTATGTGTCTGAGGTCAGATTTGAATTCAGGAATATGAGTTTTCTTGTCTCCAGGCCCAGCGCTCCATCCACTGCAATACCTAGTTACTCTACAGTTCTGCAGCATATAGTTGAACTAACCCTACCCTCATTACAGATACTGCACTCCTATTGTCTCCTAACACTGCACTGGTTTAGGAAGTGATTAAAAGTAGTGACATCTTAGGCCATATTTCCTTCATCATATTGTTGTGAAGTTGTTTTATTTATTTTTAGGAGGTCAAATTTTATATTTCATCACCTCTTCATCATTAAATTCAATTGACTTTTTTTCCTGACTGAATTCCCCCTTGACCCCTCTGAAACATATGGTATCACTAAGTACCCCTTTTTTTCTTGATGTTATTTCATTTTTTTCACTTTAATGACACTAATTATCATGGTTTTCTTCTTCCCTCTCTATTCCTTCTGTGTCAATATTTTTCTTTTTTCATTCTCTTCCCACTCCCTAAACATAAATATGTCCCAAGGCCCTTACCACTCCAGTTCATCCTACCAAGTGATACAATAATTTTCCTTAAACACTCATCTGATCACATGACTTTCCTACTCAACCAACTGCAGTATCTTTCAAATGACTCTAGGATAAATTCTTCTCTTTAACTTTTTAAAATCCTAAACAATCTACACCTAATTAATCTTTTGAAAATCACTCACTATTACTGCCTCTCTCACACAAAGCAATTTAACCAAATTGATCTCTTTTTTTCTTTCCTCATAAAATCTCATCTCCTATCTCCATACCTTTGTGCCAGCTATTACAGTGCTCAGAAAATAGTATCTCTTCACTTTCACTTCAAACATTCCCTCTCTTCTTTCAGCTCAGGCACCATCCTCTGCATAAAATCTTTGCTGATTCCCTTTGTGAGTGCCCTGCCACCCACACCAATATGGGAAATAATGGAAAGAGAAGACAAAAATCAATCACCATATATTTATTACTTGTCTTCTATGTTCCATGACTGTGCTGGGTACTGAGGATATTAGTACAAATGATTAAAAAATATCTCTACTCACAAGGAGTCTATATTCTAATAAGAGAGATAAACAAGTATAAATGAAATGCATACAACATAAATACTAAGTTAACAGTGTATATATATATATATATATATATATATATATACACACACACACACACACATATCCACAATATAAATAGTGAACCTATTGAACTCTTTTGTATGTATAGCAATTTAAGGGGTATGATGGTCAGAGAAAAGGAAGTGGAGTTAGGAAGAGTTCAAATCCTAACTCAGACACTTAGTTAGCTTGCTGTGTGACTCTGGGCAAGTCCCTTAACCTCTTTAAGCCTCAGCTTCCTCATCTGAAAAATGGAGATAATGAGAATAGCTTACCTCATAGGGTTGTTGTAAGGACCAAATGACTTAACATTTGTCAGCCACTCTGCAGACCTTAAAGTATTTTCTACATGCTAGTCATTTTTGTGATCTATATTCAGATGTCCATTTATTAATTTCATGTTAATGTTTCATATATACATATATATGCACTATATTGTTGATAGATTTTTGTCTTCTCTCTCTTTTATTTCCCTTAGCCATCTTATCTTCTATTATTTCAGTCATCACCTCTAAGAGGATCAATCTCAAATCTATATGACCAGCTCCATTTTATTCCTTGACCTCTACCATGATATATCCTGGTCTGGTTGGCACATGAATTTCAAAAATTAATAATATCCAAAATTCATGATATTCCATCCAAATCTACTCCTCCTCCCAATAAATTTGCTTCTCTGTTGATGTTACCAAACATTGTCCCAATTATCCAAGCTCAATATCATCTTTGTCTTTTTCCTTTTCCTCAATCTCCAAATTCAATGGCTACCAAATCATATAATCCTTTCTCTATAATGCTTTGAAAATTTAGTCATTCCTTTCTAGTCCAACTGAAACTAACAACAGTGGCTGAGATTGAAAAAAAACCTCATGATTATCTTTAGAGTATGATGGAGAATCCATCAATTAACAAGAATTTATTAAGTGCTTATGTGCCATGCCAGGCCCTATTATAGCCTCTAAGGATACAAAGAATGAAACGGTCCTTGTCTTTAACTAGGTTGCATTCTACCAAAACCAAAAAGGCCTGAATAACCTCTAGCACAGAAGAGTGGGTACCTTCAAAAAGAAGAACAAAGGAAAGGCAGAAAATGGGACCAGTTACAGTAACATTCTAAGCAGGCTTATTCTCCACTCTTTAGTAGGCTGAGACCAATAAATTGTGCCAGAGTTAGAGGTGAACCTAAAAAGGGGAGAAAAAGGGGAGAAAGTCACTCATTGGAGACGAGAGTAGAGACTGGAAAAGATGAGACTTGTAAAAGGTGGGAATCAGACCTATCCATATTGACTTATACAACTGGTCACTTCACCCTTTGAAGGTCAGAGATCTTACCTAACCCCAGTGTTCCAGAACACTGGAACAGAGAACTGGAAGCAGCGGCTGAGGGAAAGGCACAATGACTATAGTATGGAAAGTAAGTGAGTGCCAATTAGAAACCAAATTGCAGTAAGGACATGACAGGAAAAGACAAACCAACAAAAAAGTAGTGTATAAATCACCCATTCTTTTCAGTTCATTTGTTCTACCATACAACCTCGTTATTACTACCACCTTCAAAAAATTGTCCCCTTCTTTAATGTCTAAATAAGGTTCTCCTTCTGCATGAAGTCCTGCTTAATATTTTCATCTCTCAAGGTAGAAATAATCTCTGTGTTTTCAAATTTCTGATTAACTGGGTTTTTTTGGTGGGCATTTCCTCTATCTTTCTCACATTTTGCTTATAATTAAGGTTACCTGTGTCTATTTCTAATCCTCCTCCCAACTACCTGTTCCTTACAGACAAGGACTCTTTATTAGTTGATAATAAGTATGAAATAAGCTAATTATACCTCCACGCAAGATTTATTTTGTATATATTTTCTTATTTATATACCTATTGTCTTCCCCAATGTAGGTTCCTAAAAGGTAGAAACTATTTTTGTCTTTGTATCTGGGGCAACTAGCACATTGTCTGGAACATATGAGGTCCTTAATAAATGCAAATATTTGTAACTCTAGAACTTCATGTTGCAAAGCAGGGGATAAATTGCTTTGGGAAGAAATTTTCTCACTTGGTGTTCCCAATACTAATGAAATCATAAGTACAGATTTATCTCAATTAAATAAATAAATCCATAAAGGTTCAGAAAAGTAGTGATTTGATGAACACCACACTGTTAGGAAAAAGCTAAAACTAATAACTGAGTTTGGGCCCTACACTAGCAGTGTGATGTTCATCAAGCAGCTGCCTTTCTGGACCTTAGTTTATTTATTTTTAAAATGACAGTGTTAATTCTGGTTTTAAAATTAGTGATTTGCCCAGGCTACCTAGCTCCTATTCCATTTCTCCACTAAATTTTGTCTTGTTAAATGAAGACAATCTTTCTAGCTTGTCGAGCTTTTTTCTTAAAATCTTTATTCTGTTATCCAGTTTTCAACTAGCTTCCCATTTTATTTTATTCACACATTTGATAAGTATTTTTCTATGTCTTCATCAAAATAAGCAATAAAAGGTATGGAACATGAATAGAGCTATGAACAGAGCCCTACAGCAGCATCCCACTAGGGAATTCTTTTCAGGCTGATGTCCATTCATTTATCTACACTTAGTTACTGTGATTCAACCAGCAGAGAAGCTACCTTACTGTATTATCATCTAGCTCACATTTCTCCACAAAGATATTATGAAAAAATACTGTCAACTGTCTTGCTGAAATCCAATATACTAAAAAGAGAGGACTAAGCAAGTAATGAATCAGTCATGGTGGAGAGATGTATAGATTTTCAGTTATATGGGGCAGTTGATCTGTAGAAGCAGAAAATCATCAGTATCTGCTAATATCCCTAATGTGTATATGAGACTCTTTTTCACACTAAGGAAACCAGTCAGTAGCATATAAAATCGGCAATTGCTGAAACCTTTGGACTGATGCTCCTCAATTATCCGTTATACAATGGTGAGAGAGATGAGTAATATTGATAGGAAGGAGAGGGGGAAATCCATGAAAGGCATCACTTTGGTGGAGAAGCCTGACTAGGGAGAGCAAGGCTAACCTGTTGGCTTGCTTTGTCTATTCTTTGGGTGTCATATATGTGCCTGAGAAACTTTTGTGAACTGAGCTTTGCTGCAAAACTTATGCATCCTTAAACATAAAGTGTATCAAACATCTAGATAATAGTGACCCTGTCAGCACCAACTGAGCTTCTGACAACACCTTCTAAACACTACTGATTATTTTCTTTAGCAAACTGATGTTAGAGGTCATGGGACCCTAGCAGGCAGAAGCACAAGACTGAGATAGAGTCAGGATTGAGAGGACACATGATAATAGATATGTACATAGATGCACAGACAGAAAAATAAATACAAATATATATATATATATACATATCGCCTATACACACACACCAGATCTTTAAAAGCATCACCAAACCCAATATTTTTCTAGTTGTGTATATCTGTATCTTGTCAAAATTAACTTGTAAATGTACTATAAATACTTACACTTAATATGTTCTTTCCATTTCAACTAGGCTTAATTGAACACAAACATCAGCCTACAGCCATACTATACATGCAAAATTTCCTTCCCCACAATCTTTATGAAAATCAAACAAAAAAGGAAAAAAGGAATAAACACATTATTTTTGATGCCCAGTTGGAATTTCACTAGCTCTGTGTACATGGGCCAATATTCATTTTCAAAGTTGAGATAATGGCTTTCTTTCCCCTGAGAAATATTTCATCAGAATTGTTTCATTATGCCACCTAGTATTTTTCTTTTATGGTGGAATCCATCTGTGTGTCATAAACACATCCTCTAGAAAACTGAGTAGGTAGATAATGTAGACTGTAGAGGGATTTTTATCAAAGCCTTACTTTTCATTACATTCAACTGTTATCACTAACAGCCTTGCGGTAAAGTTGACTTCCCTGGATTTAGCTCGAGAGACTACTTATTCTTGGTATTTTGTGTTCTAATATACTTACATATTAGAAGACTGTACTATATCATTTTAATGTCTGCTGCATTTTTCACGGTATATTGACATTTAGGGGAAATGTGGTCTAAATTTTATTATTAACGTAATGACATCTATGTTACAAACAAATATTTTAACGTTATAGGTTGAATCCATTTATGTTTTTGTAAACTAACTTTTAAAAAATTCCCTGGATTCATAAACACAGGTCATCTCAACTTCTGATGCATAGTAATTGCTTATTAATGCTTTATATTCATTTATTCATACACTATCAATTTTACCAATCTACTCAAAGTTCAAAAAGTTTTCCAGGAATGGACATTGCTATTAATGCTTTAAAAAAATGTATTCCATTGACCATACACCTAAATCAGTGTATTTTTAGTTCATACCTAGAGAATTCTTGTTGATGTGAATTTATTATTAAAAATAAAACACTGCTAATCTTAGATTTCTTTATTGTTGCTGAATACAAACTTACAGTATACTGGGAGATTTTTTTTTGCTTTTTGGAGGGCAATTGGGGTTGTGACTTGCCCAAAGTCACATGGCTAGTGTGTCAAGCATCTGAGGCTGAATTTGAACTCAGTTCCTCCTGACTCCAGGGCCAGTGCTCTATTCACTGTGCCACCTAGCTACTCCTATACTGGGAGATTACACACACACACACACACACACACACACACACACACACGTGTATATGTATACATGTACATAGATACACACATATAAGTATATGTGTGTATATATGCACTTATACATACATATATGTGAGTAAATACACATTCTCACATGAATGCTGTAAAAATATTTATTTTTACTAGTCACAAAATTCATTGAGTTTATGCTTTAACTTGTATTGACCAAATCCTTCACCACCACGTTGCTTCATGGTCATGGCCCCATCTTCTTGATGGCTCTTCCAGTGACATGAAAACTCTGAGGAGTCTTTTTAAACAATTATCAAGCATTTACTTGCCATGTGACCCTGGAAAAATCACGATGTCTGTTTTCTCAATGTCCTCAACTGTAAAATGTATATAAAAATGGTACCTACCTCCCACAGTTATTGGGAGGATCAAATAATATTTGTAAAGTGTTTAGCCCATTCCTGGCATATAATAAGCATTCATTAAATATTAGGTGGTAGTAGTAGTAGTAGTAGTAGTGGTGGTGGTGGTAGTAAAAGGGGTAGCAAGTATAATGATACTGAGATCTGAAAATCTTCCACGCCCTTTGAACTTTCTGATATAGCAGGAAGGGGTGGAGCAAGAAACTACTGTCTGTGTTGGTGACTGGAGGCAGCGAGGCAGCAGTAGCAGCAGCAGCAGTGGCGGTGGCGGCACAAACTCCTTTTTCTTTGAGCCAGCCAGAATCTCTGTTAAGGACTCCTGCTGAGGACTGCCAGGGATGAGAACTGCAGAGGGGCTGGAGTTGCTGGGAGCAAGCTGCCTGGACACTGAGTAGTTGTCATAAGTGAGGAGAGGAGGATCTTTGCCTGAGGTCGCCTGTCCTGTGCTGAAGGCTTGAGAATGTGGGTATTTACTATTTTAACTACATGTGCCAACTTCATAACTACTGTGTTGGCTTTGATTTTCTGGTTTTGGGACTCAGTCTTCTGGTATTTGAATAAATGCTCTGACTATATTTCTCATGTGGAGAGCCTATTACATTTTGTGATAAATAGCTATATCAGCATACTTACAGTTACTGTAGACATTAAGAATACTGCATTGCTGATACAAAGAGGTAGCTCAGTGGATAGAACAGTGGGCCTAGAGTCAGGAAGACTTCAGTTTAGATTCAGACACTTATTAGCTGTGTGACCTTGGGCAAGTCAGTGTCTGTTTGCCTTCTCATCTATAAAAATGAGGACAATGATAGAACTTACTTCCCAGGATTGACTGAGAATCAAATGAGAGAATCATTGTAAAGAGCTAAGTACAACTCTACATAAATGCTATTAATCTTACAAATATTACTACATGTGCAGCTATTGCGTTAACTATGCTAGCTAGGTTCTTTACCAGTTTTTGGTTTGGGGTTTTGTTTTTTTGGTTTGTTGTTGTTTTGTTTTGCTTTTCAGTGATAAGTTGGAGCTACAATAGCTCACAAGGGTGCCTCACCCATATAGAAGTGCCAGCTTGTAGAGGAGGAGGTTTAGGAAGTTCAGAAGGTTTGAGATTAGTACACCTTCTGGTGGAATCTTTAATGTAACACATTTGTATAAAGAGATTCATACAGAGTAAAAGAGAAGAAAAAAGAATATCTATATAGTGCTTAAGAAGAAAGCTCAACTAATAACTGGCTTCTGTGTGTATAGATGTGTACATAAACATGTTTATGTGAGGCACAGGGCATTTCATCAGTTTCCTATAAAGAAAAATGAAAGGAAAAGACTATCCCTAGATGGTTTAGACAAAATGAAAGGAATTATCTATAACCTAATTAAATTAAAGAGGGACCTGTTCCTGAAGGGAAAAGGCATAATAAAATGCACAAAGATTAAATCTGTGGTCAGCATTATGCAGCAACAGAACCTTGGATATGTCTATGCAATCTTGGGAAGCCAGCATGTCCTATTACTGACAGTGCTGGGAGCACACCAACCCAACACCCCAGGCTGTATTCATTCAGATATATCCCCTAAAAGTTTAACAAGCTGAACTATAGAGACATGATTTAGTAGACTCATATATAATTTAACAGCTAGAAAGGATCACAAAGAATCATAGATCTAGTTCTGCAGAGAACCTTAGAGGATATTTAGTCGAAAGGCCTTAATAATAGCAGTAACAATAATCAAAATAATTTTGTAATTGTATTCTGCTTTGGTTTTCATTGATTTAGTAATATCATTAATTTTTTGCTTTGAACTTGTCTTTCAGACTCAAGGTCCAGGAGATATCCATTGGGGAACCTAGAAGGAAAAAAAAAAGCATGGAAGAGTAGTAGTATCAGGTGGAGGGGTAATCATACTAATGAAGTACTTTACCTTTCCAAATATCAAATCAGGTTTATAAATTGCTTTCTACTTTGTTTACAGACAAGCGATATTCAGGCTATTGATGATGACATCTGTGTACAATTGCCATGGAGACTGCTAATCCAACTGTACTAATACCTGCCACCCTCTTGGTCACCTGGTGACAGTGGCCTAATGTGAAGCTAAGCTCATAGAGAACAGTTAGATAAAATTCCTCCTTATGTGCTCTTGCCTCAGATTGCAATATCCCATAAGCTGGTAAGCAACCATCCAAACAACCATTTCCTAGAAATTTGGTAATATCTCAGAGAGAAATTTTTGGAAATATGCTGGAAATATTTTTACCTTCCACCTGCAAAAAGCATATTTAATAGGAGACTGCAGCAAAGGAAGGAGAGCAACACTGTGGCATAGGGGAAAGAACTTTAGCTATTGCAGCTTAAATCTTACTTCTAACACTTACTACCCTATGATACTTACTGTAAGTCATTTAACCTTTATGAGCCTTGATCTCTTTATCTCTTAAATGAGGGGGTTGTACTAGGTGATTCTAAGGTTTCTTTGCATTCTACATCTATGATCCTGAGAAAAAATTTTTAAAGATTAAATGTGTGTGTATGAAAATATATGTATATATGTAATATGTATGTATGTACATGTGTATGTGTATACACACACATATATTTGGATAGCCACATCTGTCAAGGTGAATAGGTCACAATCCCTGTAAAAATGACTATTGATTTTCCCATAGAATTTTTCTTTGTGTCCTTCTTCAGTAATGAAAAGGAAATAATACAGAAGAGGACTCACCTTGTTAGCTGTTGGAGACCTAGATTTTAATTCTACAGCAATGATCAAGTTCATTCTAGGAGTGTTGAGAGGGAATGAAGTCTAGGTGAAGCATTAATAAAAAACAGTTTCCAGTTTTGAAATTTTGTGTGTATGTGTACGTGTGTGTGTGTGTATAAATTTGGAACCATTTGACAGTCATGAGAAAAAAAATTTCTATCAATTCACAGTTATTAAATTAAAATATTTTTCTTAATTACATTATTCATTAAATATAATTAAAATTCATTACAATTTAAAATTGAACAAAGCTGAGGAATTTCATAGAACTACAATAACACATGGCAAAGTAATGTATGACCAGCAAAAAAAAAAAGATGGACACTTAGCAAGATCCCTCATGCTCTATTTATATTTACTTTATGTTAAGGGATCTCAAGGAAATCCCACAGTATGTAAAATGGACCCCTGTAGAGGATTTATTGGAGACTGTGGATAAACTTCATACAAGTGGGTTTGCAAGGAAAGGTCAACTTGAATCTTTGAAAGATGTAAGTACTCATATCAACAAGATTGCAGATACACTTAAATGATAAAATAAGATTAGCCTTATTTAGTATTTTGTAAATAATTTTTTTTAAAAGTTAACATTTTGGAGCTGGTAAGCAAAAAATTTCCTGCAAGAAATGAAATGTAAAAATAGACCTCAAAGATATTCTCCAAAATGATACTTCATTCAGTTTAAGATCCTTACAGGAAAAGGAAGAAAGGTCAAGAAAGCTGTGTTGAGGAGAAGTGTGAAGAGAAAATGGTTTGGAGTAAAGAACCAGAACCAGAAGGTATGGGAGGGAAAAAATCAAATTTGTAGGACTGGTTTCAAAATAATGTATAGCTATCCTACTGGCATATTATCTCACTGGCATTTATTTCTTCTATAAGAAATAAAGAAACAAATGCTCAAGACTGCTGACTTCATTTGTGAAGAAATGTCCTAAATATTTTCATGACACTTGAACCAAATTTGTTGGTTAGGAGATTAGCACTAAAGCCTAGATGTGGGGGTGGGGGGATTATCTATGAAGCATACTTTTCAGGTCTGTGTGTCTGTGTTTGTGTGTAGGGAGAGAGAAAGAGAGAGAGAGAGAGAGAAAGAGAGAGAGAGAGAGAGAGAGAGAGAGAGAGAGAGAGAGAGAGAGAGATTCTTAAAAAAAATAAAAGTTGAAATTGAACATTCTGAGTATGCTAATGCCTGCTGACTAACTGAAAGTCATTGGACTAGAAAGCTTTCTACCTGTAGTTAGGGGTCCCAGGAGTCTGAATCCTACCAAAATGAGAAAAGAGACAGTATTTCTGAATAAGCACTTCCAAGTAAAGTAATAGCTGCCTTTTATTTTTAGTACTTAATCTAGTGCTTTATAGGCAGTTGAGGGTAGAATATGTATCAACCTTCTTCTAGGTAAATAGAATAACAACCACTTTTTAGTTGGCCTGAAAGAATTAGTATCACCAAATTCAAGAAAATGACAGAGATACCAAATCATAACCCAGTCCTGATTTTGTAGATCACAAATTAGGCTAGTCAAAAGCAGAAGTCACTCAAACCTATTCCTAATTTTTATTGGATTTTCTACTAGACCAGAGACATTTGGGTTTCAGATCTGTTCAATTCAGCAAGCACCTTTTTGTTGCCTGTAGAACTGACTTTATTTTTTCCCAATTTTTAACATGTTTATTTAAAGTTTTGAGTTCCAAATTCTATCCCTCTCTTCCTCCTCCCCCCACCTCCCCTGACAGGGTGAGAAATCAGATATAGGTTATACATGTGCAATTATGTAAAACATTTCCATATCATTCATTTTTTACAAGAAGGAAAGAAAGAAGGAAAAGAAGCAAGGAAGGAAGGAGAAAAATAGGATGCTTCAGCTTGTATTCAATCAATGTCAGTTCTTTCTCTGGAGATGGGTAGTATGTGTCATCATTAGTCCTTTGGGATTGTTTTAGATCACTATATTGCTGAGAATAGCTAAGTAATTCACAGCTCATCAAACTATATTGCTGTTACTATGTACAACATCAACCTGTTCTGCTTACTTCACTCTGTATCAGTTCATGTAAGTCTTTCCAAGTTTTTCTAAAGTCTACTTGATCATTATGTCTCACAGCACAATAATTATCCATCACAACCATGTACTGCAGCCTGTTTAGCTATTCCCCAATTAATGTGCTTCCATTGATTTCTAATTTTTAGTCACTACAAAAAGAGCTGCTACAAATACTTTTTGTACAAATATGTACTTTTCCCTTTTTTGGAGGTCTTTGGGATAGAGACTTAGAAGATGTGAATCACACATTTGGGGTTAGGGTAAGAAATGAATTGAATAGGAAGGTTGGGTTAGAGTCAGTCCTTTGGGCATAGTTGCAAATTGCTCTCCAAAATGATTAGATCAGTTCATTACTCTACCACAGTGTATTAGTGTCCCATTTTCCCCACATTCCCTCCAACATTCAACATTTTCCTTTTTTGTCATATTTGTCACTCTGATAAATATGAGGTGGCACCTGGAAGTTGTTTTAAATTGCAGTTCTCTGATCAATAAGGATTTAGAGCATTTTTTCCATTTTAATTTATTTATTTTTAGTTTTCAATATTCACTTCTATAAGATTTTGAGTTCTAAATTTCTCCCCCCTTTCTTTCCTACATTTCCAAGATAGTGTGCAATCTGAAACAGAGTATATGTGTACAATCATATTAAACATATTTCCATATAAGTCATGCTGTAAAGATTTAGACCCCAAGGGGAAAATCTCAAGAAAGAAGGAACAAAAAACAAAGAGAAAACAGCATCCTTTGATCTGCATTCAGACTGCATAGTTCTTTCTCTGAATGTAGATAGCATTTTCCATCATGAGTCTTTTGGAATTGTTGCAGATCTTTGCATTGCTAAGAGTTAAGTTTATCAAAGTAGATCATCACCCAATGTTACTGTTACTGTGCCCTCCTGGTTCTGTTCGCTTCATTCAGCATCAATTCAAGTCTTTCCAGGTTTTTCTGAAGTATGACTGCTCATCATTTCATATAGCACCGTAGTATTCCATTACATTCATATACTACAACTTGGTCAGCTTCTCACTAATTTATGGGCATCCCCTCAATGTTCAATTCTTGATCACCACAAAAAAGTTGCTATAAATATTTTTGTACATGTGGGTCCTTTCCCCATCTTTATGATCCTTTTGGGATAGAGAATTAGAAGTAGTATTGCTGGGTCAAAGGGTATGTAGTTTTATAGCCCTTTGAGCATAGTTCCAAATTGTTCTCCAGAATGGTTGGATCAGTTCACAACTCCACCAACAATGCATCAGTGTTCCAAGTTTCCCACATCTTCTCCAACATTTATCATTTTCCTGTTTTATCATGTGAGCCAATCTGAAAAGTGTGATGTGGTACTTCAGAGTTGTTTTAATTTGTGCTCTTCAAATCAATAGTGGTTCAGAGCATGTTTTCATATGACCATAGATAACTTTCACTTTTTTATCTGAAAACTACCTGTTCAAAACTCTTGACTATTTATCAATTGGGGAATAACTTGTATATTTCATAAATTTAACTCAGTTCTCTATATATTGAAAACTGCCATCTTTATCAGAGATGCTGGTCACAACAATTCTTCCCGTCTCCTGCTCACCTTATAAATTTGCTTGCATTGGCTTTGTGCAAAAACTTTTTAATTTTATATAAATGAAATTACCTATTTTCCATTTTATAATTTTCTCTATTTCTTCTTTGATCCTAAATTCTTCCCTTATCCATAAATGTGGCAGATAAACTATTCCATGTTCCCTTAATTTGCTTATGGATCAAGCATGTTTTAAACCCCTATTAAAAGTGTACTATGTGTTGGGAATTCAACGATTAAGAAATAAACAAAATGTTGCCTTTAAGAAGCTTGCAGTATAGTAGAGGACATAAGACATGTACAGAAATTAAAATGCTAAAACTTGGAATATAATAATTACATATAATTGAGAAAGGTGTTTCATGGAGGGAAGGAACATTTTTGACTGGGAGATCAGGAAAGGCTTCATGATCAAGGAAAAGAGAAAAATGCCAGTGGAGTAGCTATTGTAGTGCCAACACAATGCTGGTGGCTACTGCAAATATGCCAGCATAATTATAAATTACAAAATATAACAGACTTTTCACACAGAAGACAGAAGCAAAATAGATACCATATTCAGACACCAGAGAACCAAATCCCCACATCAGGAAACCGAATCCATCATAGCAACAAATAAGTTAATACACCATAGCACAGCAGAGAGCCACATCATCCTTTAGCCTTCCCACAAACAAATACTCACAAGCCTAGCTGTCATAGCAGGGGGAAAACAAACACAAGCCTAGCTGTTTCCTTGGCTGTATCCTCTCTCTCCCACCATCCAGTTGCTCTGATTCCCAGCTTCCTATGGACTCTGCTCTACCTTTCAGTGAATTCTTCTCACCACAGGCTCCATGTGATTACCTTCGGTCTATTAGGGGGCAGGGAAGATCTTCAAATTACCATTACCATTACAGCAATGTGAATGGAGTCCATGTAAGGAACAGAGACAATTTTAGTGAATGCTCTAAGGAAAAAAGAGGGCAAAAAGAATGCAGAGAATAGCTAGTAGTCCATAGTGGCCAAGGACAGTCTTGTTCTTATTCAGTTATTTCAGTTATGTGATCTCATTTGGGGTTTTCTTGGCAAAGATGCTGGATTGTTTGCCATTCCCTTCTTCAGCTCATTTTGCAGATGAGGAAACTGAGGTAAACAGGGTCATACAGTTAATAACTGTCTGAGGTTGAATTTGAACTCAGGAAGATAAGTCTTCCTCATTCCAGGCCTGGCAGTCTATCCCCTATGCCAACCAACTGCCCAAAGAATAGAATATGTTAAAGGAAATATGTAAGAAAAGGTTAGAGAGTTAGTCTAGAACCAGATTTTGGAGGGTCTCTACAGGTTAAGAATTCTATAGTCAGACAGGAATGCTCTGAAGGTTTCAAATCCTTGTTATTTGTTGCCTATCAAAAAGACATTTGATTTGATTAAGCATAATATAAAGCCAAGCACCAGCAGATTCCCAAAAGAATGTTATTGTGAACAACTTTTAAGATTCAGATTACACAGTAATAGCGAGCACTCTTTTTATTCCATTACAAGTCAAGGTTCAGTACAATCTTCACAATATACTCTTCTCAATATTACATCTTATCACAGAAAGTCACAATATAGTGTTCATAACAGCTTAACATTAGAATGGCCGCACAGTTTTCACTACAGTGGCCACAATATTTAGAGCAAGGAACAAAAGAAGAATCACCTTGTTTCCCAAATGGGAAAACACTTTTCACTTAAAGATTCAATCAATCAATTCACAATGTAACAAAAGAATAATCACCTGGTTTCCCTAAGAGGGAAACCCTTCTCACTTAATCATTCAATCAATCAGTTCACAATATACCAATCTTCCACTCATGGGACAACCATTAACTTAGTGAGTCACTTATGTAGCAGTCAGTTACTAAGCTAGATTCCCAATTACTAAATATCATTAGTCACTAATGCAATCCTTAGAAAACCACACAAACTTTCCACCCCTTGGTGTCCAGTAAACTTCAGTCTAGTCCAACAGGAGGCCTTTTCTTCATCTTGACTCTGGGAGGTCTCTCTGATTCCCTGGATCCCCTTCCATGGTTCCAGCTCCCTCCTGAATCTGCCAAACAATCACCTGGATTCAGAAGCAGACAACTGCCAGGTTCTCGTCCAGTCCTCAGAGGTAGACAGCTCCCAGGTCCTTGTCAAGTCCTCAGGGCAATCCCTGACACACACTGAAGTTCACAGGGTTCAGCACATCTCAAACCCTTCACCATTTCTCTTGCCTGGAACTCAAGGATCAGCCAAGCCATGAATAAACAAAGTCTTATTCTGATGATGCTTCTTCAGTCTTCCAGCAGTTCAGCTGGCTCTAGGACCCAGAAGTAATATCAGCCTTCTGTTTGGCCTTCGACCAGATTCTGGTCTCAGGAAAATTGCAATTCAGTTCTCAGTCAGCTTCCAGATGCTAGGAGAGAAACATACACACAC
>CM053597.1:78855506-78886742 GCA_028646575.1 Pseudocheirus occidentalis
TAACTATAGAAATGGTAAATTAAATTAACAGCTAGTTCTTTCAAAAGCTAAAAAACAAACAAACCTCCCCCGCAAAAAACTTTGACCCAGTCAAAATTTTAAAAAGAGTGCCAGAAATCAAATCAACAAAATAGCAAATATGCCAGTTCAAATCACAACAAAATCTGGAGAAATAGAAAGAATTGTAAAAATTTACTGTGTGCAGTTGCACCCTAAGCAAAAATAACTATTTAGAGTATTTTTTAAAAAATGTAATACCTAAACTAACACAATAACAAAGAAATATTCTATATAATCCAATCCAGAAAAAGAAGTAGGACTAATTGTAAAGGAATTACCAATGAAAAATACTTCGGATTTTGATGGATTCACAGAAATCTATTGGTCTTTTAAAAAACAATTGTCTAATACTAGACAAATTAATCCTGAAAACTAAGAAATTTATGTCCTAGATCAGTTGTTCTCAACCTGTAGGTTATGTTCAATTTAAATACATTCTCCATATCAGATATTTACATTATGATTCATAACAATAGCAAAATTACAGTTATGAAGTAGCAACAAAAATAATTTTATGATTGGGGTTCACCACAACATGAAGAACTGTATTAAAGGGTAACGGCATTAGGAAGGTTGAGAACCTTCCTACCTAGATTAAACAATATGAGACGTTTATAATCTTAACTCATAAACCAGGAAAGAATAAAGCAAGAAGCAGGGTAGAATTATAGATTAATATCATCAGTGAATATCTATTAAAAATTTTTAAATGCGAAATCCTAATAAGTATACTACAGCAATTCATACAAGAATTCTTTCATTATAACCAAATTGGACATAAGCTATGGAAACAAGGATGATTCTGTATTACAAAAAGAATCAATATAATTCATTCTTAAAAATTAAAATACCCCAAACCATATTATCTCAACAGATGCAGGAAAAAAAAGCAAAAAAAAAAACCTTTGACAAATTATAACACTTGGTTTTGTTGACAATGCTACAAATTATATTAATAAAAGTCATATTAATAATGGGGATATGCCAAAACCTTTCCCAATAAATATGCAATAAATCAAACTTTTCCAGTCTCCCAAGTATTATTTACTATAGCAGTAACATAATAGAAAGCAATTAAATGCCTGGAGACAGATAAGAGATAAAACTATCATTATTTGCTAATGATATGAGAATTTACTTAGAAAATACTAGGGAATTAACAAAGATACAAATCAAGACAAGTGATAGTTTCAGCAAATTTGCAGCTACAAGAAATCAAGAATGAAGATGAAGAAAAGACCATCAGATTCAATAATTTAGTTTTACCACCAGGCCATGAGTTGCTCTCTGAATAGAAGCATTTTAATAATAACAATGAATAAGAGTTTTTTTTAAGAAACTATATAGATTAAATGCTCAATAGATGTTACCAAGTGCTGGAGTTGAACAAATAAATTGGTGATAGTGTTAGGTACTAATTTGCTTGCCAGCTGAGGACAAATAAAAAAATTAGAGGGGTATAAAGTTAGATAGCAAATTTTTCTTTTTCTGAGAATCAAAGTATACACATTCATCCCCCAATCCAATTTTGTCCATGTATTAAAATCAAACCAGGAGTTTTCACTTTGGTCCTTTTTAGGGGCATTATGATATATAGTGAATAGACCTTTAATACGGATTTTACAGAAGGTAAGAGAAATGCTATTCAAGCAGATGGTTTTTCTATTGATAGCCTAGGAAGGCAATGAGTAGAGCACTAAATCAAAATTCACTGAAGGCTTTTCTGTGAGGGACTAAGATCAAGTGCTCTAAGTATTTTGCCTGATATTGTAGGTCAGTTTTAGGAGTGAAGAGGATTTTATAGAACATAGCTAAATAGATATTTAGCACATCCATTAAGCTAAATCTTTGAAACTCCAGGTTCTTAAATGAGCTTTGAACAGGTGCTGCATTTCATTCAATTCCTCTAGTAACATGGGTATTGGCCTTACGCTATATTGTTTATGAAGAAGAATCATTTTAAATTTGAGATTAAAGGCCAGTCAACATTTTATGATAGAAGTCAGTATTTTAAAATTTTTTAATATTTTATTTTCCCCAATTACATGTAAAAACAAGTTTAACATTCTTTTTTTTTAAATTCTGAGTTCTGAATTCTTGCCTTCCCTCCCCTCCACTTCTATTGAGAATGCCAACAATTTTACATGGATTATACATGTGTAGTCATACATTTCCATTTAAGTCATTCTGTTTTTTAAAAAATAGATAAAAATATCAACAAAAAAGTATCTTTGGTCTGTATTCAGGCCATGTCAGTTCTTCCTCTGGAGATGGACAACACCCCTTTCATCATAAGTTTTAAAGATTTACCTTGGATCATTGTATTGCTGAGAATAGCTAAGTTGTTCATAGCTGGTCAGTTTGTTCCTTCATTCTCGAAGAGAACCAAAATGACTTCACTATGCCTGAGTCAAGTTTCACTGTGTCTGAATGTGGCTAATCAGACCAATATGAATTCGGAATGTTCTACCACAGGTCAAGCACTAATGGTGGATTTTCCAAATTTGTGCATCTTGTGTATCTTTTGAGCTATTTCAGTTCTGCCTTGTTCATAGAGCACACCACCTTCTCTAATGTGGGCACACCATGCTGAGAAGTTCTGTTCTTGTCCCTTCACTTAGAATGCTTGAAAGTCTTCTGTTTCATTGAATATCCATTATTTTCCCTGAAGGATTATACTCAGTTTTGCTGAGTAAGTGATTCTTAGTTGTAATCCTAGCTCTTTTGCTCTCTGGAATGTCATGTTCCAAGTCCTCTGATCTTTTAAAGTAGAAGCTGCTAAATATCATGTAATCTTGATTCTAGCTCCATGATGTTTGAATTATTTCTTTTTGGCTGTTTGCATTATTTTCTTCTTTATCTGAAATGTCTGGAATTTAGCTATAACATTCCTGAGAGTTTGGGGTGGGGGGAAGGGGAGGCAGAATCTTTTTCAGGAAATGATCAGTGGATTCTTTCAGTTTCTATTTTACCTTCTGGTTCTAGGATATCAGAGAAGCTTTCCCTGATAATTTCTTGAAAGATGATGGCTAGCCTTTTTTTTTGATGATGACTTTCAGGTAGTCCAATAATTCTTAAATTATCTCTCCTCAATATCTTTTCCAGGTTGATTGTTTTTCAATGATACATTTCAGGTTTTCTTTTACTTTTTTGTCCTTTTTATTTTGTTTGATTGTTTCTTAATGTCTCATGAAAAATTAGTATCTTTCACCTGGCCAATTCAAACATTTAAGGAAATATTTTCTTCAGTGAGCCTTCATACCTCCTTTTCCTTTTGCCAATTTTATTTTTAAAGGAGTTCTTCTCTTCAGCGAATTCTTGTATACCTTATTTTTCCAATTTGGTCAATTCTGCATTTTAAGGCATTTTTTTCTCTATTGGATTTTTGTGCTTATCTGTTTTTGAGGTGTTATTTTCTTAAGTACTTTTGTGCCTCATTTGCCATACTGTTGACTTTTTCATAATTTTCTTCATTAATCTCATTCTCTTCCCGATTTTTCCTCTATACTTCTTACTTGATTTTTAAAATCCTTTTTGAACTCTTCCATGACATGAGAACAATTCATGGTTTTCTTTGAGGCTTTGGAAGCAGGAATTTTGACTTTTTTGTTTTCTGAAGGTGTGCTTTGATCTTCCTTGTCATCATATTAACTTCTTATGATCAGAACATTTTTTCCCATTGCTCGTGCATTTTTCAGCCTGCATCTTGACTTTTGACTCTATGGTAAAGTGCAGATTTGCTTACTAAATGGAGAGGGCATTATGCAAGCTTCACGTTTTTGTTCAGCTCTTTTCAGAGGTAATTCTGGTGACTTGGAAGTTTTTGCCTTTTCCAAGGTGTTATGATCTAGGGACTGATGTGTTTATTTCAATCCTGCACTGTGCACAGGTTTGTGTGTGACCACAAACACTCTTTTCTACCCTATAACTATATAACAATAACTGTAACTATAATGATAACAATAACGATAATGATAACTATATATATCTATAACTATCTATCTATCCATCCATCTATCTATCTATCTATCTATCTATCTATCTATCTATCTAAAACATATATCCTATAACTGTGATCAGGGTCCCTCTGCAAATTCTGCTGTGCTAGCACTCCTCCTCACATTGTGACTAAGACCCAAGACTGTGACCCAAACATAAATATAGACAATGCAACAGAGTTGGACCCTAGTGTCAGCAAAGGGAGCCTTATAAATCTTCTGACCCATCGTTCAATCCTCTCACCAACTTTGGACTGAGAGGTGTGGAAACTGCCACTGCTACCACTGATTTAGTTACTCCAAGGCCTGTTTCTGGTTTGCTGGGACAAGGTCTATGTTGACACAATCTGTGCTTGACTTTGCTCCTCTCTCATCATGGTGCAACAGACATTTCCTGACAGTCTTCTAAGTTGTCTTAGGTTGGAAAATTGTTTCACTCCACCTTTTTGTGTAGTCTGTTGCTCAAGAATTTGTTTAGAGCAATGGTTCTTAACCTGTAGGCTGTGACCCCTTTGGGGGTCAAACGACCCTTTCACAGGGGTTGCCTAAGACCATTGGAAAACACTTATTTTTGATGGTCTTAGGAACCGAGACGCCGCTCCTCTATCCATCTCCAGGCAGGTCTGCCCACATGCAGATACGTCCACATACAAGTATTAAAGGGTCGCAGCATTAGGAAGGTTGAGAACCACTGGTTTAGTGTCTTTATTTAGAGATATTTGCAGGGTCTTGGGGGACAGTATAAGTGACCTTGCCTTTACTCTGCCATCTTGGCCAGAAGTTAATATTCTTAGCAAAGCAAAAAAAAAAAATAAACCCACTTCAGAACACATATAAAAAACAAAGGTGCCTGCAAATACTTTTTTTTTAAAGGGAACCTGTCTACATGTAGTGTATCAATTTGAACAAAGGCATTCTAGACACATGCTGTTTTGTTCCTGCTTAGAATGGCTATTGTCATGAACAGGGATGACTGAAGCAACAGAAGGAGCTGTCCAGCTGAGTCAAATTTGGAAGAAATTGAGAGAAGGTTACAGTAAACATCCAGGGTGAAATATATTTCTTTAAATGTACACATACAGGAATTTTTGTACAACTAAAATCAATAGATATGAGAAAAGAATAAATATGGAACTACAGAATTTAAGATTAAAGAGGAATTTTGGAAGCCACCTGATTCAGTACATACTTGACCTAGAATCTTTTCTAAAATAGCTGAAACAATTAGTAATTTAACACTCTGCCTGAAGACTTCCAGAGAAGGAGGACATACTACCTGCTGAGACAGCTCATTTCACTGGTGCATGGATCTAATCGTTACAAGCTTTCGCTGACATCAAGCCTAAATGGACCTCAGTAAAAGCAACAATTTCGGATAACTATATGAAAAGCTCAAGTCCCTGTTGCCCACATTAACACTGAATCCATGCAGCTTGACCACAGATTTTCCTTCTTGTTCTGCACCCCATGAACTTTGTTCATTCTGTTTGAATTCCTAGTTAAATATTCCTCTGGTTGAAGTTCCTGGTTCTAATGTCCATTATCTAAAGTCTAGTAAGAGAATCATCTAGACACAGAGCAACCCCGCTGCTATTACCAAAAGAAAAATCACCCCCCCCAGCTCTAATTTCTTTTATCAAAGCATTATCTCTTGCCTATATCTTGAATACTTTCTTCTTACCTAGCAATGTCTTCCATCCTTGCATTTCCACCATACTTTCCCATGAGCCACCTTTAAGAAATTAGACAACTATATAGAGTAATGTGGCCAGCTAGGCAGGATAGTGGACAGACAACTGGAGTCAGGAAGACTTCTTCCTGAGTTCAAATCTGGCTTCACACACTTAATTAGCTGTGTGGCCCTGAGAACAATCACTTACCCCTGTTTGCCTCAGTTTTCTCATCTGTAAAATGATCTGGAGGAGGAAATGGTGAACCAATCCAGTATCTTTGCCAAGAAATCCCCAATGGGGCCATGAAGAATCAGACATGACTGAAAACAACTGAATAAAAAAAATAGCATAACTGGGGATGTTGAGTTGTCCTATAAAACATAAGGGAAAAAACAGAGCCTCAGGGGAACTTTCAAAAATGAGCAGTTAGATATGACTAAGGACCTAGAATCCTCATTCTTTCCTTGATGAACATTTACTCATTGCTGAATCTTTTGTATACGCATGCATACATGCATGCACAAATACATTTACGTACATAGAAACACAGACATGCACGCACGCACACACACACACACACTCACCTGGAAACTTTCTTCCTTTCTGCCTCACCCCTATCCCACGTAGTGGAAGTGAACAAGCAAGAAGGATTCCTCAGTAAGCAAAGATTGTTTCTAGTACTTGGTACAGGACAGACTTAGTCTTAAAGAAAGGACTTAAAAGTTAGCTCTCCACTTTCACACAGTGAAATTGTTAGAGGCCTTTCACAGATATCCAAGCACTGAGGATTCCTCTTGACTAGTAATGTGTCAAGAGCAAAGGTTAACTTATAGACAGGTCTGCATAATGCATTGGGGTCAGTGGCAACAATGTAATACTTATGGCATAGAAGAAGCTACCTAGTACAATGCTTAGACATCCTTAAAGCATCTATGGGGGGGACAGAGTTAAGAAAGAATATGGGTTTTATTCTGGACCATTGTATGGAATCCCCACACTGATTAATCAAAGAATGGTGGATATTTAATATAAAAAACCTGACCCACATATGGCATGGATATATTAGGATAAATGTGAGCTGGGATTTGGGTTACTCCATTTTCTAGGGAGACATTGATTTCTGCCTTTGTGGAAAGTGGTAGAAGGGCTGAGGTGATATGTTCACTTTCTTACACTCCTGTCTTGAACAAGTAGATAGCTCTACTTCATATGAAATACTATTGTATCAGAGTACAATGGTTTCTTTTAGGAGTTCAAAATACCATCAAATTATCCTAGTTAACTAAAAGGGGAGGTTAATGGTTTGTTTACTCTTGGAGAGTTTAGCTTCCTCCCACCAAATGCCAGTAACACAAAAATAATCATAAATAACAAGATTTGTGAAAGGAAATAGTAAAACTAAAATTGAGAAAAATGTACAGATTAATATAGATAATAGGATGCGAAAGAAAGAACATTACAAACCATGAACTTGATCAAAGAGGAAATGACCTCCAATGAATAAGTACAATGTCACTATCTCTGGGGATGCAGAAGATGGAAATAAAGGGACTTAATGGGAGGCCAGCTTCCCTTAGATATCTGTGGTTCTAGGAGATCCCATTCTGTTGGCCATTCAAAAGTTTGTGCCTTCTCTGTCACCTTTTTCCTCTGGAACCTTGGTTTTTCTCTCTCCTCAGTCTCTGCAAACCAATTCAGTGTCTTAAACTCAAAGCATCCTCTGTCATCAGGAATGATACCTGTCTCCATGTAGGCAGACCTCATGAAATATCACAGAGATGGCCTCCAGGGAACCAGGTCACCAACCTAGGTTGGAATATGGTCTTACAGAAGTCAAAGTGATCAGAAGGAAAGGTATCAGAGGGATAAGAAAGATTGAAGATGCTGGAGTGACAAGAAGGGTGAGTCAATAATTGACTGGCAAGTTTTCATAGGAGGCAAAAGATACTAAATATGGTCTCTGTCTTCAAGGGACCAACAGGTTAATCTTACATACATGAGATAAATAAGGGCTAAACTTTGTGGTGCTTATTATAAATCCAATAGGCTTTCGGGGATGGAAGGAATCAATGTAGGCTGCAGCAAAGAGAGAAAGCTTCCTGAAAGAAATGGAATTGGAGCTGGGGAGGTATAGGATAAATAGGTGGAGAGAAGGGAAATGGGAAATGGTGACAGCTGGATGGCGTACTGGCCAAAGCCAGTCAGGAGTTAGGAAAATATAAATTTGAGTTCTGCCACAAAACACTAATTATATTGCCCCAAGCAAATTATTTTAACCTCTCTCAGACTCAGTTTTCTAATCTATGAAATTAGAGTAATATAATCTATCTCAGAGCATTATTGTAAGTATAAAGTGAGATAACACATGTGAAGTGCTTTACAGACCTTAAAGTGCTATAGAAATGTTGATAATAAAATGCCAATTTATATGTAGATTGCTAATAATAATGGTAATTATTATTTTGTTAGTATTTTTAGAGTACTCTAAGGGTGTGTAAAGCACTTTACATGTTATCTCACTTGATATTATTATTACTTCTAAGATTAAACAAAGCACAAATACAAAAAAGAGACATTACACATTTTGATGTCAACAAGGAAAACGACTAGAGTGAAGATTGTGTTTTGAATGAGTATGATGAGGAGATTGTGATTGGTACCATAAATTATTCAAAGGAATTCTAAGCACAACAACACAGAAGTACGTTGTGAAACTATTTTTAAAAGATTAATCTGGCAGCAATATACATGGTCAACGTGAGTGAAAAGAGACCAGGACTGAAGAGATCTACTAGGACCCGTCTGCTCCAGTCTAACTCTCTAATGATGATGAACTCTTCTGCTATGGGAGCAGCGGGGAAATGTTAACTCCAACAGCAAGTCCCAGAAGAAATAAGAGAGATGCTGTAGGTAAGACATGAAGAGAAATGAAGTTAAAATCTCTCCAAGGTTTTTAGTTAGGGAACAGGATATGGGAAATAAAAACATGAAGGAAAACAGTATTTCCTTCCGCTGCTTCATCCACAATTAAGCAGTAGCCACTCATCAGACCCTGAAGGGAAGGTATGTGGTCTGGAACTGATATCTTTGACATAAAGATCAAGGTAGGATCTTTGTCCAGAATCAAGACAGAAAATGTCATTTCTGTTAGATCTGTTAAAAATGAAATGTACTACCTTGAGGAGTCCTAGTTTCTCCCTAATTAAAACCCCTAAATTAGAAAATCTCTTCACCGGTAATGCTATAGAGAAGAATACTTTACAGTTCTTATGTTGGACCAGATGACCTGAGGGCTCTTCAAATTTTGAGGCTCTGTGAGTCACTAATTTTATGGTTCTTGCTCATGTACCAAGTAGCATATAATAACAGTTGTTGATACTCTGCCATTTTTAATTAATAAAATACTGTAACTTGAACTTAACAACAGCGGTAACCACATAAAACAATGAAAAATAATGGATGTTAAAAAAAGGTATATAATCTGAATAAACTGCATCATCCCAAGAGCATTCATGGATGAGACTAAGAGGAAGAAAATGAATTGACGTCAGGTTGAAGAAATGTCATCACTTCTATACTGACTGATTTTTCATCAGTTACAATAAGAGAACTGCAACATCTGGATCCTAATAGCTCAAAATATCATAAAAAGAAATGCTATAAGAGGTAACAGAAAAGACCTTTAAGAAAATAATGTTGGTAAGAGCAACTGGGCCTGACCAAACACACAAGGAGGAAAGGGCTTTGGAGGCCATCCATCCAACTTTTTATGTGATATTTCAAGTAAGGGAAAATGACAAAAGATATTAATACATAAAAAAGATAATGGAGAGATGATCAAGAACTTTCAGTGCACATGCCTACTTTCTCTTCTTGATGAAGTCTTTATGAATATGATATATGTAGAATGTATTTAGAATTTCTCGACTCACGTATGAGAAGATAACAGGCAGACTTTTGCAAATAATTCTCTATAGTGAGCCACTCATACAGCTGACTGAAAGGTGAAGATCGTACAAGATTCTATTTTTTTGTTTGCTAATTATTTTTAATTCGGTAGAAGAAAATGTTGCCTTAAAGCCTCTGCATCACAGAATACTCACGCTTATGTTATAAACATGCAAGATTCTCTCATAAATATAACCAGAGAAAAATTTCCAAAGGTGTTCAATACTGTCATGCAAGGCATCCTGCACAGTGTCCAAATGGAAGAAGGATTTCTTAAAGGTTGCAGAGTGGTCCATTTACTCCTGTTTGTAGGAATATTTGACATAAATTCTGCTTATTGCATCAAACTTTAGCACGCCATCATAGCTTCTTAAGAAGATCTACCATTACTCAAGATAAATCCACCTAAGTGTACAGAAAGAAAGTCAATGAAAAAAATGCCTGCTGTCCAGTCTGTAAAATGCAAATGGATAACTAATTCACTGAGTTTGTACGATCAATGAAAACATTTGGAATAGGCACTTCAGGGGAATGATTAGACCCAGAATTAAAAAGGAAGGGAAAAACAGGCTGGATTTCACTGAGGAAAATTTTGTAGTTATTTTAATTAGCTCAACTGTGATATTTTCTCACACAAAGATCCATTTATTTAAACATAAATATTTTTTTCTTAGAATGCTATATGATTAGGAATCTTGGAATAACAGTCTGTGATAAATCAAAGTTGAAGAACAATAAAAACATGCAAAGTATATGCAAGTAACCTATAGCATATTTCTATTAATGATCTACACACACACACACACACACAAATGACTGAAGAGATAGGTGTGAAGGGGAGGGTCTAGGCCTCCCCTGATTTCATTTCATTGTGAGGATCTTTGATATGGAATCCTTCTTCAGTGGTGCAGAATGGTGACTTTCCTTTAACTTAAAACTGAGTTGCCTAGAGCATTAACGGTCAAGTAGCTTGCCTACAGTTAAACAGCTCAGTATATATCAGAAGCAAAACCCATTCATGCCTTATTATCTTTAAGGTGAGCTTTCTCTCCATTACATTGTACCAATGAGCTACCCCTGAGGATGCTGGTGGCTGGCAAAAGAGGTGGGCAGGCCCCATGATAAGACCTAGAGGTAACAGACAGATAAGTTTAATTTGTTGTTGTTCAGTCATTGTTATTGCTCTAGTTTTATAAGTAAAATGAAAAAAAAATAGCTGGAGAAAGTCTGTCAACAGATTTGATGCATTTTCTTTGGAGGAATATATTTAAGAATACAGACCAGAAGTACAGGGAGTGGGAAAAAATAGTAGCATGAATGGACTGTGTTCTGTGCCTGAGTGAGGAACACTAATAATCAGCGAATGGATGGATCCTTTGTCATATTGCAATATCTGTTTCATTTTGGCCCTAGTATGAGAAGAATGGAATAAAAACACTAAAAGAAGAGTGAAGACATTTGAATTTTATAGCCATCAGAAGCTTATCATGAAACAAACAATCCACATGGTATGGTTCGATTTATGTTTTTTTTTCTCAAAACACAACAACACAAAACAACAACAAAACTGTAAGTGGGTAGGAAATATTTACATTACTTATGCAGAGAATTTTAAAGATGTTTCAGAACAATAGCCCATTTTTACCTCTATTTAAAGTAGTTCATATTTTTCTTATGTGACTACTAGACTCTGGGCGTGGATCCAGGGTTTATTTTCTATTCCCTAGGGCAAGGCACACGTTTTTTTCTCTATCTCACATATTATTTTCTCAGTGCTCTAGGTAACTCTGACTATAAGTTGCAGAAAAGATGACCTACATTGATCAAGAAAATTTCCTCTATTGGGGAGTTCCCTGTATAATAAACCTGAAGATCCAGTCTCTGTCCCTGCATAGTACAGTGCCTAGCCCAAAGGACTTCATCTGTCCTTGTAGATTTGACCATGACTATTTCCTAACCATTATGCCCCATTACTTTTTCCATGAGAATGTTGTCATAAAGCTTTGAGATTTTTATAACAGAAGTTCTATTGTGGATGTAGCAGGTAAGTCATTCATGCTAACAGCAGGGAAGAATAACTACTACTGCTATATAAAGGTAGATGTTTGCTAGAGTCAAACCAAATATAAAGAAAAAAAAATGCCTTGACCAAGGCTAGACAAGGTAGGTAACCCCCTAGAGCCCAGCCCTTGATTGTAACAAGGAATGCTTTTAAAAAGCATATTCTAATGTCAGATTATTCTGCTCTCAATGGCACATAGACTTATATTTTTGTTACTAGCCAAGTATTTTTTAGAGTGAAGGTTTGAGACATCCAGTTGTAGAGTTTTCTGGTACCTGAAGGACATCTCTGCTGGGGAGAAAGAGGGTATTTCATCAGCTAGTGTTATATCATACAATCAGTCAGTAAATACCTCTCCTTCAGAAATACAGAAACTGGTAGAGCACCTCTGCCCTTTCACACATACCCCTATATGCTACTTTTTGGTGATTTTCCCTGTAAAACTGCCCTCCTTAGTCGTTCATTTTAACTTGATGCTACCTGAATACAAGTATTACAGTGATTGGGAAGGCATTTTTTCCTTGCATGCTACTTCCTTAAGTTTGGTCATATTAAGATAATATTTTTAATGTATTAAAATAAATTTTAATAAAAAAGCATAGTCTATAGGACAAGTATACGGACAGTTTAGATGTAGCATACATACTATTGTATCAAAATTTCACAAAACCATTATGCCTATCCCTAGAAGCTGATCACTTTAAGAATATAAGTATGTTCACCAAATTCATTTATGCACATGTATACACAAATACATATATATTATGCTCCCAGAGGGAGCATCTTGTCCTTGAATCTCAAGAGCTTAGCCTAGCACCTTTCACAAAGAATGGGTAGAGAGGTAAGGATTGTGATATGGTTTCATCAGTATGAGTTTCCCAACTAAGGAAACGTCCTTCCATCAGTGCAATCCAGCAACTTTTCTGAAACTTAGAGTTTTAGAGAGTTTTCTGGGACACTGAGGAGTTAATTGATTTGGCCATGGTCATCTAGTAGATATGTTAGAGACATTTTTGAACTTCTGACATGAAGAGACTGGCTTTCTAGTTACTAGATACATGTTTCCTCTCATGTCTACCACACAGGAGATGGTTAATAAATGCTCATTGACTGATGTATTCATGTCCACACACACATTTTATAAGTAAGTGCTATGAGTGACTATTAATACTAAGGAATGTGAAGAATACTCCAAGGCTCTGGGTAGAGGGCCAGGATTTTGTTCTTGCTGCTGAAACCCTCCCATAATGTTGTATTCTGAGGATGCCACCTGCTCACACCAAGTTCTATAATTATGAGGAAATTTGAACTAGATCAGGTGTGGGGAATCTGAGGCCTTAAGGCCACATGTGACCCTATAGGTCCACAAGTATAGCCCTTTGACTGAATCCAAACTTCACAGAACAGATCCTTTTATTAAGGGAAATTATTATGTGAAGTTTGCATTCAGTCAAAGAGTCATGCTTGAGGACCTAGAGGGCCACATGTGACCCCGAGGCCACAGGTTCCCTATCCCTCAACTAAATGCTATCTAATTCCCTTTTCAGTCTATCATTCAATGATTCTAAGATGGATGGTAAGTGACTCGGTGCCCTGGGCTCAGTGGGAGGCCTGAGTAGATGAAATATCAGGAGATTCACTTCAAGTTTGTTCAATAGGCATTGGGGAGATATTGAATATTTTTGAATAAGGGAATAATTTGTACAGAAATGTTTAATTTGGTACCTTACTGGGATAGGGTTTAGAAGTGGAAGAAAATAGTGTTTGGGATACCAGCTATATACAGAAACAATCTATTTCAGTTATACTTTTTTTAAGAAATGAGGAAAATTAAGTCTTTAGTATGATCAAGTAACTTGTCCAAGATCATATAGGTAGTGTCAGAGATATGCTCTGAAGTCTGGCCCTCTGACTCTGGATCACAATTTCTTTGTATTATCCCAGTTGTCCAAACAAGAGATTGTAAAAACATGCAATAGGTGATAGAAATAGGAATAGGAAGGAATCTTAAATGTGAGAAATATTATGAAAGAAGAAAGAAACAGGTCTTGATAACTGTGAGAATATAAGAGGGAAGATGATTTTGAGATTTCTAGCCTGGGTAACTCAGAGACTGATAAGGCAATTGATTGAGGTAAGAAAGTCCAGAGGGAAAAATGTTTTAGAAATAAATATGTCATTTTTCCCATACCAGGATAAAGTACTATGTTGTGATTGGGCTCGAAGCTATTTAGATGAATTCCATTTATATGCAATGAATGGTTAATGATTTAGTAATAATTTCTTTACCATCCATCAGGGGCACTTATATGACATAAATAATCATTCTAGTTACACACCCCTTCCCCTAAAGCTACAGAACATATAAAATAAACTCTGACTAGAACAGAGTCCTAGAAAAAACTTTGCTGATTTTATATAGACCTATAAAACTCATATACATATGTGTATAATGGAATACATTTACTTGGATATCTGTATATGCATGCATACATATACATATATGTATATGTACTATATACATACATATGCATATATATCCATGTAGGACCATGCAGACACATATATTTCATGTATTGCCCTAAGTCCTACACACATAGGTGTGCACATGCATGTGTTCACATGAGCATATCATATCCCTAGAAGCTGAGCCTATTAAGAAAATATTAATATTTGCCTAATACAACATATATCCTGCACACATAAAACTCACGTGTACAAACATGCATGGGTATGCACATATATGTAGGTATATATATGTATATGTGTATTAGGATTTTGGGCTATACTTAGAATCATTAAGACAGGTTAGATTTGGGTTTGAAACCCACTTTAGTCAGTTTCTGTTCTAGAGACTGTGGGCAAGTCTATGAACCTCTCACAATGTTTTTGCCCTAATTTTGCAAAGGGGGATAATGATATTCTTAGCACTAACCTCATAGAGTTGTTCTGGAGGTCAAATAAGGCAATTTATTTAAAGATCTTTACAAATCTTTAAAAGCAATATATACACAGATACGTGTTATTTATTCTTTTTACATTGTCAGCCATAAACAAAAGTATAAAGTAGAAGATAATAATATGTATCATTGTATTTATTTTTAAATTGATTTTTATTGACATGATTGCTTTTTACATTGACTAGATCCCCTCCCCCAATTCCTCACCTGTCCTCTCCCAAAGAGTTGTCCTTCCAATTTTCTTTTTTAAAGAATATTAAAGAAAAAAAATCAGAAAAACTAAGCAGTACAATGAAAAAAACAACCTCGTCATGACAAATGACAATGCCTCCACCACTGTAAAGGAAGGAGGGTTTATTCTCATACTTCTTCTTTGGGGCTAAGCTAGTACTTTACAAACCTGAAACATGTATGGAAAGAACAACCACAAAATAATCAAAAGCGATCAACATTTTATTTTAAAAGAAAAAAAACAAGCTGTTGCTGCTGGTGTTTATACAACATTTCTGTGAGTAGGAATGCACTTATAAAGTCAGGTATATCTTTTTCATGTGGTTCACAT
This sequence comes from Pseudocheirus occidentalis, assembly GCA_028646575.1. Taxonomy (NCBI): domain Eukaryota; kingdom Metazoa; phylum Chordata; class Mammalia; order Diprotodontia; family Pseudocheiridae; genus Pseudocheirus; species Pseudocheirus occidentalis. Next base: position 78,870,770 of record CM053597.1, read on the forward strand.
TTGACTGAAGAAGCTGTCACTGTCATGGCCTTTTACTGTGCTACTCCCCTCAAGATCTCTTGCCTCTCCACATCAACCCCTAGCAACTTCCTTTGTTTCTCAGGAATGGCTAAGTTGTTTTATTTGATAGACCTACACTATGCTGTGTATTTTACAGTTTTTTCCCAGTAGGTAATAGCTTGGGGTGAGGGTGTCAAATAGACTTCACTCATATCTCTTATATATCTTACATGTTTCTTTCTTGTATATAGATGAATATGTGCAGTGCACAAATGTTATAAATATTTTATTGTTAATATTGCTATTGGATATGAATTAATTGTGAAACTGACAGTTTTGTCCATCCCCTCCAAAATTAACTTTTTTTTAAAAAGACTACATGGATTTGATTAATATTACTCATTAAAAAATCAAAGCTTTTTGGAAGCATTTTATAAATATAAAGTTGCTAAAGGAGAAAACAATCCTTCATGCACAGAACAGACATTGTGATGCTATCTTGGATTATGGATGGACTAAGGCAAATATTCTATTCAAGATTTGAATGTCTTTTGAGATCTAGCACATTTCCTTTGAACAGTGCCTTAAAGGAACACATTGTTGTTGTTGTTGTTTTGCTTTGTTTTATTTTTCAATAATAAAAGTGGTAGGACAGTGTCTACTTGCAAATAAATGACTCCCTTAATATAAATTAGATACCTTGGAATAGGTATTAGTGCCTTTGCATTACAAGGTTATCATTAAGAACAGAGAAATAGGAACAAATTGGCTATCTCCTCAGAGGATGGAGAAGTCCTTCTTGTCTCTCCTTGAGGAGGCAGACATGCAGAGGACCCAACTCAATATAACTATGTCTTAAGCACACTGAATTCCAATGATTTTTAACTTATTTTGAGTTCACTAAAATTTTCAGGTCAGAGGAATTTTGACAATTTTCTAGTTTATATAAATCAAAATTATTTAATTATAGATTTCAAAGATTTATTTTCCTATGCATGGTAACTCTGTGTGTGTGCATGTGTGTGTGTGTACACATACAAAGAGAGAGAATGTTTTGCTAAAATATGGACTTTATAGATGAATAGAATTCAGTACAAAAACTGTGGATTTCATTCAGGGGTGGTTGTAAAAACATTCTCATATTATCATATAAAAAGCATGTTTTGTTAGTATATTTAACTGTGTATTTATAATGAAAGAGATCGATAAGTTTTATGAATATCTGTCCTCAGGCTTTGCCTGCAAAAGATATCTTCAAGAATAGTCTTGGAGAGAAATCAAGAGATAATAAAATCACCAAAGTCACACTCTGATGTCTTAACAGGGTGTATGGGACACGCTGGGTTTCATAATTATGCTAGCATATGACAAGTTCTGGTTGATTCAACCAGGCTTGATTTATGTAGAAGCTAAGCTTGCAAGTTGTGTAAGTTATCCGAAAATGAGCTTAGTAAATTTCACAATTATCATCAATATGGCTACTAAATGACAATTTATTTTGGACACCACAACTCACGAAGATGATTTATTAATCTATGCATGGATTGTAATCCTTGCCAATGCAGAGTACCTAGGCCCCTGAAATCATGACTCTTTAGGAGAATGTTATAAAAAAGCAAGACAGTTCTTGTTCTCAAGGAGCTCTTATCTTAATGTGAGAGGCAAGAGTCAGTCAACTAACACTTACTAAAGGCCTATTTTGTGCCAAGCCCTGTAGTCATTGTTTCTATACTATGCTGTCTCCAGCTGCAACTGAGATGGAATGGTTTCATTGTCCTTAGTCTACAATGGTCACAAAAACACTAATAGATCTTCTTTAAAAAGTTTTTTTAGATTTTTTTTCCCAAACAATTTAAAAATAGTGTCTTAAATCAAATTCTGGAGTGGCAGAACCAATAAAAGGCCAAAGTGAGATATTCTTACACCTTAAATCAATTTAGGAGATTAGAGAGATTTTGACAAGGAAGTGAAGCTTGGTCAGAGCCCATGACAATGCAAAACCACTGGTGGGACTTGGTAGAGGCAGCAGCAGCTTTGGGAAGACTCAAACCAGAGATGGTAAAAGGATATGACAACTAGTTAGAGAGAAATTTTAGGGGACCCCTATGCTAGCATTGAGTACAGAACTGGATGTTGCTAGGCAACTCCTTTGTCTGTACTAACTTTTGGCTCACAGTTCAAGGGCAGAGAGGAACATTCTCAGTCATGAGGTAGCAGAAGAATTTAGAAGCAGTATCAATTTCGGTCAAAATGGATCAGAAACCTCAAGGAACAGTACAACTATGAATCCCAAGGAAGCAGGGATGCTTTGGAACAGTATCAATTCTTGTCCCATGGAGGCATCAGTCCTGAAGTGCAATATTGCTTTTAGGCTTAGGAAAACAGGGACCCTAAAGAATGATATTGGTTGCAATTTTGGGATAAGGAAACAATTAAAAAGAAGTTCACCATGAATATCTGCTATGCTGCTACGAAAGATAAAGACACAAGTCCAGAAGAAGGCAATGCTATGAAAACAACTCTAAGAAAAGACTTAAATGGGGAAAAATGTGAATTGGATAGAAGCACAACATATATTCCTATAAGAGGAAAAAATGATTTTCAAAATCAAATAAGAGTGGTAGAAGAAAAAATGAGTAAAGAAATGAAAACAATGCAAGAAAACTATGAAAAGACAACAGTTTGCCTTAAAAGTTATGCTGAAAAATATAACACATAAAAAAAGCAGAATTGTCAAAATGGGAGGGGGCGGAGAAAGAGGTACAAAGGTTCACTGAAGAAACTTCCTTCAAAATTAGAATTGGGCAAGTAGAAGCCAGTGACTCCATGAGACATCAAAACATAAGAAAACACAGTCAAAGAATGGAAATAATAATAATAAATTGTGAAATATTTCAAAGGAAAAATAACTGACCTAGAAAATAGATCCAGGAGAGATAATTTAAGAATTATTGGACCACCTGAAATACAAGACTAAAGAAAGAGCTGAGACATCATATTTCAAGAGATTATCAAAGAAAACAACCTCAATGCTCTAGATCCAGAGGGTAAAATAAAAATGGAAAGAGTCCACTGATCACCACCTGGGAAAGAGACCACAAAATGTAAACTCCCAGGAATGTTACAGCCAATTCCAGAGCTCCCTGGATGAAATATTAGCCTGTATTTGCTAATTAATCAAAGTATTTTAAATATTTCAAGCACCCAGAAAGAAATCATTCAAGTACTGTTGAGCCACAGTTCGGATCACACAAAACTTAGCAGTTTCTATTTTAAAGAAATGGAGAGCTTGGAATATGTTAATCCAGAAGAGCTAGGTTTACAACCAAGAATAACCTACTCAGCAAAACTGAGTATAATTCTTTGAGAGAAAAATTAATATTTAATGCAATAGAAGACTGTCAAGCTGACTAGAAAATCTGACATTCAAACACAAGACCCAAGAAAAGCCTAAAAATGTAAACATGAAAGAATAAGAGACTCAATAGAGTTAAACTGTATACGTTCCTATATTGTAAGATGATACATGTAATATTTTAAAATTTTATTATTACTAGAGCAATTAGAAGGAATCTATCTATATCTATATCATCTATATCTATATCTATAGCTATCATCTACTGTATCTATGTATCTACCTCTCTGTCTATCTATCTGCCTTTCTATCATCTATCTACCTATCTATCTATCTATCTATCTATCTATCTATCTATCTATCTATCTATCTACAGAGGGTACCAGTATGAGTTGATTATGCTAAGATGCTGAGCAAAAAAGAATATAAGGATGAGGAAGAGGGATGTACTGAGAGAAGGGGGAAGGAAGAGACATAATAGGGCAATTTATCTCTCATAAAAGAAATAGTAGAAAGGGAAAGGATGAGAGTGAGTAGTGTTTGAACTTCATTCTCATAGAAATTAGTTCCAAAGGGAAAATATTTATGTATGTGTGTGTGTGAATGTGTATATATTTGTGTATATACACATACACACACTCTCAAATGGTCATAGATATCTTTCTAGTAAATAATTCTTTTCTTCTTTGGGGGAATTTGAAGGTGAGGATTATGCAAATATATAAATTTACTTTACTGCAAAAAGTTCTATTACTAGTCCTCATCCATGGTACCACAACTTGTATCCACATCTTTGGCAATGGTTCTCCCTCATATCTGGAATGGTCCTCCTCCCTCCTTACATCTACCTTATAGAATTTCTAGTGTCCTTAAAAACTCATATCATGCATTGCCTTCTTCTTGAAGACTTTCCCATTGCCATCCACTGCTAGTCCCTTTCCCTCAAAATTAACTTGCATTATTTTTGTAGTTTGTATTTAGTGTATATAGGAAAGAACGGCATAGTAGATCTGGTCTTGGAGTCAGGAAGACCTACTTGAAGTTCTTTCTCTGACAGAGGCTAGCTGAGTGACCTTGGCAAATTAAAAATTTTAATGCCTTTGAAAACCCTCTAAGATGAAGGAAAAATGTATAAACTGCATTAATAGAAAAAATATGTCATTATACAGACATTCTATATGAATGAAATCACAAATCTAGTCCCTATCCCTTTAGCTGATATATGTAACACTAGTCATCCTGGCTGTTATTGCCTATAGGCCAGATACATTACATTTTACCAGTGTCCATGGTTCTCCTGTATCCTTGAGGGTATTTCTGGGGGTAGGGTTGCAGGCTCTCTGAAAATGGATCCAGATCCCACTTAAAGGCATTCCCTCTAATGAAGGGGGCCTTCTGCTTCCCAATTCCATTTAACCACAAATAGCTGAATTAGCTTTTACAAAGATACATTTTTTTTCAAAGCTATACAACAAATATTCAAACAGCTTAGCTCAGTTCCTATAGAGTGCAGTCCGAGTTCTAAGTCCAAGCCCTACCCTGAGCTAAAGTCCGATGCACTCTGGCACCTGAGGGTTTCTGTTCCAGGTGGGCTGGCTACAATATCCTGCCTGGAGTCCTGGATCCAGGGTTTGAACTCCCAGATCCAGCGAGGATCTCCACCAGCACTTGATTCTGAGGATAAACAAAACAGAGCAAGATAAACCTGGGATCTAAAAGGAGAAAGAGGAAATAGGTATGGCTCCTTCTGATTAATTCATGGTGCCTGTGCTGTAAGTGAACTTTGATCTGCGTTCTCTGGACACAGCAAGAAAGAACAAGTAAGAAAGAGAGAGGCTATGTGAGTCTTGATGGTTTTTTAATTTTAATTTTAATTTTTCATGTACCCAATGAAAGAGGCTACTTGCAGGGCACATAGCCTCCATGGTAGATCTAGGAATGATCCAAAAGCCCTATTATATACAGCTAGATTGACAAATGGATACCTATAAGGATAGACAGATCTACACACACATATGTATGTATATGCATATTTGTATGTATATATATTTATATACACTTATTTACATATAGTGTATATAAATATATACATGCATCCTATCTCCACCAATAGAATGTCTCCTGAGCTCAGAGACTTTTTCATTTTGATTTTTTTTATCCCCATTGCCCAGTGACTGACTCATTGTTAGGTGCTTAATAAATGGTTGCTGTATGATTGATTGGTAAAGCATTGATATCTACACTTACTTTCAGAACAATCTACCATGTGTTCTACTGAATGTCTTACCTCTGACATTTAGAAACCTAGAGTAGGAAAAGGAAATACGGCCAATGATAAGGTGTAGTCACTGAGAAAATGTTGGCATTGCCAAAACTTATCCTTAACATTTTTCAGCTTCCTGTTATCAATATTACTTACCCCTCACCTTTATAATGTTTACCCTCCTTTGAATCTCATATACCTCCAGGGACTCAATGCTCTCATTCTGGACCTGGTCACCCAAAGATTCTTTATTACGTGTCCTTACTGAGGCCTCTCCTTTTCAGGCAATGACTCATCATCTGAACTTAATCTATTTAATCCCTGCTTCATGCAAAATACTCTACCTTATGTCTCATTCTCATAGAGATTCTTTTCTCAACAAACTATAGTGGTTGGAAAGGGTAAAGATAACTGTTTTCCAGTGAAGTGTTAATAACTGATTAGAAAATGTTTTTCCTCTGTCATTTGTTTCAGCAGCCTATCAGCTGATGACATAGTTCTAAAAGAGAGAATTTGCATGCTAGTAATTAGTGCAAGCATATTCCTTCCCTTGGAAAGTCTTCTCATCTTTTTGTGTTTTCTATGCCTTGCTAAGGAGGCTATGTTAGTATGACTGAATTTTGGGGAAGTCAGTTGGCATTCGTAGTCCTCATCAAGATTGGCAGCCAGGAAATGTAAAAAGCTTTATCTGGGCCTATGGAAGAATTCATTGCAATCAAAACAAGAACAGGATAGGTCAAAGATCTTTCAAAGATCACAGATCTAGAAGTTAAAGATGCCTCCCAATCCATCTTGTACCCTGACCTCCAAGTTTTACAGATATGAAAACTGAGGCTCAAGATGATTAAGAAACTTATGTAAGGTTATAAAGGCAATAAGCCTCAGAAGCAGGACTTATTTGAAATCAGGCTTTCTGTATCTAATACCAGTGTTCTTTCCCCTGTACAGAACTGAAACTCATGTGGTAAGGAGTGGAAATATATTCACTTATCAACAGTCTACATGAGGCATTCCAAAACCCTGAGGCCTCCAGGGTAGCAACTGTAATAGAGGCCCCAGTTCTCTGACAATTTTAATCTTGAAAGGTACTCCTAAAGAAATCAGGTGTATCTGGTAATTCAGGCATTGAAAAAATTAGTGAGGGGTCATAGTTTCAGTCTGATGGAGCCTCTCCATAATGCCTCAAATAAATCTCATAGTTAGTTACCTATATACAAACTAGCCTCATCAGGAGAAACTGACTGATTGAAATGGGAATAGTCTGTCTTCCTCCCCCTTATTCTCAACTCTCCCTCCCCCCAAAAGCATTGTACTCTTACCTCTTAGCTATGTCTCTTAGTGACTAGATAAATTCTTAAGAATATGGCCATGCATCTACCTCTCTAAAATTGGATAATTCTATTTGAAATATAAAAATCAATAGCTAAATAAAAGCAATTAAAATTTATATAGTAGCTGTAGATACAAAAACAAATGCCATTTTTGACTTCAAATGAATATATCCTTCATTCCTATAAAAGAGAGGAATCTGAATTTTAGAAGGCAGTTTAACATATTGATATTTGGAAGAAAGGATAATTAGAACCCTGCTGATTCTAACTATAAAGAGCATTTGGCTTTTAATCCAGGAGACATTCTATTTGTGAGTCAATTATTATCAATATTACCTGTTCTAATTCAGCCTTGGTTGTTGCTCATTTAAAGGCATTTGCTAACCTTTATGTCAGTCTCTTTCTCTCCTGGGCCTCCATCTAAAACTCTTCCAGTGAGCAAAGCTCTTGAATTCTTATTTTCTGGCATTTGACTTTAGAAATACATCTCTTCCTTTCTCTCACACAGCAGTTGGTCTTTCCAGTTCTTTATAATGACATTTTTAAATGTTCACAAGTGGCATTCTGTTTTCTCACAGAAGCAAACTGCTTTGTCAGGGAAAAAAATATATATATATAATACAAATTATATATATATATATATTGTTTTATGCACATTATTTAAGTAACATGAAGGATTATATTTAAAGAAAAATATAAATATATATACATATGCAATTGTATGTATGTATGTATGTACTATATACATACATTTACAATGTATGTAAATACTAAATATATTTATGTATGAATACATACGTGCATACATATGCTTAGAGACAGAGATAAGGATATTGTTCTAATGTTGTAGAACTCTGTGATGAAAGGCATATAGTACTAGTGCTAAAAAGGTTTTTAAAAATCTTAAAATGCAAAGCCATAATTTTATAGATTGGGAAATTGCAAAGAAAACTGCCCAGCGTAATAAGTGGAATAGTTATTGTAAACCTAGTCTTTTTTTCCTACTACTCCATGCTTACTCTCCCAAGATTGTTTTCCTATATTAATTCCCCAAAGCAAGAAATTCTCCTTGTAACCTCTAATTGCAATGAATCCAAATATTTACTTTGGATGTATAAAATTGCTAGCCTAATCTATACCCCCACCAGATTCAAAGAATGCAAGGGGAAAAACAAAGCACCTTATATCAGATTTAGGAGTATAAGATATTACAACAGCTTTATGATTTTTTAAGTACACTTTTTAAAATAATATTTTATCTTTTCACCAATTATATATTAAAAAAATTTTTAAACATTTTTAAAGTTTTCAGTTCCAATTCTAATACACACCCCTCCCTCCTCTCCTCTTTCTCTGTTACTGTAAGCAATCTAATATAGGTAATTGATGTGCAATCAATCATACAAAACATTTCCATATGATCATTTTGTATGAAAAGACTTGAACAAAAAAAAGTGAAAAATAGTATGCTTCAGTAGGTATTCAGACGATATTAGTCCTTTCTGTAGAGGTGGATAACATGTTTCATCATGAGTCCTTTGGGATTGCCTTAGAATAAATCATAGTATTGATGAAAATAGCTAAGTCATTCACATTTCTTAATCATACAATATTCTCCTGATTCTGCTCACTTTGCTTTGCATCGGTTCATATGAATCTTTCCAGGTTTTTTTTCTGAAATCATCCTGCTTTATCATTTCTTATAGCCCAAATTTATTCCGTTACAATCATATAGCAAAGCTTGTTCAGCCATTCTGCAGTCAATAACCATCTACTTGATTCCCATTCTTAGCCATCACAGAAAGAGCTGCTAAGTTTTTTTTTTGTATTAATAGGTCCTTTTTCCTCTTTTTTAAATCTTTTTTTTTTTTGGTGGTATAAACTTAGTGGTGGTATTACTAGATCAAAGGATGCACACAGTTTTATAGCCCTCTGGGCATCATTCCAAACGCAAGCACAATTTTAAATACTTTTGAAAATTAATCTTGGGAAAAGCACAAAGCATGGAGGCACATATCCATGCCTGTTGACCCAGAGTTTCCATTGCTAAGACTGTACCACAAGAATATCATTAATAAAAAGAAAATCAACATACACTTACAAATATTTGTAGGAGCACCTTTTTGTGATAACAAATAAACGGAAACAAAGTAGTTGCTAATTGATTTGGGAAATGGCTAAATAAATTTGGTTACAGAATGAAATGTAACATTACTGTACTATCAGAAATAATAAATAAGGTTAATTCAGAAAAGCATGGAAAAATGTATGTTAACTAATGAGAAGCAAAATAAGCAGAACCAAGAAAACAATATACATGACTACACTACTGTAAATGGGAAGAACAACCACAAAACAATCAAAAGCAAATGTAGTAAAAATTAATGTTATAATGAAAGAGCTTGACCCCAAAGAAGAGATATGAGAAGATGCCGTGTCCTCCCCTATCTTGTACAGGTGAAGAGGTCCATAGGTGTCAAATATGTATACAGTGTCAGTTTTTTTTTTCAGTGTGCTAATTGGTTTTACATTTTTTTCTTTTTCTTCTTTCTTTAAATCAAATTCTTTGCTATAATAGATGGCTCCATGAGAGATAGAGGGGCAATGCTACAGAGGAAAATATAGGAGATATAAAAACAAAACAATAAAAATCTATTTTAAAACAGAGAGGAAAATATTTATTGAATGTGTTCACCAGTGTCATGGAGATGATCCATTACAGAGTTTCTGTCTCAAATTAGATGTTAAAGTCCTATAGATGCTCCTATTTACAGATAACATTAAGTTAATTTTCCCCAAACCCTAAATATCTCACAACCTCCTAAATAAGGGCCTTAATAATTCAAGAGAATCTGTCCTACACAACCACATAGGAAAAATCAAGTAAATGGTTTGGTTTACTTACTTAGAATTATCTTCATCTCTTCCCTCTCCTTTATCCCTCTCCCCACATCTAATCTGTTGCTTAATTTTGCCCATTCTGCCTCCATAATAACACTTGAATCTAATTTCTTTTCCTTACTCACAAAGATATCACCATCGTTCAGGTTTCCATCACATCATGCCTAGACACAATAGCCTACTAATTGGTGCCCCTGCCTCCATTTTCTTTTCCTTTTCAATCCTTGCTCTACACTGGGGGGGGGGGTCATTTTCATTTACAAATAAGACTAAATTATTGCTGAATTCATTTTCAACTCTAAAATATTTTCTGGTCAGGCTTATGCTTGAGGAATAAGAATATACTACAGTGATGTCAAATTCAAATAGAAAAGGATCCGCTAAACCTTAGAATTGTAGAGTTATATTACCTTAGAAAGCCACATTATCATATGCTGTTCTATAGTCTGTTGTTGTTGATATTGCTAAATACTTCCCAATTACATGTTAATCTGCTTCTGGTGGTACTTCAGAGTGTTGTGGACCACGTGCAGCTGATGGTATGCTTGACTCTCCATCTGCACAACAAGCTTCTTCTTGAAGACCTCTATTTGGCAGGAGGAACATTAAATCTTGAAGTAGCACCTTCCGATGAGGATATCAATAATTATCAATTAATGATCAACCTTTAACTTGCAACTCCTATGCGTTACTCCCTGTCTTCCAGAGTTCTTGTAAAGCACAAATAAAATATTAATTATAAAGTAAATATAGTATAATAGCAATTATGAAGCCATTAGCACAGTGCATGGCACATGGTAAGTGCTATATGAATATTAGTGAGCACTATTATTGAAGGCATGGCAAGGCAACAAGCCTTTATCAAGTACTTACTACATTTCAAGCAATATTTTGACCCCAAGAGATATGAAAATAAACAAAAAGAAAACTCAGTGAGTTTTATTTTAAGGAGTAAAATTTTCTCAGTTATAAAACATGGGTAGTAATACTGCCTGTCTCACAAGATTGTTGCAAGGATCAAGTAATATGAAATACATAAAGTGTTTGTAAAAATTAAAGCCTTAATGAATACTAGATTATTTTAATTATTATTATTTTTATTATTACTATCTTTTTTGTTATCAAATGACTTAGGTTTGCATTCGAGTTCTGCCATTTACCTCACACCCCCCTTTGATGTTTGGCAGATTATTTCCCCATTATGGTACTGAATTTACTCACCTGTAAAGGAAGAGAATTGGACTAAATTTTCTCTGAGGACTTTTCTAGGAGTATATTTATGATCTCATGATACTACAAACCAGTTATGAAATCATACTGCCACCTACTTCATATTATTCAATAATTTTTATTATAGTAATTTACGATAATTTATCAAATGTTCTTGTAAAATACTGTTAACCTATATCTGTAGCATTTCCCTATTCTATTGGTTTACTCAAAATAAATCTCTCATCTGAATTTCTGAATTCATGATGGATCTTTGTAATCAGTTTTTCTTTCTGAATGTTCACTAACCATTTCTTTAATAATCGTTTCTATTCTTCTCGTACACATGCAGTCCTCCCCTCCCCCCAGAGTAAGTTATGCTTGCTGGGCTATCATTTTCAGATTATATCTTCTTTTTTTCAGATATTTGGGATGACTTTTTCTCTTTCTAATACTGTGGCAATGTCCCCTTCTCCAGAATTTTTCAAGTATCACAAATAGGAATTTCACCATAAAATGTTCTCATTAAATCACTACCCAAGGATATAGTTTCATTGTGTCAGCTAGCATTTTTAAGTTCCTCTTATGTGTCAGGAAATATGCCAAGTACTGCGAATAAAAAAGAGGGAGGAGGGAGAGACAGTCCCTACTCTCAAGGAGCTTACAGTATAATGGGATATTCCAAGAGACTTCAATTTATCAAGGGAAAATTATGTGCTCCCTTACCATCTATTGAACTTTCTAGGGTATCAACTCCCTTTTAGTCACTTTTGTTCTTTCATTTTTAGTGCATAGTTAGTTCTTCTGGGCAGAGAAGAAACAAAATAAAAGTTAAGAACAACTCTTTCTTCTCTCTGTTGTCAGTTAGCATTGATCCAGACCTCCCAAGCAACAGTACTGTCTTTTCTTTGATTCTCAGCAATATAACCTAGCACAATGCCTGGAACATGTTGGATAGTTAATAAAAGCTTGTTGAATGTCATTGCATTGAATTGAAGAATGAATATTTCCTATAGTCTGATATTATAGTTTAATAGAGCTTGTACATGTTTAAGTGTGTGTATAAATAAAATATATAAACACATATAATATATATGAGTTTTTATACATACTAAGAAATATATAAACATATCCAACATATGAAATACAACATATATATAATATGTATATATATGCAAATATATACATAGATATGTAAATATATACATAAATACACACGCATATATACAAACATAAACACACATAATTTTAGAAAGATCCCACAAATAAATAATGAATTGAATCTAGAAATGAAGAGGAAAGGGAAAACAGGCCGAATTCTTTTTGGGGGATGCCAAGTTCTTTTAATGTCTCTATGTTTCTCTTTGAAATAAAAACTCATCTTTTAAAATATCAATATTCTTGCTGAGCTCTTTTATGACTGGGAACCATAAACACAGTAATCCTTAAATAATAGAAATTTCAGCTCACACAAGAGGCAATGGAGAGAGACACACAGTGGTGTTGGGAGGGCCCCAACATGTTACACATTGGGGAACATGGAAAAGAAGCAAAGTAAATGATGCTAACAAAATATGTTTGCATGAAAAAGAAAAAGGGCTGGTGAAATATTGACAATGAAGGATAACTGAATGACAGCCTTAGTATTCTGTTGGTAACTTCCTGATGTCAAGAAAATCCAGAGATGACTCTTATCCCATTGGGTGAAGCACCAGCATGGAAATTAGGTAATAACATGGACAACGATCTCACAAGATGAGATGGTACAATTAAATTTTAATATATATCACTAGAGGAATATCCACATTGAAGAGATCACAAAAACATTTGAGTACTTAAAAGTAAAGTGATGCATACCAAAACTTTAGTTCCTAGTGATTCAGTTTGAGCCTCCATATGAAGACAGGTTTGGGAAAAAAAAGGAAAAGTAGCGTTCAGACAATGCACTGCTAACTGAATCATGCTATTATTACTTCCCTAGAACAGATTAAGGAAAACATCTTCAGTATTTCTATTCACGAGTTCCTTTTAGAGTTGGCTTAGGGGAGGATGGGTCAGTCTCACTGAGCCTGTGCTGGTTTTGTTGGACTTAGGAGAGAAGAGAACCATTCATGCCTGCACTCATGACCACATGACCTAGGTGGTACACTGACCCTGGAATCAGGGAGACCTGAGTTCAAACCAGCCTTAGACACTTATTGGCTGTGTGATGCTGAGCAAATTACTTAAGTTGTTTAGTTTCCTCTTCTGTAAAACAGGATCAATAGTAGCAACTATCTCCCATGGTTGTTATCAAGTTAAAAATGAGATAATACTTAAAAGTACTTTGCAAATCTTAAAGTTCATAACAATATAAGTTATTATTGTTATTATACAGGTGTTATTCAAATGTCCAGTTATGTGTATAAGTACTGAGGTAGTACAGTACTATTCAGTATTCACTCAAGCACGTTCTGAAACCTATTTTGTAAATTATTACCTTCCTCATCCTTGTCAACAAGCATTTATTGGTTATCTACCATGTTTGTTTATGTAGGGGAAGTCATTTTCCTAGTCACTGTGGAGGGTATAAACCGTTATTGAATGTAAGCTCCTTCTGGCTAGGTACTGTCTAGCTTTTGGACTTGTTGATTCCTTATATAGTGCCTAGAACATTGCAGTTATCTGATAAATGCCCATTAATTAATTAATTGCTATGGGATACAGTTTCTGCCCTTCTGGGGTTTTTCTAATTGAGGTATCTAGGTTATATAAATGAAAATTAATAATATACTAAGAAAAATAAGATAATTACATGAAAGTCCCTCAAGATTCATACCAAATATCCATTCTTTTATTGGACTATCTTAAACAGCAGAATAGGAGCTCATTTAAAATCCTCAAGAGTGAACAAACCTTCCCTGACAATTCTATTATATCATCTAGTACCAGATTTAACTGTGTGGGAACAACAATACAATGAAAACTGACTAAATTATTCTTATCTTTTAAACCAGAATTCAAATCTATTGAGACTTCCTAGTTTATGATCCATAAAGTAAAATTCCTACATGATTTCTGAGAAATATTGCTTTGAGAATATTGGAGATAGTTGAAAACAAGGCCAAATTACAATTAACACCCTCAGTTTATTTAACATTTCAGTTTATCTAATCTATCATCTCTCTGCACAAGGGCAGATCACAGGACAGAGGAGTTTTAAGAGGTTGATTGGAGGCCAGTAAGGCAAAGCACTTTACTTGAAGGTATAGGCCAGGGTAGCTATGAAATTAGAAAGACTTTGAAAGACAGGGAAAATTTGAACACTATACATCTTGAGGGAAGAAAATATTGAAATGATGGAAGGGCATTAATGCCAAATTTCACCTTCTTAACAAGTCTGGCTACTGCCACATATACTTTAATTTAATAACCAGTTGTGGTATAACTTTAGCAATGTCAAGTATTTTGGCTCTTGCATCATCACTGCCAGTAGATTTCATATATTTTACATATTATTCTAATGTTGTTGATTATATAATTCATTGAAATATAAGTATAAAATTTAGAGTTGGAAGAAATTTTAGAGATTAAAGAAAAATAAATTTTAAGATTGGAAAAGATTTTATTGATCACTTGCCTAACCTTCTAACCCATTTATTAATCCCTTCTGAATTATGACAGAGCCTCAGTCTTTTGGATATTTTTAGTGAAGGATGATCTCTATAATTCAGTTTGTTTTTGGATAACTCTAATTATTACAAAGATTTTCCTTGTATTGAACTCTGAAATCTGCCTCCATGGGTATTGGCTGAGAAAACACAATCACAAGGGGCAGAGTCAAGATGGCAGCATAGAAGCAGGAGAACTCCTCAGCTCCCACCATAGCCATCTAAAATACCTATAAAACATGATTCTAAACAAATTTTAGAGCTCCAGAACCCATGAAAGTACAGAAAACACATCTCCTGCTGGGGGCAGCCCAGCAAGAGGGACAGGAAAGGCTCATGGCAGAGCACTGAGAGCCAAGCCCAGCCTGGCCTGAAACTGTGACTTAGCCACAGGGAGCCAGGACAAGCTGCAGCTGGAGCACTCTGGAGAGTGGATCACCAGCAGCTGTGGCAGTTTCCAGACTTATCAACCCATAAGAAACAAGGACTAAGTGAAAGGTCAGTGGAACTCAGCTAAATTTGGGGGAGAGAAGCAGGTCAGGCTAACTGCTCCCAGGGACAGAAAGCAGCAGAAGCAGCAGCCCTGCAGCTGCCTCCCTGTGGCTGCTTCAGAGCTTGCAGCCTGCAGATTGTAGGGGGGCCAAACTATCATTCAGAGGCTAAGTGCTCTTGCCTTAACCTGCCTGGATTGGGATCGTGGTTTTTGGTGGTGGTCCTGAGATGTGTGTCCAGTGAGCCAAAGCTGGTGGGGGGGGGGCTACAGAGACAGTGGCCTCCCAATAGTTCCAGCAGCTGTGAAAACCCAAGTAATTTGGGACAAAGCTCTCCCCCTGGGAAGCAGAGATTTATTGTGGCTCAAAAATTAAGTTAATTGACTGTCAACATGAGTAGGCAAAGGAAGCAAACCAAGCTCCGTTATCCAACTTTAGATTCCTTTTTTGGGGACAAAAAGGATCAAAGCATGGAGCAGAAAGAAGACAACATAGTCAGAGCTCCCACACCAAAAGCTTCCAAGAAAAATACAAATTGGTTACAAGCCATTAGAGCAGCTTAAGGATTTGAAAACCAAATGAGAGAAGTTGAGGGAAAATTGGGAAGAGAAAGGAGAATGATGCAAGAAAATCATGAAAAGAGAGTCAACAACCTGATAGAAGAAAATAACACCTTAAAAAAAGATTACCTCAAATGACAAAAGAGTCCCAAAAAGCCAATGAGGAGAAGAATGCCTTAAAAAGTCAAATTTGCCAGATGGAAAAAGAATCTC
>CM053597.1:78886842-78899160 GCA_028646575.1 Pseudocheirus occidentalis
AGATCCAAACAAATGAAAAAATAGAAGGCAATGCGAAATATCTCACTGAAAAAACCTGGAAAATAGATCCAGGAGAGACAATTTGAAATCTGCCTCCATGTTACTTCCACATATTAGACCTAGTTATATAGACTTGGGAATAACATGTAAATTTAATTCCTTCTTTAATATGATATCCTTTCAAATAGTTGCAGACAGTTGTCTGTTCTTCCCTAGAATGGAGAAGTCTTATTTCCATCCTAAATATTCCCATTTCCTTCACCTTTTCCCCATATATGTTGTTCAGACTCTTCTCCAACTTGCGTGGTCTCTTCTGGTCATATTCACATTTTTTTCAATGCCCCTCCCAAAATACAATGCCAAAAAACCAATATTGCATTCCAATATGAAATAATAGTAATGTGATGCAATAATAGTAATATGAGTTTAGAGTAAAATATCATTATTTTTATGACCTCATTTTATCCCATAGTTGGGATAATTTAAATTTGTGGTCATCTAAAACTCCACTGTCAACTGGGTCCTCCCTATTCTATAGTTTTATTCAATTACTATTAAAACCTAAATTCAGGATTGTATGTTCATTCATCTCTAAAAGATTTCATTGACTTCACTAAAGTGGTAACTGAATGTTATATTCACTAGGCTCTCAAAGATTTTGCCACATCAGGGTAAGCTCTTGTAGATTCTACTAAACTCAAGTTTTGAATATGGGATTGCTGAGAGATTATTTATCTATTGTTCAAAGACCAAATTAGTTGAGTTTAGAAAGCCTTCTTACTAGAAAATTAGTCACAAGATAATGGAATTTGTATTTGAAAGTACCTTCTGATCACTGTCTATTAAGTCAATAAGGGCTACAGTTGATGTAAGTGGAGAGAGCACTTAAATTAATGAAATGATAAGTTGTTAAAGTATTAATGGCATTTTATTGCATTGAACCTCATCAATAGTTTATAGTTTACAGTGAATGAGTTTACTATATCATTTTATTATGCTTTTCAAAAGGAGTAACTACTAAAAGGAAAAGAGATTCGAGAAGAGGTAACTGAATTTCTCCTAATTCACAATTTTACCTTAAGACAGCCTCAGTTCTATACTGGAATGTAAACACCTTCTGAGGAGGGAGTTGCATTCATTCTATTTCTATCCTCAGTTCTTGGCAAAGTGCCTGGCACTTAATAATTGCTTGTTGATTGTAATACCTTTTATGTTTATTTCATGATGATCTCCTAATATTAACTTTTTCCTCTTATTTAACATCAGCTAGGTCACCATACCTATTTGTCCTCCTTCTTCCTCTTTGGTGCTCCCTAACCACCTTGATTTTTGTTATTGAGACACTTTCCATGACTCTGTTGGGAGTTTTCTTGGCAAAGATACTGGAGTGGTTTGTCATTTCCTTCACCAGCTCATTTCACAGATGAGGGAACTGAGATAAATAGAGTTAAGTGACTTGCCCAGGATCACCCAGCTAGTAAGTGTGCCTGAGACCTTATTTGAATTCAAGTCCTCCTGACTTCAGACCTAGTGTTCTATTCACTGCACCATCTAGTTGCCTCTTAGTGCTCTTTACACAATGCTGTACATTCTCACAGCTCTCTATAACTACCTCCACACCACATTACTACATTGATAGTTTGTGTGCATCACTGAGGAATCTTTGTCAGTCTATTGAAGTTGTGGAACCTCACTTTTATGGATTAAATGCAACTACCAATGCCATATTAGCAACTAAGAGAGAGACTCCAGATTCTAAGGATAAGATTACAAGTAATACAGAGAACTGAGGAAAACATTCGTTTTTAAATGTCGTTTTTCAGGTGGGTATATATTTTTATTTGCAACGAACTCATAAACTATATGGATTATGCAAGAAATAATTTTGGACAAGTCACATCACAACCTTTGATTACAGGATGAATAACATAAGAGATCATTGGTTAATTCTCATCTCTTCAGGTAATGACTAATTCTATAGATTTTTTTATTCTTTCAATCCTGTTTTAGCATACTTCGTTAGTGCTTTTAATCTTTTAGGTTTCTTGGTATTCATCTTCCTTTCTAATTTTCTATATCATTTAATTGAATTTTCTTCTTTATTAAATCTTTGACAGTTTTAATTTATTATTATTATTATTATTATTATTATTATTATATTCCCCTATCATTTATTTTCTGATTCCTTACCCTTTGAAGTTTGGTTTTCTTACAGAGATAAATCTAAAATCTGCTACAACTTCCACTTATGTTTAGGAATTCATGTTCCTTATTCTTGTTTCTTTTCCCAAAAGACTTTTGGGGACATGAGATTGGCTCTAGTTAGAGCATGATCTCTTTCCTTTAGGCCTGGTTCAGCCATACATGCTGGCATTATGTCTTCATTCCATTCAAATTTTAGTTTTCTGATGGGACTTAATTAGTATCTGTCACTTTCCCCCTCCTTTTAAAAAGATTGAGACAGGGCAGCATTGGTGTTCTTTATTGACTTTATATCATGTTGTCATTTAAGTAGCTGTATCTACTTAAGCAGCCACAGGTAATACCATCTCAGCAGAGGGGCTAAGCTGTGTTAAGCATAACTGAGAAGTTTTACGCCCATCAGTGAATTGGGAGGAGGGATGTTTAACCCATCATTTGAAGACTTCCCTGGTGGAATGGGTAGATGAGAACAATTTGTTCCAGTGGCAGTGAAGGCAGTTGAAGTGATGCCAATGTCATCCACTGCATCCTGGCTCATAACCAGTCATCTTGACTTTTTTTTTTTTTTACTTTTTGGAGAGGGGAAGACAAGACAGTTGGAGTTAAGTGACTTGCCCAAGGTCACACAGCTAGTAAGTATTAGGTGTCTGAGGCTCAATTTGAACTCAGTTCCTCCTAACTCTAGGGCTGATGCTCTATTCAATGTGCCACCTAGCCTCCCCTAGTCATCTTAATTTTTGTCTTGCCACTGTACTTTGATTACTCTGGAAGAAAATACGAGTCAGAAAACTTTGTGCAACTCTGCCTCATATGAATCCAATTCACATTCCAAAGTCAAGACATCACCCTCTTTAAAATCAAAGGATGAACAACAAAACAACAACAATATCACCTTGTGGTTATTCTAGGAAATAACCACAATCTAGTTCCTCTCCTTTGTGTTCTTCTACTTTCATTTCAAGTGCCTGGGCTGAGTCAGTTTCTATTATTTTTTTCCCTAAGTTTTCAACAAAATTTGATAGGGAGAACAGAGGTGTTTTTACTTCTTTGTTGTATTTTAAATTTATTTTTACAGAAATCTCCCTTATTCCTCTTCAAAGTATTTACATGATTAAATCATTTTGATTTTAAAAAACAGCATTTCAAATATTTGGTCTATCAGGCTATTTATGAATAATAAACCTTACTAAGAGAAGTTGTTTAAAGATTTCCATGTTTTCAGGAAAGCATCCTTTTGTTGCAATATATATACACCTTTAAACTACAAAGAGAGAATCATAAAATGTTCTAGTGATAAATGGTATTTGGAAAAGTCCTTGGAAAATGAACAACAGCACTCATTTCTATTGTTACTAAAATGCCAGTATTTTCTTTCCTGAGGTATATGTATTTGTTAATCTAGACTTTTACATTTATGGAACAGATTCCTTTTAATCAGAAGTTCTTTGCCCATTATAAAGTTAAAGAGATTTATTTTATTATAAAAGCCTTTTTACTGGCACAGAGCCCAGATTTTTGAAGAACAAGATGTGCAAAAAAACAGAAAACATGTGAGAACATGTGGGAGTGTTATACTTTAATATGACAGAAAAGCTTTGCGTGTATTCATTTGATCTGTATTTTTACACATTTTCTGATATACCTACCAATACCAAAATATAATGGGAAAATCCAAAAAAGTATCATTTGATAAGACTTTAGGCCAAAGAAATGTGCATTAAAACAGTTGGCTAAGAACTGAATTTTATATGTGAGTGTGTCTGGAATGCAGACCAGTGAATAAGGCCTAAATAATGAGTTGGACACTTGTTTTTATTTCTTACCACCAAGAGCAGCATTAAGCAATTATTATGGGAACCCCTTAAAAGCTTAAAGCATGAACAGAAAGTAATGAAAAGATGTGGAGGGTGAGAGGAGGAGAAGAGATTGGAGAACTGTAAGTTAGGAGAGAGAGATCAAGTGGGAAAAAAGTAAGGGCAAGGTACCTGGCATGCAGAGTGCCAGAGCCCTTCTTAAATTTATAATTGAGCAAACTGAGGCTCAATTTGTCACTTGAATTGTCTAAGTCATATGCCTTTTAAATACAGGAGATGATATTTGAAGCCAGTGTCTTGGCTCTAAGGGCTGTATATCAAAAATATTACTACAAAAGTACTAGCAAGAGGATGAGAACGTTGGGAGTAAAGATAGAAATGGAAACGATACATTTTAATCGCTGTTTCAAGAAAAGCATACCTAAAAATCCTGGCTCCTTAATAAAAGTCCTAAATACTGATTTAATGTACTCTAAAAATGTTCCAATAATCATTTTTCTAGTGTTTATTTAACAAAAAATAATAATAATGTGAAAAGATAATGTGACTATAAAATTATTAGAGTAGACTTTTATGCTCAATCATACTTGAAAATATATTAAAAAGTAATTTAGTCCTTCATGTGTCTTTAGCAATTATTCTTCTTAAAGAGTAACATACCATATGGGTCAGCTAATGCTGAATAACCATTATCCTTTGCTACCTCATAACCAGGAACTGTGGAAATGAACTTAACACAAAGAAGAGTATGATTTATAGTGCTGGGATTCTTCTTGAGTAGGAAAGATGACATGTAATAGGAAAAAAAGAGCTCATCTTAATACCAAATCACTTGTTTTTTTCTTTAACTGTCATTTTTGGAGCATGAAAATAGTATTTGAAGGATACATGGATTTTTTCATTGACATGCAAGAGCTATTTACTTGACCCCTGCAATATCACATCTTTTCCCTCCCCTCCATTTACATACAGAATAAAACTTTGCTTATAATTTGCCAATTCTAAGGTAAAATTTCTGTGGATTCATTACACTATATTTTGTACCCATTTCTATGACTTTATTAACAGATAATCTCTCTTGGGGATAATTTGTTCTTATAATTTCATTCTCCTTATAATAGTCCATATGTACTCTGTAGAGTAGGCAGGTAGATAGAGAGAGGGAGACAGGGAGAGTTTCAAAGTCAGGAGGAACTGAGTTCAAGTTTGACTTCTCACATAAATTTGCTCTATGACCGTGGGCACTACATATGATTTCACTCTTAGAGATGAATATTTCTATTCTCATGATTAGAACAGTAGCTCACACTTACTTGGTGAGAGGCAGCATGGTACAATGGACAGAGAACCAGCCTCCAAAGCATAAAGGCCTGACTTCAAGACTAACTTCTGATACCTACTTTCTATACAACTAGAAGAGTTGTTTATCTTCTCTATATCCTAGACACTGTGACTAAATTACAGAGAAGATGTGGATCTGCACTGACAAAACAAGTTTCTTCACCAGAAAGTTCCTTAAGAGGATGAAATCACCAGTCTAACCCTTATCTCCTATTCATTTGTTATTTTTATTTGACAAAATCCTTTATAAACATCATCTCATTCAACAAGTCTGTAAGGGAAATTTTATTATTTTCCCCACTTTACAGTGAGGAAACAGATTAATAGATATTAAGTGATTTGCCCAAGGTCATATAGGTAATAAATGTCTGGTCCAAGATTCTTAACAACATTTCTAGGCTGAATCTGAGTAAGTCGTTGAATCTGCCTTAGCATTCGTTTCCTCATCTGTAATGTGGTGATTTTTTAACATTCTGAGTCTGATTTTCTTTTATTTAAAAAAAAGTTTCAGTTGATGCTTTTTAAAAATTTACATCGTTGTATTTTCCCCAAATATCTCTTTTTCTCTCTCCACTTCCCTCTCAGAGAACCATTCCATATAACTTATAATTTTTAAATAGAATAAATAAAGAGGAGGAAAAAATTAGTACAACCCATCAATACACTGAAAAAGCTAAAAACATGTGGAATGTGCAACACTTCTGAACATCCTACATCTGAAAAAGGATGGTTTGTGAACACTCTCTCTAATCTCTTCTTTTGAGCCATGTTTGTTTTTATAATTTGCTAATGTTTATTTTTGTTGTTTTTGTTTAGTGTGTGGTTGTTCCATTTACATTGCTGTTCGTAGTTCCATTGTCATAGGGAGTTTCTTCACTATAAAGTTCCTTATGAGGATGAAATCATCAGTCTAATCCTTATCTCCTGTTTATTTATTTTGTAGCCATTGTGTATATAGTTTTCTTGGTTTTGCTTACTTCACTCTGTATCATTTCATATATAGATGCATATATATATATACACATATATACATACACACATATGTATACACATATACAGATACATATATACTTGCATATATGATGCATGCATATGTAGATGAACACACATACCATCTATAGGTGTACACACATGTGTGTACAGGTATGAAGCTTCATGTGCACATATGTACATATATGTATGAAGCTTTCCAAGGTTCTCTGCATTTATCACTTTAATCATTTTTACAGTACAATAATATTCCATCACTTTTATATATTACAGTTTGTTTAGCCCTAATATTTGCATAATTCGTAATTGCTTTCTAAAATGGCTATACCTATTCATAATTCTACCAATAATACAGCACTGTGCCTATCTTCCTTCAAGTTTCCCAACATTGAGTATTTCCATCTTTTGTCATCTTTGCCAATTTGCAGGGTGTGTGACACAAAACCTCAGGGTTGTTTTGATTTACAGTATTCGTTATTAGTGATATGGTGCATTCTTTCATGTGGTTGTTAATACTTCTCAATTCTTTTCAGAATGTTTGTTCATGTCCTTTGATCATTATCTCTTGGACAAATAGCTATTGAATATATATTGTTTATGTAACTTGGATGCCAAGTCTTTATCAGAGAAATCTGAAAAAAAAAAGATTTTTCCCATTTTATTTTTTCCCTTTTTGTCATAGGAACAATATTTTTTTCTGTGCAAAAGCTTTTCAATTTCATGTAATCAAAGCAATCTATTTATAATTTCTTTTATCCATATTTGGTTAAGAATACATCTTGTCGGGGCGGCTAGGTGGTGCAGTGAATAGAGCACTGGCCCTGGAGTCAGGAGGACCTGAGTTCAAATCCGGCCTCAGTCACTTAACACAAAAACTAGCCGTGTGACCTGGGCAAGTCACTTAACCCCAACTGCCCTCCCCCCACCAAAAAAAAGAAAGAAAAAAAATAATACATCTTGTCCTCATAACTGTGAGAAAGTGTATGATCTGCTCCCCTTCTAATCAGTATAATCTTTAATATTAAGGTTATATATCAAATTACAATACTATTATTTTCTTTCAACACTTATTTTCTCTTATTTTGGTCAAATAATGTCTGAGATTCTTAAAGACCAATATGATTGGTCTCTTTAATACCAGAAAGAACAATTATTTTTAAGTAATCACTTAAAATTTAATTTCAAATCAATAGTTTAGTTAGGTAAGAAACTATTAAACACTTAGACTCTACTAGGTTCCAAGGATATGAAAATTTCAAAGAAAAAGATGTGATCCTTGCCCTCATAGAGTTTTTTTTAATCTTTTTGTGAGAATAAAATTTTCACAGGGATAAATAAACCAGTCTGTCAATCAGCATTTTAAGTGCCTACTCTTTGTCAAGCATTAGGGATACAAATACAAAAAATAATAATAATAATCTGTGCCTTTAAGTAGCTTAGACAACATAAGAAAGTCTCAGTTTATGAAAATATGGAAAATAAATATGACACTTTCAGGGATGAGCCTTTGTTTTCTAGGGCTTAAGGGAAAATCTCATTTAGGATGTGATGTTCATAAAGAGCTTTGAATGAAATCAGAGCTAAATACAGAGATCAATGCAGAGAAATTTTAGGAAAAATTATTAACAATTGAAAGTCTCTGGTCACCTGATCTGCAAGATGTTGGATTCCTCTATTTTTGAAATAATAGTAAACCACAAATCTCAAGAAAAAGGATTATAGGCTTCTCATGGGGGACTTTTAGCTGATTCTACAAGATAAGGAGATAGAATCCTCCATGAGGTAAAAATAACATGAAATATAACAAAGGACCTTTAACACAAATTCCCACTGAATGTCCCCACCTTAGATCTTGTAATGGGAATGTGAAGATCTTCCCTGCCCCTAGGCCCTTTGCTTAAATGACTGGGGTGGCTCTGAGAATGTTCCCTGATTTGAAAGTATACTCTGCCCCCTAATAGGCTGAATGTGATCATGTGGAGACTGTGGTGGGAGGTTTGTTTTTTGGGAATGGCCACAGCTTGTTACGGACATTCTCTGACCTAGAAGAAGGGTATATATATATATATATTCCCTGATGTGAGGTTTCCTTTGGGCCTCACTTGGAGAAGAGTTTACTTGGCCAGATGAGACTCTGGGAAGCTGTTGAGCCCCCTGGCTTTGAAAAGCCCAGATGTTGATGCTTCCATCTCTGGTAACTTGAACAGGTAATGGATGTGATGGTCAGATGGTTGGAAGCCCATCTGCTGATCTGTTTCTTAGTCTGCTTGTAACTTGTGTTTGTAACTTGTGCTTGTAACTTGTGCTTGTAACTTGTGTTTGTGTTCTCTGGAGTTCAGAATGCTGACTTTTCCCCCTGAACTAGGTAAATGATATGTTTGTTTGATTAAAGAATGGTTGTTAACCCATTTTGAGTTGATTTCCTTTGGAAAAGCAGATCTAAGAACCTGTGCTAGCAGCTGCCCTAGGTATGCTAGGGTGCTTGCTGATACAGATCTACTCTTTTATAGCAGACAAAAATCAGTGCAATTAAACACATAAATCTATGACTCTGGTTCTAACTGTAGGAATTCTTTACATCAATGTCTCAGCTTTTAAGGTGGCTGCCCTAGATAATGGTTGGCATAATATGCCTGAGGGCCAAACCCAGTCTGCTACGTGTTTCTTACACCACCAGGAGCTCCCAAGGACATACAAAACCAAGGAAGTGGGTCGGATTTGACCTATTGGTATTAGTTTGTCAATTCCTGGCCTAAACAGTCTCTTAGACTTTCTTTCAGGTACAAAAATTGAGGTTTTTGTGATGTTGTCTCTAAACAATACAAGACATGACAGCATATGATGAAGTATTGAAAAGTGACACAGGGGAGAACTAAGGTTAAGAAGGGGGAGTTCCAAAGATGCTTAATGTAAGAGAAACTTTTTAACTAGAAAAGTAATCCTAAAATGAAATGAGTTACTTCAGGTGACTAAAAGATTCGTCTTGATTGGAAGCTTTCAGGAAAACGCTGGGTGACTGCTTGCTAAGTTCCTTATTTACAGAATTTCAGGTGTGATATAGGTTAGGTAATTAATGAGGATTCTTCCAAAGCTAAGGGTCTGTGATTTTGTTATTTTGTGAAACTTTCTAGATGTTTAAACTGGGAAGAGAGGAGCATTTATTATGGCACCCTTCCCAATTCTGGCTCCAGGCAGATTAGATTGGGCCCAACGAGTCAAGTGAAGTACATTGAGGATCCATATTTTTGTTGTTGTTTTTGAATAGGATAAATACTGTTTGTTTGAAAATTGCCTTGTTCCATGGAAAAGGTGATAGGGTGTCACCTCCACTAATTTTCTGATGTGACAGAACTTAGAAAATATTTTTTAAAAAAGTGTTATCCTCAATGCTCAGGTTGGGAAGTTACTTCAATCAATTCATTTCTCTTTCTGGCTGGGTAGAGAAGCAGAACCGTATTGTGTCTTCTCTCTATGCCTTCATTGTCTTGTTTTCTGGAGAATGAAGCAGCAGTGATAACAGGGACAGTGTGTCTTCTACTGAAACCAAGGCAAATGGAAGAATGCTGTGTCTGTGGACAAAGGAGCGACCAGTATACCTGTTCTCATTCTCCCTCTCTCTCTCCCTCTCTCTCTCTCTATCTCCCTCTCTGTCTCTCTCTCTGTCTCTCTGTCTCTCTCTCTCTCTTTCTCTCTCTCTCTCTCTCTCTCTCTTTCTCTCTCTCTCTCTCTTTCTCTCTCTCTCTTTCTCTTTGTCTCTCTCTTTGTCTCTCTCTCTCTCTCCATCTTTCACAAATATTATATGACTTCAACCCACTATGCACTTTCTTGGTCAATGCAAATAAAGATCCTTAGATAAAAAGAGAATTTTTCCTCAACTGATTTGTGGTAGTTGTGTTAAGAGCTATCATGTACTTCATAAATTTTCTCTTCTCTAGGCCAACCATCCCCAGATCATTCAACAAATTTTAATATGGTATAGTCTCAAGGCCCCTCCCTTTCTTGTTTAAACTCCTTTTTAACCTCTCCAGCTTGTCAATAAAGGGAAAATAGAGGGAATGCCTAAGACAAACATTGCATACTTTGCAATTTTGCCTAAAGCTGGCAGCTAATATGTTTATTGCCCTGTCATAAGTAGGGAAGTCTGAAAGGTTTGTCTTAAGAATTTCAACAGTGTTTTATGTTCTTTCATGGAGGTATAGGAATGTATGGGAAGAATTTTAGATAAAACATTCCCTCCTCGAGGGGAGAAATTTCATTGTCATTTATTCTCTACGTATAGTTTTCAGAATGAAATATAACTCAGTATACAGCAATGTAAGAACGAATAGGTAGAGGGAAGTTAGAGAGAAGAACTTAGCATAGTTTGCTTAGTTCATTCTTTAAAACAAAATCAGTTCAATTCAATAGTTATTTAATGCCTACTGTATACAAGGTACTATTCTAAACAATAGGAATCCAAAATAAATCTCTAATTTAAAAAATTTAAAAGATTATTGAAAATATAAGTTTACTCCTTTAACCATTTCTAAAACTAGAGAAGTATGAGTGTTCACATTATCAAGGATCAAAACGACTTCCATGGATACCAAATATTAGCAGGATGCATACTTGGCTTATGAAACCAGTCAGTCATGGTGAAGCCTGATCTGGATGGGAGGGGCTACTTGCCTTAGCACTCTCACTCTCTATGTCTGGTGAACTTATTTGATAAAATTTTTGTGTCTCAGGGAGTACCTTTCACTTTCCAGTATGACATATGAATTAAATCTGATGATAAAAGTGCAGGACTAAGGAAGGGCAACCAGCAACAAGCTTTGGGTCAAGAAACCAAGAAAGGACAATCAAAATCCGACAGCCAGTTGTGAAGGCTAAACTGGATTTCATTTCAAAGTCCTGACCCCACAGCAGAAGAAACAGAAGAGGCAGTATATTTGACAGAACTCAGGAGTTCATACTGTTCCAACTCTGCCATCAAATGCAGGTCAAACTCTACTGAAACTAACACAACAATCAAAATATCTGTAAAGCAAGAAGATGTCACGCCTATAGCTGTTTAGTGAAACTGATATTACTTAATATTAGCTCTTTGGCATCGTGGGTGTAGGGACTCTTTTCTGTGCTGCTGATCATTACATGTCTACTACATTTTCATCCTGGACAACTCCTTCTATGTTTGTCCAACATACTGAGATCACCCTCTGTGTCTCTTGATATTATATGGATTCCTATGAAATATGCATTGATTAGATTAGCTTGACCTCATTCTCATTACCTAACTAGCCAGGGTTCTATGTGGTCAGCAATACCCCTTTTGATGATATTTTTATACCAATCTTCTTGCTCAACTCCATTTATGTTGCAGCCTACTGAAAATGACTTCATTATCATTTGGACAACCTCCGACTTGTAACTAGTTAAACTCTGTCCTATTCAATGACTCCCAGCAATTTAACAGAATACAAACTCTTTAAAGGTAGGAACTATTTCATTTCTTTTATTTGTATCCCCAAAAACCATCACAATA
Organism: Pseudocheirus occidentalis; assembly: GCA_028646575.1. NCBI lineage: Eukaryota > Metazoa > Chordata > Mammalia > Diprotodontia > Pseudocheiridae > Pseudocheirus > Pseudocheirus occidentalis. Next base: position 78,898,714 of record CM053597.1, read on the forward strand.
ACTTTCATATTATCGATATTTAAGAAATGTTTATTGATTGTCTAATATGGGATCAGTATTTCCAGGTGAATCTTACAGTTATTAAAATAATCCTGCAATATCCCAAAGGCAATGAAGGCTACTCAAATCCTTATGTCCAGTTCTGGGCTTAGTTTATTGTCCATTCAGAAAATATGTCCAAAAGATGTTTACTAATAGAGAAGCTCTGAACTGTCCTTCCAATTGCATGTCAAAAGGCAAAAGGCATCCTTCATTCCCTTCTATCAATGTAAGTGGGTCTCCTGACTCCAAGTCTGATGCTCTGTCAACTTTAATCAAACACAGAAGCAAATAAGGGAATGAGACTTCAGTTCTGTCAGTTATTATAAATTACATTTAATAAATATTCATATAATGTCTAATAAATATAAAACATATAACATAATGTGGCCTTCATCTATGTAAGAT
>CM053597.1:78899660-78907160 GCA_028646575.1 Pseudocheirus occidentalis
ATTTGTTTTCTTGTTTGCATCATTCATTTTCATTACATTTTTGAATTACAAATTTTCTCCCCATCTTGCCCCTTGCCCCAACCCTAAAACAGCAATCCCACTGTAAAGCCCCTCCCCTGCTCTGCTCTCTTACTCTCTGGTAGGGTAGTTGAGGGTCTCCCTATCCCAGCCCCTATATATCTTAATTCCTAGTTGCTCCCATTGATATTCTGTCTGTAAAAGAGCTATAGTAGTACACTTTTAGTTATTAAAATGTTCTCTTTTCCTCTGGAAGGTTATGGCCCATCCATCCCTCACTGACTTTTAGTAGTCCTAACAGACCTCAATTGTTACAGAGTTTTATTGTTTTATATAATTCATTAATTCTAACCAAACCAGGATATAAGTTAGGTTTTCTTTAAGTGCCTTCTGGCTTGTGATCAAATGGAGGCACAATGGAATAATCCTAGAAACATCTTCTGCCATTTTACTTCTTGAATAATTTTGTGCCATGACTGTCACTGTCCATGGGATACAGTGGCACAGGACTGCTCAGCATGGTGTGCACACATCAGAGAAGGTGCTAGCTATGCTCTATGAGCAAAGCAGAATTGAGACAGCTCAAAGGAAATGCAGGATGCACAAATTTAGAGTATCCATTCCAAATGTTCACACATACTATTTGTGTCTGACCTGTGACAGAGCATTCCGAGCTCATATTGGTCTAATCAGTCATAGTCAGACACACTGAAACTTGACTCCAGTATAGTGATGTGATTTTGGTCCCCTTTGAGAACAAAGGACAATAGCAATGTAGTTTTTGTATAGTTTAATTTGACACAGAACCACCTACAGATCTGTATCTTTTTCCTAATTTCAACGTGTTTTTCCTTCATATTAGCCTGGTAATTTTCCTCAATTTCAGTCTTTAGATGATTGATCACATTTATTGTAATACTTTAAGGGTATAAAGCACAAGTCTTATCTTATGTGATCTGCACAACAACTCTGAGAGAGGAGCTATTATTAGCCCTATTTTATAGAAGAGGAAACAGAGCTTCATCTAAGTTAAAGAACAAGTGCCTAGGATTACACAGTATAAAGGCAAAGCTTTGAAAGACATAAGGACTCTGATGTGATGAAAGTAGTGACCTAGGCTAATGAAGATAGTGTTATTGAGTTGGAAAGACATTTGTATAAGGGAGAGGGATGTCTGTTGGAGAAATCAGACAAACAAAATACGTGACATCGATAATGAATCAGTAAAAGAAGGCTCCAGATAAAAAGATAGTGACTGAGCTTGAGGGAAATGATGGATTCTGCAAGGCAGAAGTGAGAAAGACAAATTCCAGGCATGGGGAAGGACCAGTGCAAAGTCTGAGATGAGAGTTGCAGTGCCATGTATAAGAAAAGGTACAGAAATGCCATTTGGAAATGCAGGGAAATGTCATGGGATGTTGGACTTGATGAATTCCAAAGTTCCTTCATGACCTAAAGTTCATAATTTGATATCCCTAACTTATGCAGATGTCTAGAAATTAGAGTTCTATGAGTCCACTTTAAAAACAAAAACTAGAAAGTACAGTTTTCTTGGAGATTTTTTGGTAACTGTATTATGTGCTTGAAACATTTATAGTATGTCCAGTGGACAAGTAATCACTTTTTATTACTGGTAGCAGCACAGTGAAATACGTGAAGAATCATGCCTGAATGGAATTTTTAGAGCATTCTCACTTCATAAAAAGAATGAAACTTCAATTTGGAGAAATGCTTTTTAAACTGGACTTCTGAGAAACAGCTCCCTTTACTGGAATTCTCTGCTGCTACAATTGTCTGCTACTAAAAGGAGACTGAAATGCAATTAGAAGGCAATTATAAGACCAGGAGAAGCAGAGAGGCAGATTATTTTGCTATGTGTCAAGTGCTTCCTACTGCTGAGAAGGAAAGTTAATTAAATAACGTAGAAATAAAACTAAAAAGTGACTCTGAGGAGTACATGAAATGAAAGTGTCAGTTATACTCCCCAAGTTCCACAATCAAAATATAGCCTTAAAATCATAGCTTTGTGCTCTTAAGTTCCAAAGGAAAGAAAGAAAAGAGGATTTTCTATGATATAGGAGAAATCTTGGGGTCAGATGGCTCTCCTCCCTGTCACACTTGCTCTGACAAGAATTTTTCATGTTTTCATTGCACTGTTTGGGTGGTCTGTATTCAGCTTCTCTTTCTTCACTTAGATTTTAGGTTTCTCAGAAGTGAAATGTATTTCTCTACCACTGAAACTTTGGGGTATTTCTTCCTCTCTCACCATTATCAGTCTGACCTAGCGTGTTTCATCCCTGGAGGTCACCTTGCCTCCAGAGAAATCAATCATTTTTCATAGCCCAAAGTCCAGAGGTGAAATGTCACGTTTCATATATATAGAAGCAAAGCACAGAATACAAGTTACTGAAAAATTAAAAATGAATAGCATGGGCGGCTAGGTGGCAAAGTGAATAGAGCACCAGCCCTAGAGTCAGGAGGACCTGGGTTCAAATTCGGCCTCATACACTTGACACACTTACTATCTGTGTGACTTTGGGCAAGTCATTTAACCCCCAATTGCCCTCCAAAAAGAAAAAAAAATAAATAGCACACTGAGACCAATAGAAATATGCATAGTGGGTATTAACCAGACACAGCCTATAAACACATGAGGAACTCTGCACAACAGGAATAGAAATATATTACCAAGAAAATATAGGACAAGAAAAAAGAAGAAAAACAGGGTATCAGGGGAGAGGTGATGATACGTGGTTGGCCAGTGTCTTCCTTTCATATCCTTATAGTGACTGGTGAAAGCAAGGGCAGTCTCTAGAATATGGGATGTGGCAATGCTCCTTTGGAAAACTTACTGGAAAGCATACAGAAGTTGCTCTGGATGGGCACACAAGGATTTATTTTTTTGAATTTCCAAATTCATGAGATTACAGAAACATGTAAGTATTCACAAACAAAAATGCATATAGAAATAATGTACTATATAGATATTTGTAGTCACATATAGAGTCAGTTAGGCAGCTGATGGTGCAGTGGCTAAAGTGCTGGGCCAGACACTTATTAGCTGTGTGACCTTGGGCAAGTTGACCTCTGTTTTGGTTTCCTCAACTACAAAATTGGGATGATAATAACTAACACCCAGCTCACAGGGCTGTTTTGAAGCTCAAATAAGATAATATTTTTAAAAGCATTTAGCATAGTACTGGAACATAGTAGGTGCCATATATATGCCTATCTTACTCCTCTCATATGTATATGTATAGATAAACATGAATATACATGTACGTATATTTATATAGTTAATTCTCGATATTTATATGTTTAAGCTCACATGACTTCAAGCATTCATGTGATTTTATTGGTAACTTCATTTTCATTTTCACATTGGCAACTGCACACATTTGTAGTTATGAAAAAAGAGAGGAAAAAAAAAAAGAATGAAAGTCACTAGGCATGTAAGTTTGGGAAGCAGCTAGAATCCCACTAGGTGATTCTCCAGGTCTTGTCCAGCCTACCATTGTAAAGAGCTCACCATGTATCCATTTTGTATTTTTGTTGTTTGCCTTTAAAACTCAAGTTCTGTGTTGTAGTTTTGCCCCCCAAATCACAGCACAAGTCCTTTGGTCTCTAAGCTCAAGTATGCAAAAGTATGGCTTAGTGAAAAAATAAAAGTGTTAGATCAGTATCACGCTGGAAGGTCTGCAGCCTCTCTGGGCTGCAAACAGTGTTAACAAGTCAATGATTTGTTGTATCTGATAAACGGGGCAAAGTATTTATGGTACTGTAGGTTTTATGTGTTATGAAAAGGGAATATAGTCTGAAATCAATGCGATTTTTATTAAGATGTTAGCACAAATGTCACAGAATCCTAGGGAATTATTAGCAAGAAAAAGTGTTTTGCATGTTACCAATTTTATTTTGTGTATTGCATTTTGTGGATTAGTTCATGGTTACTGTGTTAGGAAAAGTAGATGTTATCGGAATTAATGTTTTCTTATAAAGAATGATATGCAGAAAAGTCTATTTTTTTAGTGGTTTCTAGTGAAAGATTCCAGTTTTTGGTGGTCATTGGAATAATATGTAACAAGAGACATGACTAGAACTGAGCTCCTCTGATTCTAAGTCCAAGTTACTTCCTATTTTAAACACTATATCTCATATGACTACTGTATACTTTTCCTCAAGGTGGAGGTCCATTAGAGGCTCAAACTGAGGGTCCTAATAGAACCTTTACTAATTTCTGAGAATTGTAGCAAGAACATTCCAGCTCAGAAGTATCTTTTGTCATAAGATGGCTACAATGAGCTAAGTCAACTTTGAAAGCTGCATGCTCTGGTACATCATTTTTTTTTCTTTACCAGAATAGGCAAGTGTTGTTTTCTTGTGCTTTATGTTCATTCTTTTAAATAATGATTCAAAAATATTCTCTGTGTGACTTTTTATAAATAAAGTCCTTAGGACATATTTGAGTAATTACTAAATTTTTAAGGATAATGGGAAGTTTGAGATAATTTTTTGGACCACTCTGCCCTTTTGAGTCAAGATTGAATAGATTCCTCCCTGAACCTAAAATGCTGGTACAATCCATCATTAAAGTCACTAATTTGTTAGACAACAGTATCAGGAGAAATTATTTCTAAAAGAGCGCAGTTAAAATGCATTTATACATGTTAGGGAAGATAAATTTCATACACAGTCTTTCAACTTTTACAGAGGAATACCTATTTTTTTCTCCAATATCTCACTGAAAGTAGGTTGTTAAAAGTGAGTTACTGGCTATACATGTCACTGATTAATGTGAGGAGCTGACAATGTAAGTTGCAACTTGAGTTGGGTTTAGGGAAGAGTCGGTGGTGGTATCTGTCAAGTTTATGGGAGAATTTGTTGTTCATAGTTTTCTCCAGCTATGCCAGAGCTATCTGATATGTTCACCAGGAGTTACTAGGAGGTGTAGCACCAACCAGATACATTTGCTAAAGATCCATCTGATATCTCGGGGTGGTATGGTACAAATTCTAGTCTTCTTAAAGCTGTGACTACATAGAACAAGTGAAGGTAAGTCATGAGTCATGGCAGTTTCTCCTAGGTTCATCCCAGCTCCTTGCTTCAAATGCAGGGAGGAGGGTATATATCCTGGTGTATTTCACAATTAGGTAAGTAAGGCTCCAAGATAGATACACAATAAACATATGGAATGTCAATAGTTTGTTAGGTGATCTAATTCACTATTAGATTATTAATTTCTTGGGTGGGTTGGGATTGTGTTATCATGTAATACTTGCCATAGTACCTTGCACACTGTGTGTATGTGTGTGTATCTTTATGTGTGTCTATATATCTTTGGGAAAAGGGATTCAAAATTGTGATTTCATCAGTCTGACAGATTGTCCATTAGAAAAGTTCCACCCTCAATGCAGATTGTCAATTTCTCCATAACACAGTGCTTGTTGATTGATGGTTGATTATAATTTATAGTCATAAAGAGTTATCTGGAGGCACTAAAAGGCTAAATGACTTGTCCATGGTAGTCACTTAATAAATATTTGCTGAATTCAATCAAGCCAGGCTATTACGTAAAAGACACTGTTCTAGTCCTCTGGGGTTATAAATAGAAAAGGAAAAAGATCACTCCCTTTTTTTCTGAAAGTTTATATTCTACTGCTGAGTTTCAGTATGGGGGTCATAATGACAGTAACAGAAACTGAGTGCCTGAGTATAAAATAAAAGTAATGAGCTAAGAAGGGGCATCTACTGCTGAGAGAGAACCAATTCACTTTATATGTTGTCTTATAGTGAAATTTTAAAAGATTCTTCCTCATACAGTTATCCTTTAAGCCATTAGAGATGTGTTATAAGGTTCTATAAGCTGATATATAGCTTAAATTACATCCTCCTATTTTCCTTAGACCTACTAGAAGCTGATGAAGGACTAGATAAATATAGGAAAAAGCAAAGCAAATTTATTTTCCATGCTTTTAGATGAATGAGTAGATGGGTAAAAGGCAAAATTTTGAAAAGAGATTACCTGAAGAAAGAAGATAAATTAGCAAAAAGGAGCAATTATAAAATTAAAACCACAATCTTCTAATACAGGTAATTCTACTCATTATATCCTCCAATGCCATCATCAATATTAACATTGCCAATATTCCTGACCTTTAAAAACCACATTAATTAAATTGGCTGTTAAAATTGGCTGGCATATATATGTTAAAAAATGAGCCCTATATAGTACAAACTCTTAGATAGGGGTTGTTGTGAACCATGTTATTTAGCCTTTTAGTGCCTCCAGATAGCTCTTTATGACTATAAATTATAATCAACCATCAATCAACAAGCACTGTGATACAGAGAAATTGACAATATTCATTGAGGGTGGAACTTTCCTAGTGGAGAATCTCTCAGACTGATGAAATTACAATTTTGAATCCCCTTTTCCCACAGAAGATAGCCAAACAGAAGACAGGTATGCTTTGTACTACAAGGTTATATTGCTATATTGCTATCCATGAGGCTTTCAGTATAAGACTTCCTAACCCCAACAGGAATTATATTTGAACTACATCAGGGGCACAATTAAACTGAACGTGTCTGGACTGTATATCTTTTACTGTTTAAATCAGCAATGGTTGTATTTCCAGCTTGGTATGAAAGGGAAGAGTGTACAGCATTTCAGTATCCTGAAGGTTTAGGCACACATCAGTCGCCTCCCAAATAGAGTTGTACCTGCTTGCTACCTTTTCTCTCCATTCTTGTATAAGTTACTGGCAGGATAATTTGGCAGGGTTTGAGAGAGGATTTGTTCCCTGGAATTAAAAACATTCCTGAGATTTGTACAAAATGAAACTATTGAAAAGAAAATGTAATCAGTCTAAAACAATACGCTGGAGGTTGTTTAGGCCTAAGGTTGTTTGGGTCTAATGCTATTGCCATATGGACAATTACTTGAGATGATTCCCTAATAAGAAAATACAGTATAAGTTTCCTGGATAGTGGCAGAGATCAGTTTCTTCACCTAACCAGAATTTGTACTTTAGCAGTTTAAGGAACTAGTACCATCATTCCACTTTATTACCATCAACAAAGGCAGATCACTTAAGTCTAGGCAAACATTCTGATTAGACAAGCTTTCCTTTCAGTTGGACTAATGCTATTTGCTACTTCCATGCCAAATTTTAGTAGACTTCCATCTTCTGTCTTCTAATTCCCCTCCCTCTATATAATCCAGTCTTTGATCTCCTGAGACTTACTAAGCATATCCTGCCTACTCATCTAGACTATTTCTATCTATCCAGCACTATAAAAACAACCCCATGCAGTGAAAAATGAATATCCTTTAAAATTGGGATGTAGTATATTCTAGTAAAGATGTGCATTGAGTCAATTTTAAATATCTTGTTTTTTTTTATCTCTGTCAGCCTTCAGCTTCTCACCTCACCTCCTGAAAATGTTATTTCACACTTAAATAGCACATTTTAAAATCCT
>CM053597.1:78909660-78921119 GCA_028646575.1 Pseudocheirus occidentalis
CCCACTCTGTCCCATCATATTTGGAGACTTCAATATGCACAGTAGTATCCCCTCCAATACTCTGTTTTCTCAGTTCATTGGCTACCTAAACTCCCAGAGCTATATGACTGTCATCCCACAATCCACAGGGATGGTCATAACTTCCTTTTCACCATTACCCACAATACCACTACTCATTTTGAATTCTCATATCTTCATATCATGACCCCCCCATCCCCATCTTTTTGGCTCTCACCGAACTGGTGCCTCTTAAACCTGTTCTCCATTCTCATTGCAAACTTCATTCTCTACCAAGTTTCCCAACCTCTTCTCTTAGAACAGAATCCCAATACCAAGAACAGTGCCTAGCACATACTAGGTGTTTAATGAATGCTATTGACTTGATTTGCTCTGCCCTCATTTCCTTCTCTTCAGTCCTAGCTGGAAATTTGACCAATTCAATTATATATTGCCCTTCATTCTCCTTGTCCTATCATTTTCAAGTTCCTTTTTTCTACTTCCTTCCCTTTCCATTGTGCCCTCTGGAGTCCTAAATGCCCTCATTTGATTGCTGATAAAAATAGTTATAATAATAATAATAATAATGACAATAGATTATATATATATATGTGTGTATACATACATATATACACATATATATACATACATATATATGTATTGCTTAAAATTTGTGAAATGTAACATTTTTTATCCTCAACCCTTGCCAGTCCTCAACCTTGGGTTACCTTCCACCTGCTAAACTACTTCTGACCTGTTGAGCCAGAGGAACTCACACAATCATGCCAACGTAGTCCACTACAATTTCATGTCATCCAATCTCAATTGGGTCCTCATTTCACCATAGAAAACTCTTATCCTTTCTATTCATCCCCTTGTAAGCTCCTCCAAAGCTTTTTTTTTTCCTCTCCTGAAGCCCTGAGACCACCACTTTCTTTCTCAGCATGGGTCCTCATTTCCTGTTCTACTTCGAAAACAGAGGCCATTCTGTTAGTGTACTCTTTCTTAAATACACCTGGATGGCATAGTGGATAGAGTGTTGTACTTGGAACCACAAAAATATGAGTTCAAATCCAACCTCAGACCCTTATTAGCTAGATGACTTTAGGTAAGTAACTTAATCTCTGTCTTCCTCAGTTTCCTGAACTGTAACATGGGGACTACAATAGCACCTTGAAAAGAATTCCAAGGCTCTTGTTAGGATCAAAAGAGAAACATATAGTGCACTTAGCAGTGTCTGACATATAGTAAGCACCATATAAGTACTCATTTCCTTCCCCTTCTTCCCTATTCCATACCTCAATAGTCGTCCACATCTACACCATCCTTTCTTCCTTTATCCCACGTAAGGGAGAAATAGAGTTTTGTTTTGTTTTGTTCCTTCCCCTTTGCACTAGTCTTGTGAATTCATTGGTATAGAGAGCTGGGGAAGATTTAATGCTCTCTGCTAAAGCAGATTGACAACTGTTCTGTAAATTAAAATTTTAGAGAGTTGCCTGAAGCCCTGAGATCTAAAGTAACTCGCACAGGGTCACCCAGCCAGAAAGTGTCGGGTGGTAGGAGCTTGACCCCAGGTTTTTCTTAGTTTGAGGCTGCCTCTTTATTCTCTGTACCATATTACTTTATTAAAACTAAACTTTGCTTATGCGCTCAATTCCCACTCCTACTATATCCTCCAGGAGTTTGCCCATCAATATTCTCTCTTATAATAACTTCTTTCCTCTATGCCTAGAGACAAGCTCTATTCTCTACTTCTCTTTTTTTAAGTTCACTTTCCATTTCTTCAAGTTACCAATCTATACATCCTCTTTTCTCTGGCAAAATTCTGGAACACATTGGCCGACTGGATGATGGGTCAGAGAAGGGCTGCCTGCACATTGTTCTGGCCAGTCTTCTGAAGCAGATGGGAACTGACCCTTGGTTATCTGACACTGAGTATGCTCGTTTCTTGTTACCTACTGTGATACAAGCTGTTTTGATTCCCTTTCCACTAGTCTACAAACCATGATTTAATGGATTTCTGGAAGTCTACTTGTCAGTCTTGGACTAGATGAAGAGTTTCTGTATGATTATCTTTACTTTTCTCTATCATTTTTTCCTCTTTATTTTTAGAGCATTACTGCAGTATTTGTGGACTGTTTTCTGTTTTCCTACCTCCTAACACACTGTCATCTTTCCAAATTTCTCCCCAACCTATTTGTATCATAGCTACCAAATTCGTATTGATCAGATATGACCATGTTATCTTCCCTACTCAAAAATCATTTATTACTGATACTGCTTTTTGAATAAAATACAAGTTTTTCTCTTTGAAAGTTCTTCATAATCCAGATGTCATCTATCTTTCCAAATTTGTTTAATTTCACTACAATTCATTCATTTTCTGCTCCAATTGGATTAGATTGTAAACTGTTCATGACACAATATTCCCTCTCTAGCCTCCATGACTCACATCTTTGCACAAATGGTTCCCTATATCTGGAAAAAACATTCTTTTTGCTTGTCTCCTAGAATCCTTATTTTCCTTTAAAGCACAGCCCAGGTACTACTTCCTGTGTGAGACTTTTCCTAATCCACCCTACACCTGTTTGCCTATTCTACTTCTTGCAATTAGTTTGTATTATTTTGCATAATTTTGAATATACAATGCAATTATTTACTCATTTGTTATTGTTATATGTTACCACCCCCTGAAAAATATAAGTTCTTTAAGAGGAAAGACTGGTTTACTTTTGCCTTTGCATATCCACCACATATTACAGTACATATAGTAGGTGCTTAATAATTATTTGCCAAATTGAAATTGAATTCAATATTCAAAAATGAATAGAGCCCCTTTGTTTTTCTTAGTGTATTAAAAAATAAAGTCATAATGTGTTAAATGTGTTAAAATCTCCTAATACTTTGTGTTTATATTTTAGGGAAAGGAATGTGCCTAAGAGTGTAAAAAATCCCACAATGGTTAGTTTCTATGAAACACAAACTTTCGTGCAAAGCTGTTTCATGGAACAAAAATTTGGTTGTTTATATGAGGCATATTCTAACTATTCAAAGGTTTCAGACCTAACAACAAAATTAAATTGACAATTTTATGAATTCTTTATGGTAAATTTCCAGAATTCCTCTTCATAGTCTGGAGAAGCCCTTTAAAATTCTAATCAGAGTTCAAGGAACCCCCCTTCAAATCTTATAGCCTCAAAACCACACAGGTCATTTCAGGTTTTTGAAAAACTGCATAGTTCATTAGGAAAAGAATAAGTAGTTATTGATTTCCCCCCTCTTATTCATTTGAATTAGTTCTAGGTTTCCCATCTCTATTTCCCTTGTCATCAATATTATAATAATGGTATATAGGAATGCACTATATAGGAACGAATGTACTATATAGGTGTTTGGCTAGGTTCAAGTTCACAAATTGATAAACTGCAATTTCTAATTATCACTGAACATTGAAGTAATAGGGAAATTTTAGAATTGATTGGCTTTTTGTAGCATTCATTTGTAAAAAAAATTCCTATTTTTTGAGAAGTCTAATAGATATGGTGGCACTTTTATTCAAATCAGCTGAGAAAAGCGCAATTTTAAAAAAGTGTCTGTTGCTTTAGGACCAAAAAAAAAAATCAATGTAAAATGTTTTTAGTGACATATAAAAAAGTCACATAGGATATATTTTTTGTTGTTTCTTTGTTTAAATTTTGATTTACTGACATGCAACCCCATCTCCAAACCAAAATCTGGAATCAGTTGTTTATAGAGAAGAGAGCGATAATGAACTGGTTAGACTTACTGGGGGAAAAATGTATACATTGCAAAACTTCAGAAACATGATACTGTGAATATATTTTGCCCCCAAGAACTTTCTATAAAGTCATAGACACAAACAGCACTTGAGAAGCCCGGCGTCTTGAAACTCATCTTAAATGAGGACAATTATCAGTAGGCAGCATAAGGGCTTCCAGCAGGGGGTTAGAAAACTTAATGTTATTATAAATATGTATTCTTCACTCTTTGCATACCAAATCCACTCCATTTGACATAGATATAGCTGGTTTGTCAGCTGATGTGCTAAACTATGGGGTGATTCATTAACCAAAGAGCTCAAATCTTCCTTCATATTCCAACCCTTTCCTCCCCACGCCCAGCTTGTCCATTAAGTATAGTTTTATTCATTTCCTTCCTGCCTCTAACTTGCCTTGTTGCTACTTATTACAGATCAAAATGGTTTTAAGTTCATGATTTTAGGGTCTACTTGGGAGTATAAGTAAATGCAGATTTCCAGTGGTTGAAAGAGGAGAAAGACATACTATGCTTTTAGCATAATTTCAAGAAAGCATGTATTCATGAAGAAAGCATTCTAGAAGATGGTAGGACATGTAATTATTGTCATTTTGTGAGATTTGGAAAATTTTAGAATATCTAGAGCTTGTGCCAATTGTTGATGTATACACTATATTTTCAACCCCCCAAAAGGGACTTTTCATTAGCCCAATAGGATAATAGTTCATTTGGGGTTGTAATGATAACAAAGCAATGGCTACCCAAAGTGGAGAGAGAGTTTCAAAGATTAAAGGCAGGGATATAGTGTAGGAAGGGAAAGTTTTTAACTATCAATGGCTTCAACCATTTCTTTCTTTCTTTGGTAGACCCTTGACTTTTTCTCTTTTCAGTTGTCCTCAGTACTGATTTTTATTTTTCCCTACAAAATGAGCTTCAGACAGCAATATTAAAAATGCCCAGAAAAAAAAGCTGTTTCAGAGTCATTCCTAAGTGGGACCAGTCATTAATTATACAGACTAAATTACATAATGCAGAATTTCATAGGTTTCTTTTCCTTTTCCACTTTACCTTGTAAACTTACAAATGTCTTCCTGACCTGGGTTCCTACTATTAAGTGCCTCATCATGTTGATGAGAGAATTTGGTTTATTTTTGCCAATACTATTTTATTACTCTAAAAGTCATTTTTCTATCTATTGACAAAAATGATCATTCCTCCATACCTTTTCGGGTAGTCTTTATGACTTTGTAAGAGTTGTTATGTTTCTTTTTAAAAATAATTTATCTTTTCATGGCCAAAATTCTGATAATTAGTCCCTCTCCATGTAGTGAGGCTGGTCCTTAGCTAATAGATTTGGTCATTAAAGAATATATATCATCTTTGTGGTTTCTTAAGATGTAACTGAGCTTTCATTTGACTGGTGTCATCACCTTTGTGCCATGATTAATCATTGTAGTAGCATTAGTTTTCATAATGATGAGGAATAATAGTGGCTAACATCTTAATGTGGGAGAAAAATTTAAATGATTTTCTTCTGTATTTTGTTTTAACAATTTTTCTTTTGTTTAACTGTGAGTCTGTGCGTTATAAGTACATACAATGCAAAACATAAAGTGAGGTAACAATCTCCAAATGACCTGATTCACAAATGACATTGCAGCAATTATATTCCATGCAATAATATTTAAAATCTACTTGCTGAATTGCATAGCAATGCAAAAGAGATCACTCTTAGCAAAAAGTGGACAAAGTGTACATTGCTTTGACATTAGTACACTGGAAGAACAAATATTGAGTGTATCACTTTATACATTACTAGATAGATAGATAGATAGATAGATAGATAGATAGATAGATAGAAAGATAGATAGACAGATAGATATACATATGTATCTCTCTCTCCATATATATATATATATATATGAGAAGTATCACATAGAACAATAATGTGTTTATAATTAAATGGAAGGGAATTCTTGTTCAATCAATCCAGAAAATCGTGTAGTGCTTTTAATGATTTTGAACCACTCAGTGTTATCCCAACTCCCCTCCCTGCCCCCCAAATTGTAAAGTTGATATTCTCCCGATGTCTGTGCATCATTTTTTTTAAACCAAGCTTTTTGTATAACCAAAATTAGAAGTAAGTCAAAGATGCATGGTGGGTTTACCTAGGCTAAATATATGGTGGATAGTATGTCACCCATAATGATTTACTCATGAGAAATGGTATAAAGGACATTGTCAAGGACACGTTAGGTAAGTTTATTATGTAAAGGGAATAAGAGATAGTAAACTCTGGTGATAGAGTTCTAACTCTGAAGTATCAAAAGAATGAAAGAAAAGCCTCCAGTATGTTGGGTAAATAATCTATAGAGGATTTATGGACAAATATTGGCAAGAACTACCTTGGATGAGAAGATATAGAGGGAATATAATCTGCATCAGTGGGAGAAAAATTCCTACTAATATAAATCACATCAAAGTTCCAAAGTAAGTATGTCATAAATATTTACAATAATTACATTAATAGTTGCATCCTCATTGAAGTCCCATTTGAGTCTAACTGTTGCTGATAGATGATCCCAAAAGAATCTTATCTTAGTTAGATGGAGAAAAAATTCCATACATAATAATTTCCTGAAGAATATTTCATATTGAAAACTATTTGAACTGTCATTTTTCATCTAAACCCTAAACCTATTGAAAATGACTCAAAAGTACCTAAAAAACTCTCCTCTGGTGAAATATATCATTTTACATTACTCAAGTGTACTGAAAATTCATAGAATGCGAATCATAATTTATTGATATTTCACTCTGCTAGTAAGAAATGAATAAAACTATACTTAATGAAGGGGAAAGAAAAAAGAGGAAGGAAAGCAAGCAAGGAAGGAAGGAAGGAAGGAAGGAAGGAAGGAAGGAAGGAAGGAAGAAAAGGTGGAAAGGATTACAGATTAGTTGCCAATAAGCATTAATGGAAGAAATTTTCGCACATAGAATCCTCCATGTCCCATGCTCTTAACTATATTTAGCTACTTCTAAAGAGACAAATAACACCACCTTGCATTAACATAATTCTTTAAGATTTTCCAGATTTTCTTTACACAGTGTTCTTTCCTTATCATACTGTCACAAATAAGGAAACTAAAATACAGACAGGTTAAGTAGCATGTCCATGTGATACACAGGGAATATTTGACCCAAGGGTTCAAGCCTAAATTTCCTGACCCTAAGTCTAAAAAACACCTTATGCTATCATAGAACACTTCATTTCTTTGGATATCTTTGAGGACTTGTAATGCCAAGCAAAGGCAACTTCCAAGGTTCAGATTACCAGCATATCAAACCCCATTTATTCAGCAAGCATTCACAGAACAGGGAAAATCAAAATACATTATAACTCATTCATTTCACAAGTAAGTTCTCAATTCAATCCAGGTACTACTCCACCCCTAGAGGTTACATTCATTCAATCAGTCAAAGTCTCTTCTCAAATGGAGATCAGTTTCCAATCATCACAAAAAGGCCAAAGGTTTCCCACCCCTGGATTCAAAATAATTACAATACCATCCAATAACACCAAGCACTTTCTCAAAAGGGAGCAGGAGAGCACAAAAGGCTATCCACCCCTAAGTCATAACAAGGTCAAGATAACATCTCAGCATTGAATAGCCAAGGAAAGGCCCTTCTTTCATCTTCACTTGAAGCAACCCCTCAGCAATCTCAGTTCCTGGGGGGACAAGGCTCAACAAATCCATAGCCAGTGTACTCATCAAGTCACACTCTGCCTGTAGAACAGTAACAGAACCCCTGAAAGTATCAGCAAGGCCCCCTTCCAGGATTTCTGTGAACATACAACAAGAAAATCCTTCTTTAGGGCTTCTGCACCAACAGCCAGGTTCCAGGACCTCTACAACAGCAGCACTGTCCACCATCAGGTGAATCTGGAAAAACAACATCAAAACAGACAAAATACCAGCATCACAACCATACCTTCTCAATTCTTGGCAGCTCCAGGTGCCAGTCCTCAAAAATCCTGGGTAGTTCCAATGGGCTCTCAATAACTCAGCCTCCACAATACTGGATACTACTCTTCTCAAAAGTCCTTCTTCTTCTGGCTTTCTCAGGGCTTGAGCTTTTCTCTTCAATTCATTGCTCCTCCCATTTCAGCTCTCTCTCTTCAGTTCAACAAGTCCATCCAACAAGTGGGATTCACAAGCTCTGAGTCTTAACACTCAACCCAAAAGCCAAGTTAATTCAGGGGCATCTCCAAATTCCATTACCATTACAGGATTGAAGTCTGATTTAGCCATGGGGTGATGTAATCAATCAGCAAGTTTTTATTAAGCACTCCCCACATGCCTCTTGTTGTGGAAAGCACTAGGGATACAGAGAAAGTAAAAACAAAACAAAACATGGTCTGTGTCTTTAAGGAGCTCACCTTCTAATCAGGAGATAATATGCAAATTTTATGTTCTGTGTATGTGTGTCTTCATGAACACTTTGTAAATGGAAAGTGATATCAAAAGGAGGACACCAATAAGGGAGAATGGAAGCAGGAGGTTTGACTGGGAAAGTACTTCTACAGAAGGTACAATTTAAGCTGACAATTGAAGAAAGCCAGGGAAGCCAGGAGATGAAGGCAGGGGGAGAACAAATATCAGACATAAGAAACAGTCAGGAAAAGACTAAGGAGTCTGGAAATGACAAGTAGTTCTATCTTTCTCTATACTATTTCACTTGCTGATTTCATCATTTCACAAATATTTAATTCACATTTCCATGCTAAAGAGTCTCAAAAATCAACTCTGTGTTAACCTCCAGTCTTGCATCTCCAGCTACCTATTAGACATCTAAAATTTATTATGTCTAAAATGAACTCATCTTTTCCCCAAAACCCTACCTTTTTTTAACTTCACTTTCAGTGTTGAGGGTACTATCCATCATCCCAGTCAAACAAGCTCAAAACCTAGGTGTCACCTTTCACTCATTATCTCTCACCCTGCTCCACAATCATTTCCAATCTTTTGACAAGACCTGTCAATTTTACCTTCATCACATCTCTCCTATCTGCCCTCTTCTCTCCTCTAACACTACAGCCCTCACCTCATGCCAAGAGAACTGTAGTATTATGTTGGTTGATCTTCCAGTCATAAGTCTCTCCCCATTCCAGTCTGTCCTCTCCACTCAGCTACCACAGTGATCTTAAAGCACAGGTCAGACAGATCATGTTCTCCTCCTTCCTAAACTCCAGTCACTCTTTATCACTTGCAAAATAAAAATTTCAATATAAAATATGTTA
The DNA here is from genome assembly GCA_028646575.1 of Pseudocheirus occidentalis. Classification (NCBI taxonomy): domain Eukaryota; kingdom Metazoa; phylum Chordata; class Mammalia; order Diprotodontia; family Pseudocheiridae; genus Pseudocheirus; species Pseudocheirus occidentalis. Next base: position 78,918,737 of record CM053597.1, read on the forward strand.
TTTAGCATTCAAAGTCCTTTATAACCTACTCTTCCTCCCCTCCTCTTCCAGTCCCCTTATACCTTTCACCCCTCTCAAACATACTTTTCAATCTAGTAAAACTGGCCTCTTGTTGCTCCTTGTACATGACATTTCATTTCTGAAACATGGGCATTTTCACTTGTTGTTATCTTCCATACGTAGAATGTTCTTATCTCTGCCTCTAGACTCCTCTGGCTTTCTTCATGTTCTAACTAAAATCCCACTTTTACAGAAAGCCTTTTTTGAGCCACCTTAGTTCTGGTGCCTTGGCTCTGTTCATTATTTCCAGTTTATCTTATATGTAGCTTTTATTAAATAATTGTTCATGTGTTGTTTCTCCCATTCCCAGAATATTAGCTCTTTGAAAGCATAGACTGCCTTTTGTTATTCTTTGTACCACCAGGCTTAGCACAGTGCCTAGTATATTCTTGGCAAGTAAATCTTTATTGATTAATTGACCCTTGCTAACATACCATCTCTTCTCCACTGGTAGAATATCCCCATAACTGGCCTCCTTTACTCCCTAAACTTCAATCTCCCTATATTTACTTCCTCCTTCCCTGATGTCTTAAAAGTATGTCTGCTATCCTTAAAAACAAAGAAACAAGAACAATCTTTATTTGACTCTGCCATTCATTACAATTATCTCATTTTATTCCTCCTATGTCACAGAAATGCCTGCCTACACTCATTATGTCCTCTTCCGCTCCTGTCCTACCATTCCAAATCCCTTCCAGTCTGACTTCTGACCCCATCACTCAATTGATACTGCTCTGTCAGGTGACCAATGTCATATTCAATGGCTTTACCTTAGCTGATTACCTCTTGTCTGAGATATTATCTCTTCTCTGGATTTGAGTGCTCTCTTAGTTTTCCCTCTACCTGTCTGGCTGCTTCTTCATGTTCTTTGCTGGCTCATTATCTACATATCACTTCTTAACTATAGGTGTTAGTAGGATGAGGAAGGGTTGGGCTAGGTGACTTCTAATGTCCTTCTGAATCCACAGTTCTATGATTCTTCATTTACATTTGTTCTCTCTGCAGAATAATTGGAATTCACAAAACTCTATATCCATTACATTATTTAATCCTTACAACAACTCAGTGAGATAGAATATATCGGTATTATCTCTGTTGTATATAGAAATGGGAGCCCAGAGATGTGATTTATTCTAAGTGACGTGGCTAAGTAGCAAAGCCAGAAGCCAAACCCAATTATTCTTGTGTCAAATCCAAATGATACCAAAATGACCCCTGATGAATACAGGTGGTGGACAGTGTTCTGAGGGAGTGGATCACTGGACTGGGGAAGATAGATGGGAGAAGAAAAGACTAGGAAATACTTGGAGCTCAAAGAATCAGAGTGGAAGTTATTGGACAAGTCAAAGGATATTCCTAGGCCACTGGGCCTCAGGGGGAAGGAGAGGACATGGAGAAGAAGGGAGTAAAATTGTAGGAAAGAAAAAAGAAAGGCAAGGCTGAAAACTTAAATGGAATAGGAAAAGTTTACCTACTTCACTTTTTTTATTTCCTTACCAGACTGGGTTAGAGTTTGACTTAGCAAAGCTCATTCAATTGCAAAGCTCATTCAATTTTCTCTAAGTCACATGTAATTTTTAAGAATCATGTCAACTTAAAATTCATAAAGTGATTGAAGTTGTATAAAGTATTTTATTTCCATCAAGACTTTAAGATAAAAAAAAGGAAAAGAACCTCTATGTACAGAAATACTTATAGAAGCTCTTTTTGTGCTGGCAAAGAACTTGAAATTGAAGGGATAATCACCAATTGGGGAATGCCTGAATATATTGTGGTATGTGATTATGATGGAACATTATGATGCTATAAGAAATAACAAGCAGGATGCTTTCATACAAAAGCATAAGAAAAGAAACCTAGAAAGACTTGTTTAAGTTTCTGTACCAACCACCTCTAATACCTGTAAAATATGATGCTAACAAATTTTAGAGTTACAGAACTCACAAAATGACCGAGAGGAACAAATCTCCCACTGAAAACAGCCTGGTAGGCCAACAGGAAGGGTCTATCACAAAGGACAGGGAGCCCACAGTCATGTATGAGCCATGTGGTCTGAAACCCGTGGTGGCCCTGATCAGTGGTCCAGAATGGACAGAGCAGACTTCAGGAGAGTGAATTACCTGCAGCTGTGGTGGGTTCCAGATTTCTCAACCCATAAATACCAAAGAGAAAGTAAAAGGTCAGTAGGGAACACTGTTGGAAGTGGGTAAAGGAAGAGCATCTGGCCCCTGCTCTGATGTCTTTAAAATATAATTCTTCAAAATATTTATGGCCAGAGGTGGTGGAAGCTTGGATAGATGCAGCTGGTGCCATGTGTCTGCCT
>CM053597.1:78921619-78939821 GCA_028646575.1 Pseudocheirus occidentalis
AAAAAAAAAAGGAAAAAAAAAGAGATAAGTCACTTAAGGTAATACAATGAATTAAAAGATTTTATATATATGTGCATATCTGTATATATGTGTATATATACATAAATATATGTGTATGTATGCATATACGTATAAAATACAAAGAGGAGAATGAATAGGGAGATAGTTAATGTCTACATAAACAAAATGTTCAACAAACATAGACACTTCCACATATAAAGATATTGTGGCTTCACATCTTATCCAGTCACCCTATCAGGTAATTAACTACTGTCTTTCTGCTGATAACCTATCTTTCTCTACATAGACTCTGCTGGTAAGAAATTAATAACACTACATTCAATAAGAAAGGGGGAAGAAAGAAATAAAGGAATGAAAGAAGGAGGAAAGAAGAGAGAGGGGTAAAGGAGGAAAGAAGGAAGGAAGGAAGGAAGGAAGGAAGGAAGGAAGGAAGGAAGGAAGGAAGGAAGGAAGGAAGGAAGGAAGGAAGGAAGGAAGGAAGGAAGGAAGGAAAGGAAAGGAAGGAAGGAAGATCCACATGAATATGTACCACCTATTTATTACTATTTTAGAACGTTGAAAGAAAATCTGGTCACATACTACAGAGAGGGCTGACCTTGGATTTAGTCAGCCTTAGTAGAGTGAACTTCCTCATCAGGAATTCCCTATACAAATGAAAATACACGTCCAGACCAAAAACAAGTTACTATAATCATTGACTTGCTGTTTGAATCACCGAGGGACTATGTATACTAGTGGCATAATGGATCTCTTGATGTACCCAGATAACACATCAGGCATCCATTCAACAAACATTAATCAAAAACATAGCTGCTAGCTTCTCAGTGCTAGTGATATGAAGAAAAAAAATGAAACCATCCCTGCATTGAAGAAACTTACATTCTGTTATAAAATAATCAATTTTACACAAAAAGATAAACAATATATTGAAAAGAATTCAGTGAATTAGAAAAGTTCAGTCATCCCTTTCAAAAGGCAACATATGGTATGATTTTAAATTATAGATTTTGAAATTAAAATATGGTGAATAAAAAGACAGAGCATGACTGTTGATTGTGATTCCATACTACAGGTACTGGTAATATCACAGTCTTTAAGTAAAACATCTACAAAGAACAGAATGCTTATAATAGTATTGCCTCTATTGGCACTCTCATTGATAAGGCAAATCATAATTTGTAAATGATGAGATCCTCACAATCCTGTGAAGGCAGATAATGTGAATATTTTTATCCCTATTTTACAGATGAAACTCCTATTTAGGCTGGGAGGGGGTAATCCTAAACCTGTAATATCATTGACATAAGGAACTCCCTATGGGGAAACTATATTTTTTAATGCAGGTCAACAACTGTTCTGCAACTTTAAGTTTCTGAGAGGCACTTGGTACAAAGAGAGATTAAGTGACTTGCCTAGGGTCAGAGAGCTAGTTTGTGTCAGACACAGAATCTGAACCCACATTTCCCTAATTTGAGTCCTCTTCCATATGACTGCCCTTAAAATACTTTGAGAGCTATTACATCCCTATTAAGTAATTTCTTCTCCAGACTAAATATTTCCATTTATTTCAACCTCTCCTCTTATGGTATGCATAGTGTAAGCCTGAAGCTCTTCATCATATTGTTAGCCCTTCTTGGGATATTGTTCAATTCAGCAATGTCTTTCTTAAAAATGTGACATCTTGACACCATACTTCTTTTAATTCAGCCTAAGATAACATTAGATTTTTCAGCTCTCATAGCCAATCCTTGATATATACGGAGATCACAACCTAATCTTTTCCAGATGATTTTCTGTCTAGCTAAGCTGCTTCCATCTTGTACTTATGAAGCATTTTTTAGCCCAAAATTCACTTCCTGTATGATTTGACATTTATCCCTATTCATTTTTATCTTATTATCTTATCACATTCTAGTCTCTTGCTATATTTTTGGTTTCTGACTTAATAAATTGTTAATAAAAATTCTGACTTAATAGAGCAATTCTCATCTGAAACCTTAATAAGCATAACTTCTATACCTTTCCCCAAGTCAGTGATGAAAATGTTAAACAAAATATGGCCCAAACACATGTCAAAGGTGACCTGCTTCCAAGTTGCCATTGAACTATTGATGATTACTTTTCTTTGGCTTCAACCATTCAACTAATTTCAAATCTACAAAAATGTATTGTAGAATTATCTAGAATACCTCCCTCCCAGTACCAAAAGAATAGCACAGGAAACTGAAACAAATACTTTAATCCAATATAGTTGTAAAAGAAAACTTTTTTTTAAACTAACTCACCCTTTAAAACTAAACTCCCCCTTTTAAAAACTAAACCCCTTTTGTTGGCTTCTTGTTTATCGGTGGATTATTGCCAACTATTCTTCCTTGCTATTAAACTCTGCCACATTATGGACATATAATTTATTTTTTCTAGTAATAGTGGTTAGTAAATACTGACCTGAGGTACAGGTGTTGAATTGATTTATTTTCCAATGGATCCATAATCCCATTGATATGGGTAATACATCTCAGAGAATAGATCATATTGGTGAATTCACCATTTTCTTCTCTTGTGTGACTCTTATCTATGTCCTAGGTAAATTTACAACATGTATATTTGTAGTGCCATAAGTAATGATGGGTTGTTGTTATTAGGATAGGGATAAGGGCTGTACCTATTATTCTTACACTATTGAAGAAACTCCCTCCTAACAATTCAAGTCATCACTTTCTCTGTAACTTATAGTCTTAAAAAAGTGCTCAAGAAGAGTGGTGCCAAAATAAAATATTAAAGGGGCTACTGATCTGTACATAAGGAACCCTGTGGCTTCATATCAATAGTTTTAAAATTGTAATGCTATATTTCATATATTTTTATTTGTTTTGCTATTTCTCAATTACATTTTAATCTGGCTGAGGACATATCTGGGAGTGTTGTAAATACTGTTTCTCTGATCTAGAAGACTTAGAGGTCAAATAAATTACCCAGGATTGTAAATTCAGTATGTGTCAGAGGTGAGACTAATAAATAATGTGAATTAAAATATATGTTAAAAATGAACCAATAGAGAATTGTAATAATATCTATAATCATGAAATTGAATGTTCTCATTCCAAGAATCCACTCTAATTTTCCTACAGTTTGGTACAGATCCCAGAAATTTCATCATACGTAGATAGCTAGAAGGGACTTTAAAGGATGTCCATTCCAACTTCCTCCTTTTTCAGATGTGGAAATTGAGACAAAGAGAGGAGAAACGACCTGTCCAGCAACTTGTAGCTAGATAATAATTGCCTGAGACAGGATTCTGACTCAGTTCTTCCTTCCTCTAAGTCCAGTTTTCTACTATGCAATATAGCTGGCTATTACAGCAAGAATTGGTTTGCACATTTAATAGTCTATATGGAATTTATAGCTAAAGTACTAAAGACTGTAGAGATGGATAGTTCCATGCCACTCTGCTCAGGAGAATCTCAGCAGGGTTACTTCACCCAGAAAACACCAAGGAAGTATGATCTAAAGTAAAAAGTAAATCAGACAAAATAAGGGAGACATTCTACCATAAACAACTTTTTTTAAATGCTTTAACAACAACGACAACAACAACAACAACAGCAGCAGCTTTGTTCTCACTTTCCAATACCCTGCACCTACAGAAAAGTCCACTGTAGCAATGTACCGAGATAAAAAAAACAGTGCTGTATGTACCAACTCTTACTATACCTGTCTCATTCCCTGATATGTCACCTACCTACTCTTCCCCCCACTCATGAACCCTCTCTTAAAAGAAATAAAAATGGCAGAGCAAATCTAAGCAATATAAAAATATGTGCTCTGGACATCCACCATATTCACAACCTAGAATATATCAGTGTCGCTCACCTTTCTTCTCCCCAAACATTTCCCTAACGCCTACGAGGACAAAGGAAGATAATAATCATTAAATGAATTATGACACAAAGAATCTTTTAGCTAATAGTCACTAGAATTTAGAATGTAAAGTTGAAGTTTTAATTTTTTTTTACATGCAACTGGGAAAAAAGATATACAGGTACTAGGATATAGAAATCCACCTTGCCCTAATAGAAAGTTAGTGGTGTGAAGGGGGAGGATATAAGAGAGAATAGATTGGGGGAAAGGGTATGCAGTAGGCTTGCTATTCTTGCGGGGGGGTAGGGGAAATATGGGGAGGGGAATAGATTGTTACTCAAAATCTTGTGGAATGAATGTTGACAACTAAAAATTTAAAAAAATTTGAAAAAAGACATTTGAATAAAAAACCATGTAATTTTTGAAACTAAAAAAAAAGAAAAAGAAATTTGTATCACTATTCTAATTTTATTTTATTTTTTTCAGTTCTAAATTTTCTTCCACTCCATCTCTTCTCCTACCCAATAAGAAGGCAAGACATATGATACATGTGAAATCATACAAAACATATTTCCACATTAACTATGTCCCAAAAAAGAAAGAAAAATAAAGAATGGGAAAATACTTCAATCTTAACTCTGAAACCATCAGTTCCTTATCTGGATAAGAATACCAATTTGCATTATGAGTCCTTTGGAGTTGTAGATCAGGAGTCCTTTAAGTTTTATATCATGAATTCTTTGGATCATTGTATTGATCATAGTTATTAAGTTTTTCACAGTTGATCATCTTTATAATATTGTTGATAAAGTGTAAATTGTTCTCCCACTTCTGCTTGCTTCACTTTTAATTGCTTCATATGTCTTCCGAGGTTGTTTTGAAACTATTCTCTTCATCATTTCTTTTTTTTCTTTGCTTTTGTTTTTCTCTTTTTGGAGGGCAATTGGGGTTAAGTGACTTGCCCAAGGTCACACGGCTAGTTTTTGTGTCAAGTATCTGAGGCTGGTTTTGAACTCAGGTCCTCCTGAGTCCAGGGCCAGTGCTCTGTTCACTGCACCACCTAGCCGCCCCCATCATTTCTTATAGCACAGTAGTATTCCATCACAATCATATACCATAACTCGTCCAGTCATATCTCGAGTTGTAAAGCCATGAACAAGCAGCTTTCCAGGGTACTGTTTGCATTTCTCATTGCATAGTATAGTGAACTCTCTATTCAGTAACAAGCCAGAGCCAAACATTCACAGAAAATCAAAATATAGCATTCACCATGTCATAACTCAGCAATTTATCACTAAAATGACCATATAGTTTTCACCAAAGAACAAGCATTTAGTAACTCAATCATTCAATCATCCTTAAGGAGGCTTATGGGATACAAAATACAAAAGGTCAAAGTCCTCCACCCAAGGGGCACAGTAAGTTACAAATCAGTCACTACTCAATCATCAGTCACTACTCAGTGCACTCTTAAGGGGTAGTGGAAAATACACAGGCCATCTATCTCTCAGTCACATCTGTGTCAAACATTTCATTTGTCACTACTCAGTATCCAAGGAAAGGTCTTTTCATCTTGAGGCAGGATTTCAGCTTCCGTGGTCCCTCTTCCAAGGTCCCAGCTTGTGCCTGAATTTAACCAAATGCCACCTGATTTCAAAGGCAGACAGCTCCCAGTTCCTTGTCCAGCTCTCCATGCAGTTCCTGCTCTATATTGAAACTCACAGTGTCCAGTCAACCTCAAGTCTCTCACAGTTTCTGTTCCTGGGAAAAAAAAAAGCTTAACAAAGCCACAATAACATTCATTCACGTTAACAAAGTCACACCATTTGTACAAAATGCTGGCACCACAGTCATGCTTCCTCAGACTTCTGCAGCTATGCCTGGCCCTTCAGAAATCCTTAGCAGCTCCCCAGAAGCTCCGGCTGGCCCTTGGAAATCTTCAGCACCGTAAGCTCCATTCAAAAAATCAAAATCACTTTATCCACCCTCCATGTGACTTGCTCCAAGAAATTCTGCCTCAGTTCTCAATTCACTTTCTCATCTCTTTTCAATTCTCAGTTCAGTCTTCAGTCCAGCAGCAGCTGCCCTTCCTCCACAATGCTTACCCCAGGAAATTCTGATCATCCAGGTTGTGTTCTTCCTGTTCAGCTCCTTCCTGTTACATCAGCAACAGGGGTTCCCTGTTCAGCCCCTTCCTGTTACATAAGCAATAGGGCCTCATACTTTCTGTTTCTTTAATAGAGGCTTAATTTGAAACTAAGTGATAAGTATGTCTTAGCTTAGCAATACAAAGGGGTCTTCAAACTTCATTACTATTACATGAATAAGGGTCATCCTTTCAGCTTCCAACTCTTTGCCGCCACACACACACACTCAGAGTTGCTATAAATTTATTTGTATATATGAGTCCTTTTCCTTTTTCTTTGATTGCTTTGGGGTGCAAACTTGGTAGGAGTATTGCTAGGTCAGAAGCTATGCACCAACTAGTAGCTTTTAAGGTATAGTTATATATTGCTTTGAACTAGTTTGTAACTTCACCATTAGCACATTTGTATACATACCTATTTTCCCATATCCTGTCCAGCATTTATAATTTATCTTTTTTATCATGTTAGTCAGTCTAATGGGCATTAGGTGGTACCTCAGAGTTGTTTTAATTTTCATTTATTTATTTGTGATTTGGAGAACTTTTTCACATGACTATGGCAAAGTTTGATTTCTTATTCTGAAAAATGACTGTTTGTATCCTTTGGCCATTTATCCATTGAGGAATGGCTCCCATTTATTATAAAATTGGATCATTTTCTCTATACATATGAGAAATAAGACCTTTTTCAGAGATACATACTGTAATCGCCTGCCTTCCCCCAAGTTTCCTGCTTTTTTTTTCCTCTTTTTGGGCTTCATTGATTTTGTTTGTGTAGCTCTCTCCATCTCTAAAATGCAGTGCGAACCCGCATTATCAGAATGAGTTTCCTAATCTCGGAGGCCCTGGAACAAATGAACAAATGAACTCACAAGTCCAGTCCTTATCCACTAAGTGCCAGAAAATGAGTTGTATTTGACATTTATTAAATATTATTTCTAACAATTTTTTTATTTCTTGTTCAGGAATTCTCACTCAAATTATTCTTACTGAACTCTAAATTTCTAAATACAGATGTTTCTTGAATTTGGGAAAAAACCCAACAGACTCTTGTCCAAATCTGAAAACAAGTCAATTACTTAAGAGAAAATTTAATCAGAACAAATACCATATTTCTTAATTATTCTTAAATTACTTGGAACCCTGTATCCTTTTGTGCTTTTGCTTCTACGTGTTACTCAGTGTAATACTGCTTATAAAGTTGAGTAGTTGAAGAATAAGCCAAAATTTCTAGATAAAAATTAAAAAAAAATTAGTGGGAATAAGGGCAGAGTGAGGAAGAAATCCTAGCAATCCTCAAGGAAAAATGAATAAACTGAAAGTAATTGGGGCATTCAGTTGCTATAGTTGTAGAGGAAAATGTGGAACTATTTTTAAGATTCATTTCTTTAATCCACAGGGGATAAAACATGTGATGGAAAATGGCATGTAGGTGAGTGATGGTTCTAATGGAGTTTTCTATTTGCCCTGCTGTGACTTTCACCCCAATCTGGCATGAGCCTTTCAGGCAGGGTCAGAAGGAAAACAAAGGCTTCCAGAGGAGGCAGGCTGTTAATGTTGACACATGCTGATTTCTCTGAATAGCCAATAATGTTCATCACCAAAGTAGCCATTGGGAATTAAATATGCCCTTCACAGAAAACGCCCAACAAATGTCACAATGCCTTGCTTTCTTACTTGGAGCACTGTTAATCTAACAGGCCTTTTTCTCCCTCCTTCCTACTCCATGTTTATTCCATTTGCCCACAGTGAAGAACTTAAATGATGTGGAATATCTTTTTGCATGATATTAATATAGTGAATCATGTCCTGAAATTATTTAACCAAAATATTTTTAAAACATTGTTTGAAAATAATGGGAGGTTTTTTTAAAAAAGTTTTTTAAGTTCAAAGGGAAAATTCATTACTGTATCCATTCTATTAAGTATAAAACATTACTGAATTCTGGAATTCTCTGGAATTCTGGACTTAGACTTTCTTGAAATATTCTAGATAGGAACTCTTTCCAGCTTGGACTCTCTTCTTTTCTGAGATCTTCCAAACCGGTATTTTCCATTCTAGAATGCTCTATTTCCTGTTCAAACTAGCTGATTGATAGTAAGACAATGAAAAGCACTTCAACAAGACCCTGTCCTTCCTTATGAACACCTGACCCTCTTTCTCATTTCTGACTGACACTTTTGTAGGATGGGCATTTTAGAAATAAAATAATGAGAAGCAATTATATCCAAAAGACAGCCTCTTCTTAGATCATTGGTTTCTTTCATATTCTTTTCGGGATCTAAAGAATATCATGTCCATAACCTAGAACCTATGTATCTTGTCCCCTTCAGAGATACAGCTGTGTCCTTTTTAGTCAATAGCAGTTAATAACCCAGTCATCCTGATCTATATCTTGCTACTATACAGTGAATGATGCTGGAGAAAAAAGTGAAGTTGATGACTTTGTACAGCCCTGCCTTACTGAAGTCCAAATCAAATTGCAAGTCAAGGCAACACACTCCTGATGTCATTGGTCCTCTTTGTCATCAAAGGATAAGCAACAATCTTTGAGTAGCACACCCCTCACTGGGGTCCCAACTGGCCACTTCCAGTTGGGCAAAGTTGGTATTTCCTTCCTTCTTTCTTTTCTTCCTTCTCCTCTTCCTCATTCTCTGTCCACATGGAGAGTTGTACTCTAAGGATATGTGGGTGCTCTGTCCATAGTTTTCATTTATTATTTCTCAAAATATAGCTTTGAAAAATAAGACTTTGATAAAATCTGTTGGGATTCAAATGGCACTACTTGATTATTCCTTTAAACCCAAATATCTCTGAGTCTCACTGATTGGCCAAAAATAGGTCCCTGCCTAAGCCTCACTTGCTCATCCTTTGGGTCTTGATGGCTCAGAAGTATAAATAGTAATTTGTTTTTTTTTCTGTTCTGGCCAGAAATTTTGAGGGTCTTCATCTTCCTGACTGATTCTTTTGTGAAGGCAAAGTGGACTGCCTTTTACGTCAATTCTTACCTAGTCTTTGAATGGATGGTGCCTCAGACAAACTGAGACCCGGGCTAGACTTAGCTTGAAAAGGCCAAGGTCTCCAACTGCATATGGGGCAATGGCCAATCTTCTTGGCCTATATCTTGCCACTGGAATCCAATTACTTTTGAGGAGAGACTGAGGCTGATGATTTTGTACATCTGTGCCTTGCTTACATCTAATTCACTTGTAATTCAAGACATCACCCTCCTGGTATCATTGATCCTTTTTGAGAACAAAAGATGAACAATTTCAAGTTCAAGTTCAAGACAGAAATAGTCCAACCTTATATAAAGTATACTTATATTTTTATTTAGTCTAAAACAACATTGATTAATATGGCTGACATATAGTTTCCCTATTTTTCTCTTTTGATTAAATCTATTTTAGTTTTAACTTTATATGAGATCATTACTACCCCTGATTTTTCCCCAATAAATTCTACTTCTAATATTTATGTTTGTGTACATCTATTATTTCCTATACCTCCTGACTCCTCTACTTTACTTTTGATAACTGCCTTCCTATTACTTAATCTACCCACCCTTTCAAGAATTACAGAACTACCAACCCTCCTCCCAAATCTGATTCCTCTGTGTCAGTTCTTTCCTTCACACCTCGTTGGTATAAGATAATTACTCTTTTTAATTGTTTCTAAACTTTTTTTATTTTTAAAAATCATATCATACTCTGATCTACCCCAATCTTTCTTATGAATGAACTGATTACTAATAATAATCTTAGACATTTGTTTTACATTTCCTCCTTATTGTAATTAGTCTTTGATTTGTAATTTAGATTTCTCTTGGATCTTGTAGGTCAAATCTTCTATTAAGTTCATTTTTAAAAAATCCTGAAAGCCTGGCAGTTCATTAAATATCCATTTTTTTTTCATTCAGGATTATGCCTAATTTTCCTGGACTCAGTATTTTCTGCCACAATCCCAGTTCTTTTGCTCTTCAATATACAGTGTTCTCAGACTTGTAGTCTTTTAATGTAGCCACTGCTAGGTCTTGTGTGATTCTAATTGTGACACCACCATATTTGAATCGTTTTTTTTTTCTTGTTGTACATAATATTTTATCTTTGAGCTAGGGGGTTGAGAATTTGACTATGTTATCACTGTAAGTTTTCATCAAAGTATCTCTTTCAGGTAGCCATAGGTGATTTTTTCTAGTTCTACTTTCCCCTCTTGTTCTGATGATTCAGGACAATTTTCTTTAATAATTTCTTGTATTATTATATCAAGATTATTAATTTTTTTATTATAGCTTTCAGGTGGTCCAGTTGTCCTTATGTTTTCTGTTCTTTATCTATTCTCCAGATCAGTTGATTCTCTTATATTTCATATTCTCCTTTTTTATCATTCTTCACATTTTATTTTATTTTATTATTTCTTGGTGTCTTATAACTTCACTTATAACTTCTAATTTTCAAGGTGTTATTTTCTTCCTTAAGATTCTGAATCTCCTTTTCTAGTTGGTTGACTTTCTTTTCATAATTTTCTTGTTCTTTTTGGATTTTTTTTTAGTTTTTTACATCTCTCTCATTTAATTTTTGAAGTCTTTTTTAAGTTCTTCTATGAATTCTTTGGGGTTTTTTTTTGGAGGGCAGTTGGGGTTAAGTGACTTGCCCAAGGTCACATGGCTAGTTTTTGTGTTAAGTGTCTGAGGCCAGATTTGAACTCAGGTACCCCTGACTCCAGGGCTGGTGTCTATTCACTGCACTACCTAGCCGCCCCTATGAATTCTTTTTGGGTAGATGACCAATAGATTCTCCTTTTGGGGGTAGGAGAGGTTGTTTTGCTTTAATATCCTCCCCTGAAGAGTAACCCTGGTCTTCTCTATTTTCATAGTAACTTTCTATAGACAGGTTCTTTCTTATTTGCCTGCTCATTTAAAAAAATATATAGCAATTTATTATTGTAATCACCTCTAGTCTTAGGGTAAGGAAGATACTGCCTGAGCCTCAGATCCTCCATAAGTTCTCCCCTCTGGCCTGGGACAAAACCAAAGAACTCCACCCTACTGTGAGTGCCCACAGTCAATGGTATCTCTGTGCCACTGCTTCTGCATTAACTGGGACTGCATAGGGCTACATCTCAGCACCACAGCTGGGGCTGCTGTTCCTTATTAACAGAGGTTCCCTCAATCTTACCCTGCTCAGATGCCCAACTCCCCACACTGTCTAGGAGGAGAAAATTTCTGTGACTGGGGCCAAGATTATCTACCAGCATAAGTAGCCTCAGGGCTTGCCAGGATACTTGGAATTTGAGTTCAAGGAGAATTTAGACTTGGAAATATAACTGGGCTTTATGGGAACCGTGGTAAGTTATGAACCAAATCTTTTTCTAGCTAGGCACAGGGTTTGCAGCTTTCTGTTTCAGTGGAACTAACTTGGAGGTGTTTACTCTTCACAGGAACCTAACTTTGGCTCTGAGATTTCTCTTCAGATTTTCTCCTGATTGTCCCAGAAGGACCACTGTTCTGCCCCAAATCTTGTTTATTTGTACCACTTTATGTTTTCTGTGAAGAGCTATTTTATCTTGTTTGTGGGGAAAATCTGGAGAGCTTGGAATTTTCTGACCTACTCAACCATCTTTCCAGAATTTTCTCCCAAATAGGTTTCTTTAGACATTTCTTTAAGTATTATGCCATTACTTTCATATTTTGGTGTGGTGTAAATTGGACCAATTCTGGTAAGTTTTAGATGGGACAAATAAGATGCAAAAATGTCTTTGGCAATTGCTCCAGGTCTAGGTCAGTGTCTAACAGGGAAGCATACACTTCACATTCACAAGTTCACTCTTTGTCACCCTACCATTTCCTAACACCCTTAATGGATCATATTGAATCCCATTTTTTCCTCTGTGAAACATATTTTCACCCACTCCAGCTGGAAGTAGTTTTATATTTCAGAGCTGTAACTACAGTGGGGTCACTGGCACTTATTTCCAGGAAGCTGGTGTCCATTGGTGCTTCCTTTCCACAGGCTTCCTCATTGTCTTCAAGCTATGTATTCCTGTTACTTGGTCTAACACACAGAAGCTCCTATCACCATAGTGTCCTTCTAGATTCCTTTCCCTCTCCCACACTCTCTACTTTCTATGTATTAGGGGATAGAAGAGTGGGTTGAGCAGAGGAAGTGCATGGAAGGGTGGGGAACACTGATCTGTTTTGGAAAAGGCTGCCTCCTCTTGCAGCCCAAATAAACAGTTTCTCTGCAACCCCTAAATTCAATTCAATTTGTAGACTAAGAAACCAGGGACTCTGTGTTCTCCTCTAAAGGTTCATAGCATCCATTTGTTATTTATCACATACTAACTGGTATTGCTAGTTATCTATTCATGTGCATATTCCTTATCTCCCTAACTAATTAAATGGGGAAAAAATTTCTCTGATTTTTAAACTCATTTGTTATAGGATATACTAATTAACATAGCTGTCAGCTCCCCAGTTCCTTCTCAGAATTTTCTTTCCCTTAGGATAAATAAGGAATCTCAGGGAAAAGCACCTGAGGAGAATGCATATATGTGTGTGTGTGTGTGTGTATACACATGTGATGCTATTATTCCTAGTCAGATGTTATCCCCCCTGTAGTCTAAGCCCACAGAAACACCAAGAAAGAGAAAACTTTCTGAAAATCTGTAATCCAAGCTACTCTGGACCTTTTTTCACAATGATAGATCCAAATATATCTATTTTGCAAACTCCTGTGGACTATCTTGAGACCTGTCCACATTGCCTTTTTAAATGCTTATAATGCCTGCACCATATTGAATATTCTGAGCTAGTAAGCCTGGATTCCGTGCCATTTTTACTTTGGACATCTCAGGCTGGCAACCTGATTATTTTGTATATTTTACAGAAATATTCATTAGGAGAGAATATATTTCTTCTGATTTTTCCAGTATTATTCCCTTCTCTAAAGATTGTTCCCTGTGCATCTGAAAAAGTTAATTTTTATGTGACTTCATCTTTTGGGGACTTTATAATCCAAGGGGATCTTTTCCTCATGAAAGTCATTAAATAAATTTATAAGAAATGTGAAAATTGGGGGCCCATTAGATGTTGTTTATGCTTATTTTTAATATCTGCTTATTTATATAAATATTATGTACTCAGATGTGCCCAAAGGGGGTTCTTTCTAGAAATGGGATGGCAGAAGGGAGGGGGAGGGAATCAGCATTCACTGGTACAAAATTTGAGCTGTTTGTAAGGAATATTCAACAGAGAAAGTATCACAAGTCACTAAAGGGGACTGCTGCCTCACCATAATGACCCCAGGAAGTATTATAGATGAGATCACAAGTGCATTGGGGAGACAAACATTATTGAAAAGTGATAAACAGCTATTATAAAATGAAACTGGTGGGGGTAATGTTGTATAATGCTTGCAAAAAAGTACATAAGAGATAGGGAGGATTGTTTCGATTATAGGACCAAAGAATTAGCTCAGGAAGGAACTTCAGAGACTGTCTAGCTTTTAAGTCATAGAGGTAAAGAGCTAATAGGGACCTTTAAAACTATTTAGTTCAAACTTTTCATTTTACAGATGAGGAGACTAAGATCTGGGGAGTAAAGTGATATGTCCAAGGTCACTTCATATGTGGAAAGTGAACTCTAAATCCTCTAGTTTCAGAGCTAGTACTATCTCCAAATGTGCTGTGCTGTTCCCTTAACTGACCCCTTTATTTTATACAGGTAGAACCCAAAAACTAGAAAAATGGAATTGCCAGAGGTTATACCAGTAGTAAAGGACAGAGGTGGAATTTGAACCCAGGTCCTCTAATTACCTACCCACTGCCCTTACCCTGAGCTGTTGCCTCAGAATGGCAGGGTCTAGGTGAATGAAAGAAAACAAAGTCATATATGTTATCCTGGCCATCTTATTCTGCAGCTTTGATGGTTACAGAATATGAAATGAAAATTTATGAGGTCTTCCATATTTTTCCTGGGGATTATCTTTGATTATGGTCTCTCCTTTGCCTCTAATATTCAAACCATTACTAACTCCCTTTGATTCCACTTCTCTCACATCTATCCCATCTTATTTCCTTCTACTTCCACCTCCCAATTAAAGTCATTCATTATCACCAATCTAGATGACAGAAATCAAATTGCTCTTCCACATGAGAATTCTCCAGTTATTTAAAAATTACCATTATGTCTCCATTTCTTTTCACCAGTGTGGAATGATTTTCCAGTTCTTTCATCACTGTGGTCATCTACTTCTTACTTGCCTATGTTCTTGTTCAAATGTGGTACCCAGAAGAGAACAGTGTGCTTCAGGCATGGTCTGACCAAGTCAGAGTAAATGGCACTATCACTTTCTTTGGTATAGGTGCAATACCTATACTAACACAATGTGGCATTGAGGTGACCAATTTCACCTTCTATATCACCCTACTAACTTATTGAGCTCACAGTTCATTAAACCACATGGATCCCTAATGTGTCTAGTTTGCCCTCTCTTATCTGCCAAGTGGGTCCAGGCTTTTTGATGACATGACAAGGGGTATGACATACCTTATTACCCTTTATCACATGTCACTAAATGTTCCTGAAGTCTAACTACTCAGTTCCTCGAATTCTCCCAGTTAACTTAGAGGTAATAATTCCAACCAATACCTATGTAGTGTCCTCTAATTTCAACCAGTGACTCAGAAGAACTTCACACCTCTCAAACTGATTAAGCATTTGTTCATATCTAGTTTATGCCTTTGTCTAGGTCTTGTTCACACCTCGTTTACAAGTTGATTGATTGTCTAATTCAACCAAAGCTGTTTTCACCTAAAAAGGAATTAAGACTTTAAAAGAATCTTGTTAATTCTCACACACTTCTTACATCTGAATAGTTGAAGTTGCCCATCACCTCAATATTATGGGTCTATGCCAGATTAGTGACTTGTTTTCCCAACTCTTCATCCAATTCCTCCCTCTGTCCAGGTAATCTGTGGTATAATCCTGTGAAAATATTATTGCCATTTTCTCCATCTATTGATCTTTACTCAACTGATTTTTTATATAATATCTTCTCTTTGGGGTTCTTATATTTTGTCAAATAAATATATTTGATTCCTATTGCTTAAATAAGATATATATAATGCTCTTTAATCAGACCTCTTCTTTTCAATCTCTCTGATGCATTTAACACTATTGAAGAACCTTTCTTCAATGTCAAAATGAGCCAAAATCATAACAGACATGTCACCAAATCATATTTTACATAGTGATTTAGTTTTCAATGTATTTTTATTACAACATTATGAGAGTTAATGCAAGTGTAACATTTTTTAAGTAACAAAACTGAGATGGAGAGATCAATTAACTTCCATGTTGTTACACATTTAGTAAGTGTTGGAACTAGAAGTTAAAGTCAGGATTTCTGGGGAAAAAAATTCCCCAAACTATGCTTGTACCTCAGGACATATGATGCCTACTGAGATAATACTTGCAAAGTGTTTAACACAGCGCCTGGCACATAGCAAGTATCAAAATGTTAGCTATATTTAGCTGTTAGCTATTTTCTTGAGGACAGAATGACATCACTTAAAAACTTTAGTCTCAGCTCACTGTAACTAGGGTTCTAAATATAACTCACTCCTCCATTGCTACAAATAACATGTCTGGTTGTCATTCAATTAGCTCATTTACACATTAGGTATTAGGATAGATACAGATATTTCATTCATATTTCATAGTCATGCCAAGGAGATTAAATAGATTATATTTGGGCAGAAACTTGAATTTCTGGAAAGAAATGCTATCCATAAAACATTATGTTGTACATTGTCCTTTCATTCTGAGTCACAAGTAAAATAAAATTACTTTAATGCTTTTTCCATGTGTAAGGTCATGAATACTAGAGCTCTTTCCCATTATCACCTGTCATTATAAGCCAAAGGTTACTGTTTCTTTCTTCTTTCCTCCTCCTCCTTTTCTTGTTCTTGTTTTTGTTCTTCTTGTTGTTCTCCTCCTCCCCCTCTTCTTCCTCCTCCCCCTCCTCTTCTTCCTTTCCCCCCTCCTTTTCTTCCTCCTTCTCCTCTTCCTCCTCCTCCTCCTTCTTTACTTTCTCAGCAGAACTGGCAGAGTCATTTTGGAAAGCAATTTGGAATTGTGTCCCCAATGCCACTAAAGTGTGAATTTCTTCTAGTGGTATCAAGACAAGGTATTTTTGTTAAAGAAATCAAAAGAAGAGGGAAAAGGCCCGTATTTACAAAAATGCAAATTAGTAGCTCTTTATGTAGTGTCAAAGAATTAAAAACTAAGGAAGTGCCCATCAGTTATGGAATAACTGAATAGTTTATGGTATCTTAATGTAATGTACCTTAAGAAATTGTAAAAAAAAAAAGGATTTCAGAGAAACCAGAGAAGACAAATATGAACTGATAAAGAGCAAACTGAGTGGGGAAAACTCTTAAGACAGATGGACTTGGAGTTCAGAGTGAGACACACATTTTCAGACACATCCAACACAAGAATTCATTTATCTTGACTGTGTATATTTGTTACAAAGCTTTTTCCAATATGGGAAGAGTTGGATTGTGTTATAGGGTTAAAGAGAAAAGATTGCCCCTATATCTGATGGTTTGATATCTCAGGGAGGGGAGAATGTAGGGATGGAAGGAGGGATAAAATTTGGAACTCAGAATTTTAAATACAAATATTTTAAAGAGAATGTTGCTAAAAAAAGAAATTAGAGGAGAAAGAAAAGAGGGCTATTGAAACATTCCTTTCAATACACATATAAATGCAAGAAAAATTAAATGTTTAATGAAACAAACAAAAAAATAAATTTCATCACAACAGCTAGCCAGGAACCACTTGACTAACATTATAGGTGTGATGACTTTATAATTTTTGCCCTTAACTTACCCTCTGGATTCATAATTTTATGGTTTCCTTCTCCTTAACAGAAAGCTAGGCCCCTCCATTGTGCCAATTCCATCCCCCACATTAGATTCCTGAGGGAAAAAGTATCAACTTTTCCTCTAATCTAAGAGATTTTCTCTAGCAAGAAGAGGTGGTATGGTGGGAGGTGGATTGGTTGAGCAAATTGTTGAAAGAATTTTTAAACGATATTCAGAATACAAACATGAATCACATATGGAACACTGTAATGCCATGCACAAGCAGATTCCCAAAAGAATACTGCTGTGAACAGCTTTTAAGGTTTAGATTACACAGTAATAGTGAACACTCTGTTTATTCCATTACAAATCAAGGTTTGGTACAATATTCATAATATAATATTCACAACATTACATCTTATCACAGAAAGTCACAATATAATGTCGATAACAGCTTAACATTAGAATGGTCACACAGTTTTCACTACAGTGGCCACAATATTGAGAAGAAGGAATAAAAGAATAATCATCTGGTTTCCCTAAGGGGGAAACCCTTCTCACTTAATCATTCAATCAATTCACAATATATGAATCTTCCACTCATGGGAGAACCATTAACTTAATCAATCACTAAACTAGATTCCCAATTGCTAAATATCATTAATCACTAGTACAGTCAGTAGAAAACCATACAAACCCTCCACCCCTTGGTGTCCAGCAAACCTCAGTTTCATCCAAGGGGAGGCCTTTTCTTCATCTTGACTCTAGGTAGTCTCTCTGATTCCCTGGATTCCCTTCCGTGGTCCCAGCTCTCTCCTAAATCCACAAAACAGTCACCTGGATTCAGAAGCAGACAGCTACCAGGTTCTCATCCAGTCCTCAGAGGTAGACAGCTCCCAGGTACTTGTCCAGTCCTCAGGGCAATCCCCGGCACACACTGAAGTTCACAGGATCCAGCACATTTCAAACCCTTCACCACTTCTCTTGCCTGGAATTTAAGAATCAGCCAGGCCATGAACAAAGTCTTATTCTGGTCATGCTTGTTCAGTCCTCCAGAAGTTCAGCTGTCCTTAGGACCCAGAAGGAATATTGGCCTTCTGGGTGGCCTTCACCAGATTTTGGTCTCAGGAAAACTCCATCTCAGGTCTCAGTCAGCTTCCAGATGCTTGGAAAGAAACTTTCTCTCTCTCTCTCTCTCTCTCTCTCTCTCTCTCTCTCTCTCTCTCTCTCTCTCTCTCTCTCTGTCTCTCTGTCTCTCTCTGTCTCTGTCTCTCTGTCTCTCTGTCTGTCTGTCTGTCTGTCTGT
>CM053597.1:78939921-78949979 GCA_028646575.1 Pseudocheirus occidentalis
ACTGACCTCTTGTCTCAGCCAATACCCTTCTTCCATGTCAAAAGAGGAGTTCATGCCTTCTCAACAGTGGACAGGGCTCACACCTTCCATACTTAGCCCTAAGTTACTAAGTGCTAAGTATCTGCTAAATTATTGATGTTACAAACACTTTTATACAGATACACAGAAGAGATTGCTAAATATTAAAGCATCAAAGAATGATAATAATCAGTTAAATTAGTTGAGAGGCTCATATTCAAGGCACTTTGAGACACTCACAATCATATTACTCAATAGCTAATTTACCTTTGACTTTCACTGTGTGAGTTCTCTCTCTCTCTCTCTCTCTCTCTCTCAACTTCACCTTTTTCTTCTCCATTAGGAGTCCTCTGGCAACTAATATTCTGTTGTTTGAGTGCCCAGAATGTGTGGAGATGTCATTTATCTTTTCAAATCTCATGAAACCCTGTTCCAAAGCAAAGAAGAAAAAAAATGTTGTTCCGTCATGGAAACGGGATTTTCTTGGAGGCCATGAGCTCAAATGTTGGAGGCTATGGGAATGCGACGAGTTGAATGGGAAGAGAATCAACCCACTGACCCTTTGGAGCTCAAAGAGTTTTTCTTATATCTTAAAGAAAGAAAAGAGGAGAAGCTTGAAGGGTGAAAAATGGCTATTTCCATAGAGTTCACAGAAGGGGGGAGTGAAGAGCACCTCCATCACAAATCTCCAAGGGATTTTTACGACATGATCACATGATACTTTGAGAAGACAGAATCAACACTTCATTGATAAATTAACTGGAGTAATAACATCCCCAGATTAAGCAGAGAGTTCACCACTCTCATTTTGTTATATGAAACAGTATTCCAAAATAGCTTATTCTTTTAATATGACTGAACTAATGGACAAATGTTATCCCTAGTTAAAGACGATCAATCCCTCATAGAATGTAGGAAATCAGTTAGACCCAAAATATCTTCATCTGGTCTGATCTCATTTTAAGATAAAGAGATTCTGAGAGGAAAAACTATGTGGTATAGGGCAAAGAGATCTGGTTTCTAAAGTTTTAAAATCTGTTGTGATTCTTGGTTCCCACACTTGCTATCTGCATAAATCATGTAACCTTTTTCAGCCTCTTCAGTTTCTTTATCTACAAGACAGGAAAAATATTTGTATTGCTTTGCAAATGGAATGAGTTCTCTATTCAGAATCAGAACTTTGATTTCCTTGAATCCCAGTTCAAGATTTTTGGTATCTATCATGACTGAGCCTTCCCTTTGATAGCTATATCTGATTAAAGCAGGTTTGCAAATGTCAGGGAAAATGTCATAGACTATGTCTTCAATAGGTTCGATTCTAACACCAATGAAAATAACAAACACTCCAGCCTGTAAAGTGAGGGAAAATCCATGCCACTATTCAAATTTTACTGTCAATACATAAACAGAGGCTCCATGTTGTTTAATTAAAACATGTAAGACATTGAAAATAAAAATTGCAGGCTTGAAAAACTAATAACTCTACAAATCCAATAGTATGCTTTTGACTGCCTTGACATCTATCTGTCAAACTTTCCATATTATAAAGCATTAGGTAAAAGAAGAAAAAAAAGACTTTAATAATTAGGATGCTACATCATGTACATTTTTTCTAAATGGAAATATAGAGTAAAAACCAATCCATTCCCCTTGAATCATCTGGTTAATGTATACTAGATACAAAGACTATAGTAAGAGGGCCAGTGGGGTATAAAAGTATTAGAGTGGGATTGGTTACCTAGCTATATGACTATATAGGCAAATCCCTTCACTTCTCTGGACATCAGTTTCTTCACCTGTAAAGTTAGGCCATGACCAAAATATTCTTCAGGTTCCCTTCTGGAAATAACAGTAATACTACCATTTATATAGCCCTTACTATGTGATAGGGCACTGTGCTAACCAAGCCCCTTACAGTTATTATTTCATTGATCCTCACAAGCCTGGGAGATAGGTGCCATTATTATCCCAATTTTATAAATGAGAAAAGTGAGGCAAACAGAGGTTCAATGACTTGCCCAAGGTCACAGAGCTAGTAAGTGTCTGAATCTGGATTTGAACTCAGGTCTTCCTAACTCCAGACACAATTTTCTATTCACTGTTTGGAATCTCACTGGGAGGCATGCAGAAAACACATAAAATCAGACTGATAATAATGAGCATGAGGTAGCAACTTGTTTTAGTTTCTAAGCTGGCATTTCATGAGATTCAAAACTCATGTTCAATGACAGTTCTCCCAAAAGAAATACGTGATGATGAGTTCCACCTCCAGAGAACTTTAAAAAAAAAGAACTTTTTTTTACCTTTAAAGGCAAAGAAATTAGAGTACTTAGAAAGTGAAGATAATCATTGAAATCCTCTAATCATTTTTATCCCCTAGCTCCCCCTAATTCCCATCCCAGGGGGAAAAAAAGTTAAAATTTCCTTGCAAAAAAACACATACTGTAATATGGATCAGTTATTCACTGTAGTTGTGTAATAATATTCACTTTGGTTGGAGGAATGTCAAAAACTCATTAAAATGTATGAAAAATAAGCATGATTGTCATATTAGATAGTCTCCCTACTATGAATACTCCAAATGAGCAATGTCAAGAAGAAACGGGCACATGTAATTTTTTGCCTTATAAATACATAAATATCCCAGTATAATAGGTCACTAAACTGCTCCTCCCAAGAAAAAAAATGATAAAATAAAAGTGAAGGAATACATTGTACATTCATACCTTATGTATTTATATTTGTAGCAGATTATTTTGATTGATATCTTTGTCAGCAAAAGTCTATTTCAGTTATTATAGAAAATATTGACCTCATTTACATTGACATTCTAAAGGAATAATTAATGAAAGTACCATGAAAATTGAGGAGAAAATTATTAATTAAATTTTTAAAATGATCACCTAGTAATAAGGATAACCTTCACTAGTTTGGAAATTGCTGAAGTTCATGTTTTGGAGATAAAGGGAGGAAGAACTCTCCTTGGTTTATTTTCATCTGCCATTCGGTTTCCTAGTGTCTCTATGGTTTAATCCCACATCATTAAGATGAATAAATAGGAAGGAGAGATTGAGAGGAATACTAAACTAAGAGTTTGGAGATTTGGGGTTTTGCCCCAACTCTATAGCTAACCAGCTATGTTATGAGAAGTTTGTATCAGATTATCTCTGCAGTACCATCCAATTCCAACATGCAATGATTCTACTAGATAGGAAATTTCTTGAGGAAAAAGAGTAAATTTTCCCTAAACTGTTATCTTTCCCAGAAGTTAGCATCCTGCACTGTACATTATGGTTACTTAAAGGTATATCCTATTTCTTAGATTGAGTTATATAATTAAAAGATACTGTGAAAAAGATATCTGGTTTGGGGGTCAAAATGATAAGGATTTAAATCCCACTTAGGAAACATAATGGCTGTATGTCCCTGGTCAAGTTCCTAAACATTTCAGTGCCCAAGGAAACTTAGAGTTTAAAGTCTAAACTATGAATTACAAATTAACTATTGATCTGCATTGATTATGGGGTTTAACTTGCTGAAATTTTCCTATATCTACAAAATCACTGGTCTAGTAAAAAAAAAAAGGCATAATCATGAGCCTCTCTGAAAAATGGAGGAAAGTAGTCCTCTTTTTTTTCCCTCAGTGCTTTAACTTCATGGCTACTGTTTAGAATACCAGTGGAAGATTTTGATAATAATCCAAAGAACTGAACCCTTCTACTTCACTGGGGTAGCTGCTTTGATCTTTTTAGGACATGGGAAGAAAAAAAAATGGTAGATCAAAATAGGATGGCCATTTAATCATGAATGAATAACTAATGTACCATTCATATAAGATCCTAGACAGGATCCAGGAAACAAAAGGAAGAAATCATATTGCAAGGGAATTAAAAAAAAATAATATTTGTGATTTCATCATTCTAGGGAGCTCCTTGTGAGGATCTTCCCTTATTAATGCAGATTTGCACCTTTCTTTTTTTCAATTTATGCTCTGAGAATTGCCTAGGGGGATTGATAGATTAGATGACTTGCCTAGGGTTAAATAGCCTTATGCTTCCGAGGCAGAACTTAAACTCAATTTGTCCTGACCAGAGGGCATCTCTCTTATCCACTAAACCATACTGTCTTTCTCTTCGGAGTGATTTTTTTAAAGTGTGTGCCCTTTTATCAATTCTCCAGTTCCTAAACAGGGACACATGCAGAATTTAACAGATAATGAGGTTATTTCCTTGCAGTGATGTTGCCATACTAAGGAAGCCAAGATAGCTAAGCTCTCTCAAGTAGAAAGTGTTCTTTTAGAAAATCCTTGAAGGAAACTAGAGATTCTATGAGGGAGAAACATGAAGGACTACCAGAGAAAAGACAAAGAAATAGGTGATTTGACTTCTTGTAAAAGGAACAATAAAAAACAAATTTGTCTGTACCATAGAATGCATGAACAGGAGTAATTTGTAGTAAGACTGGTTAGGTTGCTGAGGTTCAGATTGTCAAAGGAATTTTAATTGCCAAATAAGAATTTTATATTTTATTCGAAGGGTAACAGAGAGCTCCTAGAATTTTCTGGGTGGCATGGAGGAGGGTAGAACATATTAGACCTACACTTTTGTAAGATTACTTTAGCAGTTTTTTGTTGATGGTTTTTTTTTCCAATTTATTTATTTATTTTCAGTTTTTGCAATCATTTCCACCAGATTTTGAGTTACAAATTTTTCTCCCTGTCTTTCCCCTACACCCACCCCAAAATAACAAGTGCGTGTGTGTGTATGTATATATATATGTATATTTGTGGGGGGGGGGTCTGTGAGTGTGTATGTGTGTGTGTGAGTGTGGGCATAAGTATGTACATGTATAGACAGAGAGCACAAATACCCCTTCCCCCAGTCTGTTCTCTCTTATATCCTCCCCCATTTCCATCCTAACTTTCTAGTAGGGCAAGATGGATTTCTATACCCCAGTGCCTATATAAATTTCACAGTTGCATATAAAAAGCAATTTTTTAAACATTTGTTTTTTAAAACTTTGAGTTCCAAATTTTGTCTCTTCTTCTCTCCTCACCCACCTCCACTTGGGACACAAGCAATTCAATAGAAGTTGTACATGTGAAGTTACACAAAATGTTTCCATAGTAGTTATATTGTGAAAGACTAACTATATTTCCTTCCATCCTATCCCACCCCCAATTATTCTATTTTTCTCTTTTGATGTATCCCTTTTCAAAAGTGTTTGTTTCTAACTACCCTCTCCCCCAATTTCCCCCCTTCTATTATCTCCCTTCATCCCTTTCCCTACATTTTCCAGTTGGGTAAGATACTCAATTGAGTGTGTTGTTCCTTCAGCCAAATTCAATGAGAGTAAGGTTGATCCATTGCCTTTCACCTTCCTACTCTTTCCCTCCATTGTGACAGTTTTCTCTTGCTTCTTTTTTCAGATAATTTACCCTGATCTATCTCTCCCTTTTTCCTTCTCCCAATAAATTCCTCGCTCACCTCTTAATTTTATTTTTTAGATATCATCCCTCCATATTCAACTCATCCTGTGCCCTCTGTCTATGTGTACATATACATACATATGCCCACACTCACACACACACACACACACACATATATACAATACACCTTCCTATACACACACACACACACATACACACGCACATATTCCCCTCAACTATCCTCATTCTGAGAAAAGTCTTATGAATTATAATTATCATTTTCCCATGTAGGAATGTAAATAGTTCAACTTTAATAACTTCTTTATGATTTCATTTTACCTTCTCATGCTTCTCTTGCTTTTTATATTTGAAAGTCAAATTTTCTGTTCAGCTCTGGTTTTTTTCATTGTGTGCTTGAAAGTCCCCCACCTTATTGAATGACCATATTTTCCCCTGAAGCATTATACTCAATTTTGCTGGGTAAGTGATTCTTGGTTTTAGTCCTAGTTCTTTTGACCTCCATAATATCATATTCCAAGACCTTTGATCCCTTAATGTAGAAGCTGTTCTGTTAGGTCTTGTGCTAGCCTGATTGCATTTCCACAATACTCAAATTGTTTCTTCCTTACTGCTTGCAGTATTTTCTCCTTGACCTGGGAACTCTGGAATTTGGCTATAATATTTCTGGGACTTTTATTTTTGGGATCTTTTTCAAGAGGCAATTGGTGAATTCTTTCCATTTCTATTTTGCATTCTGGTTCTAGAATATCAGGGAAATTTTTCTTGGATAATTTCTTGAAAAATGGTGTCTAGGTTCTTTTTTTGATTATGGCTTTCAGGTAGTTCAATAATTTTCAAATTATCTCTCCTGGATCTATTTTCCAGGTCAGTGTTTTTTCCAGTTAGATATTTCACATTGCCTTCTATTATTTCATTTGTTTGGATTTGTTTTATATTATCTTGATTTCTCATAGAGTCATTAGCTTCCAATCGCTCCAATCTAGTTTTAAAGGAATTATTCTCTTCAGCGAGTTTTTGAAATTCCTTTTTGATGTGGCTTCCTCTGCTTGATCATTTTGCCAGCCAATTGCTTGACTTTTGAACCCTTTGCCATGGTAGAACTCTGTTTCCATAATGGAGAGAGCTTTGTCCCAAATTGCTGGTGTTTTCACAGCTATTAGACGGGCACCCTCTCTACAGGCCGCACAAACTCTATCACATTATCTGCACACCCCAGGACTACCACCCTGGACCGTGTTCCAGATCCCAGCAGTTTAAGCAAGAATGATTACCCTCCAAATGGTCACTTGGTGCCCCTACAATCTGTAGGCCACGAGCTCCAGAAGCCACCATGAGGCAGGCCACCATGTCTCTGCCACCTCTCACCCTGGGGGCAAGGACAGACCATGTTCTTCTGTCCCCCTGTTCCAACAGAGTTCCACACTGACTTTTTACTTATGGGTTGAGAAGTCTGGAAACCACCACCACTATTGGTGATTCATTCTCCTCAAGTCTGCTCCAGCCACCGCTGGTCAGGGCCATGTTGGGGCTGAAACCCAAGCTCTCATGTGGGACTGTGCTTGGCTCCCAGGCCTGTGTGATAGACCCTTCCTGTCAGCCTGCCAGGCTTCCCTCAGTGGGAGACTTCTTTCTCTCTGTCACTTTGTGGGTTCTGGAGCTCTAAAATTTGTTTAGAGTTATTTTGTTGCATGTATTGGAAGTGGCTAGAGGTGGAGCTTACACCAAGTTTGTGCTTCTACTCCACCATCTAATTTCCTGGTTTTTTATGAACTGGGTAACATGAGTTTTTCTAAGACTATTTAGTATAAGGCACAGAGAGAGAGAAGCAGCAACATTTGGGTTTTCAAAGCTAGGAGACTCAACAACTACATCTGGTTACATCACTCAAACACTCTTCCCATAAGTAAGTCCTCCACTTTAGCAGTTCTGGAAGATGGATTAAAGTGGATTGAAACTTTGACATAGAAAGACCAATTAAGAGTTTATAGTAATAGTCCCAGAAGAGATGATGGGAGCCTGAACTAGGTGGTAGTTACATGGATGCAGATAAAAGAAAGTAAGCCATAGACATTTTGGAGATAGAAAGGATAAGATTTGGCAAGTGATTTCTCATTTTGGTGAAGAAGGATGAAGAGATGAGGATGATACTGAGATTGCTAACTTGAGCGACTGGGAAGATGGTGCCTTTAAAAGAGACAGACAGACAGACAGAGACAGAGAGACAGAGAGAGAGAGAGAAAGAGGGACAGAGAGAGACAGAGAGACAAAGACAGAGAGAGATAAAATGTGTTTGGGGAGAAAGATGGAATAGCAGAACAGTATGGATGCAAGTGTCACTTGTTTCCATGATTTCCCCTGTGTTTCCATATATTATGTATTATTCTGGGGATGTCTTTTGGGTTAGTCTTTCCTGTAAGCTATGTGAGGTACTAGACACAGAGGAAATTGAAGGATGTTTTGTGATGGATTTCTGTCACTGGTCATTGAACTATTCACCTCTTAGCCACCCAGGGCTATTTTAGGGTCTGTCAGGACCCATCAGGGACTACAGGTAAACATGTTCAGTGGTATTAAATGCTAATTTCTCATAGTTAAATGACAGGAGAGATAAGATAGAAGGAATACCCTAGTGCAGAACATGGGATGGGAATAGAGATGTTATTCCATGAATGGAGAGAGATCAGGGGCCAGGGGTACAGGTCTTAGACTAAAAAAGCCAAGCAGTAGTGATATCTAAAGAGACTCTGAAGAAGACATCAAGGTTAGTAGCCAAGAATGTCAACTATGGAGGTGAACTGGCTGAAGAATAACTGTAAATGTTGTTACAGGAGTATAATCAAGTCTAAAGATGGGATGAGATAGAGTACCATAATTCACCATATGCTCATCTCTACCACAAAATCACATCCTTGTTATTTTCAGTCAAAAAATCCCAACCTTTCATTACATCATCCTTGTATGGTATAATTCTGTTTTTCATGCTGCTTGAAAAGTAAGTAGAGCAGCAAAGTATTTACCAGTGGCATATGGATGTGCATTTATCTCTTGTGCATTGCAAACTGTAAACCTAGAATTCTCTGTGTGCACACATTGTTAGTACTAAATTTTAATGTATACACATGAGTATTCCACACATCCTAATCTTGCACCAAAGACAGTTTAGTAATAAATAATTTTTAAGTAATACTGGCACAAATTTTTAAAGCTTCACATAATGGTCACATCCCACTTTTTTGCAAAAAAATTGTCATTAAATCTGTGATAATTGTGCCGTAAAATGTGGTATAAGGACATGGAATGAGAAATTCTTCATTTAAAAGTTTTATTATTAGATACATAGAATATTGAGCTAAATACACTGGGAAATTCCAGCTTGCTATGATGAAGGTTCAGGGTTTAGTAGAAGTAAGTCATTCTGGTAACTATTGTCAGCAAAAATGTCTTATCCAAGTTCAAGTCCTGAACCTAGTTATGAAGGCCCTGCACAATCTATCCAAATGAATTTTCCAAACATAGGATTGTAGACCTAGAGTAGAAGGAGACCTTTCCATTTTACAAACAAGAAATCAAGGCCCAGGGAAGTTAAATGATTTTCACAAAGTGATAAAGGTTGGGTCAACTAGGTGGTGCAGTTAACAGAGCACCAAGTAAATAGAGCACTGGACATGGACTCAGGAGGAACTGAGTTCAAATCCGACCTCAGACACTTGACACACTTGCTAGCCATGTGACCTTGCATATGTCACTTAACCACAACTGCCCTGCCTTTCCCCTCCAAAAAAGAAAGAAAAACAAAGTGATACAAGTAAGAAATTTTAGAGACTGAATTTGAATCCAGGTTCTCTGACTCCAGAGCTCATGTTCTTGTTCCTGTTGCCTTCACATCACATTAGTCCTCCTCATGTAACCTAAACTCTCATTAGACAGGAATATCCCCTGGACACCTTATTTCCCCTCCTATATCTTTGCTTAAATCTTGTCCAATGCAAAGAAATACCTTTTCCCCATCTTTGCCAAAACATTCCTGAAAGCTTTCAGGGACCCAGCCCAAATATAATCTCTTCCACAAATCCTTCCTGACAGAAAATATGGCACAGTGGGAAGAGTACCAGAGTTAAAGGAGGAGTCTATCCACACTGATTGGAACCTGCATGTGACTCTCTCTAAGGGACTTAACCACATCCATAAAACTAGAGTAGTCATACTTACTCTGTTTCCTTTATTTATATTTTAAATAAATTTGTTTATTTGTTTTCTTGTTTACATCATTCATTTCCAGAAAATTTTGAGTTACAAATTTTCTCCCCATCTTTCCCCATCCAACACCTCAAAACAGTGATCCCATGTTTACCCCCTCCCCCAATCTGCTCTCTCCTATGTCCTCCAACTTACCCCTCTGACTTTCCGGTAGGGCAGGATGGATCTCCCTATCACAGTGCCTGTATATCTTAATTCCCAGTTGCATGTAGTTAATGATGATGATAATAATGATAATAATTGTACATATATATATAAATATACATATATTGAACTTAATTTTTTTTTAATTTTATTGACTTGTTTGTTTACTTTTAGGTTACAAGATTCAGTT
>CM053597.1:78950479-79014769 GCA_028646575.1 Pseudocheirus occidentalis
TGCCAGGCCGTTTGCACAGGCTGGTTGTCTAGAATCCTGGCTCCAGGGCTGTTGTGACTCTGACACAGTCAGGTATAGATCACCAGCACATGAAACTGAGAAGAAAAGAAAAAAACAGAACAGGACAAACATTCTCACCCATTTCCTGGAGCCACAAAGTAACAGAGCAGGGGAAGGAAATCCTTCCCATCCCATCATTTCATGGATGAATCATAACCTTTACCCTCTGGATGAAGTAGGAAAAGTGTGCCTATTTCAGATTTCCCAGTTTTAAAGAAAGTCTTTCTCCATTAGTCAGTCAAGCAAAAGAAGTTACCCCCACATATAGAGTAGGAGATACAGAATGCCTCCAGCTTAGGAGATCTGGGCATCTTTGACAAGCCTTTTTAGAGATATCTCCATGCTAGGCAATCTTTGCATGCCCCAAGGTACAAGGCAAACTTCCTACACTTGACTACATTGACTTGCTTTGGGGGAGTGTTTTTATATTTCAGTGGAGGAATGTTAGGAAGAAAAGAGGACTACAGAGAGATAACAAGGCAAAGAAAATTCTGCTAATTAAGCATTTCTAAAAATACACAGAAGAGAACAGAAGGAGGTTCAAAAGGAAACAAGAAAAGCAGGACAACTTTTGAAGTAATATGCTGACTTATTATATACTTTTAAAAATCCATATGCAATGAAAAATTTTGATTTCACATTCAATCTATTTTTGTATGAAAATGATGTTTGGTGCTAATTGTTACATTCAAAATAAGAAAAGAAAAATAATGCAATATCAAAGAATATCAACAAAATGTTTTTAAAAGAAAAATACTAATAATAAAGGAAGTAGGAATATTTAGTCAAGAAAAGAATAAACTAAGTAGGGACAGGATATCTGTCTTCAGGTATCTGAAAGTCTGTCACTTGAATGAGTAAGATTATCTGAGCAAGTTACTTAATCTCTTTAAGCCTCAGTTCAATTATCTGTAAAACAGAAAGAATAATATTACTTATGTTGTGAGATTGGTGGGAGGTTCTCCATGAGACAATATTTATAAAGTGCTTAAAACTTTAAAGCATTATACACATATGAGGTATTTTTCCCATTCTTCTCATCTTATATTATATTAAGTTCAGTTAGAAATGGCCCTGAGACAAATCTCTATCCTGTTATTCTTGTAATGTTTGATAAACTATTGATATGGATAAAATGCTTGTTTTACAATGAATAAAAGTGGCAGGATTTAAACTCTACGACAAGGGTTCTTATCCTGGAGTTCATGGATCTCTAATGATCTATGAAAAGATTTTGAGGGGTCCCTGAATTTGGATGAGGAAAAAATACTTTTCTATTTTTAATAACCTTCAACCAAAATTTAGCCTTTCCTTCAATCATGTAAAATGTTTTTCTTGAGAGAGATCTCCAGACTTAACTGTATTACCAAAAGATTCACACCAAAATAGCCTATTCTGCAGGCTACTTGAAACTATCTTTGGGGTCATTCAGGTAATACATAAAACAAAGAAGATAATACACTTGTTTTCAGATGATTTTGATTTCTCCTAGTAGAAATTTAGATTATGATAATTTTTCAATCCATACAGATTACAATTTATGAGTATTCACTTTGGTGGCATCTATTTCAAAAATTCTTCTTAATTTTATTAATAGTTCAATACTATGTCCAGGCATCTATGGGCAACAATTTTGTGTATGCTGATGTTCCAAACTCCAAAAGGATATATATATATTTTTTTTAATTCAAGGACATTTTAGGGTTGTATTTGTTATGTGGGAGTTTGCTCATTTATAAAGGGTAGTTAGCTTCTGGTGTATAATTCTAGCCAGTTGATACTATTTGTGAGAGGTTTTGTAGATGCTAAATTTTGGCAACTTGCAGTAAGATGCTCCACATATCCTACCATTTCCTCATAAGGTCTGCGTAGATCAATATATCTAGAACGCTTAAGGCTGACCTTTCTGGCTTTTCAGAAATTAGGCTGACCTAATTTTCTGTAGTGTTGAACAGGTCTTGCTAACACATTATAGCTTAGCCAATATAATAAAAATGTCATATGACCTAAATTAATTTACTTATTCAATATGCTGCTCATTAAACTACCAATGGGTTACTTTAAGACCCAGAAAAATAATAATGATATTTTTCTGGAAGAATGAAAAATGAAGAAT
Source organism: Pseudocheirus occidentalis (assembly GCA_028646575.1). NCBI lineage: Eukaryota > Metazoa > Chordata > Mammalia > Diprotodontia > Pseudocheiridae > Pseudocheirus > Pseudocheirus occidentalis. The sequence continues at coordinate 78,952,656 of CM053597.1, forward strand.
CTCCAAGGGAAATAATGAAAAAAAGGTGGGAAGCACAGGGGTCTAGAAGTACTAACTCTCAAACTATAATGCAAAGCAATATTAATAAAAAAACAATTTGGGTTGGTTAAGAAATAGGGAGGTCTGTCAGTAAAACAGATTAGAGATATTCAGTGGATTGAGACAAACAGAGATTCAGTGATAACTTGCCAAGCATCACATACCTAGTAACTGTCTGAGGTCTTATTTGAACTCAGGTCTTTCTGACCTCAGACCCAGCACTCTGTACACTGTGCATCCTAGCTTATTATCAACCCAAAGATTCCAGGTATTGGAGTTAGAACTCAATGTTTGACAAAAATTTCTGAGAAAACTAGAAATCAATCTGTAAGAAAATAGATCTAGATCAACATCGCAAACCATGCGACAAGACATTACAAATAAGTACATAACTTAGACATAAAGGGTGATATCACACACACAAAAATAGAGAATCAAGGAAGAAATGAACTTTTCAGGAGAAGAACTGATGAACAAATAAGGGATAGGATTGCAGGAGGTAAAACAGACCATTTTTATTACATAAAACTCAAGAACTTTTGCCCAAATTCAATGCAGCAAAAATTAGAAGAGAAGCAATAAAAATATTTTGAAGCATAATTTTCTTAGATACGTAGGGAACATTCACATTTATAAGAATAAAAATGTCACTCTTCATTAAATTAAGTAATTAAACCAGTTATTAGTGATCATAGGAAACTAACAGGAAATATTCAAAGGAAGAAAAACCAGCTATCTGTAACCATAAGGAAAAATTTTTTTTCCAAAAAACTAATAACAGAAATGCAAATTAGAGCAGCTCTGAGTTTCTACCTCACATCCATCAAATTATCAAGGTTGACCCAAAAAAGGAGAATAATGAATGCTGGAGGGGCTGTGGGACAAGTATGAACATTAATGTACTGTTAGCATAGCTGTGAACTGGTCTAGCTATCCTGGAAAACAATTTGGAACTCTACCGTACATAATAACTGTATGCATTCTTTGAACCAGTGATACCAATACTAGGTCTATAATATCAATGAGATAGAGAAAGAGGAAGAGGACAAATTAACAAACAATTGTAGCAGTTTCTTTGTGACAGAAAAAACTGAAAAGTAAAGAGGTACACATCAGTCACAGAATGTCTAAATAAATTATGGTTTATAAATGCAATGGAATTATATTGTGCTATAAGAAATGATGAAGGGGACAGTTTCAGAGAAAGTAGGGAATTCTTGTTTGAACTTATGCAGAAGCCAGGAGCACAATTTATGTAATAAAAGCATCTTGAGATTAATAGCTTTGAAACACATAAGAAATTTGATCAGCACCGTGATTAGACACATTTCCAGGGAACTTGTGACAAAATTTCCTCTTCACATTCTGACAAACAGGTTTTGGACTCTGTGTGTGGACTGAGATATACATATTTTGGGACATGTTCATTGTGGGAATCTGCCTTGATTGACTATGTATATTTGTTACAAGGGTTTGTTTTTTCTTCTTCAGTAGGGAAGGGAGGTGGAGGAGAAAAAAAGGTATATTTTCACTCTTTGAAAAACAATTTTTAGACAATAAAATGCAATTTTTGGACTATATCAGTGGTTCTCAACCTTCGTCATATATGGACATGTCTGTATGTGGGCCTACCCACCTGGAAATGATAGAGGAAGTTCCTAAGACCATAGGAAATATATGTTTTCCGATGGTCTTAAGCGACCCCTGTAACTCCTGTGAAAGGATCATTCAGTCCCAAATGGGTCACGACCCACAGGTTGAGAACCTCTGGACTAGATGATCTCTAAAATACTTTATAACTCAAAAAGTCAATGATGAAAATACATTTTAAGTTTCGTATGTGTAAGTTGACCCAGATAAATGAAAAGAACATTTTTTTAATATATGACCTGGAAAATTATGCAAATACTAATTATCATGCCCATCCTTCAAATGATTAGGTACAAAAATAGTGACAGGAAAAGTTCAGGTAGTACGGGAGGAGGATCTTTTTTCCTAAATTTAAATATTTCCAACCTCAAGCCAAAACAGAAGTTCTAATAAGAAGAATTTTGTTTGCATATCATAGCATAGACTCATTGAAGGAACTTTAGTGAATCTCCAGGACAATTCTTTATTTTAAAGAAGATGAGGAAACAGAGGGTGACAAAGATTAAGCAGTTTATTCAAGGCCAAATAGCTCATTACTGACAGAACAAGAATTGGAAACCAGGTGTCCAGACTTCTGGCCCAGGGCTTTTTGTACTAAACCTCTTAATCTTCTTATTGTCCTTGCATTGAGTATATGATAAATAATGTGACTGTCCAATAACTCTAGTCTAGGGTATAAGTAGACAATCCTCAGCATCACTAAATGCTCAGATTTTATAACAGGGGTCTGTATCAGGCAGGAGAACAAATCATTAAATGGTATGTTTGACAATAGTGAGAGAGAAACAGGCAAAATAAAGATACTTTCCTCTTTTCCTTGCTGATCAAGACCATTGCTCCACCTGTCTCCCAGTTTCTTTTACAAAACGCATTTGAAAGCAAGGTAAGACATAAGTCCTGATGTTAACATCTTTTGGCTTGAAGAATATTCTAAATCTAGAATCATCACTGATCAAGAAGGATTTGATATGTGGAGAGAGAAGAATAAAAGTTATCAAGAGAAAAGCAGCAATGCAAAGATAGAGACTGTAGTTTCTCAGGTAAGAATTGCAGCCAGGAAATAAATAAACTGTGCTGATCACACTTGGACCAGGAGCATCAAAGACCTGTTCTGTGAAGTACTAATTATTCCCTCCAGAAATTTATAAAGGTCCCTTTCTATAAAAGCTTCTCTCTTTTTTATGGTTGCACTAGAATGTTTATTTTTGAAGTAAAGGTTTGTTTTCCTTAAGATTTCTGCCTAAGTGTTTTTTAACCTATGCTCATGAACAACTTAAGAATTTAGAAATCCACTTTGCAATATTATTCACTTTACCAGCTATCCTTAAAAGTTTATTTTCAGATATTATTTAACTTCTTTCTCTCTCTCTTCCCCCCCATTCATTGCATGAAGGATGCATGGTAAACAGGGCATATTTTATTCTTTGTTTTCCTTCTTTCTTCTGTCCACTGTATCAAATCCTTCTTGATCAGTGATGCTTCTAGATCTAGGGTAGTCTTCAAGTCAAAAGATATTAGCATAAGGACTTATGGCTTACCTTCTTCTAAAATATCTTTTTCAGAAAAAAAAAACTTGCCCTTTATGGGATATTGTTTTATAATTCTATGGAGGCTGTTGTATTTCACATATGGGGGTAACATCAAATGTCTAGATTTTAAAGGAAAGACCTTTTGTTTTCATGGGAAGCTTGATATCATTAGAGAAGCTCTGTAATTTCCCAAAGACTCAGCTTTAATTAAATCACCTTTAATTTACCTAAAGTAAATTGGATATACATCAGAATAAGTACTAATGCACATATTTATTACTGAAGTATAATGTACTAATGTCTCTCCCGAAGGCCATATAGGCTGATCACAGCTATCCAAATATATAATAAATTAAGGAATCTGGTAGCTCCAGGTCTTGCTGCTTTCTAGAATCTAAGACTTGTTTGGAGCTTTGGTTTGTGCCTGCAATGTCCAAGTGCTAAAAAGCAAGAATGGAAACAGGAGATGACGAGGGAGAAACTCAGAGAGGAAGATTAACATACCTGGAAGGAGAGTAGTTGTGACATAGAGATGGAAAATAAGGAGAAAGAGAGAGACAGAGAGAGAGAAAGAGACAGAGAGACAGAGAGAGAGAAAGAGAGACAGAGAGAAGAGAGACAGAGAGACAGACAGAGACAGAGAGACAGAGACAGGGAGAGACACAGAGAGATAATTTTATCAATTTCTTTGAGCCCCTCCATAATCTGACTGCAACCTATCTTTTCAATCCTATATTATCTTCCTTCTTACCCTCTGTGATTCAACTAAACTGACCTCATCTCTGTTCTATATACACCACATTTTATTCCCCATTCCCCATTTCCACATTGGCCTCTACACTGGCCCTTCCCCGTTGCTGGAATGCACTCCCCCATTATCTCCACCTCACAGAATTCTTCTAGGCATAACTCTAGCATCACCTTCAACTTGAAATCTTTCCTAATCCCTCCAATTTAATGTCCTTTCTCTCAAACAGCCTTTTATTACTTTGTATTTACTCAAATTTTTATTCTCTGTGTATTTTCTCCTCTCATTAAAATGTAAACTCACTGAGAATTAGGATGGTTTCAGTCTTGGAATTGGTATCCCTAGTACTTTAATGCAGTGTCTGGAAGGGGGTGGGGCTTAATAATTTTTTTGATTGATGGATGGATGGATTTGTTCACTTTAATTTACCTTGTTGTTTTTTAAAACAAACATATAAATAATACACCTTTTTAGAGATATTTGACTTTTTATTTTTAATATGTCACAAATAGCAGGAAGCAGGCTTCTCAAAGACCATGTCCATCATCTTCCTTTGCAACATCCAAATGGAAGGGTAAATGGAAGTGGATGGACTAAGTGATGGTGAGGTAGACCAAGAGATGGTGAGGTCTCCCAAGTGCCCTGTTCCACAAATGGTATTGTACTGAAGATCTGAGTAGGAGAACACACCAAGCTCTACATATAAGAATCATAGTCATTCAAAAGCCCCAAACTATTCGTAAAAGAAATGCTAAATAAATGAAGATTTATCTGGTGCTCAGGTTATAACCTATAGTAGCATGGGCAGGAGCTCATTAAGTAAGGTCATCAGTGTGTGTGGGAGGGTGGAGGTGGGGGAATGTGGGTGGGTGTGGGTATGATTTTCCTAAAGCACAGGCCTGACCCAGACATTCTGCTACTTTATTCAAAAAATTCTGTTGGCTCTTTATCACCTCTCAGATCAAATACAAAATCTTCTATACAACTTTCAAAGTTATTTATAACCCAGTTCCCTCCTACCTTTCTAGTCTTCTTATACCTTCTACCTGTCCTTTCTCCATATATTCTTCAATCCAGTGACATTGGTCTTATTGCATAAAACATTTTTTGTAAATGGAAAATTGCAAGCTTTCTTTAAAACATTAACTCTCTAAAACTGCAAGAAAATAAATTATTCAGCCTTCCAATTCAATGTAACAAGCATTTATTAACTGGCAGTATAAAGAAATAAATGGGGAGAAGATGATCTTGCCTTCTCAATGCTTACAAGATAATAAGGGATGGAACAAACAAACATATAAGTAAATACAAGATTCCTTGAGGAAGAAAAGAAAATATGAATAATTCTGGAGACCATAAAAGACTCAGATGCCCCATATGAGGTAATACTAAACTAAAGTAAGGTAAGAAATTCTTAGAAAAGAAGAAAGTGCTTTGTAGGAATGACCTTCTAAAGGCAGGGAAGCAGGAGTTAAAATGTCTTATACAGCAAAGTGTGAATGGGGCAGTTTTTAAGTTTGCATTCAAGTAGAATAATATGAAATAAATCTGTAAATATTAGAAGCTAGTTTGTGAAGGTCTTCAGATACCATAGTAAAACATTTATATGTTCTCCTAGAGGCATTATTTAGACAGTGAAGTTTCTTGAGCAAGTGAGTGCCATGATCATATTTGTGCTTTGGGGAAGAGTATGTTGGCAGCTGTGTAAAGGATTAATTGGAAAAGAGATAGACCAGAAATATGAAGCCAGTTAGATGATTAAAATATTCCAGGTGAGAGGTGATATGGGCCTGAACAAACTGGTGTTGGTATGAGGAATGAGAAAGGGACAAATTTAAGAGTCGTGGAAGTAGAATTACTGAGACTTGGAAACTTATTAGGAAATACTTCTTATTTATTTTCAGTCATAGAGGTTGGGGTTGTGGGAGCAGGGAGGAGGGAGAAGGTCTTCCCATTTTTATTACACAGAAAACATCAGAGTCTTTGCTTCACTGACCCATGCCAACTTTCAGAACATTTGTCCTTCAAGGAAGTAGTAGTTTGTCCCCTGCCACTTATAATAAATGGCTTTTACTACAATTCCCTCGTTACAACTGTATCAAATGTTCCATGATTTTAGTTTTATCTTAGCACTTTAATTTCTCAGAGACTAGCAAATGATTAAATTCCATCCACAGTCAATAAATTTCCATTTGCCTGAGCTAAGGAGGGTTTTTTGTTTTGTTTTGTTGTTACTGCTGTTGTTCTTTTTACTGGCACGCCTCCACTTCACTGATTTCCTCACCTAGACTGAAATCAAGAATCATTCCTTCTCAGCCACAAAGTTCACATTTTTTACATGGGAAGCTGACATTTGAACTTGAGATTTCTCAAGGAGATATTCAAAACAGCAATAGCTTGCAGTTGTACAGTCTTTTATAGTTTACAAAGCAATTTCACTTATGTTACCACATCTAACAATTTCAAAAATCCTATGAGAAGGCAGAAGAAATGTTCTTGCCTTCATCTGAAAGGCAGAGAAACTCAGGTTCAGAGATGCTAATTCAGGATCACCACAGTTAGTAAAGGATGGAACCCAAGCCTTCTGACCTTCCAAATAAAGTGTTGTTTTCATTCACCCATTGGCATAACTTCCTGGTGGTACCTATAGAAAAGCCAGCACAGAAGGAGTCAGCAGCTCTGTTTATTATCAGACTAACATGGAGAACATAGAGAAAGGAAAGCTGCATCTCCCTAAGCCAGCCCTCTCTCTTTCCTGAATATCTTGTCCATGCTGTGGTTAAGTAAACCTCCTTCTTTAACTAGTGCCATTTTTCATTCCAATCTTAAATTGAAGCTCTTAGGCTCAACTATCACACCTGTATGAGTCAAGCCTGAACTATAATTGGTTGCCTGAAGCTGAAAAATGTTAGAAAACTTGTTTAGTCTTTCTTCAGTCATATCTAACTCTTCATGACCCATTTGTTGTTTGTTTTTGGGGGGGGGCAAAGATTCTGGAATGGTTTATCATTTCTGTCTCCAGTTTTCTCCAAATGAGGAAACTGAGGCAAACAGGGTCAAGTGCCTTGTCAAGTGTCTCACAGCTAGTGTCTAAAACTGCATTTGAACTTAGGTCTTCTTGACTCCGGGTCCAGCACTATGTTCACTGAACCAGTTAACTGCCCCTTAAACAACTTGGTCCTGGTCAAACTGAAAGTTATTTTTGAGGCACTTAGTTTTTTTTATTAAAAATTCCAGGGAACACAAAGGGGAAAAGGATTCTATTTATCTATGTATCATCTATCTATCCATCTATATTGTAAAAAGATGACCTTCTAATGATGCAACAAAATTAGTGTATCTCTGAGGCCCCTTTCAGTTTCTATCATACCACCTTAAAATGATTCATTTTAATAATAGTGTCCCAAAAGTCTTAGTGTGATTTTAAATCACTAAAGCTTGCACTAAGCCACTTTTATTTCTTTCCTTGCACAAAGGCTTTGGGGAAACCTTATACAACAAAATACTCATGAAGACTACCATGCTCTAAAATAATTAAACAATAGCTCAAGAGGGGGAGTTTCTGTCTTTCTTATACAGAATTAATTCCCAGAATTTAATTTCCTTACTAGACTTCTGTCTCCATTGAGAAAACTTGAGAATCACATGTTGGGTGTTTACTGGGGATTCCTTTTGTGTGTGAGTTCACTACATGGTACTTAAGGTTCCTTCCAACTCTCAAATAGTAGGAGGCTACTGCATCATCTTTCTTCTTTGTCAACATTGTTCATATCATGAGTAAGTTGCTTACCACGATGGAAGGACTTTGGCGAGATTTTAGTCAGGGCTTCTGATTGAGCCTTTATATTTTACAAATTGAGTGCAGAGGAATCAAACACTCAGCCCATCATAACACTCTGACAAAAATGGGAAAATACTGAACAAAATAAGTGAAAGTACAATAAAACATAGATGATACATAGGTGGATTTCCAAGTCATTATGGGTCTCCCAGTAATCCTTCTGTACAGTTTATAGGCCTCCATTTCTATTTGAATTTGTACCCCAACTGCTTTAGAGTACAGAAGAATCTATATTTTAATAATTGGTGATGGGCTTTTAATAATAATAAATAACAACAGTAACAATAATACCTAATAGTGCTTTAAATTTTTTAAGAGCCATCAGTAGGTCACGACCCGTTTGGGGGTCAAATGACTCTTTCACAGGGCTCACAGGGGTCACCTAAGACCATCAGACAACATATATTTCCAATGGTCTTAGGAACTGAGACACCGCTCCTCTATCTGTCTCAAGGAGGGTCCGCCCACATGCAGATACGCCCACATATGAGTATTAAAGGATCACAACATTAGGAAGGTTGAGAACCACTGCTTTATATGTTATCTCATTTTATTCTCACAAAAGCCCTGTGACATATATGCTATGATAATAATTCCCTTTTTGCAGATAAGGAAACTGAGGCAGAGAGAGGCTGAATGATTTGCAAAAGGTCATTCAACTTGTTAGTCTCTGAGGTAGGATTTGAACTTAGCTGATCTTGACTCTGAATTTAGCACTATTTTCCATGCCACTTTTTTGCCTCTGTAATTTGTATTTAAGAACTATATTAGGATATATCATAATAATTTAAAAAACCCCAAAGCAATAAGGCCCTCATCAGCAGAAGACTTCTAGGAGAATATGAATCACTGCTTGACAAGGTACTGGAACAAAGAGAGATTCATACTGGAGATTGGACTAAATGACCTCTGAGGTTCTATGATTATGTAAAATCTCATTGCAATTTATTTGAACTTCTTTATACTTGATATATGATAATTTGCATTAAACTTATCTACATTTATTTCTTCTCTTCTACCAGATTGCAAGGTGCCTGAGGGTAGGAACTGTGTCATATTATATCTTGCTACCTAATATAGTGCATGAGTAGGCATTTAAGAAATATCTATTGAATTCTATCTATTCCCTTTTAAATATTGCTTGCTCTTATTTCTCTTCCCTTTTCTCTCCTCTCCTTATTTTTTCCTGCCTTTTCTACTCTTAGACCTTCTCTCTACATTTTCACTTTAAGGTCAATTCTTATCTATTTCTTTGCACTGGCTGACCTGAATTGTTATTACCCTGACTTGACTAATTTGTTACTCTCTCCTGGTATATTAAGATGGAATTTTCCCCCATACTTAGCTTTAATATAGCTACCATAAAAGGCCTGAAGTGCTTGGTACCCACCCACTTTAAAACTTTTTTTATTGATATGCACACTTATCCATAAAAGCAACTTATGCTTTATAGCACTTTATACTTATCAAAATGCTCTCACATACATTATTTTTTTTTTAGAACTTCTAATAGCCTTGTAAGGCAGGAAAGGTAGATATTTTCCTTGTAATTTTTTTATGAGAAAACAGAGAAACTAGGACAGAAAGTGACTTCTCAGGGGTTATGAAGCAGATCTCCCCCCATCTCATGAATCATTTCATAGTATGTGTATCTTCACAGCAAAAGTCTTCCCTACCCAAAATTAAAAAAAAATTCTAACACTTCTCACTCAGTAACTTACTCTCCCATCATTAGTTCCTTTTCCCTTCACCTCAAAAACATATTTTACACCCCTGAAATATCCTTGGGTTTAAAGATTTGTTTTTAATTTTAAAAAATTCCTAATTGCTTCATAAAAAAATATAATTTAATTTTAGGCATACACTGGCTTTCTTCAATAGTTCAGCTGGTGCATACAAAATAGGTGTAGGGTGGTCAGTGATTTTTTCGTTGAAAAGAATGGACAACAAAAGCAGGGATGTAGAGTAAAGGAAATGGTACAAAAATCTCTAGATCTTTCAGTTTGACTCGAAAAGAATCTATATGGAAACTAGGGGCTAAGTTTGGGGAAGAAAGGGAAAGAAAGCCCAAATCCAAGACCTTTATAATTCTAATAAGAATAGACCATATAAAAATGTGTTAAATGGCAATTATTTAACATTCAAGATACAACTGGGAATGACAGGAATTTTGTAATTCCAAGTGATAGAGGAAAGTGAGATAGGGAAGATGAGCCCTATAAGAAGATTTGACTTAAAATGAGTTTAAAATGTCTAAGGACTTCTTTAGCTTGTGGTGTGGGGGTGGTTGGCTGAGGCCATACAAGTGATTCTTGGCTATGTAAGCATGAGCTGCCCCAGGCATATTTCTGCCCTCATCAAATGCTTTCCTTACATCTATGCATCACCATACCTGTTCCTTGGTCACATCCACATGTCTCCTCATACAATGGCAGTATAGTAACTTGGGGACCCCAGTGTAAAGCAGGAGAAAACATTCTTGTTATTCAACTTAATATGCTTTTTCAATAACTTGAGATTTGAAAAAAATGTGTCCTCCAGTTTGCTGATAAAATGAATGCATTGATGGGGACCCATGATATATGATTGACCCATTCCTCAAATATACCTGGAAAATGGGAGGGTGGCTAAAAGGAGCTCAAGATGCTACAAAAAATTCGGGGAAAACACTTGATTTTGTTCTCTATTTTTTCTCTATTCAGAGTTTTCTGAGTGTCTAGGTACTATAGAAAATATCCCTTTAAGTAATCTACAGTAAAAAACTTTTAAACAATATTTAAAAATAGAAAATCTCTTAAAAGCTAAACTTATTGAAGAAGACTCTCAAATTTGGGCTGCCCATTTACCAGCCTAAGCAAAATGGGAAATAAGGCAGTTTTTATCCCAAGACTATACATTCTAGTCACTAAATGCTTTCCTTTACTAGATATAGTTCCATGCTTCAAAATTACTTCCTTCTTCACCCTCACAAAAGCCTCAGCTATTATATAAGTATCAATCAGTGAAAAATGTTTTGACTGGCATGGCCCCCAAACCCCATATCAGCCTCTTGCTAGAATGGCACTCACTATAAGGGTTAAATCCTCTATTTTACTATTCTACATTCCTACTTCTCTGCTTCTCATCCCTCATTCTTTATTAGGTAGTTTAGGGGGAAAAAAACCCTTAGTTTTGCTGGTCCTATAGATAATAGGTCAATATAGCCCACTGGTACCATACTCACTTTTGTCCCAAATGCTATACTATGTGGAAAAGTCCTGAGGCTCTCTGGGCCTTTCACTAGAGCATCATATCCCCCTTATACTCAGGCTGCTGTAACGGGGGGGTGGGGGGGGGCATGGAGATGGTATAGTGAAGCATCCTGCTATCAACTGTTCGCCTCATTTCCTTTTGAATATCAATACAGTTTGCTAAAACTATCTCTGTGGAATTATGCTTATTATCTGGGCCCCTTCACTATAATAGAAAAATGTGATAAAGGAATTTTCACTAAGCTATAAAGACTCTATGTTGTTATACATTGCATGCCTCTTCCCCCCTTTCCCCCCCCACCCCAACATTAAGGGTCAAAGAGCTGCCATTTGCCTGAGTTATCACTAGAAGGTGCTCTAGATGGCACATGTAAGCCATCTATTGAAAACATAAAAAAAATCCATCTTGTCATTTGTATTAAGCTTTTTCTTGGCAAAAATACTACTATGCATTTAAAAAAAATTAACAAGTTGATGGTATACTTATATAATCAACTAAAAAACAACTTGAAACAATTATCAACTTTAGCAAAATTGCCGGATAAATTCACTCACATAGATCATCATCAGTATTTCTACATATTTTCAGCAAAGCCTAGAAACAAGAGATAGAAATAATAATTCCATCTAAAATAACTTCAAACAATAATAAAATATTTGGGAATCTACCTGCCAAGACAAATCCCAAAACTCCATGAACATAATTGCAAAACACTTTTCACACAAATAAAATCTGATCTAAACAATTGGAAAAAATATCAATTGCTCATGGGTAGGCAAAATGGGTACTTGATTTAGAAATAAAGGGTGATACCATAAGCAAATTAGGAGAGCAAGGAATAATTTAGCTGTCAGATTTATGGAGAATGGAAGAATTTATGACCAAACAAAATTTAGAGACCATAACAAAATGAAAAATGAAAATTGTGATTACATTAAAAAGAGTTTCCACAAACAAAGCAATGTAACCAAGATTAAAAAGAAAGCAGAAAGCTGGGAAATGATTTTTACTTCCAGTGCTTCTGATAAAGGCCTCATTTAAAAATATAGAGAGAATTGCATCAAATATATAATAATACAAGTTATTCCCCAATTGATAAATAGTCAAAGGATAGAAACAGGAAGTTTTGAGATGAAGAAATTAAAGTTATCTATAGTCATATCAAAAAATACTCTAAATCACTATCAATTAGAGAAATGTAAATTAAAACAACTCTGAGGTACCACTTCACATCTATAGGATTTGTTAATATGATAGCAAAGGATAATGATAAATGTTGGAGAAGATTTGGGGAAATTGGGCTACTAACACATTGCTGATGGATTTGTGAACTGATCTAAACATTCTGGAGAGCAATTTGGAACTATACCCAAAGGCTATAAAACTGCATACCCTTTTACCCAGTAATGCCAATTCTAGGTCTGTATCCAAAAGGGATCATAAAAATGGGAAAAGGACCCATATGTATAGACATATTTATAGCAGCTCTTTTGTGCTAGCAAAGAAATGGAAATGGAGGGGATGCCCATCAAATAGGGAATGGAGATTATATATATATACACATGCACACGCAAATACCTTGAGGTATATGAATATAATGCAATACTATTCTTCTGTCAGAAATGATGAGCAGATGGACTTCAGAAAAACCTGGAAAATTTACATGAACTGATTCTGAGTGAGATAAGCAGGACCAGGCAAACATTGTATACAATAATGGCAACACTGTGTGATAAGCAACTGTAATAGACTTATCTCTTCTCAACAATGCAATCATCCAAGCCAATTCTAATGGACTCATGAGGACATCCACAGAAAGAACTGTGAAATCTGAATGCAGATCAAAGCATATTATTTTCACTTTGGGGTTTTTTTTTGTATTTTTTTTCTTTCTTGTTATTTTTCCCTTTTCTGCTTCTTTTTTCACAACATGACTAATGTGGAAATATGTTTAACATGATTGAACATGTAGAACCTATATTAAATTGATTGCTGTTTTGGGTAGGGGAAAGGGAAAAGAAGGTAGGAAAATTTGGAGCTCAAAATCTTACAAAAAATGAATGTTGAAAATCATCTTTACATGTAATTGGAAAATAAAATAAAATACTATTAAGTGAAAAAAAAAAACAGTTCCCAGAGCTGGGAACACCACTCAAAGCAATAAATTCAAAATCAGTTTTAGAAATCTGTGCTGAAAAATAGAAATAAACTTTCCAGCACTCCAGACATAGCCACCTAATTTTCTCTTTGAAAGACTATGGATGCTCCCATAGGATAAATGTTCTCTGTTAGGCTCTCTTTCTGCTCTCATCTCTCTTTCCAGTGTCTGTCTCTGCTTCGAGCTATTTTGTGAAACACCATAGCTCGATTTAGAGTCAGCTACATCAGTAAATGCAGCATGACTGTTCATTTAGCTAATTAAGTACTTAGGTTATCTACATTGATCTCTCTATTTATCTCTTCCTCAATATGGCTGTAAAAGCTACATACCTTTCTCTACATCTGCTCAATCAGCACCTGGGTCTAATCACAACTAATTCTTACATACTCATGGAGCTATTCGAATTTTAAAAGAACATGAAGCAATATTTAAGCCCAAAAGAATAAATTGATAATTGTGGAATTTCAGGTAATGGCTAGGTCACTGAGAGTGATTTATGAGTAAACTGAACCCTTTAAATCACACTACTCACAAGTGACTATCCTATTTCTGCATAAGAGCCCACTCTACCCCATATAATATATGTTAATAACCTGTTTATCAGAGGCATTGTTATATATTGCTAATTTATCCTGATTCTTTATAGGTAAATTTTTAGAAAAAGTTCCATTCTCTTCTCATATTCTAATAATATGCTTTATGGTACTAATGATATAGTTTATCTAATGATATGGACTATTTGTGCCCAAACTGTAGTAGAGTCTTCAAAGCTCATATTGATCTGATCAGCCACAGTCAGACGCATTTTACCTCAATTCCAACACAGTGATTTCATTTTGGTCCTCTTCAAGAATGAAGGACACCAAGCAACCAACCAATAATACAGTTGTTAAGCAAACCAGTTGTCAAGTTCTGGACTGACTCATATATCATTAGACCCTTCTATTTCTGGTTTCAATGACACATTTGATAAAATCCCTTATGCTATTCTTATGGGAAAGATGAAAAGATATGAACCAGGAAATAGTGCAGTTAGAGGAATTCACAAGTGATTAAGTGTTTAGACCCAAAGAGTAATAATTAATATGACTGATATCAACCTGAAGGAAGGTGCAGTGAAGTATCCTCCAGGGAGTCTTGATGGTTAGTATTTAACATATGTATTAGTGACTTGGTTAAAGCTATAGAAAGAAGGGTCATCAAAGGTGCACATGACCCCAAACTAGAAAGGATAACTAGACTCCAAAATGCTCTTAGTAGAGTAGATCACAGAAAAACAGCAAGGACACTTTGAGATAGAGAAGCACTAGTCTGAGGTGCAGACAGGGAATTCTATAAAATATTGCCTGGTTCACCATCTAAATATCATTTGGCATTCAGAAGCTCCATGTTGAAATGCTTTGAATGATTTCCCATTTATCTACAAGATCGAGTGCAAACACTTTAACCCCCAATGTACCTCTCCAACTTCATATCCCATTATTCCTGTATACAAATATTCATGATTTCTTGTACAGATCACACCTATGTGTCTCTGCTTTTGCCTATCAGCATTCTTCTGTTTTGTCCACTGATTTGAGCCCTTCCCTTCTTTCAAGGTTAGAGCAAACCTCTTCTCAGCTTTCTCTCTCTCCTTGGTTGTTCAAAAGGTCAATATTCCCTCCTTCCTATAAGTTCATGTAACACTTATCAGGACCTCTCATTTCATATGTAGCATATTTTGCTATAGGAAGGAGGAAGACAAAGAAGGAAGAGGAGAAATACAATATTTTTGTCCTTCACAAAATGCATTCATATCTTTTATCTTATATTAATGGCTTTATTTCCCTAGACTGATTTTAAGCCACCTTTGAGTAGTAATTGAATATCACATGTCTAGCAGTAGTAAGTGAATCAATATTTGTTAAGGGCCTACTGTGTGCCTGGTACTGGGTTAAGTGCTGAGGATACCAAGAAAGGTAAAAGACAGTTCCTGCTCTCAAGGAACCCACAATTTAATAGGGAAGAGAGTTAACAAATAACTATATACAGATAAAGATTTACAGGATAAATGAGATATAATCTACAGAGGGAGGTACTAGAATTAAAGGGGAATTAGAAATAAATTATTTTAGAATTAAGGATTTTAGCTGACTTGAAAGAAGCCAGGAAAGCCAGGAGGCAGAAAGGAGGAAAGAGAGCATTCCAGATCTAGGAGACAGGCAGGAAAAATGCCCAGTCAGTAGATGGAGACTCTTGTGGAAGGAACAGCATGGAGGCCAGTGTCACTTGATTACAGAGTATGTAGATGAAGGGAATAGTTAGGTTTTGAAGGACTTTGTATATCGGAGGATTTTAAATTTGACCCTGGAAGGGTTAAGGAGCCACTAGGGTTTATTATGTGTGTGTGTGTTGGGGATGCTATGGGGGCAGAGGGTGACCTGTGCCTTAGGAAGATCACTTTGACAGCTCAGAGGAGGATGGACTGGAGTGGGGTGACACTTGTGGTAGGCAGAACAACAAGCAGACTATTTCAATAGTCTAAATGTGAAGGGATAAGGGTCTGGACCAGGGTAGTTGTAGTGCCAGAAGAGAAAACGGATCATATAAGAAAAAAATATGAAGGAAAAAATCAACATGCCTTAGTAACTAATAGTATATGGGAGTTAAGTGAAGAGTTGAGGATGACACGTAGACTGTAAGCCTGGTACTAGAAGAAAAACTGATATCCTTGAAAATGATAAGGAAATTAGGAAGAAGGAAGTGGTTAGGGAGGAAAGATGAGTTCATTTTTACACATGCTGAGTTGAAGATGTTTACAGGAATCCTGTTTGAGATATCTGGTAGTTAACTGGAGATGTGAAACTGGAAGTAAACTGGAACCTGGCGGGGTGGGGGGCGGAGGGGGAAGTCACACTGCCTATGGAATAAGATGACATGAGTTTGAATCTTGGTCTTGGCCTTTATCAATCAAACCACCTTGAGCAAGTCATTCAACAAGATTCATTATTCTTGTCTTTTAAATAGGGATGATAGTGGCCACATCTTTGTGTGGTTTTCAGGAAAGTCCTTTGACTTACTTGTACCTGTAGCATGTCCCATAGTCCCTTTAAAATACTATAAACTCAGAAAAATTTTGTGAAACATGAAGATACATTATTGTAGATCTAAAAGATAAACTCACACAGAACCTTTAGCAATAAAGTGCTGCTATTCAAACCTATGTACATACACCCTCTTTTGCAAGCTGATGAGGCCTTTAAATTAAGGCTAAGAGATAGGTTATTGTCTTTTGCAAGTGCTGGAGTACCAATTAACACCTGAAACTCAGACTTTGTGTGTTGTTGTTGGTTGGTTGATTTTTCTTTTCTGTGTCACTCTGCAAAACAATCATAACAAGCTGTTTCTTACTTGATATTTTCTGGATGGGGATGACAAGTTGATTTTCATTCATTTCCTTGAAGCTGGGCTTTGAGAAACAGGAGATTATCTGGAGTTGTGACAATCAGTTTCAAAAAACTGTTTAGACAGCGAAGCAATACACAGAATCCTTTGGATTGCCAAACACACAGACAAAGGAGGGTTTATCAGGTCTCCATCTGCTCTTCTTCCTTCCGCTGAGCTCTGTGCCATTCCAATTTATATCTGCCTCTTTGAGTACATGTTTCAGAGGCACTTATGATCAAATCCTTGTAAAAGTTCCCTGTGGGTGAGCAGTTACAAATTAAAATACAGCTGTTTCAGCAGTCCATCCATTTAGGTACCTTCTCATTATGTACAAGTAGTTTAGTGCATTTTTAAATATTTTTGGGAGTCGGTGGTCTAATACTAGCAATTATATTTGCTAATACAATTTAGTGGAATAAAAGAACAGAACAATTAAATGCAAGTGGAAAGGCTCCAACTCTCTCACTCTTCTAAACTTTTGGATTGCTTTTATCAAAACAACAAAGCCTGATAATTATAATTATTTCATAAAGAAACGCCATTCACATAAATAGGTCAATACCTTTTCTTAATCATAATGAACATCCCATAATATCCTACCATTGTTACAGCTTCAGTGCAATATATCTGCCCAATTCCAATTGACATGAAATAAGAACATGATTATTATCTCTTCTTTTCCGTATCTGTACACCTTTGACAAGATATACATATAGCAAATCTTTATTCACAAGTATTGTGAACTTTTGACCCCAGAATTATTCTCAGTAATAAAACTTACTTCTGTTCTCACACTTTTGAAGGACTTTGTATATGTGTCTTATAGCAAACGAGTTGAACATACAAATGACTCAGAAAACTCAAATGGTGTCTATATATTGCTGCTCCTATGGAAGATATATTTTCATAGCTAAAATAGGAAACCCAGGGACTTTAGAGAGGCCAGTTTAAGATTTACATAAAAGAAAAAAGACTTTTTAACTAGTAGAGCTTTCCCAACGTAGAATAAGATACTTCGTAAAATGAGTGCTTCCCCCTCATTAATAGTTTTCAATCACAGAGTGAATGACAACCAATGGGGGAAATACAAAATATAGATTCTTGGCCAGGAAAGTATTGGAAAAGAGGCCCCTACTAGCTCTTACTCTTAGATTATGAAATTTAGGAGAAAGAAATTTCCAGGTTCCTCTTAGTTAAATATTATTTGCTGTTGGTTTTAAAAATTAAGTTTCTGAGCATAATTGATTTATTAGGTTAGCAATTACCAATAAATTGTGTCAATGGCCTCTTTAATGACCATAAACCTTGAGTGAAGACTGAAAGTGTATTTCATGCAGTTAGTAAGATGACAAAGCAAAACCTCAAGCTGTCTAGGTGTTCCTTCTCTGATTGGCTACTGAGAACATAGAACTGAGATTATATCACTTGCACCTTCCATTTTGAAACCCCCTTGACCATAGCCAAGATATATAATTCCAGTGGCAGGACAAAGGTTTGCAGGTGATGAATTAGGTGAATCACGTTGTGATGGGTGGGATTACAAAGGTAGAGGTAGAAGTTTGACATCTAGGCAAGTTTCTCCAGGATGTGATTGGTGGGTGAAATTTACAGGGTGAACCCCAAAGGAGAATATTAAATCTAACCTGATTAAGTCTTAGCGAAATAGAATTAAAATTGTTTTTCAGTTTTACAACATGGGATTAACTGGTTGGTTGTTTCTTTACTCTGTAGAAAACCTCAGTTACCCAGACATTGTCATTTGCTGGTCTGGTGCTAAACTCCTTGATCATAAAATATCTGTATTATAGCTTTTCCTTTAGCTCTCTCCAAATACATCATTTTACAGTTTTTATGGGAGGAGTAATCAACATTCATTTGATCATTATTAAAAACTGTCTGGTACCATCCAAATAACTTCTTCTAACTGATCGTTGAAATTGTTTCTATTCTAATATCACTGGTAAATTTCTTGGACCTATGTATTTACTAACATCTCACACTAAAATGCCAGTTAAATGTACCATGCTCTTTCTCTCTGCTCTCAGTCACATACAATCAAGATCTTCCCTTTCTAAGGACGACTCTGATGACCTGATGATCATGGTTTAGTACAATGGCAACTAAAGCATATTACCATAATCCCTGAGGAGTATCTGGCTAGTCAGTCTGTAATTAATCCTCCTTTACCAGAGGTCATCCCTTTTTCATTAGTCAGATTTCCCTTTAGAATAATCTCTGAATCACTAAGCTCTAAAAGCCTAGGTAGAAGAATTCTTTTGGAAAGCTACTAAAGATTAGTGCATGAAAATGACAAATAGACAAGGTTTCTAGGAGTGACCCATGAAAAATTATATACTAAGGTATTTAAAAGAGGTTTTGGCCAGAACAGAATTCTAATATTATTACTGCACCATTATCACTACCTTCCTAATTCAGTAGATAAGTAATCTGAATAATGTAATGAAACTACATAACTAATATTAAGTATTTTTTTTAAATTTTATTTTGAAAGGCAGCATGGCATATAGTATCTTGTCATCAGGAAGACCTGGATTCGAGTTCTATCCCTGTCAGAGACAGAATTCAGTCCTCCTAGGCAAATCACTTAACCTTTGTACACTCAGGTAGTTTTCTGAATTAAGGATGAGGCAGAAAGAGTTCCCACAAAGACAAAATGACAAGTCTACATTAATCAATCAACAGACATTTATTATATGTTAGCTTTAGGCCCTGTGCTAATCGCTGGGAGCACAAAGGAAAAGCAAAAACAAAAAACTCAAAACGGTAGTTGCATTTGAAGACCTTACATTTTAATGGGGGACATAAACACATAAATAAGATTTATTTAATCAATATCTGCTATATAGGACACTCAGTTCTCCTTCTAAGGACTATAGGATCCCCATTCTTTCCATTCAGAGATCTATCAATCCAAATACCTGAGGCACTAAGAACTGTCACAAATCTGGTCACTCCCTCCATATCAAAGTGTAGCCTGGAGCATGGTCAAACCAGGAAGCATTGTGTGTTTCTGGAAACTAAGCAGGAGTTGTTGATATTCAT
This sequence comes from Pseudocheirus occidentalis, assembly GCA_028646575.1. Lineage (NCBI taxonomy): Eukaryota > Metazoa > Chordata > Mammalia > Diprotodontia > Pseudocheiridae > Pseudocheirus > Pseudocheirus occidentalis. Next base: position 78,972,365 of record CM053597.1, read on the forward strand.
TATAGGGGTAAATATTGTTTTTGTGTTAGTAAATTCTCTTATTCTCTCTCCAGTTGGTGATATCTTTATTACAATTAAGAAAATAATTGAAGTTTATGGATTCAATTACTGTTTAAGCATCCTTCACTTTATTTGTTTATACACTTGCCATATACTATTTTCTACTACAGTGATTGCCCCCATAATTTAATCCTACTAAGTTCAAAGTATGAAAGCAAAAACTGTGCTAAGGATGTTAAAGTCAAGGGCCTATGATTTTGTCAGTGAGGGAACTCCCTCTACCAACACAAACCAAAACTCCACAAGATCTATATCTTAATAATTGATTTATTGTTTGTGTGTTCATTTATTCATTCATTCACTAAACAAACTGTTCTAACAACATAGTGGAGGGTGGCATACAAAGTACTGACCCATCCTTGAAACAAAGACCTAAATTTAAGTAATTCATTCTGACACACACTGACTGTGTAAACCTAGTCAAGTCACTTAATCTCTTCATGACTTGTTACCTTTTTATGATTATTGAGGTGCCAAACAGTTTCAGGTCTTCATTGGTAAAGGGAGTTTCCTCAGGTAGAATTCTTTACAACTGAAAACCACAATCTGAACAAAAATGACCAAAGCAAAAAAAAAAAAAAAATGCCTATACCCACACACACCACGAGAGTACAACACTCTGAACATAGGAAGTACTTATAAAAAAATGTTTGAGTTGAATGCAACCTAATTTTGCTTGAAACAACAGCAGCAAATTAGAGGGTTTAAACTTATTTTGTATGATCTTTTAAAATAGCACTCATTCTGTGCCAGGCACCAGACTAAGTGCTAGGGATATAAAGAGAGGTAAAACAGAAATAAAAACAAAAGCTAGTCTCTTCTCTCAAGAAACTCCACGGTCTAATTGAGTAGACAACATGTGTGCAACTACATACAAACAAGCTACAGACCAATGTAGCAGGAATCAGTATGTTTATTTAGGGTGCGCAACTCCCTTTTGTTTCAAGTCCCAATTTTGTGACTACATAGTTGCTATATAAGTTGTTTTTCTTTATTAATAATAAGATAATTTGAGTCACATAGTTTGGCAATGATACGTATATACATGTCCCCCAAATTTTCTAAGGAACTACTAATGATATGTATATTTATCTGAAATCTGGAAATTAATTAACATTGTTAATGATATTAGGAAACTAAAGTTTCCTTTCATCAGAAGCTTAGGTAATTGATTAATCAGAACTTGGGTGGAACTTATAAATATCTTTAGTTAAAACCATTAAAAAGCCAGTAGAGACTATAGTCAGCAGCCTACTCCTGGATCTCAACTAAAACATAATTCTCGTTCCCTGAACTTGAAAATGTGGGCATTCCATGCTCACTTCAAAGCAGTTAAAGCAGTAATGATTGATAGAGAGACTTATTAGAATTCTTCCTTCAAGAAAGGAATATGGCCTCCCATTGGGCACAGAGGGAACCTTGTCATGAGCTAATATGTGAGATAAACTTACTAAGACCTTTAGGAATAAGGTTAGTGGTTAGTTCCTAGAAGGTTTGATGTTTTAATTATCAAATAGTCAATAAAATTTGATTTTATACATCAATGAGTATGCCTTATTAGGAGACTGTCAGTACTAATAAGCATATGTAATGGTAAATTGGTTTTGCCCATGCACCCTGCATTACATTTACAAATTGGACATAATCTTAGAGAAAAGACTAATACTAAAGGGTTTCAGGAAAGCCTTCTTGAAGATGGGAGTTAAACAGTCTTTTAGTTTTTAACACATACATATTTAAATTCTTTGAGGTTTTGGCCATGCAAAATGCCTGTGATTATTTTTTTCTTCCTCTGATCCAAGATTTCTTTTGATATTTATAATAAAAAAGGAAGAATATCAGAAAGACTTGTATTTGGTACGAAGTGCTAAATCTAAGAAGGTAGCAATGATTCTATATCATTATAAGTTCCAATTCAGTCCTTTTTTTCTCTTCTAAATTCTACTGTCACAAAGATAGCAAAAAAAATCAGGAACACTCCATGCTAAAATCAAGATGCACTTGGTATTGGTTAAAATATCAATACATTCCTAGAAAAAGACTAGATAAATGGACATCAATAATAATGAACCCCAATGATTCAGTGTTTGATATATCCCCAAAATACACCACTTAGGGAAAACTCCTTTTTACGTATTTTATTATAAACTTAAAAATCTACATACAGGAAATTTCTATATTCAAAGAACTTAAGAGAAAAAAGCATTACATATGAAACTGTGGTAGATAGGGGACACAGTGGATAGAGAATTGGACTTCAAGTCAGAAAGATCTGAGTTCAAATCTGATCTCATTTACTTGCTGGGTGACTCTGAACAAGTCATTTGCCTCAGTTTCCTCATATATAAAACAGGAATAACATCCTTCACAGGATTGCTCTCAGGATCAAATGAGATAATATTTGTAAAGCACTTTACAACCCTTAAAACAATAGACAAATGCTAGGTATTATTATTATGACTGAGGCTCTCCATCAACAAAATTAAATTTAAAAATTAAATTTAAAATATGGATAATTGTCATTTACAGCACACATGTCATATTGTTTTATTTTTATTTCAGAAGTAATGGTACAAATTTCAATTAGGGAAGGGACTACTCCTTTTTACGACACATTATACCCAAAGGATTTCTTGAGCTATATTGGCATAAAACTACACCCTCTTCCTGAACAAAAAGCACTTTGTGGGTACACAAGCTGCCCCCTTCTCAAATCCATATATTAACCAACAGTTGTCTACTAGGTGCCAGGCACTTTGTTAAGTGAAATACATCAGTACACTTATAAGATCCAAGCCCCAAACTCACCTCCCACTTTTGCTGGAACTGTTAATACATGATAATATCTCCAAGGGCAAGTCATGGGGTGTTCTCCTATGCTCAATGTTCCATGGCTGAAAAGAATGAAAAAAGGGTTTACCTTTGTCCTCAACAGTTTTGTTTCCTTTTGTTTTGACACCTTCTCATTGAGCTCGAGATCACAAAACTATAGGGGATCTAGAACCACTCCCCTAAATTTACACATTAAGAAACTGAGGTTCAGAGTTTAAGAAATTTGTCCAATATCTGTCATTCACTAGGATTATAGGAATCACAGTTCCTAAACTGAAATGGACCTCAGAGACCATTGAGTCCAACCTACTCTTTTTACGTTTGAGGAACTTGAGTCCTGGCAGGGTACTGGGAATGCTGGGGAAAGGACAGGAAATTTCCCAAAGTTACATTGATAGTGTCAGAGATAATATTTTGACCCAGGTTGTTTGACTCCAGAGGCAATGCTGCTGTGGGTTTTGTATATTTTTTCCCTTAATATTTCTCTAACTATGCTTCTCCAAAATAAATCCAACTTCTCTGTAGATCTGAAAAAATAGCTGAGTAATTTTAATAACTACAAGTATGTCCCTTGATTACATATCAATTGAACTGACAAACTGGGTCTTTATCACAGAACATGTTGCCAAGTAAATTCTTTAATCCCTTTTGAAGGGGATCTGATAGGCACTCTTCTATTCTAAGGATTATCTTGTTGTTTTCTTCCCAGGATACATCACCCACATATCACCATCACAATCACAATAACCACCTCCTTCTCCTCCTCTTTCTCTCTCTCTCACTCTTTCTCTCTCTTCTTACCCTTGCCTCCCTGGCCTGCTCCCTCCTTCTCTATTCCTCTGTCTCTCTCTGTCTATCTCTGCCATCTCTTCCTGTAACCATTATGTGATAAGTACAGTGCCTGGCACCCAGTAAAACTTAAGAAATGTCAATTAGCTGTATAACTAAATAGTGATCTCTCCATGTTTTGCTTTTTTTTAATTTTCTTTTTTCCCTCATTTTTAAAATTTTGTTTGGCCTCCCTTCTTCCATTGACCACCATTTCTAGATTCATAGATTAAAAGTTGGAAGAGACCTTAGAGTCCATCAAGTTCAACACCCTCATTTGAAAGGTGAAGAAGCAGAGGCCCTGAGTCTCTTAAGTGAAGTTTCTTAAGGTCAGACAGGCAGCAAGGAGAGGCAGGGCATAAACCCAGGTTCTTTTACTCCAGAGCCAGTCTTCTTTGTACTCCGTCACAATGCTGCCCCTAGTGGTCTTCCTCTTTTTTTTGTCCCTTGTTTTCAAAGTTCCCTTTTCCAGTCCCTGAATGCTAAGCTGGTATTTTCCAATGAATCATAGAATGTAGAAATGGGGGAAGAGAGGAGAGAGGCAACCTAGAACGTAGTCAGACCAATTCCAATACAACATAAACTCCTTCATTTTTATCATTTAATTCCCATACCTCTTCACAGTATCTCACACACCATAAATGCACAAATAAATAAATAAATAAATAAGCTGTTGAAATTAATCAAACCCCTTTATTTTATGAGGCAACAATCATTTGACATTATTTATTATTATTATTATTATTATTATTATTATTATTATTATTATTATTATTATTACTATGTGCCAGGCATTGTGCTAAACATGTTGGATGCAAACAGAAGTAAAAAAAAGAAAGAAAAACAGTCCCTGCCCTTGGGGAGCTTACATTCTAATAGGGAAAGGTGAGGAAAACCTGGGCAGGAGCATGGTGATAGAGTTTTTAAACAAGATTTTACAAATGAGGAAACTGAGGCCCAGAGAAGGGAAATGATTTGCCATTGTCTCCATTTAGAGATTTTTATGTTACTTGCAGATATGATTGATAAAACTTTGGAGTCAGAAAGTAGTTCATCATCAAATCACATGAATGTACTAAGCATCTGCCTACTAATGACAGTTTTCTTGAGCTAGATATGAAACAGACATAACTCATGCCTGAACCACTTAAGGTATGCAAAAATCAAACTCGACAGGAATCATGCCGTCACAAGTGAACAAGGACTTGTTTTGTATTTGCTTTATTATTCTTTCCCTTTCAAGATATTAGGGGAAAATGAGGTGTCTTTTTCAAGCTGCTGCTGATTAATATATGTTTTCCCTTCACTCCCTATAGATTTCATAAACTGTTACATAAGACAAGGAAGTTATTTAGGGCACCTCTTCTGCTGTTGGTTTCAATTCTATGCATAGATCAGCAGAGATATTAGTTTTTCATTTTTTAAGCGACAGCTTCAAACTCATTTAATACTAAATCACATTGAAATTTTCCTTTTTCTTATTTCTTTCATCCTTCCTGCTGACTATATACGTTTTTAAAATGGGGCATCTATAGACACAAAGTTAGCAGAAATCAAATTCTATCTCTGATTCCTCCTGGAATGGTGTCAGATGCTCTGTGTTCCAGCCCAATTGTCCTATCAGTTATTCTCTGTCCAGGATAGGTCACCTCCTTTCTCAAAGCAAGTGTATGTGTGGATGTGTACATACAAATATATATTTTCTGTATTTATATTTATGTGTGAATATATGTATATACTGTGTATATGTACATATGTATGCATATGTAAATATGTGTCTATATGTACACATAACACACACATTCATACTGCACTGAATAACTGAATGCACTTAGCTCTCTTCTGTCCTTCTTAAGAATTCCTACTTTTCTTCTAATCACAGCTCTCTTCCCATCTCCAACTTGAGATCTCTTCTAATCCCTACAGTTGGAGAAATTCTCTACTTAGTGCAACTGAAATTCAGGCATCTAGGTGACTGCTAGATTGAATCCTGGATCCAGAGTTAGTTAGTAGATTTGAGGTCAAATCCAACCTCAGACACTATCTTTGCGACTCAGGGCAAGTCACTAATATTTTCTGTCTCAATTTTCTCATCTATAAATATGTTATAATGATAAAATGAGATATTTGCAAGGTATTTTACAAACCATAAGGTGCTATATAAATGCAAGCAATTATATTTCTTTATCTGTGAACATATTGTGTTCTCCCAGTAGAATATAGATTCCTTGAAAGTTGGCTCTACTTCCATTTTCGCCTTTATATCCTTAATATCCAACACTATATCTCAATTATAATAGGGCCTTAATAAATGTTTGTTGAATTGAATCATGATTACGATTATTAGCATTTCAAACTTAAGCTAATTAATCAATCAACATTTGCCCATTATATGTCCCGACTAATAAACAATTATTATATAGCAAATAACCTGTGTTCACATTTTTTCTCCCCCAAACTTCTAGATTACTATTCTTAAAAGCCCCACTGTATGAACTTCTGGTTCCTCATAATGGAGTGTGGCATTTCAATTTCAATTCTTTTTTTCAATAAACGGGATGAAGAATTACTGTGCTGACATATAATCTGCTTTGTGACTCAATGTTTATCCACCCCAATCAATAACACACAAATAAAGAAAATATAATAATCAAGGCTCATGCAAAGTAATATCATTTCAATTCACCTTTTAAGCAAATTCCTCATTCTTTTCTGTATATGCAAAACACATATTGGTAAAACAGTGTCAAATAATAAATTTCAGTACCCCATAATAGGAATACAAAAGGTTTGAAATGTGCAATAAATCATCCACTTAGGATTTGAGATAATTTTGTTTACACGCATTGATTTTTCTTGGTTTCTAATCCTGTTGAGCTTCTTCAGTCATCAACCCTGACCTGTCCTTTGCAAGCCCCCAAATAAAATAATAAACTTAAATTAAATAATCATAATTTATAGGGAGAGAGGACAGACAAGCACATTATGTTCTAGAGAAATGTCTTCAATGAAGGAAAGCCCCACAACTGTGATAGCCTTCAGGATACCCCTATTGCAGGGTGACCAAACTGACCTATCACTGATTAGAATGATTATTTCACCTACTACAACGCTGGCTACACTTTTTGTTGCTGTTGTCATGGATCTGCGACTTCACTGGTATATGGAACTCTGGGGAACTTTCTCTACTAATGCAGGTGAGCTTCTGCTCTATAATTTATATTCTGAGATAGTTGCTTAGAGGCATTGAAAAGTTAAGTGAATTGCCCAAGGTCACAGAGCTACTGCATATTACAGTTGGGAATTAAATCCAGGTCATCCTGATTCTGAAGCTGGCTTGGTACCAATTATGTCATATAGCCTTTGCTTTCTATATAGTAAATGTTTAATAGCATGTGCTAGTTGCATTATGTAGACCAAGAGGAGGAAATGTTTATTTGAAAGACCAGATTCATCAATAGCTTATTTTTTTCTGGTCTCAAAAATTTTCTAAAATTAAATGTGCAGTACCCTTCTCTAATTTCACCAATTTGCTTGCTTGTTCTTGTTTTGCTGTTTTTTTTCTTTTGTTTTGGCAGAGACCTAGAATTCTACTGACATAGGAAACTCCTAAGTGGAAATTTCCTTTATCAATCCAGATTTATTATTGTTATGTAGCTTACAGTATTAAAAAAGTGACCTAGAGTACTAGTGGTTCCTGGACTTTGCTAAGATCCCACATATTTCTTATAAAGAGACTGAAATTCAGCATAGGTTTGTTGTTGGGTTTTTCCAATGCAGAGGCAGTTTTCTCTCCACTAAGCAATATTGCTTCTCATGCATTATTAAGACCAAAAAATTAAAATATATTAATAGCTAAACATTCATAAGATCATGGATTTAGAACTGAAATGGATCTAAGAGGCCAGTGAGTATAACCTCGTTTAAAGAATGAGAAAATCAAGTCATAAAATGAAGTGATTCACCAAATGTCATATTGTTTGTAAGCACTGAAGGTAGAGTTATCCTTACTCATTCCAAGTCTAGCACCCTATCCACCATATCATCTTGCCTCTCTGGGAGCTCTGAGGCCTTTTTAAAAATATTTATTTATTTATTTAGTATTTAATTGTTCCCCAATTACATGTAAAAACCATTTTTAACATCTGTTTTTAAAACTTCGAGTTCTAAATTTTCTCCCTTCTTCCTACCCCACACCCCTCTCATTGAGAAGACAAGCAATTCCATATAGGTTGTGTGTATATAGTCATGCAAAATATAGCCATAATAGTCATGTTGTAAAAGAAAAAAAGGACAAAAAAACCTAGAGAAAAATAAAGTGAGAAAAAAGTTGCTTCAATCTATATTCAGACACCATCAGTTCCTTCCCTGGGAATGGATAGCATTTTTAATCCTACATACTCTACAGAGTTGTCTTGGATCATTGTATTGTTGAGAATAGCTAAGGCATTCACAGTTGATCATTTTACAATATTGCTGTTACTTTGTATCCAGTATGTTTCACTTTGCATCAGCTCATGTAAGTCTTTCCATGGTTTTCTAAGAGCATCCTACTCATCATTTCTTATACACAATATTCCATAATATGAATACCGTAATAGCCATTCCCCAACTGATGTGCATCCCTTCAGTTTCTAATTCTTTACCCTCAGAAAAGAAGTGCCATAAATATTTCTGAACATATAGGTTCTTTTCCTTTTTTTGTTATCTCTTTTGGGAAACAGACCTAATAGTGCTATTGCTACATCAAAGGTATGCATGGTTTTATAGCTCTTTTTTGGCAAGAGTTCCTAATTGCTTTATAAAATGGTTTAATCAATTGACAACTCCAACAAGAGTACATTAATGTCTCACTTTTCCCACACCCCCTCCAACATCTGTCATTTGCTTTTTCTGTCCTATTATCTAATCTAATAGGTATGAGGTAGTACCTCAGAATTGTTTTAACTTGAATTTCTCCATTTAATAATAAGTTAGAATTTTTTTCATATGAGTTTAGACAGCTTTAATTTCTTCATCTGAAACTGATTATATATTTTGATCATTTATCAGTTGAGGAATGGCTCTTATTTTTATAAATTTGATACGGTTTTCTATATGTTAGAGAAATGAGGTCTTTATAGAAACTTGCTTCAACTTTTTTCACAGTTATATCAGTATTCCCCTCCATCCTCATCCCCCTACCCCTTATTCTGTTCTCTCTCTCCTTTCACCTCTGTCCCACCTCAAAAGTATTTTGCTTCTGACTACCCCTTCTCCCAATCTACTCACCCTTCTATCACCACCTCTCCCTTCTCTTATCCTCTTCCCCTTCTATTTTCCTGTAGGGTGAGATAGATTTCTATACTCCATTGTCTCTGTATCTTATTTCCCAGTTACAAGTAAAATAATTTTTAACATCCATTTTTAAAACTGAGTTCCAAATTATCTCTCTTCCTCCCTCCCCACCTACCCTCACTGAGAAGGGAAGCAATTTGATATAAGTTATACATGCGCAGTCACGCAAAGCATTTTCCATAATAGTCATACAATGAAAGACTAACTATATTTCCCTCCATCCTATCCTTCACTCCACCCCATTTGTTTTATTCTCTCCTTTCACCCTGCCCTTCTCAAAAGCATTTTCTTGGGGCTGCTAGGTGGCGCAGTGAATAGAGCACAGGCCCTGGAGTCAGGAGGACCTGAGTTCAAATCCGACCTCAGACGCTTAACACAAAAACTAGCCATGTGACCTTAGGCAAGTCACTTAACCCCAACTGCCCTCCAAAAAGCAAAAAAAAAAAAAAAAGCATTTTCTTCTGATTACCTCTCCCCCAATGTGCCCTCCTTTCTCTCATCCCCTTCCCCCCCTACTTTCTTATAGGGTAATACAGATTTTACTACCTAACTGAGTGTGCATAGTATTCCTTTCTTAAGCCAATTCCAGTGAAAGTAAGGTTGACTCATTCCCTCTTACCTCCTCTCCCACCTTTCCTCCACTGTAAAAGCATTTTCTTTTCTCTTTTATGTGAGATAATTTTTATAGTCATTTGTACAGGTATGTGGGGACATTTGGGGAAGAGCTCAGGCAAGTCACTGCCTTTATTCTATCATATTGGCTCTACTCACTTTGAGGGCTTTCTTTTATTGAGTTATGGAGAGAACACAGGTGACATCTTTGCTTCATGATTCATCCCACTACATGCATTCCTATAACACTCTACTGCCTTAATTCCATCTCTTTCTGAATCCTGAGCTCATTCAAGATTCAGTTTAAGCACCAATCCCTCTATAAAACCTTTCTAAGTACATATTACCCCACCCCAGATTGGACTTTGCTTGAGGGTAAGGATTATTTTTCATTCTTTATATACCTGAAGCAGTATTCCCTTTCAGTGCATAATAAATCTTTGTTTAATTGAAATATTGGGGAAATGACTTATTCTGAATATGGAGCAGAGCAAATGATCTGTTCATCTTTCGTTTGGGTCTAATTTGCTCTGAATTTAGATCTTCATAATGATAATGTTTACTTAAGAAATTTATAGTTTGTTACTAGACAGTTATTTTTTATGAAAAGTTTGAACTTCATTCATTCAGTAGTAATTTATTAAGTACTTACTACATTCAAAACAGTCTGCTCAATATTATAGCATTTGAGAATATAATTTAGAAATAAATGTTCCCTGTGGGGCTGCCAGATGGCGCAATGAAGAGAGCACTGGACCCGGAAGTCAGGAGGACTTGAATTCAAATCTGACCTCAGACACTTGACACACTTACTAGCCATGTGACTTAGGGCAATCGCCCTCCAAATAAAATAAAATAAAATAAAATAAAATAAAATAAAATAAAATAAAATAAAATAAAATAAGAAATGGTCCCTGTATTCCTGGAGGATACAATGGTTATGCATTCAAGACAAGCAAGATCTATACCATAGATTAAAAAAAAAGATAAAATAATGTTCTGCTTAGTTTCATCTACCCTTTTAATAGGTGATATATAACATATTTTGCAAGAAAGAATGGAAATAAAGTAAAGTTTACTAACCCCAACCATTTTGCAATGGCTCAAACTCACAAATAATATGATAATAATGACACCTTTTATTTCTTAGATTCTTTCTGTCTGACTCATTATTCCTTCCTTCATTGGTCAAAATATGGAACTGAAAGATCGTGAATATATGTTGAATATTATGACATATAAAATATAAAAGACTACATACTCTGAGTTCCCATGATACTGACTTTCTTGCTATTTCTCATGCAAGACTCGACATTCCAACTCCAGGCATTTTCACTGGCTTTCCCCCATGCCTGGAATTCTCTCCTTTCTCATCTTCCCCTCCTGACTTCCCCAGCTTACTCTGAGTTCCATCTAAAACCTCATTTCATACAAGAAGCCTTTCTCAATCTCTGCTAAACTTGGTGCCTACCCTCTAGTGTTTATCACCAATTACCAGATACATTTATTTGTACACATGATCTGTCCCATTAGACTGTGAGTTCCTTGAAAGCAGGCATTGTTTTATCTTACTTTGCATTCTTTTTGTTATTTGCATTCTTTTTTCAATACAAATAATGTACTTTGCCATTAATGTTCATTTGCCATAAACAATCTGTCCAAACTGGCGAAGTCTCCTATGATTTTCTTCCCCAAAATCATTTAAGGTAACTTTTGCAGAAATCTTAAACAAGGAAAAATTAACATTCCATCTAATTCCATAGGAATTATTCCCTTGGAAGTTATTAGTGAGATTCATGCCAGAAATCTATGTTGAAAATCAAACTGAAGTGGAAGAGGAAAGGGTGGCTTCTTTTCAATGGAAAAATTTCCCTTGGGGTAAATTCTAAAACCTGTTGCTTCAGGGGTAGAGAGTTAATTCATCACACAATACTTTTCCCTAAGAAAGATATTTTCATCTTAGATCTACCACTGACCTTTCCAAAGGGTTTTTACCACAAGTCAGGGAAGGACTTTAGAAACAATAATATTTTTAATGTTTTCAGTTTTATTGAATAGAATTTTCATAATAATATATACCATAACTACATAGGTTTTTAATACGCTTCCATACTTCTTTTTTAGCAGGACATTCATAAATAAAAAAGCAGTATTTGGTGTATATAAGGAGCAATTATAGCAAAATAACAATCACTTTCAGATTCCCACAAATGCTAAGAATATTTTACATAGTTAATATGTCTTGAGAGAAGGTTCATCTTCTGAACATACTGGGTCACCTTCTTATTCCATCTTTTTAGCCCAGAAACTAAATAACTTCACTTTTTGATAAAAATAAGATCATGAAAAAGGAACACTGTCCATTAAGTGAGATGAGGACAGAAACACCATTGAATTTTGTTTTCTTAATTGTAAAATGGGCATAATAATGGAGCCTTCCTCTCAGAGTGGTTGTAAAGATCAAAATATCAAATGGAATAATGCATGAAATAATAATCTATAAATATGAACCCTAGTCATTCTGACAGATTTTTTTAATGCTCAGAAGTGATTTTTAAAAATTGAAGCAAAAGAGAATTTAAATACTAAGTCAAATCACCACACTAAGAAGGTGTGCCTGAATTTTAAGTCACATTGCTGGTATTCTGTCTTGTCATGCTTGTCTTCATCATGACAATCTGAATCATCCATTTCATTTTCTTCATTTGAATTCCAAATTTTCTGGTTGTTTGAGTATTGATAGTTTCTCACTGTGTAAAAACATGTCTTATAGTTATTTAATGGTAGATTTGGATACTACATAATATGTTTAGACTCAGAAGTAATTCGATATGTCTATTAAATAGCAGTAGTTGGCCATTCTGTTTTCTCTAAATCATAGGAGAAAGAAAGAACATGTGATTTGATCCAGGTATCCAGATAGTTATTAGTGTAACACAAACAATAGAGCACAAGGAAAGATCCATGACTTCCTGTCACTTATTTACAGCCAAAATCAAGGTCTTAATTAGAGTAGAAATATGAAACTTCCGAGACTGAAAAATTAGCTCACTCCATTGATAACAAAGAGTTTCTGTTTGACTGAAACACTTAGGAAGCATACTAAAAATTTGAGTGAAGGACATCCACAACTACAAAATACAAATACTTGTGAAAATATTATTAGAGACAATGCTAAGTTTGACTGAATGATGTCTGGCAGAGACAGTATGAGAACAGGCTGCTATATGTTGAGATATTCACTGTATGATTAATCATATGTGAACATGTCCCATTGTGCCTAATCACACAACAGAAAAACTGGTAGTAGATACAGCAGACAATAATAAGCCAACTATTTACTTCTCACTACTCAGCCATACTTGAAGCCCTAAACCAAGTCACATTTTATTGCTGTCCCATTGCAAAATGTATAACAATTACCACATAACTCAGTAACAAGTGGTGATAGAGTTCATTTGGATTTTTTAATTTGGCCTCAAAAATATATATAAACACCAAGAAATTCCTTCCTGACAAAGTGTATATTCATGCTAAAGTACAGGTCTTATTGTCTCTTACTTGTCCTTTAGTGGTTTCCCCATTGTCCCTAGGAAAAATATAAAACTTAAAGCACACTCTAGTCTGCTATACTACACTTTGTTTCATACTATTTGTTGTTGTTCAGTCATGTCCAACACTTTGTGACCCGATTTGGGGTTTTCTTGGAAAAGATACTGGAGTGACTCGCCGTTTCCTTCTTTGGCCCATTTTACAGATGAGGAAACTGAGGTAAACAGGAGTAAGTGACTTTCCCAGGGTCACACAGCTAGTAAGTGTCTGAGACCAGATTTGAACTCAGAAAGATAAATCTTCTTGATTCCTGGCCTGATACTCTATCCACTGTGCCACTCAGCTGCTCCTATTTCATTCATACCACTCAGCTTCACAAACTCCATGTTGTTCTCACAGAAGACTGTGGCAGGATAGAAACAGGAGAAAGAACACTGAGAAGCACCACCCTAAACTCTACACTGTACTTCTTGCTTCTGTTTATTTGCTGTAGTCCATGCCTCAGACGGCCTCTAAAGTCAATACATCCTTTCCAAAACTTTGGTCTTACTTTAAGGATCATTTCAGCACCAACACTTCTATAGGGCCTTTTTTGATTCACCCCAGCCCCAGATGTTAGAGTTCAACTTCTTCTTATTTTCTCCTCATTTCTTCTCTATATGCTTATTTTTATTAAATTAATTTATTTTTAGTTTTCAACATTTTTTCCACAAAATTTTGAGTTAGTTTTTTCTCCCTGTCTTTCCCCTACACCCACCCCCAAATAGCAAGCCTACTGAATACCCCATCCCCCAATCTGCTCTCTCTTATATCCTCCCGCATCACACACCCCCGACTTTCTAGTAGGGCAAGATGGATTTATATACCCCATTGCCTGTATATCTTATTTCCCAGTTGCATACTATACACTTGTTTTTAAACTTATCTGCTCTACATGGCTATCTGTCCATTGGTTGTATGCCTCCCTCCCCCAGCCCCTGAGCAGAATGAAATCTTGAGGGGAAAGACTAACTTTTGTCTTTTTATCCCTAGTTTCTAGCAAAAAGAAGAAACAGAAGAAATGTTCAATTGAATTTTCTCAAAGTCAGTCAGTCAATAAACATTAATTAAGTACCTACTATTTGCCAGGCATTGTGCTAAGAAATGCAATGGTAAAAAAGACAAAAGACAGTTCCTGCTGTTAAGGAATTCACAGTCTAATAGGGGAGACAACAGAAAAACAGCCATGCACTAGCAAATCATATGTGTAATAAACTTGAGGTCATCAGTAGAGGGAAAACACAAGTATCAGTATGGTTTTAACTGGGTCTTGAAGGAAGCTAGGAAAGACAAGAGGTAGAAATGAGGAGGGAGAATATTTGGGGCATGAGGAATAGCCAGTGAAAATATACAAGGACTATTGATAAGCATTTTGTGTGAAGAGTAGCAATTATGCTAGCATTTTATACATGCACACACACATATATATAAATGTATATATATATACACACATACATACATACATACATATATACATATATATGGAAAGAGAGAATGTATTTTGCTACAAACATGGTTATATATATATTTATATATGTATGTGTATATACATATATGTATATACGCATACACGCATTTTACATATATGCATACATACATATATATTTTGTATGTATATACATATATATTTTTTCTCTATTAAAGTTCAATGCCAGCAAGGCAAAAAATATTCTAGTTTTATAAAAGTAAAAAAAATAGTTTTGAGTATGATATATTGAGTGTGGGTCAAGAAATGAATACTATATGTATATATGTATGTACACATACATGCACACATAATCACCTAAAGATCAGATTTCAAAAAAGAGGAGATAGCGGGTTACACAGTGATAAGCTTTTTCCAACAATAGCATCTCAAAAGAAGCAATATTTTGTAGTGAAAGAACAATGGATTTGAAATCAGATGATCTATTCATTGTTATCCATGAGACCTAAGGAAAGTGACCCCAGTTTTGATATGTTTAAAATTAAAGAAATTAGATTAAATAACCTCTAAAATTCCTTCTAGCTGTATATCTATGAACCTATATTCAGAGAGAGAGAGAAAGAGAGAGAGAGACAGAGAGAGAGAGAGAGAGAGAGAGAGACAGAGAGAGAGAGAGAGAGAGAGAGAGAAATTGGGTAATGGGGCATATCTAGAATAGCAGCATAAAATAAGGAACAGATCCTTAAAGAAGTATATATTTCTATACATATACAGTTAAGTAAATCATAAAAATACAATGTCAATATAGGATATTAAAATGTTTATGTTGAATTTTTAAAAAGTAAAAATTTGGCATTGCTATTGGAAAGGAAAACACAACCTTTATCCTATGATTTTGTATTCTGGCATCAAAAATATGTTTTTAAAATCTGTACTATTTGTCAATCTGTCATGGGCTATGTTTCTGCTTCAAGCATCATGCTCCTGGGGAAATTTTTTTCAAAATGTCTCTCTCATTCAGCTGAAGAGGCTGAAACTATAAGCAGTGCAATTAATATCTGCAATTTTTGCCATCGGCACAAAAAGCAGTTCTTTAGAATCTGAATCACTAATTTTGTCTAATAGCTTGCATCTGGTTCATGCTGGTTCAGCACATTAGTAATTGTTCTGTACGTGTTCAGATCAGAGGTGGAACAGGAAGGGGATACCTTCTGACCAGGACCTTTCCTGGTATCCACTGTTTCTCATATTATTTCAGAGACCAGGAGTATTCATTAATGAGCCCCAACCAGCCCCGAGGCATACTCTGCAGTAATCTGAAATAGTCAGAAATCTGTCTGACCTCAGGCAACCTTATAATTGGTGACCTTTCAGGTAGTGTCAAAAGATGATAGAAACAGCAGAGAGAAAGATGTCTTTTAGTCCTTGAAAGTTTCAGAACTGAGCAGTACTTCTGAGAAAGCCAGAGGGACATCATGATGACAAAACCTCAAACTGTCCTTGTTTTAGGAAAACACAGGGGGCTTGGGTATATTTTCAATGCTGTAGCTTGATTAGTTAAAATCTGCTTTTCCACAATGCTTTATTTAGTCTGTATTGGCAGAACTTCCAGAGTGAGCATGATTAACATTTGTATAAAACTTTACATATCACATTCAATCTTTAGAACTCTAAGAAGCAGATACCATTAACATCTCCACTTTTTAGAGAGAAAACTCAGTATCAGACAAGTTAAGTGACTTGGCAAAAGTTCAGTGAGTATCTGAGGCAAGATTGGAACTCAGAGCTTTTTTACTCTAAGTTTAAAACAACATCCACTACACACTGCTGCCTCTCTGATTAACTTAAACTGTCTTAATACAGCCCAGAGGAATGTCAGAATATGCTGAATCAGGACACCGTGACATCTTCAGATCTGAGTATAAGATGAAGATTTTTATCACCGCTACATTTGCTTTTCCCTTTCCCAGAAATGGAAAACTAGTGCTATGCTCTGGTTCCATGATAATGTTTCAAGTAATCTCCCATTTCATTTATGTGGGTACGTCCTACAAAGCTTAGTTTTAACATGTTTTTTGGGGGGCCATAGCTTCATGAATTGATGTGACCAGCACCTAGGGTCTGAATATTTCTCAGTTTGGTGAAATTTTAGATGACTTTATAAGTATAGGCCTAAGCCTCTACTTATTTTCAATCTAGTAGGAGCTACCAAGATTTGGCATCCTACTTTTAGGCACTTTAGGCAAGGGGAAGGAATGGCCAAAACTGATATAGATCAAGTGATTTTAACAAGTAATAATCTGCCAAAGAACTAACAAGTAGGAAGATATCTAGGTGGCCGTTCAGTTCAACTTATAATTTAATCAACTTGTTCTTAAACTTGAAAAAAAAATAAAGAGGAGGATTATTTGGATTCTGGTAGATTTAGGGGCCTCCTCCAACTGTATCACATAATTTCAATAGAGAGAAGAACCTTATAGATCATTTATTCTAACCCCCATCTGACTAAGAATCACTTCTAAAACTTTGCTGATAAGATATCATCTAGCCTCTTCTTAAAGATCATAAATGACAGGGAACCTCCATTCCTCTCCAAATCCCACACCAACACATACCTTTTAGGTATTATGTTCCATTCCTATCCAACTCTCATATTTAGGAAGTTTTTTTGGTTGTTGTTGTTATTATTACATTGAACCATCAAGTTTCTCTTAACAACTCCTACCTACTGCTCCCAAGCCTACTCTCTGAAATCTAATATGTCTTCACATGATGGTCTATTTTAGTATTTTAGTTGTTATTTAGTGGTTTTGTTATGTCTGCCTCTTCATGATAACATGGACCATAGCACATCAATGTTATGGGGTTTTCTTGGCAAAGATACTAGAATTTTTTTTCCTTTCCTTCTCCAGAGGTGAACAGACTTGCCTGGAATCACACAACTAAATTAAAGGCTTGCTGTTTATTTCTTGTGTACCTCTACAGTCCTTAAGTTCCTTATTTAAAAAATGAGCAGGTTGAAGAGGGTCTATATAACCTCTTAAGTCCCTTCCAGTTCTAAATTTATGATTATGTGACCCATATCTTTCAACCAGTCCTAATATGGCATATTTTCTACCCCCTTCACTATCCTGGTTGCTCTCATATAAACATGTCCCATTTTGGCTATGAAAATCCTAAAATATGGCATACGGAATCGACACAGTACTACAGATATGGTCTATAGAAGGTAGAATATACTTGTCTATTAAAATAAATGCCATGTCTTTAGTACATGTACTATTGTGTACTAAAAGATAGCCTTTTGGATGCTGACTTTCACCAAATACGGTAGCTAGCCCTCACTATTTCAAATCATCTACAAAAATTTCAATAATATCTCCTATATCTTCATTCAAATCATTAACTTTTAATCAACTTAATTCAAGTTATTAATGTTGAATAACATAAGCCAAGGAAATGTTCCCTGGAATAATCCACAACAGAACTTATTCAAAGTTGGCACGCATCTGTTAATAACAATTATTTGAGTTCAGTCTTTCAACAACTTCTGATTCTATCTAATTATATCATTATCTAGCCTACATCTCTCCATGTTTACCAAATAGATAGTACAAGAGAATATGTCAAACTGATTTACCAAAATCAAAATTTACTATGTCTTCCATATTTTGTATATTCTGGATTTAGCCATTTAGTTATCATTTTAAAAAATAAAGAAATGAGTAGTCTATTATGACATCTACAGATTGTCTTAATGTTTCTTTGCTTTACAGAAAGTTCTATGCCCCACTAACCACTTCTTCTCTATCTTTCCCTTTCCAAAGGTTATACTTAGAAGAAAAAAAAAACAAAAAACAAAAATGAGTTCAGTAATTCAGTTCATTATACATCACAATCAATCCATTCAAACCAAGCAGTGACCCTATACCTTCTCTGATTCTCCTCTTTATCTGAGCATAATTTAAGATCTCAACATTTTAGTGGATTTCAGACGTACGTCTTCTAACACTGCACATTTCCCCTTCCACCTCTCCTTGGTCATCTCTTCCCTATACCCTCCCATAAATCCATCTGAAGCATTCCTACCAAAACATACACACATACACACACATTTAAAAACACAAGAAAAGTAAATAAAAAGGAAGTCAAATACAAGCAGTGACATTGTAACATTTCTAAAACCCATTAAAAGAAAACACAAATTACCAACACAAAGATTCCTACTGGGTTTTAAAGACATCTGCGACATCATGAAATAATTTATTTTTAAAAGTACACAAAGGAATAAATATGAAAGTGAAATTTAAAGAAAGAATAGTGTAGGAACACACTTAAAACATCATGGACTAAACCTTATGACCTACCCTACAGGAGATTTGATATATGTTATGAGATCGAAGTGCAGAATGGAAAGGTATGTAAAAGAGAAGAGAAGTAAGAGAGAGAGGGGAATAGGTGATATGCCCTAATCGAGCCTATGCTTGAACAAAAAGAAGATAATTCCTTTTGTCCTTTCAGTAGGAAGAGTGCCTACAGGATAATGTGAGAGGTGACAAAAAATAATAAATTCAATGTAAATAAAGAGGAAATTGAACCAGGAAAACAAAAGAAGAAATTTTCAAATGAATGGTAGAGATAATCCAACTGAACAGCACTCCCACTGGAGAACAGATTGGAGAAGAATGATTATTTTGGAAAATAGAGCCTTTACAACAGGTCTAATTGAATCCACCAGGAAACTACTTCTTCTAAAATAATTTGTGCCTCTTCACAAAGCATTTCACTTCAGGAAAAGGACAATCAAAGTTTGTGGGGGTAATCAATTCCCAGA
Source organism: Pseudocheirus occidentalis (assembly GCA_028646575.1). Lineage (NCBI taxonomy): Eukaryota > Metazoa > Chordata > Mammalia > Diprotodontia > Pseudocheiridae > Pseudocheirus > Pseudocheirus occidentalis. The sequence goes on from CM053597.1 coordinate 78,991,885, forward strand.
AGGGCGGTAGTATTTAGAATAGTGAGAAAATTGCATGGCAATGGGAAAGGGAATGATCATGGGGAGGGTAGGTGAGTAAAATTGGACCGTATAATTTGAAACACAGAAATTTTGGTCATGAGACAGTGCTTTTATCATCATTATTTACCTCATGAATTGATTTTTCTAAGAGTGAGTCATAACAGGAAAAAGGAAAAAAAAGTAAGCAGGCAAGACCTGCAAAGTCAGTAATAAAGCAACCAAACAGAAAAAGCAACTGAGGCCTGGTACTTTGAACTTTAATTCCAAATAAAGAGGCTAAAATAGTCATACTCTTTAACTCAAAGAATGGTGGTTTTGAGCTTATGATACAGGGAGTGAAATATTCTTTGCTACAGTTTCTATGTTATAGACTATGTTAGAGGATCACAAGCTCTGGGAGACTCTATTACATTGGAAATGCTCTGAGAATTGGTTCATCAATGTGTTATCTGTGTGGTATGCAAGGACCAGCCAGCTCAGAAAGTTTTGTCACTGAAAGTTTGTCCAATAGATGACACTTTTTTTTAATCTGCAACACTACAATTTGAAACAGTCATGGTTTTTGTTTGGTTGGTTTTTAATAGAAGAACCAGGGTTGGATCTGGAGATGAGGTTTGTTTTGTTTTGTTTTGTTTTTCAAAATTTGACTGTGCTGTTGGTACATGTATGACCTTGAGTAAATCATTTAATCTCTCCAGGCCTCTTTCCTCATCTATAAAATTAGGGGATTGGTCTAGAGACAATCTGAGTTTCTTTCTAGCTCTAAACCCATGATCTGATAAAAAAAAGCAATATGGCACTAATGTTGATCTCACATTCAAAAATGCATCCTACAACAAGATGGAAATCTCTATTTGGACAGTGGGACCTCTCCAACAGTCAGGTATCTATGTGGTTGAAATTTGACACTGAGTTACAAAGTAAGTTTTAAAAATCAGTGAACACAACTGATTTAAGAAGATTTTTTCACATGCCACAATAGTGGACTCAGTGTAGAAGGTTGGAGGGGAGAGGCACATATGGGGGTTTAGCTTTTAAGGGGAAGAAACCCAGTGTTTCCTAAGCTTCTTGGGATGAGAAAGGAGAAGAGATTATAGCTGCCAGGTTGCAGAAATATGTCATGGAACAAGTAGTGAGCCCAGGAAGAAGAAGAATGGAGCTTGGTTGGAGCCACAAGAAAGAAGAAAAAAATATGTTCTCAGATTCTATGAAACATCTGCGTTCCTTAAGGACTGTCTGGTGCTGGGGAGGTAGGGCATGTAGCTGCCAGCATAAGGAACATTTCAAGGATGCGTCTGCTACTGCTAAGGATGTCCCAGAGAATGATACAATGGGGTATGGCTTCCAGGGAAAAGGAAAGAAGTTCAAGGACAATGAAAGAAGGAGTAATATTTAACTGAATCAAAAGAACAAAATGATTTATAATTACTTTATGAATAGCTGTTTACAAACAAATAATTAATGTGTTAATCAAACATCCATTTTATCTAATCACTAAAGTAAGCCTTCAAGAGTTACCTGTTTGACAACCCTTCATTAGCTCTGTTAGTCACTATATGTACTTGAAATGAGTAACACTGAATTTCTCTTAAAAATATTAGATAATTCAGATTTCCCACTGGCCCAGCCTGGACTTTCTTCCAGTCAGAAACACTCAGTGAAGCTTTTCCAATGACAGTTTTCACCACCAGTGAATGAACTATTCCTGCATTTAGATGACTAAATCACTCTGGAAGGTATGTTGTGTGCTGGTCTTTTCTCTTTGAGTATTTTGTGGGACATTATGTTGTTTGGATATGTGATTATTTGGTTGTTATTTTTTGAAAATGGAAACAGTGCTGATTGCTAAAGGGTATCCAAAAAGCTTGCTGGTACTTTTCTGCCATGACCAATTTTCCTCTCTGAGGGAAAAATTCTTCTTGTTTCTCTTGGCAGATGGTTAGGTAATGTGGAATTATTACTTCCAGCTAAGGTTTTATGAATAGTTTTTCAACTCCAGCAAAAACATGGCTGACTTTTCCCCATTTTATGAACACCAACAAAAGGTTTCCTAAATCCTTTTGATATTCAAGAGAAACAAAAGCTAGTTATTACAAACCAAGCCAATTCACTCAGTCACAATAAGGGGAAAAGACTGGAAAGATTCTACTCATGAGTCATTCTGGAAACCTTCATAAATATTCCAGATTTCACTTTGTTCAGCACTGAAATCTGGTGACAAAAACATGACAATATCATTTCCCCAAGATCCAATTTCTGGAGCTTTAGTATCCCTTGATAACACATTAATTTCCAAGGGCAGAAAAATCAAAAGGGACACAATGGATTTCTGACAGACTCAGTTAAGCTTTTGCTGCTTTTCTTGTATACATCAGATTATGTTTACAAAGTCCTTGTCTTTTTTTTTCTCTCCTGGAACAGTTACTCATAAAAAACTCCTGTTACATTTCTGAAGGGCTCTATCATTCTCAAATAAATATCATAGGATAAACATAAAGTCCTAAAATAATATGTGACACCACAATTCTCACTATGAAAATAAAGAGCAAATACTGCCTGGAATGCCTGCATGGGCCCATGTCTGACTAAGAGCATTTGAACAGTTTAATCCAATTCCCCAGAAAGACTATATATATTCACTACTAGATTCAGGATTTTGACCTCTGTGTTGTCATCGTCTTCATATACATTGTTATTTTACAAAAACAAATCTTTCTATCTCATCATTATCAATTAATTAATTAAGCAGACACATGCTCATTGTAGGATACTAGAAGCTGCATAGGATTAATACAAAAAGAAAATATTGTGCTAGTGTTTGGGAAATTCATCATTATAATCTTGTAGCAGAAGACAATTTTATCTATCAGACATTTATAACGTGTCTACCAGGTACAATCTGCCATAGTAGGTAAAGGAACTCTTTGGCATTTCAAGAATCTGTGGTATCATCTTACACTATGAGTGCTAACTGTCCTGATGCATATTGCAATCTTTCCATCAGTTAGTGTATGTTTTTGACAGACTCTAAAACCAAAATATTTGTCTCCGTGTGGTGTCTCATCCTGGTGATGAGAATTCTTTGAATTCAGATAGGCTGTTTCTCTGCATTAGACATATAGTTTATCATTGGATCTATACTCTATACATTGCTAAAATTTCAGCATCTGACAGAATTTATGCCCTTAAAGAACCTAGGGTCACCTCTATACCACAACAACGTATTAGAATAGGTCTTTAGGAGAAAAGACATCTGATATACAAGGATGAAAAAAGTTACAATCTCTACACAAGGAGTTTACAATCTAGATGGAAACGGGGTAGATAATAAAAATAATGTTAATATAAGTTATATCATGAAAATTGCCCAAACAGATCTGAAAAGATTGAAGTTAGAAGGGGGTAGGAGGGAAAGGAAGAGATGAAGGAAGACTTTATGGAGGAGATAGCCCTTGAGCTGCATTAATGGATTGATGAAAGGAAATGATTTCAATGTGTATAGGTATGAAGGGAGATAATTCCACTCATAGGAGATGGTGTGCACAAAGGTCCACAGACAGGACAGGTCAGAACAAATTCTGATACTAATGAATAGTTTGAAACAGGCAGAATTCAACGTATGGGAAGGGAAACAGTGTGGGATAAGGGAATATGTGTTCAATTATAGAGAGCCTTGACTGCCAGTCTAAGGAAGTCAAATTTATTTGGTAGTCAATATGATGTCACTATATTGTTGTTTTTTTAATCAAATAATGTGGTTATGGCAGCATATTAATAATAATAAATAATCAACAGAATTTTAAATATAAAAGGTTAATACAACAGCTATTCGTCCTGGTGCTATTTCTAAGAAAATGCCATTTAAAAAAATGAAAAGAATGAGCTGCTGCTGTTGCTGATGTTGATAATTATCATAATTATCATCAACATTAAATGGAAGGGTTTATAAAATTGATTAAATAACATGTAACTGCCATCAGATGTTACAGAAAGGATGTCATGCTTATTTACTGATGTAGATTATGTAAGAAAATAGATCACCGTAGTTTTCAAAAATGTAATACTAAAGAAAAAATATCTAGAAAGACATGACTGGGTGGTCAGAATTACATACAAGAAGCTGTCTATAGTTCATCAACTAAGAGAAAACAAAGCCCTGAACTATAAGAGCAGACATCAAAATTCCTGCAGAAATCAACAAATCAACTATATTGGAGCTAAAGCTTCATCACAGACAAAAACGTCACATACAGCCACCTGGACCAGGATCCATAAAAGTTTAAAAATGTTCAAAAAGTTATTTCTATCGCAAATATTTCCAATAGTCAGGCTATGTGCGATACAAAGCTTTAAATATATAGCAATAGAAAAAAGTGTGGGGTTAGGATGAAGTAATATTATCCTGTCTTGCACTAGTATTGTCCTAAAGATAATTTCTGGGCACCTGTAGAAGATGAATTTATATCTCAATACTTGTATTCATTTACAAAAAGAGGCTATTTCACCTCCCTGATCAAGAATCTGCAGGATATTATACATTAAACTGTTAAGAGTAGACTAGAGACTTGCTCAAGGACCACTTTTTGAATTCCACTGAACTAAGATAAGAATGAGATAATAACTGTGATGATGCTTCACAGTTCTCAAATAATAACTTGGGATGTCTTTAGCATTTTATGGCTTGCAAAGCATTTGATTTACATTACCTCCTTTGATCCTCTCAACAGCCTTGTGATGGGGACCCTAATATTATCTTCATTATATAAAGAATCCGAGCCTGAGAGAAGTCAACTGACTTGTACAGAGTCATATAGACAGTAAAGTGTCTGAGGAAGGATTCAAATTAAGTTCTGAGTCTTATTGTATGTATTATATCAACCAGTTGTACATTAAGATGTCTGAAACACTTCTGTTAAGATTACTGTAACAGTAGTTTGCAGACTAGATTAGAGAATGAAGAGCTGAGGTATATGGAAATTAGTGTATTACAAAAGTAATACAAGTGAAAGCTAAAGATGACCTGAAGTGGGGAGCTGGTCAAAGGGGAGAAAAAACTCCACTAAAGACTATATTTTGCTGTGTTTTACTTTTACTCCAAAGACTGGTATTTTAGAATACATTATTTTTCTTCTAAAAGGTTCTTTGAAAAAAGTCCATTATTTTGTATTTTGAACATAGACATGAGTGTATGCAATAAACTAATGCCCCTCTTGAAATCACTTAATTGCCATGAATTCCCAGTATCTTAAAAGACAGAAAATTACTTAATGTAATCTCACGTATCCTCTTCATCTCTTTCTTGTCATTTTAATCTCCTTTTTTGGTCTGACTTAGCATTGTTCTGTTTAGCTATGCCAAATGCTTCAACATCATGCTTATTTAACAACAACTACTGCTTTATTTGATAAACAATATTGACTCATAAGTGGGTCAAGCTGTCCTAAGATTAAGGCAGCACTCAACATACTTAATGCCTGCTAAAACTGAGAAGAGGTCAATATGCTCTGAAACTTTTCAGAAGGCTTTGAAAGAGATTCACCAGGTGAACTATAAGACAACAACTGCTCTCGGTCTTCAGCATTGGCAGAACAGGAGCCATGACCTCTGGAGTCAGCCCACTGGCCAAGTCAACTGAATACAGTGCTGGACTTGGATTAGTTGGAAAGGAAACAACTAGAACAGTGGGTACTGGAGGAAGATGAGAGCTCGATGTGCAACTTAAAGAGCAATGAGGCTAGTCTCCTCTACAAGTCATGAATTTCTTTTTAAATCACTACTAAATATTAACCAATCAGGTCTCACTTCAGTAATTCAATTTGCAGAGAGCTCATTACTTCACAAGAATATATATATATATATATATATATATATATATATATATATATGTGTGTGTGTACATATATGTGTGTGTATATGTATTTGTGTTAGAAAGAAAAAAGCAAAACAAACAAAAATAGGAAGCAAATAGTACGCTTCAGTCTGCATTAAGACTCCATATTTCACTCTCTAGAGGTGGATAGCATTTTCCATCATGAGTCTTTTGGAGTTGTTTTAGGTCCTTGCATTGCTGATAAGAGCTAAGTCTATCAAAGTCAATCATCACAATGCATGTGTTACTGTCTACAGAAATATATATTTTTAAAGAACTAAGTGTTTTAAAATGTTCCTTATAATTTCTAGGCATTGACTGTAGTTCTTTCTGAGAGTAAGAGCAACACCACAGAATAAGTCTACTTTCTCTTCCATATGATAGTCCTTTAAGTATTTGAAAACATTTATCATTCCCAACCTTTAGTCAATTTTTTTTTACTCAAGATAAATATCTTCAGTTCTCTTCATCATATGACATTCTTTCAAGACCTCTCTGTTGAGGGTGTGTCCTGGGTCATCATGCACTAGATACACTAAGTTTATAAAGAATAATTTTAAAAATATAAATACATGTGTGGATGCATACACACACATGGAAACACACACCTATTTGAGTCTAATGGTAAACATCTCTATGAGTGTTTATGTATGCATATGCATATGTATATGTGTGTGGGCGTGTGTATGCACCCATGCGCAGGGGTAGCTGTCTCTAAGGTAGAGAAGGGAAGGAAGAAGAAAAAGAAATTTACATCATGATTTTGGTGTATATTTGAAAGGAATAGTAAGTTGTGCATAGTAGATTTGCAGGTTCATGGTCAGTCAATTTTTTAAAATTGTACTATGTTATATAAATGCTGGTTTTATTCCATAAAATAAAAATAAAATTTTAAAAATGGTAAGTAAAACTAAATAATCTGTTCCAGATATTCTTTAGTACAGGAGAACTATTGTTTCCCATAAGCTAGAAATTATGCTTCTATTAATGAAGCCCAAATTTACAATGATAATTTTTAGCATCTCATTGTTGGTTTATACTGAACTTGTGATCAAATACAAATCTCACATAATTTTGGAAGAAACTGCTGCTGAATGCCATATTCCCCACTATTTGTTCAATTGATCATTTAAACTAAATTCAGAACTTTGTACTTACCACTAATATATTTGACTTTATTTCAATATGTTTTTTCAAACAAGTTGAAATGATTTTAAAACTTGGATTTGTTATTTATTGCATTAGATGAACTACTAAGCTTTATTTTGCTGGAAAATCTCATATGTATACCTTTTGTATTCTCATCCATCATTCATGAAAATGTTTAATAGGAATGGACCAAGTCCAGTGAAATTAGAACATAAGAACTGGACATGACACTGAAATTAGGAATCTTCAGTTTGAAGTTGAGAACAATATCTTTGTGTATCATTGTTCAATCTGCTTCAGACAAACCTCTCAGTACTAACACTGAGATATCATTCAAAAACTTTTCCAAAAAATTTTACAACTATTTCCCAATGTTTTGTTGAAACTGAGATACACTGTCTTTGGCCTTCACCTAATAATAATATCACAGAAAAGATGGAGTTTGTTGGTCATTACTTGGTATTATTGAACCAACATGAAATCCTAGTGATCTCTAATGTGAATAAATGTATTTTCTTTCAAACACTAATAAGTTATTTCTTTAATATTTCTGGAATTGATATCAAGTTTATCAATCAAATTAATAATAGCTAGCATATATATATATATATATATATATATTGCTTTAAGATTTAGAAAGGATTCTAGATATGTTAAGTCATTTGAACTCTGTTAGGTAGTTCCTATTATTTTTTTCTTTTTGGAGGGGGGAAGGTAGGGTAATTGGGGTTGTGACTTACCCTAGGTCACATGGCTAATTTTGTGGTAAGTGTCTGAGCCTGGATTTGAATTCACATCCTCCTGACTCCAGGGCTGGTACCCTACTCACTGTGCCACCTAGCTCCCCCCACCCATTATTTTCTCCATCTTATAGATAAGGAAGCTAAGACACAGAAAGGTTTATTTACTTGCCCAGGATCACACAGCTAGTAAGGGTGAAAGGGAAGATTTGGTATCTGGTCTTCCTGACTCCAAATTTCATGCTCTATTCATTGCACCACCTAACTACCTTTAAATTCACCCTTTCCCCTTAAAAAAAAAAGTAAAATGCATGTGCCCATCTTTAGTCCGTTAGCATCTCCATCTGTGATTTCTCAATCATTACTATCAGTGGACGTCTGAATTATTTCAGCATTCTGGGATGTAAATATTCTGGCCCCAGGGTCTTAAATTCATTTAAAGTAGCTGGATACTCTCTCTTACTATCTCCTCACCTTTCTCATCACATTTCTTTCTTTATGATGTTTGCTCTACCTTTCACAGTTTAAAGACAGTGATCCTGTGGACAAAACTCATTTCAGTTCAATTCAATAAACATGTTTTAATGTTCAATGTGCAGAGATAAAAATGGAACCAAAACAGGACTTGAGTAGCTATGCCAATTGTTAACATTACAACCCTTTTCCTAAATATTGACTGAGCTTATTTATCCTTAAGTGGGTCCATAACTCAGCAGTGGTGACTGAGTCAGCAGGAAGGAGACAGTTTCTTATGGCCACTTAAGGAACCATCACTCAATGGACTCTATAGCAAGTCTCCAAATTATAAAGACCTTCAGAAGCTCTTAAAATCAGATGAAGTGCAAACTCCCTCACAATTCTTGCATTTCATATTATTGACCTCCTACTCATGTTCTTGGTTATGAATTCTCTGCTTTTATATCTCAGCTTCCCATTGACATTGTCATAACTATTCTGGCCTGGATTTCGGATTATTCCTATTCTCTTCTTAATATATAATACTATAGAATCTCAAGGGCAGTTAGGTAGAACAGTAGCTACAGTGTCTAGCCTAGAGTCAGGAAGATTCATTTTCCTGAGTTCAAATCTGCCCTCAGATTTGAACGTCTTGGCTGTGTGACTGGGCACATCACTCAAACCCGTTTGCCTCAATTTCCTCATCTGTAAAATGAACTGGAGAAGGAAATGAGAAACCTGTCCTGTATTTTTGCCAAGAATACTTCAAATGGAGTTACAAAGAGTTGGACACAACTGAAAATGACTGAACAAGTATAGACTCTCAAATTTTTATAATTAGAAGTAACTTCAAAGTCCAGCTAATTCAACCCAGGCATGAAACAAGAACCCCTTCTACCACAAACAAAATAATTCATCATTCCACCTTTGTTCAAAGATCACCAGTGAGAGGGAACCTTCTACCTCCCAAGACAGCTCATTTTGCTTTAGGATATGTCTAATCATTAGAAAGATTTTCCTCACATTAACAAAGTATTTGCCAGGAGCAGAAGCAGGAAATTGCATGAGTTCCCATACCAACCACCTCCAATATCTGTAAAATATGGCTCTAAACAAATTTTAGAGCTACATAAACCACAAAGTAAGAAAGAGAAACAAATCTCATGCTAAAGGCAGCCTGAAAGGCCAACAGGAAGGGTCTCTCATATCAGGGCCCAGACCTGGGGCAACACTGATCAGTGGCCCAGGCTGGCCAGAGCAGACTTCAGGAGAGTGAATCAGAAGCAGCTGTGATGGTTTCCAGACTTCTCAACCCATAAACACCAAAGAGAAATTAAAAGGTAAGAGGAAAACTCTGTTGGAACTGGGTGACGGAAGAGCCCCTGTCTCTAGGGCAAGAGGTGGTGGGGACACAGTGGCTGCAGCTGCTGCCATGTGGCTGCCTCCAGAGCACCTGGCCTACAAATTGGGGGGGGGGGAACCAAGTGACCATTCAGAGGATAATCACTCTTGTTTTGACCTGCTTAAATCTGGGTCACTATCTTAAGTGTTGGTCCTGGGGTGAGAAATGCCAGTGTGCCAGAGCTTGTGGTAGCTATAGATAGGGTATCCTCCTCAGACCTCTGACAACATTTGTGAAAAGCCCAGCAATTAGGGACAAAGCTCTCTCCACTCTGGAAGCAGAGTTCTACTGTGGCAAAGAGCTCAAAAGTCAAGTCATTGGCTGGCAAGACAGGCAAGCAGAGGAATCACAATCAGATGATAGAATCCTTTTGGGGGTGGAGGGACAAAAGGATCAAAACATGGAATCAGAAAAAGTCAACAAAGGCAAAACTCCTGCATCAAAAGCTTCCAAGAAAAATATGAACTGTTTATAAGCCATGGAGGATCTCAAAAAGGATTTTGAAAATCAAGTAAGAAAAGTGGAGGGAATTGGGAAGAGAAATGAGAATGATGCAAAAAAATTATGAAAAGTGAGTCAACAGCCTACTAAAGGAGACCCCCCCCAAATACTGAAGAAAATAATGCCTCAAAAAATGGACTAACTTAAATGGCAAAAGAGGCCCAAAAAGCCAATGAGGAGAAGAATGCCTTAAAAAGCTAAATTTGCAGGGTGGAAAAGGAAATTTCAAAAACTCACTGAACAGAATAATTCCTTCAAAATTAGTTTGGAGAAAATGGAAGCTAATGACTTTGTGAGAAATCAAGATACTACAAAATAGATAAAAACAAATGAAAAAATAGAAGGCAATGTGAAATATCTCATGGAAAAAACCATTGACCAGGAAAATAGATCCAAGAGAGATAAATTAAAAATTATTGGACTACCTGTATATGTATGTATAGGAAGGTGTATGTATGTATAAATATATATATATATATATGCAAGGGTATGTATATGCGTGTACATGTATACACAGACAGAGGGCACAGAATTAGTTGAAGAAGAAGGGATAATATCTAAAAAATAAAATTAACAGGTGAGAGAGGAATATAATGAGAGAAGGAGGAAGGGAGAGATAGGATAAATTATGTCATATAAAAGAGGTAAGAGAAAACTGCTACAATGGAGGGGAAGAACAGGAAGGTGAAAGGGAATGGGTCGACCTTGCTCTCATCGAATTTGGCTTAAAGAGGGAATTACACACACTCAATTGGACATCTTACACTACAGAAAGTAGGGAAGAAGGGGATAAGAGGGGGGATGAAAGAAGGGAGGGCAGACTTGGGGAGAGGGTAGTTAGAAGCACACACTTTTGAAAAGGAACAGGGTAAAAGTAGAAAATAGAGTAAGTGGGGGGCAGGATAGGATGGAGGAAAATATAGTTAGTCTTTCACAACATGTCTATTATGGAAACATTTTGCTACTTAACATGTATAACTTCTATTGAATTGCTTATCTTCCTGGTGGGGCTGGGTGAGGAGAGAAGTGAAAGAATCTGGAAATCAAAGTTCCAAAAACAATTTTTTTTTACATGCAACTGGGAAATGAGATATACAGGCACTGGGGTATTGAAATCCATCTTGTCCTACTAGAAAGTTGGAGGGGGAATGGGGGAGGGTATGAGAGAGCAGATTAGGGGAAGGGGTATTCAGTAGGCTTGCTTTTTTGGGGTTTGGGTAGGGATGGGGAGAAAAGTTGTAACTCAAAAATCTTATGGAAATGAATGTTGAAAACTAAAAATAAACAGAAATAAAATAGATTGTGGAGAAAAAAGAAAAGAAAGCATTTGCCTCTTTGCAGTTTCTGTCCTTCAATCTTAGTTCTTCCTTCTGGAGTTAAGCAAGCTCAGTGTAATGTCTCTTGAGTGAGGGTTTTTCAAATACTTCAGGGGTGCTTCATATTCCCTAAACCTTCTCTCCACCACACTAAATGTCTCTACTTCCTTCAACCAACCTTTGTATGCCATGAACATAAAGCCTTCTACATTCCTGGCTGCCTTCTTCTGTCTCCTCTTTAGCTTACTCAAGTCCTTTCTCAAAAGGGGATCAGAAATATAAACTCAAGATGACAGAGAAGGTCTGAATTTGGCAGAATAGAATAGAAATCTTCCAAATCCTACTTAATATGCCTCTTTGAATTCAGTCTCAGATTGCATATGGCTATCATGCTGATTTATATTAAGCTTGAAATCCACTAAAAAAAACGAAAACAAAACTTTTTTCACATGAATTACATATAGATCCCTCCCACCAAATCAGGCCTTTCTTCCCTTGTCTTATGTGAATTTCCCTAACATGTTAACTATATTGGGGAGGGTAAGATGATAACTTCCCAGTCTATCTCTCTGAATACAGTTTTAAAAGCGCACACTCTCACTCTCCAACTTTGTCTCTCTCCTCCCTCTCCTTCTCCCTCTCCTTCTACCTCTTTTTCTCCCCCCCTCTCTCCCTCTTCCTTACTCTTTTCTTCTTTCTCTCTTCTTCCTCTTTATCCCCCTGTCCCTCCTTCTCTCTTTGTTTCTCCCTCTCCCACTACTTTTTTTCTCATTGTATACTTTAGATTCCCTGGCACTTTGATTGACTTCTGCCAATTCTTTCAGAGTCCTTGTGTATATGCCTCTGCTTCTACCTTAAATATTATCCTTTTAACAACTGACAACACTTCTTTCTTTAGATGCCTTACTTATCAGTTCCATTGTTTAGAATCTACCATTTCTCATGAGCTAGAATTCTTAACCAAGGGATCATGTTAATTTTTTTCTACAGATTCCTGAAATCTGCTTACTTGAATCATATGCTGCATGCAAAGATGACATAGTCTATATTACCTTCCTTTGCAATTACCAGGTCCAAAATGACACAGTCACTCTTTCCCAAGGTTTCTGTCACTTCCATATCCTCAACCATTTTCTACTTATTGGTTAGAATTAAGTCCAGAAAAGCTGTCCTCCTTGTTGTTTCCTCTGTCTTCTGAGTAATGAAATTGTTCAGCAAGGGAACTCAAGAATTTATCAGAAGCCCTGCTCTTAGCTGAATTGAACTCCCATCAAATGTCAGGATGTCGGGATAGTAAAAAATGCCCCATCAATAGTCTCTCTTGCTTCTGCACCAGTCTTGTCATCTGTATTAGGAAGACATTGTACATATATTTGTCTGGCAAGTCAGTCTATAGCAGACTTACATAAAACTCACCTTTTCTTTCTCTTTTATTTCTATGTTATGCTCTCTAGTGCATTCCCATTCTCAGATTCATGAATTCCCATATAGATATTTTCTTTTGCTTTTTTTTAATGGATAATGTTACTACCCTTTCTCTCCATTTGAATATGTTTATTTAGAACAAGGCATGCCCTTCATTGTTATTTTCCAAGGGAGAGTCTCATCCCAAATAATTTTAATATCTGGGAAAAATGAGCTAAATAGCTAGGGATGGAATGGTTTAAAAAAATCTAGATTTAAATGCTTGTTCAGATGCTTACCAGCTATATGAGCCTGGGCATCCCTCTTAACCTACTTGAGCCTCAGTTTTGTCATATGTTAAATGAAGATAATAATAATAATACCTCTCTCACAAAATTTGCTATGCTTAAATGTATTTTTCAAACTTTAAAGCGCAGTTCTTGTTGGTATTCAGTTATTTCTCAGTTGTGTCTGACTCTCTACAACTTCATTTAGGGTGTTATGGCAAAGATGTTGGAGTGGTTTAACATTTCCTTCTCCAGCTCATTTTACAGATTAGGAAACTGAGACAAATAGGGTTAAATGACTTGTCCAGTTACACACAGCTAGTAAATGTCTGAGGCCACACTTGAACTCAGGAAGATGAGTCCTCCTGACTCCAAGCCAGGCATTCTATCCACTGTGGGCAACTAACTGCCCAAAGTATGATATGCATATCAAGTATCTGCAATAGTCATGGTAGTAATATTTATCTCCTTGTGTTAAAATTTCAAGCTCACATTTTTTAAAGCTATCTTCTTTCTCGTTAGCCACTTAGACATGAGATCATACAATACTATAAAATTATAGAAGTAAAGTAGTAGGGAGCTTATCAGTCATGGACTCCAGCCCCCTCATCTTACAGATAAGGAAATGAAAGCCCAGAGGGTTTACATGGTCAGCCCCCGGTCACCCAGCTAGTGTCTGAAATGAGATTTAGGGTCAAATTAGGGATTTTGGCTCCAGCCAAGTCTTTCTCACTCCAAGTGTAGCACCCTACCAACTTATACCAAAACTGTATTTTTTTCTATCACTCTTTACTGTTGTTTTCTCAAAGGAAATGCTACAATCTTTGTACTATTTCTCTTCATTCTGTCATACTTTGTATTCTTTTATAGCTTCTGCTCTTAACCTTATTTGTGTCTTTATGGCTGTTTTTAGGCAAGCTGGTAAAACCAACAGACCTCTCCTTGGAATAATGTTTTCAAATCCATCAGATAAATGCAAAGGATTACAAAGGAAACCAATTATTTTGGCATACAGTTATAAGAATATTTCTAAAAGAATAAGTTCCCAGGCTCCCTGTTAAGCAGTTCTACTCTATCTGGTTTTATATATACATACACGTCTTCCTCCATCAAACTTTAGTTTGAAATACACTTGATTAGATTGACACATCTCAGACCAAAAACGTCATTCCCAATACTCGTCTGATTTGCTTTATCATCTTTCTAAAGTTCCTTTTGTTAGAATCACATGATATAGCTTAAGGGCAGTGAAATTTCACTTATCTAGAACTCAGATAACTGCTCATCTCACCTGTCAGGAACACAGCTACCAAGCAGCAAATGAACATAAAGGTCATCAAACACCCAAAATCGCCTCACAGAAGTCTGTGTACCAAAGTGTGTGTACTTTATCTTTTGGAACATCTCTCTCAGAGTCTAATGTCTCTTACTTGAGAAATAATTTTACAGAGCTTGATATTCTTGCTCCTAAGCTCACAGTAGAGGGAATGCAGCAAATATTGGTGACGGGCTCTGCTAAAGACAGTCACAGTGACAGCAGTGAAATGAGGGAGATGATAAGGGAAGCAATAAATGGAGAGAAAATTTCCTTAAAAAAGGAGACTCAGAAATTGAAAACACAAAACTATAAGGGCATAGTACCTTATGTATTTGAATGTATTCTAACGTCATCACTACATAATACAGAATGTTTATAATGATGACCCACAATCATAAAAAATAAAAGGCTTAATTATGTTCGGTATAGACTTCTTTTAAAGGCAATGAAATCTGCAATTACTCTAAGAAGGATTTTCATCCCAAATGCTTGAAATGACAACAAAAAGACTTGCTATTTAAAGATATAATTTCTCAGTTATCTGGAAACATCAGAAATACATACTGACTTATTCCCTAGGTATTCCAGACGCCCAAACTTTTATTATGATGTTTTGCAGTATGATTTTTCCTAGCCAGCTGTTCACTCCCTTCACACATCTTTCTTTCTTTTCCAAACTCACAACCATCAACTGAAAGGGAAAATGTAAACACCACCTGTATTCACCAGCCCTTCTGAGTCTCTAGTAATATTGTTCTGATGTCTTTTGGCCATATCTTTTGCTCCTGAGGGAATCAGTAGAATTGGGTAGCAATCAGCAACTATGAAATATTCTTCAGGCCCCCTATCATATTTTGGACAAAATTACAGGAAGAAAGCACATTTTCTGATGCATCATTTAATTCTACTTGTCATTGCCTTCCTAACCCTCAGCAAGAAGATCCCAAACCTTTCACAGCTTTGGGGATAGTGACAGCCAACCTACCAGGGGTTAATACCCATGAACTTTCCTTAATGTTAAGAAAACTTAATTAATCATAATAAAGGGAGGGAAGATTATGACAGATTTGCTTCCTTATTCCAAAACCTAGTCCAAATAATATAGTGTCTGAAGCATGAACAATTATAGTGTCTAATTTTGTGTCAAATAGAAATGTCAGTTTGAGACTAGAGAAGGCAGAAAGCTTTTTGTCATTAAATATGAACTTCATAAAACTCATATTAACATTAGTGCTTGTGACACCTTGTCCGTTTAGAGTGATTTACAATCAATACTCACTCCCTGTATATAAAAGTGATCTAATTACCCATTTACCTAACAAAGAAAGAGATTGAAAGGAACTGAGTGACTTACTTGGGGTCCCCAAGCACTGGCAGATACCCAGAAAATAGGAACATTTCACCAAATAATGAGCATGACTGCCATATAATACTGTTAGCTTTTTCCTTTGAAGAAATGAAATAACAATAAGTACAATTTTTCACATTGTACCTGGCCCATAACAAGTGGAGAATACTTTTTTTCTTTCATACATTTATTCATTCATGATGTAGCATGACTTGTTTTGAAGAAGGGCACAAAACAAGAGAGGGGTTCCATGACAGCAAATACCAGTGTTGTGCCTCTGGGCCACTAGGTGGCACAATGGATAGAGAGCCAGGTCTGGAGTCAGGAGAAACTGAGTTCAAATCTGTCTTCAGACACTTACTATCTATGTGACTTTGGGAAAGTCACTTAGCTTTGCTTGCTTCAGTTTCTTCACCTATAAACTGAATTGGAACAGGCAAACCATTCCAGTATCTTTGCCAAGATGTCCTGAGCAGAACATTATAAGATCACAAAGAGTTCAGCATAAATGAAACAACTAAATAATATCACCACAAAATGTGTCTCACTCAATGTTACCCACCAGTTCTGCCAGATCCATATCCCCTCGCCTTTCATCCTTTCAAGATGTTCTAGGCTATCGGTCCACCAGACACCTATGGCTATCAGTCCTCTTCCCTGGATGCTTTTCTAATAGGCTGGGGCAGGGCCAAATGTTCCTTACCCCCATGCTAACCTGATAATGTTCTACTCAGGTCATTGAGGATTCTCCAGTATCACCTGTGCCAAAGGAAGAGACAATGGTCATGTCATCCCCTCTTGTCTCATGCAACAGCCCAGAGTAAGCTCAGAACCAGCCCTACTTGCTCCTTATCCTTTTCCGCCATTTTTCTACAGGGCCATCTGGACATTTTCTTTTTTCCTGCTGAATTACTCCAGGTGCTAGAATCTTTAAGAATGACTGCTTTTTTTGGTTTAATTCAATTCAGCAAATCTTCATTGAACACATCATTATTGTTGTTCAGTCATCTTAGTCAACTCTGATTCCCTATGACCCCATCTGTTTGTCTGGCAAAGACACTAGATTGACATGCCATTTCCTTCTCCGGGTCATTGTACAGATGAGAACACTAAGGCAGGGTTAAGTGACTTACCCAGAGTCACACACAGTCGGAGTCGGAGGAACTGGAGTGTCTGAGACCATATTTCAACTCAGGAAGAAGATTATTTCTAATGCCAGGCCAGACTTTCTATCCACTGTACCACCTAGCCAATTCTTCCTAAGATAAAAACACAACAAAATAACAACAGCAAAAAACAAACAAACAAACAAACAAAAACAATTAGGCAGGGCCAGTTGGTGGTTCAGTGTTTAGGGCGCAGGCCCTGGAGTCAGGAGGTACTGAGTTCAAATGTGGCCTCAGACACTTGATACTCACTAGCTGTGTGACCCTGGGCAAGTCACTTTAAACAGCATTGCATTGCCAAAAAAATAAATAAATAAAAATAATAATTAGGAAAGCAAGTATTTATTGGCTTCGGTTGTGACTCCCTAACAGTGAAAGTCAGAGAACCCTGGAAAGTGATGATGTTGGAGAAAAACAAAAACAAAACAACAACAATGATTTTCAGAACCTTCACCCAGAACCTAGAATAATTTGGGTCACCTTAACTTTTGTTTCTGAGGCCACTATGTTTGGTAAAGCTGGTCTCCTGAGAGGTTTTTGTGTAGTATAAAAGAGAATGGGGAGAGAAATGTAAGTTAAGGAACTCAAAGTCTTGCATTCTCTCCTCTATGATCATCTGTGTCCTCCTCCGGTGCTATGCATGGTCCTGGTTGCTCAGCCTCCCCTAGTTCGGGCAACCAGGCACTTGAGGAGCATCTGTGTTTCCCTGGAGGGGACACTGATTGTGATCTACACTGAACAATCTCTAGACATATCTAGGTCCCATAGCACTGAGGGGATAGTCCACAATGCACCCAGAGGGTGTCTGAACAGTAGTGATCTGTTTGTATATCTGGCCTCAGTCTGATGTCTCACTGCCTGACTCTGCCTATCATCTCTGTCATTTATGGGAGAGGTAGGCATCTGACCCCATGCTGTCCCTGTGAGTCTTTCAGTCTTACCAGTGATACAAGATACATATGTGTGTGTATGTGCATGTGCATGTATATGTATATATGTATGTACATATGCACACACAGCATTTAGAGAATAAGTCAAAGATAATTAATGATAAAATGGAAATTAAATATAATCCTGTGCCAGGTGCACAAATATCAGACAAACAAGCCAATATGCAAAAATGAATAGAATTCTAGACAGGGTTCAGGTCTTATTTCACTCATTAGTTCTGTGATCCTAGAGAAGTCACTAAATCTCAGTTTCCTCATTTACAAAAATAAGTTTGTTGTGAGGAGTCGAGATGACATGTCAACACTTTTTGTATTTTAAAGTGCTATGTAAATGTCATATGCTATTTTATGCTCATGTTTTTGACCCAAATACATATATCTGTGACAGCGTATGTCTCTATCTGTTCACATATTTACTTTCCTATGGTTTACATAATTAGTAGAGGAAGAAAAATTCTAACTGTATCAAGAAGGATGTCTAATTATATTTCTTTTTTTAGCTTAGAAGAGAATGCCTCATCAGAAAATATGGTTTAAAAATTCTACCATAAGCCCCCAAAAGTGTAAACACTTTATCCTAGGAATCAGATAAGCTGTTTTTAATTTTTACTCCTCAGTAGGATAGATCATTTCTCATTCACACTGTATGTTTATCACCACGGTTTAACATTGATGTGTAGGAGCACTCAGAAAGCCAATTAGAATGTTTGACATCATTAAAACCCTTAGATCTTTTTTGAACTATCTATACTCTAGCAGTATTTCTAGCCATTGTTTTGTTTTGTTTTGTTTTGTTTTTTTACTTAAGCTAGCTGTCTTATTACACCTCATTCACATTGGATTGCCCACCTAAAATAATTGGCATGTATATAGCAATTTACGGTTTGCAAAATGCTTTACTGTCTCATTTGATCCTCACAATATCACAATAAATCAGTAAAGGAAATAATAGTCTTAGCACATTTTTTTTTACAGAAATTTAAGCAAAGGAGAGGTTAAATGATTTGCTGTAGGTTCCATAGCTAGCAAATGTCCAGTGTAGCATTTGAACTCAGATCTTCCTTAATCCATGGTCTAGCATTTTATCTGCCATTCCACCAAGTTGTAAGAGAAATATTCTACCTCAGGCCTTCCCCACCATATAGTACTTTGTACTATACGGAACTGAAACACAGGTTCTGAAGGGCGGTAATTAATATGAGTGGGCAAAATGAAGAGGTAGATTGAAGTGTAAAGGAAATGTGAGAAGTAAAACAGGGACAGGAGAGTCAGCTTTATGATTACTATGAATTGGTGGTTATTATTAGGTATGAAGTGAAAAGCACAGGGAAAAGTCCTCTTCTCCAAAATATTTCTTATGCTTTTATAGCCATATTGGATTAATGCATCAAATACTCACTAAGAACTCTCACTATATGAGGTTCGCCCCTGGGAGAGCCAAAAGGTAACTGTGTTCCAGGGATCTATCTTGTCAGAATCTATTATCAAGAATAATGAAGGTATTAGAGATTCTGAGACTTTAAAAATGGGGAATTCAGCTATAAATCATTTAATAGGTTAACTAAATCATATCAAGTGTGCTAGAAAAATAAAACATATATATCTTAGAATCTGGAGATGCTGAGTCGAAATTTTAAAAAATAATTTGGGGAGGCTAGAAGATCTAACTTTGTTTGTTGGGCTTGATAGTAAAGTGAATGCATAGAGGGAAAATATTTGAGGAAGGAAATGAGCAAGGGAATTTAACATTCCTTCTAAGCAAGTAGTTTAACCTATTTGGACCTCAAATTCTCAGTATAAAAAAACAAGACATTTAACCTACTTGACCTCTAAGGTCCCCTCTAGCTATTAACACTTGGTGGTTTAGTAACAACATATTGTTTTTAACATATAAGGCAAAAATAACATGTATATAAAATAATAGGGAACATTAAGGGCTACTTAATTAGGTACTGGAGGTTGCCTGATAGAATGAATAAGCACAGGTCAGCAAGACTGGCTAGGGGTGGAGTTGACAATATTAGGTTAGATAGGATTTTCCTTTCAAATGGGAATCTTGATAAGCCACAGAAAGGAAGACATGAAAAAGAACTTTGGGGAAGGATAGGCATAGGAGTGGCACTTTCTGACCTGGGAACATAATCAATGCTGGTGCTAACAACTAAGTAACTGACCACATAGATTTTTAAAATCTACGCATGAAAAATATACTTTTAAATGATTAATTTAAAAGACTGCTGTGAAATCCCTTTTATAATCGAAATATGATGCTAATGCCTATATCAATAAGAGCAAAAAAAGAAAAAAAACACTACAGACAAATTTCCCTAATGAATATTGATGCAAAAATAATTGAATACAATACTATCAAGGAGCTCACAGAAATATAACAAAAGGAACATACACTATGAGCAGGTGGGATTTATGCCAGGAATGCAAGGCTGGTTCAATATTAGGAAAACTATCAGCATAATTGGCCATATTAAAAACAAAGCCAACATAAATCATAGGATTATCTTAAGACATGCAGAAAAAGCTTTTGATAAAAGGCAATACTCTTTCTTCTAAAAATACTAGAGAGGATAGGCATATCTAAAACCATTAGTAAATATAAACTGTAATGGGGATAAGCTAGAAACCTTCCAAATAAGATTAGGAGTGAAGCAAAGATGTCCATTATCTACAGTATCATTTAATATTGTACTAGAAATGTTAGCTATAGCAAGAAGAGAAGAAAGAGAAATCGAAGGAATTAGACTAGGCAACAAGGAAACACAACTATTAATTACTCTTTGTAGATGATATACGATAGAATACTTACAGAATCAAAAAAACTATTTGAAACATTTAACAACTCTATCAAAGTTACAAGAAATCATCAGTATTTCTATATATTACCAACAAAGTCCAGCAATAAGAGATAGAAAGAAAAATTTCATTTAAAATAATTGTAGGCAATATAAAATACTTGGGAGTTTACCTACCATGACAAATCCAGAAACTGCATGAACACTATTACCAAACACTTTTCACACAAATAAAGTCAAATCTTAACAATTGGAAAAATATCAATTGCTCATAGGTATGCAAATCCAATATAACAAAAATGACAATTCTAACTAAACTAATTTACTTATTCTGTACCATTTCAAACTACCAAAAAATATTTTGAAGAGTTAGAAAAAATTGTAACAAAGTTCATTTGGAAGAATACATGCTCAAGAATATCAAAGGAATTATTGAAAAAAATGAGGAGAAAGGTGGTCAAGCCATACCAGATCTCAAACTATTATGAAGCATTAATCAACAAAGCAATCTGGTACTGCCTGAAAGATAAAGTAAGGATCACTGGAATAGATTAGGCTCACAATACACCATGGCAAATGACCATAGTAATCTAGTCTTTGATCAACTCAAAGACCCAAGTTTTTGGTACAAGAACACACTGACAAAAAACTGCTGGGGAAAGTGGAAAAGAATATGATAGAAACTAGATATAGACCAACATCTTACACCATACACCAGGATAAGGACAAAATTGGTAAATAGTTTAGACATAACAAGTTATATAATAAACAAATCAAGATAATAAAGAATAGTTTACCTGTAGTTCTATGGAGAAGAGAAGAATATATGACCAAACAAGAGATAGAGAACATTATGAAATATAAAACAGATAATGTTTATAATATTAAAGAGTTTTTGTACAAACCAATGAAACCAAGATTAAAAGGAAAGTAGAAAGCTGGAGAGAAAACTACAGGAATGGTCTCTGATAAAGGCTTCATTTATCAAACATATAGAGAATTGAGTAAATTTATAAGAATACAAGCCATTCCCCTATTTTTAAGTGGTCAAAGGATATGAATGGACATTTTTCACATGAACAAATCAAAGTTACCTTTAGTCATATGAAAAAATTCTCTAAATAACTATTGGTTAGAGAAATGCAACAACTAAAGAACGGCTCAACAAGCTGTGGTATATACATTTAATGGAATACAATTTTTCTACAAGAAATGACAAGCAGGATGCTTTTAGAAAAACCTAAAAAGACTTACATATACTAATGCAAACTGAAGCGAGAAAAACCAGAACATTGTATACGGTAATAGGAATATTGCTGGATGACTTAGCTGTTCTCAGTGATATAATGATCCCAAGGCAATTCCAAAAGACTCATGATTCAAAGTCTACTCATTTTTCAGAGAAAAAAGTAATAAAGTTTAAATGAAGATGAAAGCATGCTGTTTTTCACTTTCTTTCTTTTTACATTTTTGATTTTGGTTTGGTTTTTTTTTTTGGTCTGTCTTCTTTCACATCATTATTATAAGAATATGTTTTGCATGATTGCACATGTATAACATACCAAATTGCACATGTATAACATACCAAATAACATACTGTATTATGGAGGGAGGAGGAGGAGAGAGGAGGAGAATTTGAAACTATTTTAATTTATTTTTTATTTGTTTTCTTGTTTACATTATTCATTTTCATTACATTTTTGAATTACACATTTTCTCCCCATCTTGTCCCTGCCCCAACCCTAAAATAGCAATCCCACTATAAAGCAACTCCCCTGCTCTGCTCTCTTATTTTCTGGTAGGGCAGGGAGGGTCTCCTATGCCAGCCCCTGTATATCTTAATTCCTAGTTGCAGGTATTGGAGAACTTTAAATTCTAGATACTTTCGATTCCTCCCTTGTCACCCACCCCCGCTGGAAGGACACTCAGTTCAATACAGGCTATGGATGTGTGATTTTTACAGGACATCTTCATAGTGGACATATTGGGACAGTGATCATCTGTCTCTCCTTCCTATCCCTCCCCCCACCCCCTGTTCTGTTCTCTACCCTGTCCCTGTCCATTTACTGAAGTGTGTGCTTCCAGCATCCCTCCCCCAGAGCCTGCCCTCCCCTCCATCCTCCCTCCTCTCATCCCCATGCCCCCTACTAT
>CM053597.1:79015269-79031835 GCA_028646575.1 Pseudocheirus occidentalis
ATTTTTGAATGATTCACAAAAACTTGAAGTTTAATCTTAAATTTGAAATTTAGGGAAATTTATGCTAATAGCATAACCCTAGCCATACTGATTAGGTTTGAGTTGGGTTGTGGCAGATTGTGTCTAAAGAATTACAAAGACTCAGGTTGACTCCAAGCCAGTTGGAAAGATTTGTTATAGTTTTGAGGTTTCACGCTCTGGCGAGTGGCTAAGTCCCTTAGAGGAAATTAGCCCTCTCAGTAAGGCAAGACACATAATTTTAGAGAATTATAGAGAATATGATGCTGATTACATAACCAAGATTTACATACAATTATGAGAACATGATTGATATTAGAAAGGTAGGAGGTGTTTGTTGAGGGATTAGGTAATGGAAGAAGGGTCCCTGCCTTAGGTAACTGCATACGTGGTTACCCATAATGCATACAGTGAGGGGACATGCATATATGTTAATGATATTACAATGAGCCTCTCTACGTCATAGATTCACTCCAAGTCAGTTCTTTACTATTACTGTGCAGGCACTAACATAGGGTGGGCCCCTTCTCCCTTGATCAAGTATCCTGCTCTACATCCTGGTGGTGCTATCTTCTGATAGGCTAACTATTGTGATCTTGTCTGGTTAAGATGGATAGTTAGATATTGTGGTCCTGTCTTGGGCTAAATGGATGATGTGATTGTGATTGCACACCTGTTGTTCTGGGAAAGAGGCGGGGGTTGGGGGATGGGAGGGATGGGAGGTACTGGGCTTCTATCACATAGGCACGCCTGCTGCTTCTGTCGGAACTAAGAGTTCAGTGACATACTTGTTGTTCTAGTGAGCAGTGAGGCATAAGTTAGGACATTGTGGGGGGCTAGTTAGATATAGTAGGCCTGTAGTGAAGTTTGGATATTGGGGCTGGGGTCAGTTCTGTTAGGATTCCATCAGTGCTGCCCAAATGTTTATTTTCCTTCTGTTTTCCCTTCCAAGGTGAATAACCTTTGCATTAGAAATGATAGAGCAAAAGTGCTTAAGAAGGAGTGGATAAATAAGGAGCTGGAAAAAGAGAAGAACTACTTGTCCTTGCTAATTTTAAGTCACTTGCCCCAGATAAATTACATCCTTAGGTCCTGAATGAACAGGCTGTTGTTATTGTTGTTCCACTGTCAGTGATATTTGAAAGATCATGGAAAGTACGAGAAGTATCACAAAACTGAAAAGGATAATTGTTTCCTCAATTATAAAAAAGGGACAGGAGTGAAAGGGGAAGGGAATGGAGTCTCTGAACTGCAGAGCAGATTTAGATTCCTGGGAAAATTTTGGGATGGTTCATTACGGAGGCGGTTGAACATCTAGAAAAGGAAGTGGTAATTAACAATGAAACAACATTGCTTTCCAGAAAACAGTTCATGCCAGACTAAACTCATTTCATTTTTTGACAGGATTCCTAAACTACTAGATGAGGAAAATGCAGTGGATATAATTTATATAGATTTTTGATAAGTTTTTGATAAAGTTTTTCAGTTATCAGCCATTTTTATGTTGTTCCTGACTTTATCTGTCCCTATTTGGAATGTTCTTGTCAGGACACTGTCTGCCATTTCTTTCTCCAGCTCATTTTACAGATGAAAAAACTGAGGCAAAAAGGGTTAAGTGGATCGATCAGAGTCACATATCTAATAAGTGTCTGAGGCCAGCTTTGAACTCATGAAGATGAATCTTCCTTGCTCTAGGTCCAACACTCTATAACTATGATACCTAGTTGCCTTTTTTGACAAAATATTGCATACTGTTCTTGTGGTGACAATAGAGAAGTGTGAAAGAAAAAAAATATAAATGCAGAAAAATTTGAAACTAGTTTGATGACCATGCTTAAATCATTATAGTCTGAGGTCTCTATCTGTTCACCTTAGGTATCTGTGTCTGACCCTGTACCATCTAACACTAGTAAAATAGTGTTGAATATTAGATGAAGGGAGAGAAGGAATATTCATAAACTTTTCAGGTGAAACAAATATAGTCTGGATAACTAACATAGTGGTTATTATGAACAGAATAGATCATGAGGGGGTAGACCATCATTCTGAATTTCAGAAGCTGAAATTCAAAAAGGACAAATTTAAAGTCTTGTGTTTGAATGCAAAACTTTAACTTTACCAGCACAAGATGGAGGAGTCATCTTTAGGCAGCAATTGTTTTGAAAACTCTCTAGGCAGTTGAGTGTACTACAGTCTCAATAAGAATCAGTATGAAGGAAAGAAAAGCTTTCAAAAATAAGCAGGTCATGATACCCCTATACTCTGCCCTCTCCTGACCTGTCTCAAGACTTGAGCTCCATTTAGGGGACTGAAGTTTGAGAATGAAACATATTCACTTTTCCAGAGCTCTTTGTCTTCTTATTTTATTATTTTATGGCTGTGTTCTGTTAATCCTTACTTTCCCTACATGACAGGTCCATCTAATTTATTGGTCATATGTGTCTGTAACAATGTCTTCTATGACTCTTCTTGCAAACATACTGCCTTAAGTAATATGCCGAAACTAAATTATATCCACCATACTGATTTCCATTGCTTTTTGGGATGCTTAATGATTATGGTTCTTTTAAGTCATGGTGCTTTGTGATTCACAGTAATATAGCATCTCTGAAAAAAATTTTGGTATTAAAAAGAGGTTCTCTGGGAGCATAGAATGGCTTTCTATTTTGAAAGAACTGTACAGTTTCCCAGATTTAATTTTAAATTCTTCCTGTTCATTTCTAGGCCTAGTTCATTATCCAAACATATTACCAAGATATATGTAACTCACAGGCTGTTCATTCAGCTGTATGTAATAGTTTAGACAGTATACCTTTTTCATCTACTTTATTTTTTCCTGTGTTTATTACTAGGGGCATTTTTCTTTTTTGAGTAGACATGGATCTCATTGAATAGATTTTATAATATCCCCCAAACTCAAAGCAGTTGAAACAATTTAATTCACAAAAAAGAGCATTCAGAGTCCCTTATGTTTAAAAAGAAAAAAAACACAGAATTTTATGTAGATGTGGACTAAGAGAATGATCAATAAAAAAAAATTTGAAATTTAAGGTCTATTAAACTGATATAGTTTGCATAATTCAGGGTCCATTAAGAATACCAAGAGATTAATTAGGAAACTAACTAGCACCCTCCAGAAACATTAGAAAATAGTAACCATTTGGTATGGGTAGAGACTATGCTTAACAGCTAATCTAATCCCTAGTGATTTATATTGCTATAATCAGTGCAACTAGATGCATATTAGAAAGAAAAGAAAAAAAATCATTTTATTAAATATAGGCTCTTACATTTAGGCATAATAGAGGGACTTCCAGAGGTCAATAAATTTAGTACCCTCATTATACTGATAAAAAAAATTAAAGATGAGAGACATCAAATAATTTTTTCCAAGGTTATACAGGTGGCATGCAACAGAATCAGAATTTAATTTGTGTGTGGAAGGAGTGTATGGAAGGTAGTGGGGGCAGAGTCAAGAGGGCAGAGAAAAGGCAGCAACTCAACTGAGTTCTCCCCCAAAACCCCTCTAAATACTTTAAAGTAATATCCTAAAACAAATTCTGGTGCAAAAGAACCCACACAAGGATGAGGTGAAACAATTTCCCAGGCCAAGGCAACTTAGAAGGTCAGCAGGAAAGGTCTGTTGCACTAAGATGAGAGAGGAGTGTAATACAGCACAGGCCATGCCAGCAAAGACCCAGCCCCAGAAAACCAGGAGTGGGCCATGGGGGAGATTGGATCAGAGAGGGCAGTGGTGGTTTTTGGACTCCTTATCCCACAGATGGCAAGGTGGTCAAACAACTGATCAGAAGGAGATTGTAGGCATTTCTTTGCTGGCGTTGGGATAGGACTCCATTACTTTGCCTGTACTCAATCTGGGTCACAGTCCTGGATAGCAATCCCATTGTAGGAGGAACACTATCACACCAGAATTTGTGGCCCCAGTGGAGTTGGGATCCATTCACAATTCCAGGGCAGAAAAGAGGGCTTGTGGTCACTCATAGATCAGAACACAGGCCAGGAGAGTAGTAAACACATCTCTCCCTAGATTATACCACCTTGGAAGAAATGAAAACTTACAGGTTCTTAGAAATATCTCTGAAAACAAAACCCCTGAAATTTGGGATGGTGCACCTTCCACCCTGGAGGCAGAGTCCCACTTTAGCATAGAGTTAAAAGTCAAGAAATAAGTTGGAAAAATGAGCAAACAACATAAAAAATTCTAACTACAGAAAGTTATTATGACGACAATGAAGATCAAAACACATATTCAGAGGAAGATAGTGAAGTCAAAATTCCTACATCCAAAGCCTCAAAGAAAAAATATGAACTGACCTCAGGCCATAGAAGAGCTCAAAAAAGATTTTAAAAATCAAGTAAGAGTGGTAGAGGAAAAATTGGGAAGAGAAATGAGAGTGGTACAGGAAAATCATGAAAAAGAGTCAACAGTTTGGAAAAGGAAGCGCACTCAAAAAAATACTAAATAAAAATGACACCTTAAAAAAACAGACTAGGAAAAATAGGTCCAAAAAGCCAATGGGAAGAATACCTTGAAAAGCCGATGTGGCCAAATGGAAAAAGAGTCACAAAAATTCACTAAAGAAGAAAACTCCTTAAATATTAGAATTGGCCAAATGGAAAAGGAAATACAAAAGTTCACTGAAGAAAATAATTCCTTGAATATTAGAATTGAACAAGTGGAAGACAATGACTCAATGAGACATCAAGAAATAATAAAACAAAATGAAAGAAATGAAAAAAAACAGAAAACAATGTGAAATATCTCACTTGGAAAACAACTGACCTTGAAAATAGATTCAGTAGAGATAATTTTAAAATTATTGGACTTCCTGAAAGGTATGATAAAAAAGAAACTAGGCCAGAATCATGATTCAAGAAATTATCAAGGAAAACTCCCCCAATAGTCTAGGACCAGAAGATGAAATAGAAATGGAAAGAATCCACTTACCACCTCACAAAAGAGATGCCCAAATGAAAACTCTCACGGGTATTATATCAAAATTCTAGAACTCTTAGGTCAAGGAGAAAATAGTGAAGGCAGTATGAAGAAGACAATTCAAGTAGCATGGAGCTATAACCAATGTAAATATATATTTAGCAGCTTCTGCATTAAAGAATAAAGGGGCTTGGAATATGATATTCTGGAGGGCAAAAGAGCTAGGATTACAACTAAGAATTTCCAGAATAATCTTTCAGGAGAAAATTTGTGTGTGTGTGTGTGTGTGTGTGTGTGTGTGTGTGTATGTTATTATGAGTTATAAGTATTATCTTCCCAGGTAGGAATATAAACAGTTTAACCTTATATAGACAGAATTAACAGGGGTGAGTTGAATATGATAGGATGATATCTAAAAATAAAATTATTAAGTGGGAAAGAGAAATGCACTGGGATAAAGGGAAAGGGAGAGATAGAATGTGGTAAATTATACAAAAGAGGCGAGAAAGAGCTTTTACAGTAGAGGGATACATGGGGAGATGGTGGGGAACACTTGACCACATTTAAACATAGATATATCAAGGATCTTATTGCTGTTAGATAAATGTAAAAAAAGGAAGAAATTTCAAACAAAGAAACTAGGACAGAGGTCAGAAGTCACCAAGTATCCAAGTTACCTGGATAATCTATCATGTCAAAGCAAATATTTAGGTTTGAAGTGTTTTTAACCACAATTACACTCCATGAGTGGATTAAAGTAGCATTAACAGAAGAACTAGGTCTGAAGTAACTACTTATGTGTTCTTTCCTTGGGTTTTGTTTCCTCATGTATAAAAAATGACAGACTGCACGAACTTATTTTCAGGTATGGATCCTATTATCCTCCAATACAAACAAAAGTTTTGTAGGAAAAATAATTTGTAAGATACAAATATTTTCCCTTAACTAACATTATCATATTTAAAATATTTCAAAACGTGAATACAGGTGTGGCATGTTGTACACACTCTCAGACAAGTTACCATGTTGTTGGATTTGTTAAACCATTTTTTCTTTGTTATGAGGGAGGGCTGGAGAGTGTGGGGAAAAGACTGGTATAAAAACAAAAGGTATCAATAAAACAATAGAATGAAAGAGAAAAGTATGTTTTTTTAAAAAAGCAAATTGTATATCACTAGGGAAATTAATTATTAGAAAAGAAGGCGGAATGGTTTTTGGCAAGACCATAAAAGCTAGCTGTCCAAAATTCTGCATTTGTTCAGCCCAAATAAAAAACCCCTACAGGAAAGCCATAAGCACATTGGATGGATCTTCTTGTGGAGGACAGTCAGGAATACAAGGACAATGATTCAACAGAATAAGAAAAGAAAAGGTTTTGATCTACACTGATAGAAGGAATATTCCTGTTTATTAGATCACAGAACCAGTGAATTACCATATTATTGTGTATTAAAATTGTGTCAGCAGCCTGGCTTTTAAACCTACAGAGGATAGTAAAGGTACTAATAGTATGCTAATTCAGGATGTTTAGCCTGGAGAACAGAAGACCCAGGGGAGTATGTGATAGTTGTCCTCAAGTGTCTGAAGGACTGTCATGTGGAAGATGTGTTCTATTTGGCTTTAGAGAATACAGAAATAGGTGAAATTTTCATCAACACGTTTCAGCAGGATACAAAGAAAAGCTTTCTGATGACTAAAGTCTCTTCCCGCTCCAAATTGTATCTACATCTGCATATGTACAGATATATTTTATATAATCTTATATGTAAATTCATGTGTATATGTATGCGTGTATGAGTGAGTGAATGAGATATATAATACACACACAAAGAAAGAGAGAGAGGAGAGAGATTATTTCTTTCCCTGAGGTTCTGTATTTTTATGATTTTTCAAACTATTTGTTGAAAAAGGGAATTTGTGGGAGTAGAGCCAAGATGGCAGTGTAAAGGCAAGAACTCAGCTGAGCTCTTCACCAAAACTTCTCTTAATACCTTTAAAAAATGACTCCAAACATCTAGAGCAGCAGAACGCACAAAAAGATGCAGTAAAACAAATTTCCAGCCCAAGATAACCTGAAAGATCTGTAGGAAAGGTCTATTGCATCAGGCCGAGAGAGAAGCACAGGCCTTGGTAGCATAGACCTATTCCCAGCAAACCTGGAGCAAGCATCAGGGCAACAGAATCACTCCCAGAGGTTTCAGTTTCCAGTCTTCTTAGCCCACAGACACCACAGACAAGACAACTTAGAAGGTTAGCAGGAAAGGCCTGTTAAACCTGGGTGAGAGTTGAGTATAGTCTAGCTCAGACCACACCAGCATAGCCCCACCTAGCAAACTAGGAACAGGCCTTGAGAGTGACTGAATCAGCAGTGGCAGTAGCCGCTGTAGCCGCAGAAGGCCCAGTGTCTGCTTCTGGAGCTCACATCCCACAGATGATAAGGGGGTCAAAGAACAGATCAGAAGGAGATTACAGGGGTTTCTTTGCTAGCTGTGGGGCAGGACTCTTACTGCTTTGTCCATACTCAGATTTGGGTCCTGGGTGGTGGCAGTCCCAGGGTGAGGAGGAACACTAGCATAGTAGAGTTTGTGAACACATCAGAAGGGGGACCTTCCCCCAATTATAGGGCACAAAAGAGTGCTTGTGGTCACTCATAGACCAGAGCACAGGCCAGGAGAGGAGTAAACAGCTCTCCTTAGATCTTACCACTTTGGAAGAACTGAAAACTTACAGGTCCCTAGAAGTACCTATGAAAATAGCTGCATAAAACTCCTGAGACTTGGAACAGTGCACCACCCACCCTGAAAGCAGAGTTCTATTTTAAGAAATAGAAGTCAAATAATAGACAGGAAAGTGAGGAGACAAATTCAGAAGAAAAAATAAACAACTCTGACTACAGAAAGTTATTACAGTGACAAAGAAGATCAAAACGCACATACAGAAAAAGAAAGCAAAGTCAAAGCTCCTATATCCAAAGCCTCCAAGAAAAACATAAATTGGTTTCAGGCCATGGAAGAGGACAAAGAGGATTCTGAAAATTAAGTAAGAGAGACAGAGGAAAAATTGGGAAGTGAAATAAGAGCGATGCAAGATAATTCAGAAAAATGAGTCAACAGCTTAGTAAAGTAGATACACAAAAATACTGAACAAAATAACACCTTGACAAACAGACTAGGTCCAAAAAGCCAATGAGGAGAAGAAGTCTTTGAAAAGTAGAATTGGCTTAGTGGAAAAGGAAGTCAAAAAACTCACAGTAGAAAATAATTTCTTAAAAATTAGAATGGAGCAAATGGAAGCCTTATGAGAAATCAGAAGCAATAAAACAAAACCAAAAGAAAAAACAAATAGAGACAATGTGAAATAACTCATTGGCTATACAATAACACAACTGTTCTAGAAAATAAATCCAGGAGAGAAAATTTAAAATTTATTTGACTACCTGAAAGCCATGATCAAAAAAAGAGTCCAGATATCATCTTTCACGAAATTATGTAGAAAAATGGCAATTTGTATAAGGTAGTAAAACCAGCAAAATAGGAAACACCAAAATTGGAAAAGGCTAAATATAGAAAACTTACAGGGAGACTTCATGGTATAGTGCAGAAAGTGTTAGACTTCAGACATCAGATCAAGGAATTATAGACTTGAATTTCATTTCATACACATATTTCTACAAGATGATGGAAAAATCAATTAGCCAAATTGTGACCAATATCTCTCTCCCTCTTTTTTTCTATCTTTACATTACCAACACCAAGCTCAATGTCTTTCATAGACTAAGCACTTAATAAATGTTTGACTTGAATTAAATTGAGTAGATGTTGTAGAATCTGGATTTGAATCCATGCTTTTTTAATGTACTGTCTCTTTTATAGGGAAGCAATTAAGATTCTGGAAAGGACAGGAATCAATTAGTCATCAAATATTTTTAAAGTACCAGGCACCCAGGACATGATGCTGGAAAGAATGAAACAATCTCTACTAGAAGTAAATAACTGTGTAGAAACACAGTTTCTCAGATAAAATATGAAGAAACACACAGATCATTCCTCTGACTAGGGAGAGAACTGCCCCTTGGATGAATATAATAGGACCTGTTTGAAAGCAGAGCAATATATGAAGTAACAAGAAATTCAAAGCATTGTGGCCCCTCAGCTTTTTTTTGCATGTGACTACCTTTAGAGTTGTGAAGTTTATAAATGAAAAAATATAAATCAAATAACCCTGTATGAATAGATTATA
This sequence comes from Pseudocheirus occidentalis, assembly GCA_028646575.1. Classification (NCBI taxonomy): domain Eukaryota; kingdom Metazoa; phylum Chordata; class Mammalia; order Diprotodontia; family Pseudocheiridae; genus Pseudocheirus; species Pseudocheirus occidentalis. Next base: position 79,024,484 of record CM053597.1, read on the forward strand.
TAAGAATGGTTTCATAACGGATATTAATTTCTTGAATTTAATATTATAAGGTAAATGTGAGCTACTGACCACCAGGAGGTCCTGATTTCAGGTATTTAAGGCTACTAAAAAGTAATAGAAGGAGGTGGGTTTTTTTTAATTTTTAATATAGGATAAGTTAAGGAAAAGCAGCAGCAAGAGAATTAGCTCAGCATAAGAAGAAGCTGGGAACAGAAGATAAAGGAATTTTCTTTTACTTAACTGGGAATTTGCTGCTTGGAAGAGAGGTACTGTTTTTCTGATTGGCTGAAGAAAGGCTTCTAGAAACTCATTGGCTAAAAGTTGCATCCTGAGCTGTTGGGTCTATTGTTGCAATGCTAATCTTAGGGGAAACCTCTCTGGGGTACCTGTGTTATCTTCTACTCCCCTATGTTTTGAGAGGAAGTGCAAAAGGGGAAAGGAAAGCTTTGAATATCTTTTGCTGGGAAATGTGATTTTCTGTTGGGAGAGGCTGGGGGCTTAATGATCAGTCAATAAATACTGTTCAGACTCCTACTAGAAACTATGAACTATGCTAAGTAAGAACTAAGGATACAAAAAAAGGCAAAGAATGGACAATGCAGGATTTATTACTTATGGATCTGAGGATCTTGGTAGTTTTGGGGAATAAGGGAACTGTTTCACACTGAAAGAGCATGATGCTTTTTCTCAGCATCCTACTGGGGATGCCTGTGAGTGTAAAGAGTTGTGACTACTCCCTAGGCCTTGCAGCAGAAGAGAGCATTGCTCAGTAGGGACCAGAATGGAGCAGCTAACATAAAAGAACTCCACCTGGTATATATTTTTCCAGGAGGGACTATGGACATCAAAGCTTATAGTCCAGAGTTATGATTTGTCCCATGCACATGAATTAGTTCAGAATACCTGACAAATTTTTTGTAATGGGGGTTTGGCATGTCAGCTTACTAAGGTGCCATATCCTGGTGGAGAAGTCTAGGTCACTGTTTCTAAGAGAGTCATCACATCAGTTAAGGGAAGTCCCTTATAGAGCATGGAACAGGCATGAAAAATTTGTCACTAGATGGATTGTGCAAGACACGCTTCTAGCAACTTCCATAACTAAATAGCTTCATGGTAAAGTCAGTAGTCTGTCTCTGACCTCAGGAGAGCAAGCTACAGAAAAACAGAAGTCAGAGCTCGGACCAGGTTTCTAATTCAATGCTTCATTGACATTTGGGGTAGGATGAAACCTATAAAGTAGTTGAATAAAGTTTTGAGCCTAAATCTCATCACTCTTGCCCTAGATCAAGGTCATGGTAGAGATTATGAACCGAGATTATTGGAGGAAATATCTGTTCTATATACAACCATCCATTCATATTTGTGTATACACAAATATGTATATATACACTTGTGTATATGTACATATATACATGCATACACACATGTGTATATATATATATGTGAAATATCTTTGTCTATGAAGTAAATATCTCTTCATAAAAGTCATCAAAGTCACTGGACCTTTAAAATGGAGGAGTACATAGGCAGGAAGGGTTCGAGTTAATAGCAGAGGAAAGGGAAAATTACAAGCTCTAAATCTTTGAGGGAGATGTAACCTGAGAAAACAGGTTCAGAGTCAACCATCTTACACTTGGGACGATTCAAGAGTTTGGACATTTATAAAGCATCTTCTATTTTACCTGAACATTTTGTTTCTACAAATTCAAACTATGAAATGTATGTAAGAATTATTTTCCCCCTCAAGACTATTATTAAAGGCCATATTCTTGTATTGGGTCAGAGAACATATAAACAAACAATTCATTTTTTTCCTCAAAAGGGGGAAGTATTGCCTTGATAAGCTCTGGCTCACTCAAGTCCCAAACTCAAGTTTGGGAGGCCATTTGCTTGGGATGTGGTAGCAAGAATTTTCTATCCAGCTTTATGTTGGAATAGATGACTTCAAAATCTGCCTTCTGACTCTAAGATTTTGCAGTATAACTGAAAGATGGCATTTTTCCTAGACTATTATCTCCTTCTGATCAGCACTGCAAATTGAAGGTAGTAAACCATGTGAAATATTAATTAGAATCAGGTTTTCATATCACGTGTCAAATGGTAAGGAAAGTTGCCTCAAGTAGCATGTCAATGTCACAGATTTTCCGCTGAATAATAATCCACATTAATATGCCACTGTGACAATGACAAACACTTTTCTCATAATAAACCTAATGCCCATTCTTAACCAACATTATGACATGTGAAATACTGACTGATGTATGTACTTTCAAAGATTTTGGTAGTGTTATTTCATTAGTTCAAATCAAAAAATAAAAAGTGGAATCATTTCTCCCTAAACCACTTAAAAACCCAACAAATTAAGAATAGTTTATATATGTGTGTGTATGTATGTATGAATGAGAAATATGTACGTATACACACACATACTCATGTACTTATTCATCCCTACGCCAGCTAAGCCTACCTTCATTTCATAGCCTCCTCAACACCCTGCAGGGATCTATTTGCCTTCTCACTAGCACTTTTCCTAACATGCTGAATCAGGCAAGTCTCATTTCTTTTCTCCATTGGCCTTTTCCTGTTCCATCCTCAAACCCTGGACAACCCCCCTCAAGTCTTTGACTTCACCATTATTTAACAAGTCAGATGAAACTCATTTCCAACCTTCAGCCTGGCATTACCACCTCCTGACTAGATTCCTTGAGAACATGTTTCTGCCAGGGTTCTCCTGGCTATGAGCCTGGGCCTCCAAAAACTTTACAGAATACAATATCCCTTCCTGCTAGGAGAAAGATTGGATAGCCAGGAAGGACGTTGAACAAGCTAATAACCTTTTTTTTCTCTGAACAGATCTTTCTCCAGCCACTTATATTTACCTTGATTCCCACCTTAATATTCCATACCCTCATTCTCATCACATTGCGGTATTTTTGAACCTCTAGCCCCATTGTACAAATCCTGTCTCCCATTGTTAAGCAGCCTCCCATTACTATTCTCAATCCTATCTCCCAGTGTTCCTTTGCAGATCTGTCTATTCCTTCCACTTTTCTCTGCATTACCTGCTCCACAATTAATGTGGTTGTTTTATTTTTAAACCTTTTCCTTTCTCACTCCTTCTATCTTCTGGAACATCCACTTCAGACCATCACACTTTTAAAAAGAATAATTTTATTTTCTCAATTACATGCAAACAATACATTTCTGCATTCTTTTTTTAAACAACTTTGAGTTCCAAATTCTTTATCTCTCTCTCCCCCACACCATTGAGAAGGCAAGCAATTTGATATGGATTATACATGTGCAGTCGTGTAAAGCATTTCCATATTAGCTAAGTTGGAAAAAAAAGACCAATAAGGCAAAACTAATAAAGGAAGTTTAAAAAAGTATGTTTCAATCTGCATTTAGACTCCATCACTTTTTTCTCTGGAGGTAGATAGCTTTATTATTATTATTTTTTGCTATTAGTTCTTCAGAATTGTCTTGGATAAGAGTGTTGCTGAGAATAATTGTCATTCACAACTTATCATCATACAATAATGCTGTTACTGTACAGTGTTCTGGTTCTGCTCATTTCACTTTTCATCAATTCATTTAAATCTTCCCACGTTTTTTTCTGAAAGCATCCAGCTTGTCATATCCTGCTTGTCATTTCTTATAGCACAATAGGATTCCATCACAATTATATGCCACAACTTGTTCAGCCATTCCCCAACTGATGGGCAGTGCCCCAATTTCTAATTCTTTACCATCACAAAAAGAGTTGCTAAAATTGTTTTTTGCAAAAATAGGTTCTTTTTGCTTTTTTTTCTCCCTGGTTTACAATTCTAGCAGAAGACTTGAGGCGTCTATGGGTATATCTAGTTTTATAACCCTTTGGGGATTGTTTCAGATTGCTTTCCAGAATGATTGGACCAGTTCACAACTCTACTAACAGTGCATTAGAGTCCCTGTTTTTCCACATACACTATAATATTTGTCATTTTTCTTTTCTGTCTTATTAACCAATTTGATAGGAATGAGGTGGTACCTTAGGGTTGTTTTAAATTGTATTTCTCTAATAAATAGTGATTTAGAGCATTTTTGTCATGTGACTATAGGTAGCTTTGATTTCTTCTTTTAAAAATTGCCCGTTGGTATTCTTTGGCTATTTATCAATTGGAGAATGAATTGTATTCTTATAAACTTGACATATCTTCATATAATTGTGAAATGAGACCTTTATGAGAAAGACTTACTGTAAAATTTCTGCCCCTTCCCCTATTTTCCTGCTTCCTTTCTCATCTTGGCTGCATTGGTTTTGTCTGTGCAAAAAAAGCATTTTAATTTGAAGTAATCAAAATTATTCATTTTACATCTTATATTGCTCACTATCTCTTTATGGTTCATAAATTCTTCCCTTGTCCATAGATCTGACATGTAAGCTATTCCATGCTTCCCTAATTTACTTATGGCATCATCCTTTATGTTTAAATTAAGTACCGATTTTAACCTTATCTCAGTATACAGTATGAGATGTTAGTCAACCCTTAGTTTCCAACAAACTCCTTTCTAGTTTTACCAGTAATTTTTGTCAAATACTAAGTTCCTATAACAGAAGTTTGGGTCTTTGAGTTTGTCAAACACTAAATAACTGTGGTCATTTACTACTGAGTATTATGTGCTTAATCTATTTTACCTATCCACCACTCTATTTCTTAGTCAGTATCACATTGTTTTGATGATTAATATTTTATAATATAGTTCATAATCTGGTACTGTTAAGCCACCTTCCTTCACATTTTTTTCATTAATTCCCTTGATATTCATTAACATTTTTTTCCTCCAGATTTTGTTGTTTTTTTTCTAGCTTTCTAAAATATTTTTATAGTGTCTTAGAATGGCACTGAATAAGTAAATTAATTTAGGGAGAATTTATGTTAGCTCTTTTTACCCATGAGCAATTAACATTTGTCTGTTTCAATTAACTTGATTAATGCCAAAAACATTTTGTAATTGTGTTTATATAGTTCCTGGATTTATCTTGGTAGGTAGACTCCCAAGCATTTTATTTTGTCTGTAGCAGTTATTTTAAATGAGATTTCTCTTCCTATATCTTCCAGATGGATTTTGTTGGTAATATGTAGAAATTGTGAAAATTTATATGGATTTATTTTATATACTGTAACTTTACTGATGCTAAATGTTTCAGTTTTTTTTAAATTTAATTACGATTCTCTAAGTATACCATCATATCATCTGCAAAGAATGATAGTTTTGTTTCCTTGCTGCCTAGTCTAATTTCTTCTATGTTCAGTTAGCATTTCTAGAACAATATTGAACACTAGTGGTTATAAAAGCATATTCTTCCTCCCCTTCCTGATCCTATTGGGAAGGCTTCTAGCTTATCCTCATTACAAATAATGCCTGTTGATGGTTTTAGATAGATACTACTTATATTTTAAAGGAAAGATCCATTTATTCCTTTTTTGCCAGCCTTTTTAATAGGAGTTTCCTAGGAATAGAATATTTTCTGTTTTGTCTCCTCTCTAAGTTATTGTGACTACTCAGCTTCTCCTCCCCTCTGGGGGTGGCAACATAGTGCAGTAGATAGAGCACTGGGCTTGGAGTCTGTAGCAACAATTCAGTATTCACAATGCCTACAGTAACTATAAGTATGCTGATATGGTTTCTAATCACAAAATGTAACAGGCTTTCTACATGAGAAATATAGCTGGAACATTTATTTAAATACCAGAAAACTGAGTTCCAAAACCAAAAAGTCAAAGCCAACACAGTAGTTATGAAGTTGGCACATGTGGTTAATGTAGTAAACACCCACATTCTCAAGCCTTCAAAACAGGACAGGCTACCTCAGGCAAAGATCCTCCTCTCCTCACTCATGACAACTACTCAGTGTCCAGGCAGCTTGCTCCCAGCAGCTCCGGCCCCCCACAGTTCCTGTCCCTGGCAGTCCTCAGCAGGAGTCCTTAGCAGAGATTCTGGCTGGCTCAAAAAAAAAGGAGTTTGTGCCACAACCACAGGCACTGCTGCTGCTGCTTCTAGTCACCACCACATGGGCAGATGCTAGCTTGGTTCCAGCTTTCTCTTGCTCCACCCCTTCCTTCAAGGGGCATGGAAGATCTTCAAATCCCAGTATTGTTACAGAGTCAGGAAAACTTAGGCTCAAATTTGGTCTTAAATATGTATCAACTGTGGGACTGTCATCAAATCACTTAAACTCTGTTTGCTTCAGTTTCCTCAACTGTAAAATGAGATAACTTTTGTTAAAAAACAAAAACAAAAACACTTTGCACACAGCCTAGCAGATGGTAAGTATTGTATAAATTCTTAATCCATTCCCCATACTCTTCTGTCTGATGGCACCTTTTTTGGCCTTCTTCATTGGACTTCTCTCTAAGTAATGCCAACTAACCATGTTTATGCCCTAAAGCTCTGCTAGGGCCCTCTTTTATTTTCCCTCTACTTACCACCTAACTCAGTGTCCTCATTAGCTTACATGGGTTCAGTTCCCATGTCTATGTAGATGATGGCCAGGTTTTGATACTTAGACCTAATTTCTCTAGCAAGCTCTGATGTCCTGCATTTCCATTTGTGTCTCAAATGGATGCCTTATAGGTATCTCAAACTCAACAGGTCTAAGACAGAACTCATCATCTTCCCTCTGATCTTGAAATTTTCCTCTAATTATCAAGGGTCACTATCTTCCCAGATGCCCAGGTTCACAATCTCAGTGTCATCCCTGATTCTTGTCCTTCTCTCAATCTATATATCCAATCTGTTGTAACATCCTGCCATTTTTGTCTTCACAACATCTCTCACATGCCTGCTTCTCTGCACTTAAATAATCATCACTCTCATATGGACATTCATCATGTCGCATCTAGTCTATTGCAATTGTCTTTTTTTTCATTGATCTCCCTGCCTTAAGTCTTTCTTCACTTCAATGCATTCTCTACTCATTTTTCAAAGTGATCTTGCTAAAGCACAGGTCTGGCTAGGTCTTCTCCCTACATGATAAACTTCATTGATTTCCCCTTTATCTATAAGATCAAATATACAATCCTCTATTTTGCATTTAAAGCCTTTCACAACCTGGTTGCTTCCTACCTTTCCAGTCTCATTAAATTTCATTCATTTTCACAAGCTCTACAATCCATTAACGCTGGCCCCACTGCTGCTCCTCACAGAACTACTCTTATCTCCTGAATCTGTGCATTTGCACTGGCTGAACCACATGACTACATTGCTCTCTCCCCTCATTTCTGCCTTCTGGCTTTCCTGTCTACCTTCAAGACTCAACTCAAATACTCCTCCTGCAGGAGGTTTTTCTCTTCCTTCGCCCCCCTTCC
>CM053597.1:79032335-79045552 GCA_028646575.1 Pseudocheirus occidentalis
GGGGTTAATCATCCCATATAGAAGAGGCAAGGGATAACTGTTACAACTTTACTTTCAATTACTCTCATTGAATTTGGCTTAGGGAAGAATTAGCTTAAACTCTAAAATGGGCATCATGCCACACAGGAGAGTAGGGGGCATGGGTAAGAGAGGGGGGATGATGGAGGGGAGGGCAGGGACTGGGGGAGGGATGCTGGAAGCACACACTTCAGTAAGGGGACAGGGACAGGGTAGAGAACAGAACAAGGGCGGGGGGGAGGGGTAGAAAGGAGAGACAGATGATCACTGTCACAACATGTCCACTTTGAAGATGTCCTGTATAATCACATATCCACAGCCCATATTGAATTGATTGTCCTTCCAGTGTGGGTGGGTGACAAGGGAGGAAACAAAAGAATCTAGAATTTAAAGTTCTGCAAGACCTGCAACTAGGAATTAAGATATGCAGGGGCTGGGATATGGGGACCCTCCCTGCCCTACCAGAAAGTAAGAGAGCAGAGCAGGGGAAGGGCTTTACAGTGGGATTACTCTCTTAGGGTTGGGGCAGGGGAAAGATGGGGAGAAAGTTTGTAATTCAAAAATGTCATGAAAATGAATGATGTAAACAAGAAAACAAATAAAAAAGGAAAAAAAAGAAAGATTATGGTAGCGTGCTTTCTCTAGCTGTTGGTACCAACTGTTCTTTAAAGTTTTGATAGAAATCTACTGTGAATCTGTCAGGCCCAGGAGGACACTCCCTGCTCTTGCCACCCCCTTTGGTAGTTTTTTTTTCAACTAGAGCTAGCTATTCCTTTTATGAGACTAAGTTATTAAAGATATCTGCTTGTTCTTCTGATACTTTGGGTGTTTTATAATTTTTAACACATTCCTCTACTTTCTTTGTCTTTTCAGTTTTGTTAATTAAAAGTGGTGCACAATATGTTCTCATTAGTATTATCATTTCTTTTGTTTTTGTTGTAATTTTTCCTTGCTATTTTGTCAATTTGATTTTCTGCTCTCTTCTTTTTAGTCAGATTAGCTAAGGATTTATCAATTTTATTTCTCTTTTAAAAAGAGCTTAACCTTTAGTTTTATGTATTATTTCTATATTTTAAAAAAATTATCCACGTCTTATCTAATTTTAATCTCTTTTTTTGCTGCGTTTCTGTTTTTAAATGCATTACTTTTTCTTTTTCAGCTTTGTTAATGTATAAGGATATGATTTCCCTACTAAAATATCTTTAGCTACATCCTAGAAATATTGGTATGGTGTTTCATTATTATTATTTTCATTTGCATTGTTATTATTTCTAAGATTTATTCTCTGATCCTCTCATTATTTAAGATTCATTATTATGTCTCCATTTGGGTCTCTATTTTTTGTTTGTGGTCCCTGAACCAATTTTTTTATTGCATTGTAAGTATGTAAAGTAAGTATTAAGTATTTCTCCCCTTTTACATTTTTTGCAATATCTTTGTGTCTTTGTATCTATGTGTACATACTCAACTTTTGAAAAAAAAGTGATTGTGAATTTATATATATTTTTTGTTGTTCTATTTAGATATCATGTGTTTCAACTATTTTTCCAGCAGTTTGTTCAGTTCCCCATTTTCCCTTTTGTTTATCTTCCTACTAGACTTGTCTGAAAGTGTAAGAGGAATATTGAAGTCCCCTGTCACTGTTATGTTACTATGTTTTCTTGAAGCTCGGATAATGCTCCTTTTATAAATTTAGATGTTAAGACATTTGAAGCATAGAAGCTTGTTACTAATATTGGTTTGTTGTCTGTGGTTTCTTTCAGTATAATATAATTTCTTTGATTATCCCTTTTTATTTTTGAATGTTTGTTTTTTCTTTGTATGTTAGCATGATGACCTTGGAGTATAAAATAAAACAGAGCAGAGACTAATAGAGTTTTGTCAAAATAACTCACTGGTCATATCAAATATTCATTTTCAACAACCCAAAATGTTACTCTGTACATGGACATCATCAGATGTTCATGACATCAAGAAATCAGATTGCTTATATACTTTGCAGCCAAAAGTAGAGAATCTCTATAGAGTCAGTTAAAACAAGACTTGGGAATGACTGTGGCTAAGATTATGAGCTTCTTGTTAGAAAATTCAGACTTAAATTGAAGTCAGGAAAACCATCAGACCATATAGGTATCACCTAAATAATATACTTTATGAATATGAAGTGAAAGTGATGAATAGATTTAGATCTTGCTATGGACAAGAATAAAACAAGAAAGAAAGAAAAATGGCTGTCTGACGAGGCTTTACAAATAGCTGAGGAAGGAAAGACAAAAGTAAAGGAGAAAGGGAAAGTTAGACACAAATGAATGCAGAATTCCAGAGAAAATAAAGAAAGATCAGAAGGTTCTCTTAAGTGAGTAATGCAGAGAAATAGAATAAAATAATTGAATGGGAAAGATGATTCTTCAAGAAAATTAGAGCTATCACAGGAGTGTTACATGTAAAAATGGGCATGATAAAAGACAAAAATGGTAGGTACTTAACAGAACCAAAAGAGATTAAAAAGAGGTGGCAAGAATATACAGAGGAACTATAAAAGAAACATCTTAACATGGCTGCTAACTACAATGGTGTATTTATTGATTTAGAGCCTCACATTTGTAATAGTAATCAGTTTATCATATACTTAGCACTTAGTAGGCTAGGGCTAAGTAGCACCTAGTAACTTAGGGCTAAGTATAGAAGGTATAAACTCCTCCACTGGTAAAAAGGTGTGGAGTCCCCTGTTGACTTGGAAGAAGGCTGTTGGCTGAAACAGGAGGCCAGTGCTGTATATAAAGTAGAATTTTAGAGAGAGAGAAGAGAATTTGGAATTGGCTCCTCAGTGAAGGAAGATTCATGGAGACTGAAGTCAGCTGAGAAAGAGAGGTGAGAGAGTGAGTGTTCCTCTCCCAGTATCTGGAAGCTGACTGAGACATGAACAGGATGGGACTTTGTTTGTGGCATGGATGATCCTTGAGTTCCAGGCAAGAAAAGTCCTGAAGGGTTTGAAGTGTGCTGAACCCTGTGAACTTCAGTGTGTGCTGCGAATTGCCCTGAGGACTGGACGAGAGCCTGGCAGCTGGCAGCTCCTGAATCTAGGTGATTGTCTGGGAGATTCAGGAGGGAGCTGGGACCAGGGAAGAGGATCCAGGGAATCAGAGAGACCACCCAGAGTCAAAATGAAGAAAAGGCCTCCCCTTGGACAAAACTGATGTTTGCTGAGGACAAGGACCTGGGAGCTGTTTTCCTTTGTGGACTTGACAAGAACCTGTCATCTGTCTGCTCCTGAATCTAGGTGATTGTTTAGCAGATTCAGGAGGGAGCTGGGACCAGGGAAGAGGATCCAGGGAATCAGAGAGATCACCCAGAGTCAAAATGAAGAAAAGGCCTCCCCTTGGACTAAACTGAGTTTTGTTGGAAATCAAGGGGTAGAAAGTTTGTGTGGTTTTCTAAGAACTTTATTTGGAGACTAAAGTTAATGGTTGCCCCATGAGTAGAATATCAGTATATTGTGAATCGGTATATTGTGATTGAATCTTTAAGTGTTAAGCTGGTTTCCCTCTTAGGGGAACCAGGTAATTCTTCTTTTGTTCCTTATTCTAAATATAATGACTTTCTGTAAATGCTATGCTAAATATTGTGATATAATATTGAACTGTGACTATTGTACTGAATCTTGATTTGTAATGGAATAAACAGAGTGTTCACTACTACTGTGTAATCTGAATCTTAAAAACTGGTTACAGCAGCATTCTTTCAGGAATCTACTGTTGTTTGGCTTTACAACATTCTGGAAAAATAAAGTCAAGTGGGCCTTAGGAAGCATTTTTAATAGTAAGGCTAGTAGAAATGATAGTATTCCAGCTGGGCTATTTAAAATCCTAAAAGATGATGTTGTTAAAGTGCTGTACTGAGTATGCCAACAAATTTGGAAAATTCAAGTGGCCATTAGATTGAAAAATATCAGTTTATGTCCCAGTGCTAAAGAATGGCAATGCCAAGGAAATGCTGAAACTACCAGATTATTGTGCTTATCTCACATGCCAGCAATGTTATGCCTAAGATTCTGTAAGCTAGGCTTTAGTAATATGTGAACTAAGAGTAATCAAAAGAACGGGCTTGTTTTTGAAGAGGCAGAGGAACTAGAGACCAAATTGCCAGTGTTCTTTAAATTATGGAGAAAGCAAAGGAGTTCCAGGACAAATACCCAACAACATCTCTCCTCCCCCCAAAAAACCTCCCTTCTACTTCATTAACTACTCTAACACCTTCACTGTGGATAAAAAGAAAGTGGGGAAGTCCTTAAAGAGATGAAAGTACCAGGTTTTCTTACTTTCATCCTGTATGCTGGTCAGGAATCAACAGTTAGAACCAAAAGACTTATTGGTAAGATTGGAGCAAAAGTATGACAAAACTATATATTTAATAATAATAATAAACCTTATTTATTTAATTTATATGTAGAGTAAATCAGTAAAATGCCAGCCTGGATAAATCAAAAGTCAAAATTAGTTTCCAGGAGAAATATCAACAATCTTAGATATGCCAATGATACCACTCTGATGACAGAAAGTGAGGAATAATTAAGAAACATTTTGATGAGGGTAAAAAAAGCTGACTTGAAGCTTAAGATTAAAAAAAACAACAAAAAGCAAGATAATGGAAACTGGTCCCATAATTTCCTGGCATATAGTGGGAAATGAAATGTAAACTGTCAGATTTTATATCCTTGGGCTCAATGATCACTGCAGATGGTGACTGCAGCCATGAAATTAAAATATACTTGCTCCTTAGAAGGAAAGCTTTGGGAAATCTGAACAGCATAACTAAAAAGTGGAGACATCACCTTGCTGACAAAGGTCAGTCTAAGTCACAGTTATGCTTTTTACAGTATTAATGTATGCCTGTGAGAACTGGATTATAATGAAAGTTGAGGACTACAGAGTGGACACTTTCCAATTGTGCTGCTATAGAAGACTTTTGAGATTCCCTTGGAAAGGAAGGAGATCAAATCAGTCAACATTTAAAGAAATTAATGCAGACTAGTCTTTGGAAGGACAAATACTGAAGCTTAAATACCTTGGTCACATAATGAGAAGACAGGACTCTCTGGAAAAGTACCTGATGTTGCGAAAATTTGAGGGCAGAAAGAGGGGACCACAGAGGATGAGATGGATAGATTGTCATGAAAGCAACAAAGATAAGCTTGAATAGATTTTGGGAAATAGTGGAGGATACAAGAGTCTGGCTTGCTGTGGTCCATAAAGTCATGAAGAGCTGGACAAGATAGATCTATTGAACAACAACAGCAACAACAACAATAATTATTTATCTACTGGCTCTCTTTCCCCAATCCCTTTGAGGTTTTCTTTATTAGTTTCTTTGTCTCTCCTACTTTTATCTTGTTATATATTTCTTTCCCCTCTTTTTGCCTCTTAGTTAAGTATCTTGCTACTTCCTCTCTTCCCCTTCAACTAACCCTATTCACTATTTTTTTTCATTTTTTGCAATCTGATCCAAAAAGTATTTCTCTTACTCTCTTCTTTATGCATCTTTTCTTTCTGTTTACTCTAGATCTTTGTTTTTTGATTTATTGTCCCTGTAATTATGAGGTCTCTCTCTTTTCTCTGTATTTTCTTACATTCAAAGCTTCCAAGATTTCTGTTCTAGACCCTCCCTTTTAGGAATATTCTTCCATTATCTTGTAGGGGTTACCTTAAGGATTTCCCATTTCCCTTGTGCCTCACTCCCAGAACAATGCTAATTATTGCTGGTGTCAGAGAGGGTACTGACCTATGGCAGAGCCCCTCCCCCCCACAGTTATATATTCCCTCTTGATGACCTTGTTTTTTCCTATGTTTGCCTAGAAGTCTCTTCCCTGTGTTCATGCTCTCCCGCTACCTCAGGTTCCACTTGCCTCCAATTGTTCTAACACCACCACTAGTTTAAATGCAATTAAACTTTTCCTTTCCTCCAGATCTCATCCTGTCTAAGGTCCTCACCTTCCTCATTATCCTATTTTTCTTCATCCATAGGAGCATTCATCATTGTAACCTCGTTCCACTCCAGAGTAAGGCCTCTTTCCTTCCCCCCTCCCCATTTCGGTTTTTCTCTCCTCCTCAACTACTCTCCTGTAGGCTGTTCTGTTTCTGAGCTTAGAGAGGTCACTTCCTCCAGATTGCTGGTCCTTCCTTCAAACCTGGAGCAGCACACAATGCTCTTGATTCCCTTTCTTCTCTTCCCCTTTTTTATGCATCTTCCCACATTGTAATGTAGCCCCTTATAAGAAGCATTCTTCTGTAGGCAGAGTGAATGTAGGCCAGGTTCTGTCCATAATGTCACATCTGCATTTTGTGGGGAGGGGAAGATGTTTCAGTACTTCTCCTTTACAAGCAAACCTAGCACTTAGTTTATATTGATGCATATTTGTTTATTTTAAGGAATATTAACAAAATAACTTTAATGTTCTTGTGCTCTTTCATATTTTTAATTCCTTGTGTTCATGGTCTAATCCCAACCCTGTGCTAGTGAATAATATCAAATGATTTTTCAATGTTTTTCTCTAGCTTTGCCAATTTTTTATTTAAGTTTTTGGTATCAATATTAGTGCTGTTTTCAGTATTATTAGTATTTTATTGTTCCAAAGTTTTCATTCTTTGCTTTGTGGTAACCTGGTCAGTGAATCAGAAATATTTTTGTCACATAGGAGGAGTTTGGTAAGGAACCTTCTTACCCTTTTTTTTTGTAGAGTTTATGTAGCATAAAAGCTATTTGTCACTTAGATGTCTGATAGAATTCACCTGAAAGCACATCTAAGTCAAGGGCTTTTTATTTTGGGAGTTCATTTCGGAAGCCCATTGCAGTGGTTTTAAAACCTTCACCTTTTTATTATCAATATTTTATATTTATATAAATGGTGAGACATTTCATTTAACTTTTCAGTTTTGTTGGATTATAATTGAATATAGCAGATTTTGATTGTTTTATCTCTTTTTCTACCTTCATTATAAATTAATCATTTTCTCATTTTTTGTTGTAGCAATTTGGTTTTCCTCTCTTTCTGATCATATTTGCTGAAGGATTACCTATTAATTTCCTCCAAGATAACTCTTATGTGTTATTTACCAGCTCAACTGTGTTTTTCCCCCAGGTTTGTTTATCTCTGATTTTTGTGGTTTTAATCTGTTGACTTTTCTTTTTTAGGTACAAGCTCAATTAAATAGTCTTTTCTTTTTCTCTTTTGTTTGTCTAACTGAGAAATTTTGAAAAAAAAAATCTTCTAAGTGTTTGAGTTACATCCACAAATCTTTGCACACCATTTCATGGTTATTGCCTTTAATAGGCTGCTTTTTTTGACTAATACTTAAGATAAACTTTTAGAATCAATTTAAGTCTCTTCTATTTGTTCTTACTATATTGATTTTAGTTTTTATACTTATTGTTTTACTGCGTATTTCTACCTTTCTGTCTGCATTAATAAGTTCTTTATGCCCTAATGCATGATATTTGTAATGGTGCCACGTGATAAGCAAAATAGACATAATTCTGATGTTTCACATTAAATATGTATCAAAAATCTATCATAACTAATATACTGTTCATGTGATTAATTTCTCATTCTCTTTTTGTAAAATTTTTCTAGAGTCTTAGAGAGTCTCGTTGAGGTTATTGACATTATCATCTTACTATTTAAGTCTTCCTGTAATTCGTCTAGTTTTTCCTAAGTGCTAAAGGAAGGTAAGCCATTTGGCTAGTACATATTTAATAATAATACTGTTTCATGATCTTTATCTTCTTTAAGCAAGATATTTCTTCCTTGTTTGCCTTTTTGACTAGTGTCTATTTTTATTATTTCATTTTCTAAAATCACAGTTGTGACTTTTCCTCCTTTTAGATTCAGCTGAAAAATAATCAATTTGTACGCTAAGCCTTCATTTTAACTTGATATGAATCTTTATAGTTTAAGTGTGTGTTTTTGTGCACAGAAAATCCTGTTTAATTTTCTCATCTGTTCTGCTTATACACCTTTGTTTTATGGAAAGGTTGGTCTCATGCACATTCATAGTTATGAAAATTATTTTTGGTTTTTCCTCCAATTATTTCTATAATATTCCTTTAAGGATTGAAGTAGCAATAGAAATCTTCAGATTATTCTGCTTAGAACAACCTTACCCTATTCTCCTTCCTTTGCTTATCTCTTCCAGTCTATATATGAATCATTGAGTCTGCTGAGCTTCCCCATCTTTTGGAAATCAGGGTTACATAGTTATAGTTCATTTTACATATGCCACTCAAATAAAGATAACCTCTTTTCCCTATCTTTTGCTGAGATTATACTTTCATTTGTTACTTTAATTTTACATTCTTTTGCACAGGTCACACCATGAGGGTGATCCCTAAGCTCTCTCTTCCTTACCCTCATTTCACTTTGAATGACCTTCTCCAAAGGCACCTCAATTTAAAGAAATATTAAGTCCCTTTATTTCCATTGATGTAAATCCTTTGGAAGAGGCAGAATTCAGTACTAGACAGAGTGCTACACTTGGAATAAAGACGGTTTTTATTTAAATTCTGCCCTTGACATTGATTTGTTGTGCAGCCTTGGATAAGAGCCTTATTTGTAAAGTGTTGTTGATGATACTGGTAGCAGCTACCTCATTAGGTTGCTGTGAAACTCAAATGCTATAATGAATTTAAGGTACTTGTAAAATGTAAAGCACTATATAAGTACTTTTGAAAATCAAGAGCTTTTCTTTCTTGGTTCCCTCAGTGACCTTTATATAAGGTAGGACTCCCAAAGGACAATAGTCTTATATCTCTTTTCATTTATATAAGCAGTGAATCATCTGTCCTTTTTAAGATTATTTCAACTGGTTTACTTTTTTAAAATTTATTTAGTGAGCTATGTTTGTGCCTCAAATGCTTCTGTTTCTTGTTTACTTAATCTCTTCCATTAACTGATTTTTCCTTTAACAAATATCAAAAAAGCTTTGATGACTACTGTTTTACATATGATCTGATAACATGGCACCCTTTTTATTTTTTTTTATTATTAACTTTTGTTTATTTTTAGTTTACATCATTCATTTCCATGAGATTTGGAGTTACAAATTTTCTCCCCATCTTTCCCCTACCAACCAGCCCAAAACAGCAATCCCACTGTATACACCCTCCCCCAATCTGTTCTCTACTATGTCATGGTTTTGGGGCCTCTTTTCCCATTTGAGTTAATCTATTTTTTTAAAATGTTATTTTCTTCAGTCAGGTTGTTGACTCTCTTTTCATGACTTTCTTGCATCATTCTCATTTTTCTTCCCAATTTTTCCTCCACTTCTCTTATTTGGTTTTCAAAATCTTTTTACATTCCTCTATGGCTTGTAATCAGTTTACATTTTTCTTAGAAGCTGTTGGTACAGGAGTTCTGACTGTGTTGTCTTTCTCCTGATCCATGCTTTGATCCTTTTTTGTTCCCAAAAAAGGAATCTAAAGTTGGAATTCTGTGTTTACTTTGCTTCCTTTGAGTGCTCTTGTTGTCGGTCAATTACCTGACTTTTTAGCTCTGTGGAACTCTGCTTCCAGAGGGGAGAGCTTTGTCCCAAATCACTTGGGTTTTCACAAGCTGCTGGAGCTATTAGGAGGCCGCTGCAGCCCCCACCAGCTTTGGCTCATTGGTCACATGCCTCAGGACCACCACCCAAGACCATGATCCTGATCCAGGCAGGTTAAGGCAAGAGCACTTAGCCCTTTGAATGATCACTTGCCCCCCCTGCAATCTGCAGGCCATGAGCTCTGAAGCAGCCACATGGAGGTGGTTGCAGGGCTGCCACTTCTGTAGCTTTCTTGCTATGGGGGCAGTTGGCCTGAACCACTTTTCTCCCCCAAACCTAACCAAGTTCCACTGACCCTTCACTTTGTCCTTGGTTCTTATGGGTTGACAATTTGGGAAACTGCCACAGCTGCTGGTGATCCACTCTCCTAAATGCCCCAGCCATGGCTTGTCCCAGCAGCCCTGGGGCAGAAGCTGTAACTGGTCTTGGCTTCCAGCACTCTGCCATGAGCCCTTCCTATTTTTCCTGCCAGGCTACCTTCAGTGGGAGCTTTGTTTCTCTGTACTTTTGTGGGTTCTGGTGCTCTAAAATTTGTTTAGAGTCATATTTTATAGGTATTTGAGGTGGTTATGGGGGAAGCTGCAGAGTTCTCCTGATTACATGCCACCATCTTGACTCTGCCCTGACACCCTTTTTACTCCCATTTTATCTCATTATTTTCCTTGAGACTCAAAAAATTTATATCCATATAAATAAATTTTGTCATCATTTTAAGTAAATCTGTAAAATATTCCCTTGCTTACTTGATTTCTATAGCATTAAATACATAAACTAATTTAGTATCAACATTTTTTCTGTATTAGCAGAACCCAATCATGAGCAAGGAATAGCTCTTTAATTTTTGTCTTCTTTTATTAATGTATAGAATGTTTACAAGCTGTGTTTATAATAAATACCATATATATGTCTTGGTAGATTAATGCCCAGACATTTATGCATTAATAATTATTTTAATGAAATTTCTCTTAGGGTCATTTCTTCCTAGCTTTTGTTCATTATAAATAGAGATGCTAATGATTGGGGAAGGAGGTGATTTTGTATACTGTATCCTTATAAAATGCCAAATAATTCTCATCATTTTTTCACTAATTCTCTGAGAATTTTTTGTATACAATCATACTTTCTGACATTCAGGATAATTCTGTTTTGTCTTTGTTGAATTTTTTAAAGTCAATCACTAGCAGCTCTCCTGAGGACTACAACTGTGAATAACTTTAAGAGTCTAATTGCATAGTAAAATGAACTCTCTATTTATTCAGCAACAAATTAAAGCATAATATTCAAGAAGCTAAAGCATAATATTTACAACATAACATAATACCTCATTACTAAAGTGGCCACATAGTTGTAATGCCATGCACAAGCAGCTTCCCAAAAGAATGCTACTTTGAACAGCTTTTAAGGTTCTGATTATACAGTATAGTGAACACTCTATTTCATAATAAATCAAGGCAAACATTCATAACAAATCACAATATAGTGTTCATGACATTATATCTTATCACAGAAAGTTACAATATAGTGTTCATAGCAGATTATCATTAAAATGGCGACATAGTTTTCACCAAAGTGATCACAGTATTTAGGGCAAAGTACAAAAGAACAATTATCTGGTATCCTTAAGGAGGTCTGCTTCCTTACTCAGTTATTCTGTCATCTCAAAATACAATAGTCAGCCTTCCACTCATGGGGCAATCATAGATGAACCTAATCAGTCACTTCTCTAGTAACCAGTCACTAAGTATTGTTAATCATTAAATACATTCATTAGAAAATTACACAAACTCTCTATACCTCAGTCTGTAGTAAACTTCAATTTCATCACTACATTCAATATCTAAGGAGAGGCCTTTTCTTCAACTTGACTCAGGGTGGTCTCTCAGATTCCCTGGAACCCCTTAAATGGTCCCAACTCCCACGTGTATCCACCAAGCAGTCAGCTGGATTCAGAGGCAGACAGCTCCCAAGTCCTTGTCCAGTCCTCCAGGCAGTTCCTGCTACACACTGAAGTTCACAGGATCTAAGTGCTTTGCAGAAAATAGATATATATATATTTTTCTCTTTCAATGTTTACAATGCAGGTACCTTGTATTTATATAGTACTTTAAGATTTGCTAAAATTCTTTTCTGACAGAAACAATCTTGGAAGAGAGATAAACCAAAGATGTATTATCCCCTCCTTAAAAATAAGAAAGTAAAGATTAACTAGGAGACATAACTGGTCCCAGGTCACTTAATAAAAGAAAAAGCTAAGACTTGTACTCAAGCTCCAAACTCCAATCCTTTCAACTTTTCCACCTCATCAAACTATCTTTAAGTATTTTATGATTACATGATAATGTAATTAATACTGACTCAATACCATGTGGCTCTTAAGTGGACTCCTGGATTTAGAATTAGGAAAGTTTGGATTCAAATTCTGCCTCTGCCATTTGCTAACCAGGGGATCATGGACAAATTCCTCAACTTCCCTAAGTCTCCATTTCCTCATCTGTCAAATGATTTGTCACATCATTGTCATGCAGTTCTCATAGATAATGTAAGTCAATTGCTTTGGAAGTTTTGAAGTGATATACATGTAAATTTTAGATCCAATGACTAATTGCATTGGACTCCCTCTCTATTGGTGGAGACTGATTGATTATTCAGTGCCTTGTGCCTATATGAGGAGAGATGCAGAGTTGGCAAGAGCAAGAGAGGAGATATCTGTTCTCTTAGGGCTCTTATAGCTTCAAACTATGAGAAAAAGATCTTTGATGCCAAGCTCTCTACAAGTCACTGAGGGGAGAAAGATTATAAGAAGAAATCAGAATGAGAAGAGCAGGAAGTCTACCATATCCTTATCTTTAACTTGCTAACCTAGAGTCTTTGGGGGAAACTTCCCCTTGGGTCAGATCAGGGACTCTCTCTCTTTGTTAAACTGAGATCTTACTCCCAATGGGAAAAATGTTTTATCTCTATAGTCATGTGCATATATGTATGTGTATGTATATATGTTGTTCTTCAATTTTTTTTTCAGTGATGTCTGACTCTTCATGACCTCATTTGGGATTTTCTTAACAAATATACAGGAGTGATTTGCCATTTCCTCCTCCAGCTTGTTATAAATGAGGACCCTGAGGGTTAAGTGACTTGCTCAGGGTCACACAGCTAGTAAGTGTCTGAGACCAGATTTGAACTCAGAAAGATGAGTTTTCTTGACTCTATCACTCTACCCACTGTACCACATATGTGTGTATATGTATATGTATGTACATATATATGTTTATGTGGATGTGTATATATACACACAAATGTGCACATTATACCATACATACACACACACATTAATTCTTTGACATTTTGGGGTTTCATATTTGTAGTTTTCATTATTTGCAGTTTGGTCACGGATAAGTAAATGGAAATTTGTGGAGATTTGTAACTACTGAGGAAAACTACACAATGGGTATATGTAAAGAAAACTAAAAAAAAGAGTTGCATAAATGCATAAATTTTGTATATTATTAATCTATTTTTATAATTTACTACTATAAGTATACACATTTATATTTATAGTACTTTTTCTGATATCTGTTTTGCTATCAACATGGATAAATGCTATTTGTA
>CM053597.1:79045652-79059818 GCA_028646575.1 Pseudocheirus occidentalis
TCTCTCTCTCTCTCTCTCTCTCTCTCTCTCTCTTTCTCTCTCTCTCTCTCTCTCTCACCTCCCTCCTGGCAGTAATTAAAGTGTCCCTTAGAGAAGGGTTGGGGAGGAGGTGCTAGAAATATTTATTCTTCCCTCCCTTCAAGTCACTCACATAGTACCCCCACATTACACATAAATGTCATTAATCAGCAATAGAAACTTTTTCTTCATTTCTCTTCTCTTAACATTTTCAGATACAGCTTCTGAAATCATAGGATCATAGATTTGAAGTTGGAAGGGACCTTAGAAGCTCCTTCCAATCCCTTTATTTCACAGACAAGAAAACAGACCCAGAGAGTCTTGTGACATAAAGACAGAGGTAGTACCACAAAGGTAGTAAGTGAAGTTAGGATTTGACCCACCACCCACTTTGTCTCCAGACAATACCTGCTTTTTTTTTTTTCGAAACTCTGTCATGCTGAGTCTTTAATTGTTCTATTGGATGTCTTTTAATCATTAATTTTAAAAAGTGAAACTGTTCTTAGAATTGTCTGAGGCCTAGGGTGGTACCAAGCTGAGACCTGAGGATGTATTATTTTCACCTTCCTGCCTCATGCTGAAATATTTATAGTCATGTAGAACTTAATGTGTTGTTCAGCCTTGAACTGAGAGTGCCACCTACTCCAAGTGAAACTTAATGGGGCAAACGGCTTATTGACCTGCTATAAGTATTGAACAACTCCCATTGACAATGTAGAGATTTGTAAGAAATATGATTTCAAAAGCAGACTATTAGTTTTTTTCTCTGAGGAGAGGAAAGCAAAGGAAACCCTCAAGGTAACTATTTCTGAGATATAAAACCAGATTTTCAATAATAAGAGAATTACTTGTACTTACAAGAACCAAAGCTCATTTATATTAAAAATGGAGGATGAGTTATAAACTAGAGGAGACATATAATCTATATTGAAAGTAGGTGCCTTTTTAAAGGGAATATAAAGAACTTAGATAGGAACCAGATTAGCATAGCTGCCAATATCAAAATACTACACAGGCAGGATCAAATGAGTTGTGATAGGTTGAATAGTATATTAACTTGCTGTGACTTTAGAACTTAGTCTTCTAGGAAAACAGACCCTCAGTCAAGGGCCCTGATGTTCTCCTTTTCTGGATGTAAAAGTTTGTAATGTTCCTTAATGTGAATGAAAAAAATGAAAAATGTACTTTCATGTATCTCGCTATAAATAATTCTATTCCTTTGACACCTCTATATATTTTAGACAACTTGTGGTACCAATAGCAACATAATAATAAAAGAGTCAATTAAAAATAACTGAACAAACCACAGAATCGTGGATTTGGAAAGCTTCAAGAAACCTCAGCAGCCATATAGTTCGACAAATAATGAAAAGAATATTCATTATAATATAAATAAAATATGATTCAAGGGGAAAGTGACAAATATTGCAGAAGATGTTGAAAAATTGGGGCACCAATTGCTGGTGCAATTAGGAACTAATCCAATCATTTTGTAGAGCAATCTGGAATTATGTCCAAAGACTTACTAAAGTGCTTATACCCTTTCACTCAGCAATACCACTACTACATCTGTTCCCAAAGACAATTAATGAAAAAGGAATAGAACCTATATGTTCCAAAATATTTTTTTCCTTAACATTATTTTATTTTTTCAAATTAGATGTAAAGATAGTTTTCAACATTCATTTTTGAAATTTTTGAGTTCCAAATTTTTTTCAGTTTCTCCCTCTTTCTCCCTCCCCAAGACAGTAAGCAATTTGATAAAGGTTATACATGTACAAGCTTGTTAAACATATTTCCACATTAGTTATATTGCGAAAGAAAAATCAGAACAAAGGGGAAAAGTCACAAGAAAGAAAAAAAAAGAAACAAAAAAAAGGAAAAATAGTATGCTTGATTTGCTTTCAGACTCCAAAGTTCTTTCTCTGGATGTGAAAATTTTCCCGCATGAATCTTTTGGAATTGTCTTGGATCACTGTATCATACTTAATCATCAGGCTATGTTGCTGTTGCTATATACAATGTTCTCTTGCCTCTGCTCACTCTACTCAGCATCAGTTCATGTACATCTTTCCAGGTTTTTTCTGAAATCTACCTCCTCATCTTTCCTTTTTAAAAAAAAACAATATTATTTCTATTTTTCCCAATTACATATGTAGTTTTCAATATTCACTTTTAGAAGATTTTGAGTTCCAAATTTTTTTTCTCCTTCCCTTCCTACTCTTACTCCTTCCTGAGAGGGAGCAATCTAATATAATTTATACATGTACATTCATATTAAACATATTTTCACATTAGTTATACTGTGAAAGAAGAATCAGAAGAAAAGGGGAAAACCACAAGAAAGAAAAAACAAAACAAAAAAAAGAAAATAATATGCTTGAATCTTCATTCAGACCCCATAGTTCTCCTCTAGATACTGATAACATTTTCTGTCATGAGTCCTTTGGAATTTTCTTAGATCATTGGATTTCAGAGAAGAACTAAATCTATCAAAGCTGATCATTGCAGAATATTGCTGTTACTGTGTGTAATGTTCTGGTTCTCACTTCACTGAGTAT
The DNA here is from genome assembly GCA_028646575.1 of Pseudocheirus occidentalis. Classification (NCBI taxonomy): domain Eukaryota; kingdom Metazoa; phylum Chordata; class Mammalia; order Diprotodontia; family Pseudocheiridae; genus Pseudocheirus; species Pseudocheirus occidentalis. The sequence continues at coordinate 79,048,232 of CM053597.1, forward strand.
CAGTTCATGTAAGTCTTTCTAGGTTTTTTTGAAATCCATCTCCTCACCATTTCTTATAGCACAATAGTATTCCATTACATTCATATACCACAACTTATTCAGTTATTCCCCAATTAATGGGCATCCCCTCAATTTCCAATTCTTTGCACCATGAAAAGAGGTGCTATAAAAATTTTTGTACGTGTAGGTCCTTTTCCTTTTTTCTAAAATGTTTATAGCAAATATATGTATATGTATGTGTACACATATATACATATAAATACACACACATATACCTTTTTGTGTCTAATGGCAGGTGTGACTGAGAAAGTACTAAAATAGGCTAAAACAATATACTAAAGCTATCAGTGTGATATTGAATGGGGATAAATCTAAAATTGTGTATTCAATTAAAAAATAGGTGTGACATACATACATGCATACATATATACACATACATACATACATACATATACATCTATTTGTATCTCTGAGGATGGGGGGTAGGGAAGAAAAAAAGGGGAAATTTACATAATAATTTTATGTATTTAAAAGGAATAGCAAGTTGTACATAGTGAATTTGTGGTTTCATGTTCAGTCATCTTTTTAAAAAAAAATTTATTGTGCTATAGAAATGTTTGCTTTATTCCATAAGTTAAAAAAAAAACAATCTACAAAACAACCAAACTAATTTCTTAGCATCTGTTGCTTGCTATGTGACCCAGGCCTATTTCAGTTTCCCTACTTGTAAAGTGGTATAATAATAGCACTGACCTTGAAGGGTTGTTGTGATGATAAAATGAGATAATATTTTTAAAGATTTAACACATTGCCTTACACATAATAAGTAATTAATATTTCCTTCTTCTATACCAGTGGTTCTCAACCTTCCTAATGCTGCAACCCTTTAATACTCTCATGTGGACTCTCATCTGCATGTGGGTGGACCTGCCTGGAGATGGATAGAGGAGTGGTGTCTTGTTTCCTAAAACTATTGGAAATATGTGTTTTCTGATGGTTTTAGGTGACCCCTGTGAAAGGTTCGTTTGACCCCCAAAGGGGTCGCGACCCACAGGTTGAGAACTGCTGTTCTGTACTTTTCTTCTTTCCTTGCCTCCTTTACTTCCTCTCCATTCCTTTCCTCTATTTCTCCTTTCCTTGCTCCCTCTCTCCTTCCCTTCATACTTTCCTTTCTTCCTTCCATCCTTCTCCCTTTCTTCCTTCCCTCCTTCTCCCTTTCTTCATTTCCTCCCACCCTCCTTCCTTCTTGTCTTCCTTCCTCCCTTCCTTCCTTCCTCCCTTCCTTCCTTCCTTCTTTCTTTCTTTCTTTCTTTCTTTCTTTCTTTCTTTCTTTCTTTCTTTCTTTCTTTCTTTCTTTCTTTCTTTCTTTCTTTCTTTCTTTCCTTCCTTCCTCCCTCATATTCCCTCCCTTATATTTGCTCTTTCCTTTCTCCAGCTCATTTTACAAATGAGGAAACTGAGGCAAACAGGGTTAAGTGACTTGCCCAGGGTAACACAGCTAGACTCTAATGCCAGATTTGAACTCAGGAAGAGGGGTCCTCTTTACTACAGGCTTGACACTCTATCCACTGCCCCAAGTAGCTGCCCCCATATCCTCCCTTAGGTCAAACTTAAATCTTCCCCCTTGTAACTTCAGAGTATTGTTTTGATTTCTGTCTTTTGGAGGATGTAATTATAATTAATTTGAATTTGAAGATCCCTTTTTTGTATTGTCAAGTAAGCAGGTATGTAGCACCTTGTTTCAAGTTAACACCTTGTTTAAGCTATTTAATTAACACAGAAATGGTTAATACCTTGGGAGGAAGTTGATGATGTAACAGGAAGGGGCAGAACATCGAGGAGCTATACTGTATAAAAGGAAGAGCACCAGCCAACAGTTGAAATTTCTCTCAGTGAGCATCCTGGGGGGGGGGAGGGGAAGTCTCCTCTTCAGCCTTCCTGACAGCAGCAATTTCAGTCTCCATGATTCTTGTCCATAGAAAATTCTGACTCAGTTCTCAGTCCAGCAGTAGCATCCCAGCCTCGAGATGCTGCAGAGAAAGTCTCTCTCTCTCCCCAGCAGAACAGATTCTGCCACCAGAATCTGGTCTCAAGAAATTCTGACTGTGCCTCTCTGGGGCTTTTCTTATATACACACAGCATTGGCTTCCTATTTCAGCCAACCTCTTCCTGTTATGTCAGCAACATGAGACAGGAGTTCATACCTTCTGTTTCTTTCACAGAGGTTTGATTAGTTACTAAGGGCTAAGTACCTGCTACCTTTGCTTAACTTGAAACATGGTGCTAAGTACCTACTTACTTGCCAATACAAAACAAGGGGTCTTCAAATTCATATTAATTACCATTACAGATGAACACATAAGGAATCTGTTCCCTCTTCTACATTGAAAAGGTCAAGACCACCTCCAGGTCTTAACAAACAAGTGTTGGCAGGGAATCTAGTTGGGCATTGCCAGGAAGTCCAGCTTGCATTGGCAGGAATATGTGTGTGTAATGACTTGATTACAACATGATACTATGTGGTTACATAACACAACACTGAGTCATCAAATTTTAATTGCAAGAAAAAAACACAAATGTACAATAAAGTATTAAATTTAAGATGCATCATTTAAAAATTTCATTTTTTTGAAATGACACAATTTTTTAGAATTCACATTAAAGAGTTAAAGAAAGTCGATATCCAGTGGGGCATTGAGTAATATTCTTTTTATTGAAAAGGGGGTGGGGGCGGCTAAGTCACACAGTGAATAGAGCACTGGCCCTGCAGTCAGGAGGACCTGAGTTCAAATTTGACCTCAGACACGTGACACACTTACTAGCTGTGTGACCCTGGGCAAGTCACTTAACCCCAATTGCCTTCCTTCCTCCCTCCTCCCCCCAAAAAGCAAAAATAAAAAATAAAATATATTTTTCAAAAAGAAAAGAAAAGGGGGTGGTAGGCCAAATAAGTCTGGGAACCTCTGTCTTAGCATAAAAAGGCCAAGGTCTTACATTGCACCCAGGGCCATGTGTAGTAAGTATCTTGCCACTGGGCCCAGATACCTCTAGATGAAAAAGCGAGGCTGGGGACTTTGCATATGTCTCTCTTACTTAAGTCCAATTCACTTGAAAGTTATAGAATCACTTTCCGATGTCATGGTTCTCTTCAAGAAGGAAGGACAAACAACAACAATTAGTATTATTCCTGACCAACCCTGGCCAAGCTTTCCTTATGCTCCCCCAGTTTTTTGTTCGTTTGTTTGCTGACCTGCGAATTCTCTACCACACCTTTTCCCCACATTTCAGAAGCCCATGCCCTTAGGGATTTAGCCCTTTCAGGTTTGGAATTCACAACTTGCAGGTTGAGGGTAGAAGAATGCTGTCTGTGCACCAGTGAAAACTAGTTTGACTCATACAACCCTGGCTTCTCAGGCTCCATGTATGCTAAGGCTTAACTCCCTGTTGTTTATTCCTTATTTTGCAATTTAGAGAAGGCTCTAATTTCAGTAATCCAGACTACCTCACTTCCTTGCCTCACTGGCAGTCTCCTATTATTGCCATCCCAAGTATTTTTCTAGAAACTCTTGACTGGCTTTGAGGTTTTGCATATGGAGCCCATATCCCACTGTAGTCTGAACTCCCAGCCTGCTCTTGGAACTCATAACAGTTGGAGTTGTATGTTGTTCCCTGTTGACCTCTGTCCTCCTCTTTTGTCTCCTGTCCTCACTGGGCTGTATGTTTTTTAAAAACAGCTACTTCCTCTTTTACCCTGCTATATCCTTACTGGTGAATGCCTCATGTGGCATATTGAATGTAACCACTCCCAGCTCTATGTTGCTTTACAATTTAGTCATCTTGCTCTCCAACTGAGCAGCTACCCTTTCTGTCCCTACTCCTGCCCCTTTCAGATCTGAAGCCATAATCAAATGAATATTGCCATTGCTGCAAGAAGAGAACATCAGCCTAATTCATACTTCTTCACTTGCTATCCCTATGATTTTGCAAACTAAAGAATACTCCCCTTGTCAATACTTTCCTATAATTCTTGTCTCCCCTTATTAAAATGTACATTTTTGGGCAGGGAGGTTGGAACTGCTTTCTCAGTGCTTCTTTTAGTGTTTATCATAAAGTGCTTAACAAACACTTTTATTTCATTCATTCATTCATTCATTCATTCATTCATTCATCTATTTGGTCTCCAAAGATGATATACCATCTCCACTACTCCTCTCAGTGGGGACTTTGATTCATATATATTATTGGGAAAATAGAGGCTATTCACCCATAACTCCTTCTCTTTCTATGAAATTCAGAACCCCTTGATATCTCTTTCCACCTCCTTTGTTCTGCTTTTTGGTGAAATTTAGTCTTATTCCCTTTTCCCCCATGAAGGAAAGCCAGTCTACACATATTCTTGATCCCATCCCTGCCCCTCTTTTCCAGCAAGCTGGTCACTTAACCATCTTTGATATTCATCCTCTCCTGTGTGGTGATTTCTAACAGCCATCTCTCCTACAAACATGTTCAATTTTCTTTAATCCTCAGAAACCTGTCACTGTGCTCTATTATCCCTATTATAGACCCAGATATATTTAGTAGCACCAATGCAATATTCACAGCACCCATGGTCACGATAAATATACCTGCATGATGGTCAGTCACAAAATATAACACTCCCATATAGAAGACAGAAGCAAAACATTTATTCAGACACCAGAAAACCAAATCCCAACACCAATAAGCCAATTCCATCATAGTAGCAAAGAAGTTAAGAAGCCATAACAGCACAGAGAGCCACAGCATCCTTTAGCCTTCTCACAAACCAATAAAAGACCAATATGTGCTCATGAGCCTGCCTCCCTCAGACACATGCTTTCTTCCCAATTGTCTAGTCTAGCTCTGACTCCCAGCTTCCTGTGGGCTCTACTCTGCTCTTCAGCAAACTCCTCCCACCATGGGCTCCATGTGATTACATTCAAGCCATTAGGGCACAGAGTATATTTTCAAAGCAGGGAAGATCTTCAAATTCCCATTATTGTGACATCCCTACAAGTGTTTATCCTGTCTCTCTTCCTATCACACGCAAGTTTCTGGAAGTTGTCTACACTCCTTGACTTCACTTCCTCTCTTCTCACACACTTCTTACTCCTTTGAAATCATCCTTTTTCACTTCAATGACCTTTGAGGTGTTGAGAAAAAGAAAAAAGAAAACAAAACAAAACATTGCCATGTACACAGCAGACCACAAGAGAGAATTCATTATAAAACAATACATTTCCATTTCAGGAAAACCTAAATAATAAATACTGCACATTGTTTTCAAAGCTGCCCAACTTTTCTTTGCTTCCTTCTGGTTTTCTATTATTCTCTGTTATTCACTTTGTACTTTATTTTCACCCTTCCTCCCCCCCCTCCAAAGGCTACAATCAAGCATGTATGTATATGTATACACACATTTACATAAATATATGTAAACACACATATACACACGTATACACTCATACACGTATCTGTAAAACTGCATGAGGCTTATTTCTACTTGTCATCTGTTTTTCTTGAGGTGGATAGAATCTTCCTTCATAGGTCCAAATCTTTCCACATTTTTTTCTAAATCAACAGCTCATCATTTCCTGCACCACAGCAATATTCCAACCTAATCACACTCTATCTGAAAGATTGTCTATGAATGTTTCCCCCCCCCCAATTGTTGCATTCATGGCTACATAGGTTTTATTTATACAAGAAAATTTTAATTTAGAATCATCAAAGCTATCCTTTTTAGACTTCAACAGTGCTCTCCTTATACTATAACTTAAGGTCTGATACTGCTGAATCTACTTCCTTTACATCTTTCTTCCCCTGTTATTTTTCTGAAGTTCCTGACCTTGTGCTCTTCCAAATTAACTTTCTTATTTTTCCTACCTCAGTAAAATGATTTTTTGGATAATTTAATTGGGATGACATTGAATAAATAGGTAAATTTGTATTTTAAAAATTATAGCAGCTTTACCTACTCACAAACAATAAATATTACTTCAATTACTTAGATCTGAGTTTATTTGTATAAAAAATTGTTTTGTTTATACTCATATAGTTCCTTTGTCTGTTTTGGCAGGTATACACCCAGATATTTTATACTATCTTGGTATTTTAAATTGTCTAAAACAATATTGAATAATATTTCTGACACATAGTGTAGCTTCTCTATTTTTCACTTTTGACTAAATCTATTTTAACTTTACCTTTGTCTGAGATCATGATTATTATCCCTGCATTTTTATGTAATAAATTCTGCTCCTGCCCTTTATTTTACCTTTGTGTGTATCTCTGATTTTTATAATGTTTCCTGAAAGCAACATACTGTTGAATTCAAATTTTTAATCTGCTATCCATTTCTGTTTTTTGGGTAAATTTGTCTCATCCACATTCTAAGCTATAATTACTTGTGTATTTTTCTCCTTCCTATTTTTCATCACTACCTTTCTCACCCCATATACCCCATCTCTTCTTACTCCTCTGCTTTACTTCTACCCACTATCTTGCCTTCCTATTCTTTAATCTACCTACCCATCTAAAAATTCCTCCCTTCTCCTCTCCTCCTACCCTATCCAGTGCCCTCTTATTTCTTTCCAAATTTAGAAGACTTTTATACCCTTCTAGGTATACATACATGCATACATATATGTATATGTGTATGCACACACCTATATAAATGTATGCATATGTACACATGTCTATACATATGTGCATATGTGTATGTATGTGGGAATTTCCTTCTTTAACCTATTCCCTGTGAAAATGAGGTTCTAGCCCTACACACCCTCCCCTCCTAGCTTCTTTTATATAAGTTTTCATTTTATGCCTCATTTGTATGAGATAATTACTCCTTTTTATCTCTCCCTACATGTTTTTTTAGAATCATCTCATCATACTTAACTCAGCCCAAGACTTACTTTCAAACTACCCAAATAATGACAATCATAAGAGGGCTGCTATTATTTTTACATATACAAAGTAAAGAATTTTAAGTTATTGAGTCCCTTATAATTGGTCTTTAATATTTACCTTATATTTCTCAGGGATGTTATACGTTGAATTTTCCCATATGTTCTAAGTTTTTTGTCGTAAAAACCTGAAAGCCATTCAGTTTGTTAAATATCCACGTTTTTCATTCAGGTTTATACTGAATTTTGCTGGGTAAGTTATTGTTGGTCATAATCCCAACTCTTTTGCTCTATGAAAGATAGTATTCTAAGACCTATGGTCCTTCAATGTAGTAGCTGCTAGTCATGTGTATTCCCTATTGTAACTCCATGATATTTAAATTGGTTTATTTTTCTTGTTGTTTCTAATATTTTCTCCTTAAGCTGGGAGCTTTGAAACTTCGCTATGATATTCCTGTAAGTTTTCCTTCTAGGATCTATTTCAGGTGGTGATTGGTAGAATTTTTCTATTTCTGCTTTGTCTTCTTGTTCTACAAATCCAGCTCAATTTTCCTTGATAATTTCTTGTAATATTGTATCAAGATTCCTTTTTTAATCATACTTTTCAGGTAGTCTAAATATTCTTATATTATTTCTCCTCTATCTTTCTCTAGATTAGTTGTTTTTCTGATGAGATGTTTCACTTTCTCTTCTATTTTTTCATTCTTTTTATTTTGTTTTAGGATTTCTTAAAACATCATAAGTTTCCCCTTACCCAAATCTAGTTTTGAAGAATTCTTTTCTTCCTTAAGTTTTTGATTGTCTATTTCCAGTTGGCTGACTTCCTTTTTCATAATTTTCTTGATTTTCTAGGATTGTTCTTTTTCCCCCTTATTTTTCCACTGTCTGTTTTACTTTTAAAGTTGTTTTTAAGGTCTTCTAAGAATTTTTTGTCCTCGGGATGCTTTGACATTTCTCATTGAAAAAGGAGTGACTTTTGTTGTTGTTGTTGTTGTTGTTTTAGATTCATTATCTTTCTCCGAATATGAACCCAGATCTCTATTCCCATAGTAACTATCTATGCTTGGAATCTTTCTCCTTTGCTTACTTACTCTCATTTATTTTTTGTTTATTTTGTTTTTAGCAGCTATTAGTGTAATCAAGCTGTAGCCCCAAACCTCAAGTCCTTCTTACTGTTATTTTCTGAGGTCTGTCTCAGGGCACAACATTACCATCTCCTTTCCACCCCTAAGCCATGGCAAGGGCACCCAACCACACTGCCCTACAAATGATCTTGCTCCATGCAGTCTCTCAGATGGCTACAGACTACAGCTGTCCTCTCTGCCCTGGAACTGAAATGAGGGAGTTTGCTTTCTTTGAGTACCCACAGCCAACAGGGCCCCTGACCCTCACTACAGCACTTTCCAGGTATGTGGGAGCTCCTCCTCCCTGCAACCACACACCCCAGAACACATCTGGTTAGGACAGCTGTGCTTGGCGTCCCTCAACAATGAAAGGTCCTTCAATCTTTTACTCAGCCATCAGACCCCCAGACCAAGTTTCAAAAGCTGAGGTTGCCTTCCAACCACAGTTGCCCCCAGGGCTTTTTATTTTTTGATTCTGCAGAGTCAGCCTGGAGGTGCTTGCACTTCTCTCAGGCCAAACATCTTCTCCAAGAGATCTGGTCTTTCCTGGAGTTTTCTCAAATTGTCTCATGAGGACGTTTCTCTGAGGTCACATTCTTTTTTTGTGGAGAAAATTTGGAGAGTTGAAAGTTTTCTGACCTACTCCACCTTCTTCCTAGAATCCTCTCCCCCATCTCAACAAATGTTGGTAATATGGGAGCATCTTATTCTGAGTAGCATTAAGCAATAACTCTTACTACAACAAATGGCCTCACCCTTTCTCTTATTTTCTTTTCTCCTCTCTCTTTATCTTCTTCCCCCTCTCTCCCTCCTTCTCTCTTTTCCTTTCCCCTTCCTTTTTTCTCCATTTCCTCTTCTTTTTCCTTTTTTCTTTCCTTCATTTCCCTTTTTTTCCTTTCCTTTCCTTTCTTTTCTGCTTTCCTTCCACTTGGGATAGGAGCCAACATATTACTCAATGATCTCAGAGTAGTTTTCTTGTAGAATGATCACCTCTAATGAGTTTCATCAGAGTGGCAAATGATTCCAGCAGACCCCAAACCACAGGCAGAACAGTGAGACAGGGAGCTTTTTAAAATAGCAATTAAAATGCAATTATAGATAGAAAATTGATTCTCCAAAGTGATCTGGTGGGTTTTGAACATATTTATTCACTCTTGGTGACTTTTATATTAAACATTCACAGTTTATAAATCAAAAGATCATTCTTTGCCGCCAGTGCTGCAAATTCCACCTGCAATCTATTAATCAAGCTATGTTCCTTCTCTCTGACATCATCACCAGTAATAAAGATTCTGCAAATGGAACTGAGCTGACAGCGTTGCAGATGATGTGTGAGGCAAAAAAGAATCCAGCTTGCTCTTTCATAACTGCATTGGCTCAGCAAGAGGTAACGGTGTTAAAAACTTGCTTTTCTGTTACTAAAGTAAGTAGGTAGGAGGCCGAGATACACGGGGAGCAAAAAACGTTGAGGGAAGCTGTGCAAAACTCACCATACGGCATCAGCAATCTTCACTGGCTGCTTCCGTTCATATGGTTCACTCCCCATTACATTTTATTTAGTTTCATTATAGCCTAAGTCCAGATGGAGAGGCTGAAAGTCAAAACAAAATCACAGGGTTTCCTTCAGTTTGGTTGATTCACTACCCCTTATTATGGTTGTCTCCTATGTTCCAGTCATATGATCAGCCAGCAAAAAAGGCATGTTGTGAGACTCAAGGGACCTACAAAATGTGATCTTTATTGAATGTCTATCTGAGAGGGCAAATGCATTTTGATGGGCAGTCAGATCAAAACTTTCCAATGTTAGTATGGAATCCTGGCATTCCATATAAATAGAAGGGACCTTAAAGAGTGTGGAGTTCAATTCTTTCATTTTTTCAGAGAGGAAGGTAAGGCATAGAAAGGTGAAGTAAGTACTTATAGGATGCAGAGTGACTTATCCAGCAAGAACCTTGGGCCTAGGGAGAGTATCTCATTATCTGTTCTTTAACAGCTTGTTTCTCACCATCAGGAGCACTGGTCCTGCTGCCCAGATGTCTAGGATCTTGCCATCCTTCCCCACCCAAAGCAGGTTAATCCACTCGGCTTTGGGACTCATTCTCTGGCTAAGCTACTTGAATTGGAGCATATGTACATACATACATACGCACATCTACATATAGGTGCCTACATAAATCTAGACATATTCATGTGTGAGCATATATGTGTGTGTGTGTGTGTATATATATATGTTTAGATATACACAATTACATACACACACACATACATTCCAGACAATGCTCTATCTTCACTCATCTACCCACTCCCAAGGAAACCACATCCTAGCCAATGCAGGCATTTTGCCATCATCCCTGCCCCTTTCAATCCCCTGCTTCCCTCATCATCTCTTAAAGAATAATAATCAAATCCCTAGGCAAAATGATCTCTTTCTCTATGACTTCACTCCTAATCCTAGTAACCGCCTATAGCAAATCTCCCTTTTAGGGATGCTTCTCCCTAGTAGAATATAAACTCCCTGAGGTTAGAGACTATGTTCCTTTTATATTTGTATCCCTGGTACTTAGCACAGTTCCTGGTAAGCAGAAAGTGCTTAATAAATGCTTGTTGGTTGATATGAGTGAGGGAGTGCTTTTCACTACCCTTGCTCAAATAGGATTGGAGAGGAAATCACCTCAGTACTCATAAAAACTACAACTGGAGATTACTCTGAAAATAATTTCTAATTTCTTTGTTCTGTAATTACTCAAGAACTGCTAAGCTTCAGGGACATGCATTAAAGTTATGTTTACTGTTGATCCTCTAAACCAAATTTCATTTTTTGCATTATTTATTTGGCATGCATACTGAAGTTTTAGTGAAGTCTGGATAGTATATTATATGTGCTATAGCTAATAAGGTTAAAATAAACCTCTTAATTCCTTTCTAAATCTCTTAACATTATTATTTCTGCTCTCCTAAACATATTAATTTATTTCCCATTCAAGTGAGCAACAAGTCTGAAGGTTCAATGTTTTGCTTTTTCTTAAGAACATACAAGCAAACAAAACACCCCAACAAATAGCCTTTTAAGCCCTGAAATGATAATCTTACGTACAACAGATATGAGTTTGCTTCCTTAGTTCTGAATCTTTCCTGGATTTTTTTATGATTTCTCTTCTTTAAAACTTCCAGTTTAGCAGAGATCTCACCAAACACACTAATATTGGCAACAAAGAATAATTACCTTCATTATTTACCTTTAACGTGCTTCATTTTCCTGACATATCTAGATATTCCAAATCATGAAACTGATGTGAATCTCAAAAACAGTGTCAACAATGATGATAATAACAATGACTGTTCACATTATTACAGTTCCACAAATTTGAAACTGGAGAAATCAAATAGGAAATTATCCAAGTTTCACAAATATGGTACTCATCTTTTTTTTGGATTCTGAACCCATGATATCACACACACACATACACACACACACACGCACACACACACACACACACACACACACACACACACACACACACACACACACACACACAC
>CM053597.1:79060318-79087509 GCA_028646575.1 Pseudocheirus occidentalis
TTTTTTTTAGCTCTGTGAAACTCTGCTTCCAAGGGGGGAAGCTCTGTTCCAAATCGCTGGGGTTTTCCCAACTGCCAGATCTATTAGGGGGGTGTTGCAAGTCCCCCCAGCTTTGGCTTGCTGAAAGTGCACCCCAGGGCCACCACCCAAGACCCCGATCTGTATCCAGGCTGCTCAATGTGAGAGCACTTGGCCCTGATCAATTGATTCAGCCCCCCTGCTGAGTCTGCAGGCCAGGGGCTCTGAAGCAGCCTGGTGGGTTTCGCTGCTGGTTCCAGCAGTTCCCTTCCCCCACTGCTTCCTTGCCCCGGGGGCAGATTGGCCAAACTGTTTTACCACCCCCAAATTAATTTTCAAAATTTCACTTTCACTAACTGTCTCTGACCTAAGATCCCCTCAGGCAGTTGCTTTAGATTTTCTTTGATGTAGACTCAAGCTGTGGCTTGGGAGGCTCACTCCTGCTGGCCACCCTGGGGCCTGGCCCGCTGGCCTGGCCACGGCTGGGGTTTTGGGCTCCGAGGTCTCTGCCCTGTTGCGAGCTGCCCTTCTCCCGTCCAGTTTCTCACACCTTGGCAGATGTGGAGGTGCTGGAGTTTATAGAACCTCTGAAGACTCACTGTGGGGCTCAGCTCAGCTCAGCCTGGCTCCTTCCCACCATCCCAGGCCTGGCCATGGTCTCAGCTTCAGGCTACTCCAGCCTTCGCTCCCAGCAGCTGTGCTGAGCCCCTGCTGCCAAGCTGCCTTCAGCAAGAGGTATGCTCTCTGTATTTTTGTGAGTCTGAGAATCCTAGACTTTCCTACACTTTGTCTGGGCTCATATTTTATGGGTATTTAGGGTGGCGATGTGGGAACTGCAGGACCTTGCTGCTTCTATGCCCCCATCTTGACTCTGCCCACTCCCAGGTAGACTTTCAAATGTATTTTATATTGTCTACAGTTTTTTTTAAAATGAAATTTCTCTTTCTATCTCTTGATACTCGGCTTTGTTGTTAATATAGACATGTTGATGGTTTATATGGTTTTATTTTATATCTTTTAACTTTGCTAAATTCTAAAATTCCTTCAGGAAGTTTTTTAGTTAATTCTCTAAGCATACCATCATATCATCTGCAAAGAGTGATAGCTTTGTTTCCTCGTTACCTATTCTAATTCCTTCTATTTATTTTTCTTCTTTTATTGCTAAAGCTAACATTTCTAGTACAATATTGAATAACAGTGGTGAAAATGGACATCCTTCTTTCACCCCGATCTGATAGGGAAAGCTTCCAGCTTATTGCCATTAGATATAATGCTTCCTGATGATTTTAGATAGATGCTACTTATTATTTTGAATAAAGTTCCATTTATTCTTTTGTTATCTGTTGTTTTTAACAGGAATAGGTGCTGTGTTTTGTCAAAAGTATTTTTTCTGTATCTATTGTGATAATCATGTGATATTTGTTAGATTTATTATTGATATGGTTAATTATGCTGACAGACCTCATAATATTGAACCAGCCCTATATTCCTGGTATAAGTCCCACCTGATCATAGTGTATTATCCTTGTGATAAAATTGCTATAATCTGTTTGAAAATGTTTTATTTAAGATTTTTGCATTAATATTCATTGTTAAAATTGGTCTATCATTTTCTTTCTCCATTTTGGCTCTTCTGGTTCAAGTATCAGTACCATATTTATATCATAAAAAGCATTTGCTAGCACTCTACCTATTTTCCAAATACTTCATGTAGTATTTTTTTTTAAATCTTAGACTTAAATACTAAAACTTAAATACACAATAAGAAAAGAAAAAGAAGTGTATTATAAACTTAAATATTGAAACTTAAATAGAAAATAAGAAAACAAAAAGAACATGTCATGTGCACAGCAGAATGTAAGGGAGGATACATAGCAATACATTTCTGTTTGAAGAAAACCTATATAATAAATACAGTGTGTTGTATTGAGAGCTGTCCATCTTTGCTTCCTTTTAAGTTTTCTTTTGTTCTCTAACATGCCTAGTTTATACAGTATTGTAATCAATTGGTCTTTACATGTTTGGTAGAATTCACTTGTAAATCCATCTCATTCTGGAGATTTTTTTTTATTAAGGAATTTCATTGTTGGCTTATTCATTTTTTTCCTGAAATAGGGTTATTTAAAGATTTTATTTCCTCTTCTGTTGATCTATTTTATTTTTGTAAATATTTTTACATTTTTTAAAATATTCATCCATTTCACTTAAATTATCAGTTTTATTGGCCTATAGTTGGGTAAAATGAAAGTAACTCCTAATTATTATTTAATTTCCTCTTCATTGGTGGTGAATTCATCTTTTTCATGTTTGATACTGGTAATTTTACTTTCTTATTTTTTATTAATCAATCTATTTTATTATTTTTCCCCATAAAATCAGTTCTTAGTTTTACTTAACAGTTCAATAGTTTTCTTAATTTTAGTTTTCTTAATCTTTCTTTTGATTTTCAGAGCTTCTAATTTGGTATTTAATTGGGGATTTTAATTTGTTCTTTTTCTAGCTTTTTTAATTGCATGCCTAATTCATTGATTTCTTCTTCTTCTATTATATTCTTTTAAGCCTTTAGATATATAAAATTTCCCATAAGAATTGTTTTGGTTACATCACAGAAGATTTGGTACGGTGTCTCACTATTGTCATTCTCTTCAATGAAATTATTGATTGTTTCTATGATTTCTTATTTGACCTACTAATTATTTCAAATTAGATTATTTAGTTTCTAATTAATTTTTAGTCTATTATTCAATGGCCTTTTATTACACATTATTTTATTGCATCACGGTCTAAAAAGGATGTATTTAATATTTCTGCCTTTCTGCATTGGATTGTGAGGTTTTTATGCCCTGGTACATGATCAATTTTTGTGGAGATACCATGTACCACTGAAAAAAAAGGTATATTTCTTTCTATCCTCATTCAGTTTTCTCCAGAGGTCTATAAATTATTTTTTCTAAAATTCTATTCACCTCCTTACCTTCTTTCTTACTTATTGTCTAGTCATATTTACCTAGGTCAGAGAGGGTAAGGTTGAGGTTCCACATTAATATAGTTTTGCTCTCTGTTTCTTCCTGTAACTTACTTAACTTCTCCTTTAAGAATTTAGATGCTATACCACTTGGTGCATATATATTTAGTATTGATATTAATTACTTCATTGTCTGTGGTACCTTTTAGCAAGATGTACTTTTCTTCCTTATCTCTTTTAATTAGATCTCTTTTTGCTTCTACTTTGTGTGAGATCAGAATTGCTACCCCTGTTTTTGTGTTGTTGTTTGTTGGTTTTAACTTCAGTGAAGAATTTACTTCAAGTACAGCCTTTTACTTTTAACTCTCTGTTTCAAATGTATTTCTTGTAAACAATATATTGTAGGACTCTGGTTTTTAATCTACTCTGCTATCTGCTTCCATTTTATGGCAGAATTTATCCTGTTTTCATTCACAATTATGATTAATAGCTGTGTCTTTCCATTGCATTCCCCTCTTTCCTTGCATACTTTTCTCTCTACCCACTCTGTCCTCATTAATGTTTTGCTTCTGATCACCACCTCCCTCAATCTACCTTCCATTCTAGCAGTTTCTCTCCCTTTTCTTTCCCCTTTCCCTTCCTTCTTCTATCCTCCTTTCTATCCATGCCCTCCTTTTTCTCTTCTCCTGCTTCCCTATAGAGCAGTGGTTCTCAACCTTCCTAATGCCGTGACCCTTTAACACTTGTATGTAGGTGTATCTGCATATGGGTGGACCTGCTTGGAGATGGATAGAGGAGCGGTGTCTCAGTTCCTAAGACCATCAGAAATATGTGTTTTCTGATGGTCTTAGGCAACCCCTGTGAAAGGGTCATTCGACCCCCAAAAGGGATGTGACCCACGGTTGAGAACCGCTGCATACAATACGATTTCTATAACCAACTGAATGTGAGTAAATGACCTCCCCCAAGAGAAGAATTTGAAAAACAGATGGTGCTAGTTCCAACACTATTCTAAGAGGGGGGGTTTCCATATATTGCTATTGTTCAAAGAGACTTTAAAAGTTATTAAGCTCACTTCATACCCTGATTTTACAGATGAGGAACTTGAGACTCAGAGAGAGTGCCTGAGCCCAAGGTTATACAATTAATTTGTGGAAGGAGAGACATGTAAATCTGGATCTTCTGACTCCTAACCATGTACTCTCTCCATCACAATTTTCTGCTACACACAGTAAAGGAATAAAAGAATCTTGGAGAGAATTTGATGGTAGCATTCTATACAATGTTTCTGAGATATTTAAATATGTTGTCCCCTGGTGAAAGGTAGAGGGCCTTTATGGAAAGAAACACAGAGGACAATAAAAATTGCCTTCTTGGAGTAATTAAGTTAGACCTGGGAATTAGGAGGAGCATTTCCCCTTCTCCTCATCTGTTCCAAACTTAGGATGGAGACCGACAGACAAATTTTCTTGCATGCTAGTTGGAGAAGACTTTTCAACCAAGCTAGAAGGAAGATTGACATAAGAACTGTAAGTTGAATGAGAGACAACCAGAGATATGGACCCACTTCATGGGCTGTCAGGCCTGATCATGCCTCAGTCACTTTTTCAAGTTATTTTGAACATCCTTCCACTACCACAATCATCACTACCAACAATGATTACAACAAGCAAAAAAAAATTTCCCTGTGGAAAAAATATGTATAAATGTACATAATAATCTTTGTATATATGCCTATATATAGAAGGATATGTGTATACATACACACACATATATATGCATATACCTATACACAGAAATGCATCCTGTGTGCAACATTTTTGACTACATTTATAGTATGACTTTAGGGATTTAGAAAACACCTTGATATTTATACATGCATATATGTATGTGTGTATATATGCATGCATGTATATATATACATATATATGTATGTGGATGCATGTGTGTATGTATATATAATCCACATTTTTTTTAGTCATGTCCGACTCTTCATGACCCCATTCAGGGTCTTCTTGGTGAAGATACTAGAATGGTTTGCCATTTCTCCAACTCATTTTATGGACGAGGAAACTGAGACAAAGAGTGCTAAGTGACTCGCTCAGAGTCACATTACTAATAACGTTTCTAAGATCAGATTTGAACTCTGAAAGACGAGTCTTCTCGACTCCAGGCCAAGAACTCTACTGACAGCACCGCCTAGCTTTCCCTACATATATACATGCGCGTGTCTGTGCCTATGTGTGCATCAATGCCATTCAGAACCCAATAATGGACCAGAGAGAATGATATACCTAGTCAGGGACAATTCTTACGGCACCACATGGGCTCAGGATATTGAGAGCTGTTGCAAACAACTTGTGAATAGTTTTGGGGTGTTTTTGCTTTTTATTTTTGGAGGGTAATTGGGATTAAGTCACTTGCTGAAGGTCACACGGCTAGTTTTTGTGTTAAGTGTCTGAGGCTGGATTTGAACTCAGATCCTCTTGACTCCAGGGCTGGTGCTCTATTCACTGTGCCACCTAGCCACCCCTGTGAATGTTTTTTGTTTTGTTTCATATGAAGACTTTCCTACAAAGCATGGTAGTGATAAAGAGAGCTCTATGATGCCAGAATCACATACCTCAATGACCTTAGTGTGATTTTTTTAGGGTTTTAAAAAATATTTTAGGTAATTTAGGTCATTAAAAAAAGAGCATATCCCTTTTGTTATAGACCCTTGCCCCTTACCCCCTAAGACTGAAGCTGAAGCTAATGAATTACAGAAAAAAAATTCTTTCAGAACTGTGGACTCCCAGCTTTCCCAAATTCTGGTCAGGAAGAGACTTTGAATGTCAGTTCATTAGGGAGCAGTTGATATAGCAGGACTTCAGTTCCATGGTACTACTTCTTGTCTTTATGGAGAGTGTGTTTAGATGGATTTGTATTTAAAAATAAAATATTTTCAGACTTGACCAAAAGAGAAAGTAGACTCTAAATGGGAGTGACTTGATAATTACTTATAACTGTATTTTAAATAATTATTTGAACTCAGTCCATTTTTTTCCATCTTTTATTTGGGAGAAAGACCTCTTTTCCATCAACTTCTATTTTAGGTTTTACTCTAGTAGGACAACAATGCAAAATGTTCAAAATGATGGAAAGATATTAAGGAAATAGTTTGTGGATGCATCCTGACCAACTAGTAACTGGACTTGTTTGCAAATTATACTTACCACATAAGAGAAAATATGATTGGAAAGTGATACAGCAGACCATTCAGGTGAAGTACATGGACCAATTGCATAACCGGAATTCACCAAACAAAACTGCTAAACAGAGGTGACTTGTCAATTTGTAACTGAGAATAAGCTGCATAATTTACCAATAGAAAGGATAAGTGAAAGTGAATGTGTTCACATAAATTATACATAAAGAATACTCTTCAGTCATTGGACATGGTGTGTCTACTTCAGAAGCAACTGAGCCTGGACAATTATTGTAGAGGGGCTATAAGATTCATCCATCAAAGCCCTAACTCTGCTGAACAAAATGGAGGCTATTTTGTGATGGACAAATGACCACACAAGAGATTTCTTTCTATATTTCAGTAGAAAGGCAAGGAGAATGGAAATCAAAATAATAAAGAAGAATCAGGAGACACATTTCCCCTGGTTGATTCTTTTTTTTTAAAGCTACATTTTATTTTTCCAATTATACACATAAAGTAATTTTTAGCATTCTTTTTTAAAATGTTGAGTTCCAAATTTTTCCCTCCCTCACTCTTTCCCCACTTCTTGAGAAGGCAAACAATTTTATATAGATTAAACATGTGCAGTCTTTAAAAAAATTCCATATCACCTTTATTATAAAAACAAAAAAAAGAAAAAAGAAAAAAGAAAAAGAAAGTTAAAATAATTTGCTTCAATCTGACTTCATCAGTTCTTACTCTGTAGACAGAATTTTTCATCATAAATACTTCAGATTCTCTTGGATCATTGTATTGCTGAGAAGAACTAAGTCACACACAGTGGAACATCATACAATATTGCTATTACTGTGAAAAGTAGTGTCCTGTTCTGCTCATTTCATTTTATATCAGTTCATATATGTCTTCCCAGGTTTTTCTGAAAACATCCTGCTTATCATTTCTTATAGCACAATAGTATTCCTTCACAGTCATATACTACAATTTGTTCCACAATTAATGAACATCCCCTCAATTTCCAATTTTTGCCACCATAGAAAGATCTGCTATAAATATTTTTGTACATTTCTATTTATTTGTTTGTTTGTTTGCTTTTGGAGGACAACTGGGGTTAAGTGACTTGCCCAAGGTCACACGGTCACACGGCTAGTCTGCTGACTCCAGGGCCAGTGCTGTGTTCATTGTACCATCTGACTACCCCTGTACATTTATATTTAACTTCTAATTGTGGCCACATTGCTTTTTTTGTGCAAGATTTTTAAATTTGCTATTTTCCAGAATTTTATAATTTTGGGGAATTCTTTTCCTGAAAGAAATGTGACCAATTCACAAATTTCTTTGAAGATTTACCTTGATCTTTTTTTACTTCATTGTATTTCTCTGGGTTTTTGCCTTAATCTTCCCTTTCACCACAGTAACTTTCTATGGTTAAGTTATTTTCGTTGTTGTTGTTGTTGTTTATTCATTTTTTCTTGCCAATTTCTCGACTTATAACTCTGTGTTAAAGTTGGGTTTTACTCTTGGGGTTGAGGGAGCACTGTCTCAAGCTTCAAGCCTTTCTTATTGCTATTTTCGAGCTAACTCTGTGGATTTTGGTTCTTCTAAAGGTGGTATGATCTAAGAAAAACTGTTGTTACTGCTCTTCTAACCTGTGCTGTGGTCTGTGAGTAAACAGGAGCGCTCTTTTCTTCTCTAGAACTGTGACCAGGGCACCTGCACCCATCTGGTTATAAGGGCTAGTGAACTGGGGCTCCTTTTAGCTCTGGGACTTCAACTCAGAACTGCTCATGGGCAATTTGACAGTCTTTCACCCAGTGCTTATAAAGGGCTCCCTGTCACCTCCAGTGACCAGTTATCTGAACCCCTTACTATCTGTGATTTGAAAGTTTTGGAAGATGCTGCTTCTGAAGCCTAGTTTGACCTGCACTGCTTATTCCACACCAAGTCTCACCATCACCCCACTAAAACAGACCTTCCAGCTAGTCTAAGTTGTCCAGGGCTAGAAAATTGTTTCAACTTGGCCTTTTCTTTTTCCTGCCTCTGCAGTATTTGATTCAAAAGACTATTTTAAAGTTGTTTGGAGGGGGATTTGGGAGAGCTCAGGTTAGTCTTTGCCTTTATTCTTCTGTCATAGCTCTGCCTTTCCCAGTTGATCCTAAAAGCCCTAGCCCTGGAGATATAAACATTGGCACTAATTCATTCAGACGCTAACCAGTAGCCATGAGGCCTTTCTGTCCACAAAGTGTAACTTTTGAAGAGGTCTCTGGTTACACAGGTTCTGTGGGTTGTAGCAGTATCAGTGGGATTTGATTGCAAATATGCTGGCACTGGTCCCATGCATGTGAAGTTAACTTCAAGTCAGTGAAGTCAGAGCCTGCCTGTAGAAGAGTGGGGAAAAGTTAGCTGGTTCATTTGCTTAACAAATCTGATAAGGTACGTTTTTTTTAAAGTCCTTTATACTCTTTCATATGAAAGGATTTTGTTATATAATTCAAAACCAGATTATTAAACATTAGGTCCTAGGTGCTTGAAATTTTTGTGTACTATTTTGTTGGAGGTAATGGAGAGGAATAAGGATGCTATTTCCTGACACAAACATGCCAATACAATTCAATTTTGCATCCACGAATCACTGGCATGTAACTAGAGTTTCTGAATCATCTGAGACAGATTGCTAAAGATTCTTTATAAACCATTTTCCAAACTATTTCTCTGGCCCCAGAAGAAATCTGTTTTAAGTTCACTTTGCATCTGCTTCCCTTCCTGGTTTCAACAGCAGGGAATAAGATGCCCCTTCCAGGATAAGCTCAATGCTTCTAAACTCACCACCATGCTGCTACTCAAAGCTGCCTCCTTCAGTCTTCTCTCTCCTCTGTTTGGAGGGCAGAGTGCCAAAATCTTTTCAGTGCCTTTCTTCATAGAGAACAGAGGGCAAACTCTCAGATCCCTAACCTTTGCATCTGCTGCCCTGCCTGGTTTCCATACAACAAGATGCCCGTGAGCCAGCTACCCCATCCTGTCCCTCCTTCTCTCAGTTTTCCTGCCTCCTTTTGTGCATAGACTTCTTTAGAGTGTAAACTCCCTGAGGGCAAAGATTGTCTTCCTTTTTATTAATTGTATCTCTAGTGTTTAGCACTTAATAAATGTTTATTAGGTCAGATTATGTTGTTTCCTGACTGTAACCAAGAGGGTCCAAAAGAGCCTTCTTAATCCATTTCAGTAACGCTAACCAGAGACTTCGCCAGTTCAGATAATGTGCCACTTATGTACCTTAGAATCTGTAAGGCTAGTCTTTTCCTGAGGAAAATGTGGACCACAGTATGACAGATTTAGGTATGTGAGGAATCTTGGAGGCAATTTAGTGCAATTGCTCATTTTATAGATGTGAGACCTCAAGAAGTAAAGGGACTTGCCCAAAGGAACAGCTGCTTAAAGTTTTAGAGGTGAGGTTTAAACCTCAGTACACTGACTTAAAAGTCAATACTGCTTCAACCTGAATACATAAGACATCAGTTTAGTGCCCTGCAAAATGTCCAAATGACTACAGACCAGAAACAAACAAATGCTTTGTAGTGTAGAATATTTATTCTCTGTTTTTCATAACTTTTTGTTGCACTCAGCAAAAGAACTGAAACCAAACCAAACAAAAACCTTTTAGCTTTTCATATCCAGGGTTTCTTCAATAGACTATCTCCTTCCTTTAGTTAGAACCCCTTCTCTTGCCCCTGGAATCTATTAGGAACCTTCTGTGCTTAGAACTTCCATCTCCCATGTACTCTTACTGATGGACTCCTCCTGTAACATCAGAGGTGAAGAACCAGTTGCAGTTCTTTGAGACTCCATCTATTCCTATAAAATATCTGATTATCTTCCAAATTGTTGAAGATTCTGTTGCCATGTATTAACTCAGACTTATACACAAGGAATTGGGGGTAGG
Source organism: Pseudocheirus occidentalis (assembly GCA_028646575.1). Classification (NCBI taxonomy): domain Eukaryota; kingdom Metazoa; phylum Chordata; class Mammalia; order Diprotodontia; family Pseudocheiridae; genus Pseudocheirus; species Pseudocheirus occidentalis. The sequence continues at coordinate 79,070,426 of CM053597.1, forward strand.
GAGGAGAATGATGAAAACCTTCCATAAATTAGGTATCACATCTTCAGGGAACTTTTCAAATGATTGTCAACCCTCCTTCATACTGAAAATGATCTTATTTAAGTTCCAGATTCACTTGCTGGATAAACAGTGGATGCATTCTGCCATTCAAGAAAGTTGATGCAACTATATCCTGATCTTTTGCTTCATCATTATCCTAATATGTTTTTGTCGCCTTTTTCCTTCCTTCTCTCTTCTTTCCCTACCCATTTTCAAATTATTCACCTTCCTTTGTGTATCATAAAATGTGACTATAACAAAGGACTGTTATTTGAAAAAAGCATTATTGGCTAGTTTCTTTCTTTCCTGAAATTTTCTAAGTATTCCCTCCAAAACAAACAAACAAACAAACAAACAGCTGCAACATTGCTCTGTGTTGCCAGTATCTGTTTGGTTTTGAGGATGCAGATGCTTGATTTTCAACAATGCTCAGGTCTCTCTGTCTCTGGTTGCCACTTCTAGAACACAACATTCCTGTGTACTCCAAAAATAAACTTTTGAGAGTAATTTCCCTACACCTCATAAACTTCCTAATTAACAAAGGGACAAATAAAAGGAAAATGCTTTTGAAAGCAAGGCTACCAGAACTGTCTTTAATACAAACTACAGTGAAGTAAAGCTAAGTGGGAAGAAGATATTTATCAGTCTAAAATATCTGAGATGGACAATTTTGAAACAACAATTCGCCAAAAAGAATGATGTGTCTTATGAAATGAATGATGATGTGCCAGGAACAAAATTTAGAAATCAATGTGCTGTCTAAAAATTAGTCAGGGTAAATCCAGTAGCAAAATACAGTAATCATTTTTTGAGATGGGATACAAAAGAAATACAGAAGTATTTGGACCAATTTGGAAGCTGATTCAGATTTGTCAGAAAGAAAAATAAAATTTCTTGTCTAAATTTCATAGTCATTTCTTCTTGATTGAAATGGACTTTGCAACGTTAAAAGTCTGCAAAAGGAAAACTGCATAAGCCATTCAATGACATAGATATAAAATATATTTATCTATACAGCAAAGATCAAGGATTTCTTTGGTGCAAGAGATGCTGGCTTGAGAAGTCCTTTAGGTAATGAAGACTACAACCTATCTGAAATGTATAGTCCTAGGATTAAGTAAAATAATCTCTGGACATAATTGTGTTTTGCTATTAGGGGTTATCAACAACCATTTGTTAGTGGATCTGGATTACTAGGACATGAGTATAATGGTGGTCTCATAGCCTAGGCTGTGGAACCACTGGAGAGAGTGACTCTTTGGTCTATGCTTTATTTTTAGTTATTTATTTGATTATTTATTTATTTATTTATTTATTTTTATCATGGAACAGGTTCTAACCATATACTGGTGGGCTAGAATACCATTGTTGTTGTTATTAATTTGTTCAGTCATATTCAACTTTTGTCCATGGGGTTTTCTTGGCAAGGATAATCAAATAGTTTTTCATTTGCTTCTCTAGTGTGTTCCCATTTTACAGATGAGGAACTGGAGCAGATAGGGGTTGTGACTTTCTCAGGGTCACACAACTAGTAAGTGTATGAAACTAGCTTTGAACTCAGACCTTCCTGACTTTTGGCCCAGTGCTCTATTCACTGCACCACCTAGAAGCCCCCCAGAATATGATTATATAATTAAACAATTGGGTATACGAACACTTGGAGAGAGCAAAGGCTAAATACAGTCTATTAGTCATAAGCCCTTCTCTTTCATCATGTCCACTTGTGAATCATTCATTATAATACAATCAAGAATTTGCAAAACTCTCAATAAATCATTTCATTTGAAACTCACAGTATCCCTTTTAACACAGGTCCTGGAATATGTTAGAGACTTTTATAATGCTAGTTGAATGGCAGGTCTTATTTTTCTTTATATTACAAATGAAGAAAGTGATACTCATGTATTGTCCATGTTTATACATCTCATTATCATCAGAAGGAAGATTTGAACTTAGGTCCTCCTATTTCCAGGTCCAGTGTTTCATGCACAATTCCATGCTTTAGGCTTAGGCAAAGAGAGTACGGAATTCTCAGACTGCACATGTTAATGTTCAGAAATGTAGACAAGGTCAGTGGGAGGGAAACAGAAGCAACATAATTAAGAGCTTTGCTATGAAGAAAATAGGTATGCTGGGAGAAAATAGATGAATATGGATATATATTATGAATGTGCATATATTGACTTACTCTACGAAATACAAAAGGATAAGCAGCTTTGTGTTTTGGACTCACTGAGTGGTAATAGGATGACATGATGATGAAACCAGGGCGCAATAAAGAGTTTTATGTTAAATTGAATGTGCTGAATTCACTTCTTTCTGGGGCAACTAGTCACATAAATGTGGTGAAAATTGCTCCTACTAAAATATACATGAATCTAAGTGTATTAGGAAATTGGAGGATTTCAGAGTGGGAAGGGACCTCAGAGGCTATCTTTTCCAAACCAGTCAAGATCAAAAATCCCTTCCTACTTAACGTTTGGCCATCCATACAAGCTTTATTTGAATATATTCAGGGAGAGGGAACCCACTAACTCCAAAAGGAATATGTACCATTTTGGAACAACTAATTTTTCCTTATATGAAGTCTAAATCTGATCCTCTGTGACTCTCAATTACTTCAGGACAGCTATCATGTGCCTTTTAACTCTTCTCTTCCACAGGCTTATTAAATATCATCAGTTCCCTTAACTGTTTATCATGTCATGATTTTGAGGCCTCTTAAAACACTGGTTGCCCTTCTTTCAGTCGTCTCCAGATGATCAAGTGTAATGCCAAGCAAAGGCAGCTTCCAAGATTTGGATTACCAGCATTAGCAAACCCTATTTATTCAGCCAACATTCACAGAACAGGGAAAATCAAAATACAGTATAACTCAAACATTTCACTAGTAAGTTCTTCATTCAGTCCAGGTACTACTTCACCCCTAGATGGTACACACTTTTATTCAAAGTCTCTTCTCAAATGGAGATCAGTTTCCAATCATAAACAAAGTACACTCACAAAACAAAAGGTTTCCTACCCCTGGACTCAAAGTAATTACAATACCATCCATTAACATTAAGTACTTTCTCAAAAGGGAGCAGGAGAGCACAAAAGTCCATCCACCCTTAAACCATAACAAGGTCAAGATAACATCTCAGCACAGAAAGGTCAAGGAAGGGCCCTTCTTTCATCTTCACTTGAGGTAAGCCCTCAGCAATCTCACTTCCTGGGTAGACAAGGCTCAGCAAAACCAGTGTTCTCATCAAGTCACACTCTGCCTGTAGAACAGTCCCAGAACCCCTAAAAGTATCAGCAAGGTCCCCTTCCAGGATTTTTGTGAACATACAAGAAAGTCCTTCTTCAGGGCTTCTGCACCAACAGCCAGGTTCCAAGACCTCTACAACAGCAGCACTGTCCACCATCAGGTGAATCTGGAAAAGCAACATCAAAGCAGACAAACAAAATACCAGCATCACAGCCATACCTCCTCAGTTCTCAGCAGCTCCAGGTGGCAGTCCTCAAAAGTCCTGGGCAGCTCCAATGGGCTCTCAACAGCAACTCAGGCTTCATGATGCTGGACACTGCTCTCTCAAAAGTACTTCTAGCCTTCTCTGGGCTTGAGCCTTTCTTTCCATTCATGGCTCCTCTCAGCTCAGCCCCCTCTCTTCAAGTCAACAAGTCCATCCCACAAGTGGGATTCACAAGCTCTGGGTCTTAATGCTCAACCCAAAAGCCAAGTCAATTCAGGGGCATCTCCAAATTACATTACCATTACATTCATCAAGGTCCTGTCATTCTTTTGGCATGTGTTTGGATTCTGAGAGCTCAGCATAGTGGCTGGCACCTAGTAAACACTCAGTAAACATTTGTTGACCAACTATTTAGTTGGAATGTTGACATGTATGAAGAGGAATACTGTTAATAAGCCTTTAAGATAGGCCCAACCTAAATTTGATGTTTTGGGGTTTTTTTTGAGGGGGAGAGCATTATTGATTCACATTGAGCATGCCTTGCATTAAAGCCCCCTCTATTATTTTGTTTTTAGATGAGTTGTTTCTAAGCTATGACTTTACTATTTTGTACTTGTGAAGCTGGTTTTTCTAAAAGATGTTTTTGATATTTTTTGTCTTTATATTCATTTCCAAATAGTTTCCTCTCCTTCCCTGCTTCTATCTAGTAAGCTTTCTCAAAGAGGGATAAGGATAGAGACTCAACATGTGATAGAAATGATTCAGAGAACTCCCAGTGAAGAATGTCTTCTTCCAATACAGGTGAACACATTCTATGCAATTTACAGTCTGAGGGAGTCATCTAGACCAAGGCTTCTTAAACTTTCCCCACTCCCAACCCTTTCAGCTCCCCATGTGGGGTTGTGATCCACAGTTTAAGAAGCATTCATATAGATTGAGTTCAGTGGCTTGCTCAGGGTCACACAGCCAGTATGCAGCAGAGGCTCCAAGGTTATCTCTCTATCATAGTAGATTTCATTCTACCTTTACAACATGTATTGCATCTGTCTCTTATTCACTCACAAGGCTGTTTTCCACTTCAGGCCCTCACAATCTCTTTCCTAGACAACTGAAATGGCCATCTAAGTGATCTCCACTCCTCCTCCTCCTTCTCCTCCTCTTCCTCCTTCCTCTCTCTGTCTCTCTGTCTCTCTCTGTCTGTGTCTGTCTGTCTGTCTGTCTCTCATATCATAAAGTTTCTTTCTTTCCTGAGTAACAAAGGGAAAAGGGGGAAAAAAGCATTTTGTGAAACCATCCACGTTATCCCTTTGTACAATACCATATGTAATTGCCACATCCCTGATCCCTCACATCTTCAATGAAAGTAGGATGGTGCTTTTTTAAAAATACTTTTTCAGAGCCAACCTCAGTCATTATGAATACATAGTTTTTATTCTTTCCTTTTACAAGGTTGGAGTCATTCAGTTTATTGTTTTCCTATTTGTGATTACTGGACACTGTGACAGTTTTATAAGTCTTTCCAAATTTCTCTGAATTCTTCATATTTGTCATTTCTTATATTCCAGCAATATATCATTATTCTCATGGCTTACAATTTGTTTAGCAGTTCCCCAGCTGAAGGACATATACCAGGGATATGATGGTCCTAGCTTCTCTTCTAAGTTCTATTCTCATATCACCAGTTGTCTATTGGACATTTCAAACTGAATGTCCTCTAAGCTTCTTAAATGAGACATGGACAATACAGAATTCATGATCTCCCTACCTCACCCCACTACAAACCCTCCATTTTTAATAATTCCTATATTCCTGTTAAGGGCGTCATTAACTATCTAATCTTCCAGGTTCACAATTTCGCCATTATCCTCAGCTCTTCACACTCCCTTTTGTGCCATATCCAGTCAGTCAAGAAGTATTTTTCATTCTACCTTTACAACATGTATTACATCTGTCTCTTCTTCACTCACAAGGCTATGTTTTCCCCTTCAGGCCCTCACCATCTCTTTCCTAGACAACTGAAATAGCCATGTAAGTGACATTTTACTTCTCCAGCTCATTTTACAGATGAAGAAACTGAGGCAAACTGGGTTAAGTGACTTGAACAGGGACAAACAGCTACTAAGTGTCTGAGGTCAGATTTGAAGTCAGGAAGATGAATCTTCCTGATTCTAGGGTCAACACCCTATCCACTGTGCCACCTCGCTGCCCTATAAACCTTGGAGTGCTATGTAAATATTAGTTACTATTACAGCATATAAGCACTCATACTGCTTCCCTCTTGTCTCTGTATCCCCAGTGTGTATCAGAGCACCTAGTCTAGCACAAAGTAGGCACTTAATAACTTAGGTCATAATCTAATGAATGAATAATCCTAATAAAATAGGATATTTACACATGCAAGTGACAGAACTGACTAATGCACCAGAAGACAGTGAAGCCAAGAAATGTGAGCTTGACTTTATTACCACCTATTGTGAACTGTTTATTCAGAACTGGTTGGTAGTAGAGAACAGAGATTAAGAGAAAAAAAAAAAGAAGGATTTAGAAAAGTAGATGATTTGATACAGTCTAGAATCCGGCAAGGCATTACTTGACAAACAGACAACTAAAGATGTTACTTAATAGAAACAAAGGATGAAAGATTCCTTAAAAGTCGAAAATGGGAGAAATGACTAGAAGATATATATGATCACGTGGCAGTTTGTGGGTTGAGTCCAGGGGAGTAAACATCCATTAAATCAGCATTTTGGTGGCTATGGAGAGAATAGTTTTGATCCAGAATTGAAGAATGAACCAGCCTCCAAATGAACCAGACTAAGCCACCCACAAGTTTAGAGCCAAAGGAGGGGCTAGTTACCTTATAAGAAATTTAAATCAGAGTTCTTTTAAAAAGCCTGATGTATTAAGCTCCACACGGGTGGTTTAAAAATACTACCTTTACCTTTAACTTAACTTTGGGAATATATAGACTACATACTTCCATATTTCAACAGATACTGATCTACTTATTGTGTGTATTCCCTCTACTCATATAGATTGCAACAGTCTATATAGTCTATAGTTTATAGACTATCAACCTTTTGCTTATTCATTTTTAATCTTTCTGTAAATCCTCTTTTTAAAAAATCCACCCAGTGCTCATGTTATTTGAATAGTTCATGAATTTTGTTGCTGCTCTTTTATTGCTTATATATGTTCTTAATCAAATGCAAGCAATTCAGTTTCCTGGCATGGTGCTGTTAGACTGTCTGGGCTTCACAGGCATAGGACAATGAGGTCAGCATAACGATTTTGTAGACCTTCAATTTGTAGTCAGCCTTATACCTCTTATCTCCCACACTTTCCTTCAGAGCCTCCTAAACACTGAGCTAGCTCTGGCAATCTGTATGTTGACCTCATTAGCAATGTGTACATCCCTGGAAAGTATACTACCAGTGTAAGTGAACTTATCCACAGCATTCAAAACTTCTCCATTTGCTGCAAATGATGGTTCCATGTATGGATGGTGTGGTGCTGGCTGATGGAGATATTAATTGTTAGGCCAAAATTAGCACAAGTAGCAGAGAATCTATCCATACTTCGTTGCATCTCAGCTTCAGAGGCTGCTCTGAGCACACAATCATCTACAAACAGAAAATGGTGCACTATCACTCCCTCCACTTTGGTCTTGGCTTGTAACACTTTCAAGCTGAAGAATTTAATATCAGTGCAGTAGCTGACTTTGATGTCATGTTCATCCTCATTGAAGGTGTTTGACAACGTGGCTTAAAATATCATGCTAAAGAGCATGGGAACCAGGACGTAGTCTTGCTTCACTCCACTGGGAAAGTGTGAGAGCAGTGTCCATTACTTAGAATGGGCACTGAGTTGTCTTAGAAAGCTTCATCACCTGGCAGGAAAAGACACAAGACAGTGAGATCCTTTCTTGAACAAAATGGCCAAGCATTTGAACTCTATCGCAGAGAATGCAGCTCCAATGGGATTTGTTCCAATGCCAAATGTATGCTTACCAAAAAGACTTTTTTTGGAGAACTCACACAGTGCAAGCATTCACATGGTGGTCAGAAAAACTGATACAAAGATACTTTCACGGTCTCTCTTAAGAACTTTGGAAGTGATTGTATGACATGGGAGGCACTGCCACAGGACTAGCCAATGTGGTGTGCCCTCATCAGAGAAAGTACTGTTCTCTATGAGTAAAGCAGAATTGAAGGAGCTGAAAAGAAACCTGAGATGTACACCTTTAAAGAATCCACCCCAAATGTTCATGTGGACTATTGGTGCCCAACCTGTGGTAAAGAGTTCTGAGCTTGTATTGGTCTGATTAGCCACAATTGGATGTACAGTAGCCTGACTTTAGAATAGTGATCTCACTCTGGTCCTCTTCGAGAACAAAGGACAACCACCATCATATCCTTAATCACATCTTTTCTGGTGCAAAAGCACTGAAATGTGCTTATACTCACTATATATCTTTCCGTTGTCTTCCAAGCCACCTGAAACACATAAAAATGGTTTCATACCATAATTTCATGGTGAGTTCAAGGGATTCTATGATTGCAAGCCATAGAGAATTGATGAGAAGTTATCGATGTCAGTAAATATCTTCCAGGTAAAGAATATGATCTCAAGTACTAGAGAAAGTTAAAGAAGAATGAAGACTGAGAAAAGGCCTTTGAGTTTGATAACTAAGGAGTTAGTATTAAGAAAGCTTTTGAGTTATGAGATTAGAAGTCAGATTATAAAGACTAAACAGCTAATGATTTGCAAGGCAGCTAGGTGGTGTAAGAGAGAGAATGCTCCCCCTATAGTTAGAAGACTCGGATTAATATCCACCATCAGACTATGCTATCAGACTAGCTATGTGATTAACAGCATTAACTTCTGACTACTTCAGTTTCATTATCTGTAAAATGAAGACAATAATAGCATCTACCCCCAAGTGTTGTAAGGATAAAAGGAGATAATAAAGCTTAAACAAACAAACAAACAAACAAACAAAAACACCTAGAGGCAGCTAGGTGGGGCACTGGGTAGAATGCCAGGTCTGGGGTTATGAAGATTTGAGTTCAAAATTGGCTTCAGATACTTAACTAGCTGTGTGACCCTGGGCAAGTTGCTTAACCCTGTTTGTCTCAGTTTCTTCATCTGTAAAATGAGTTGGAAAAGGAAATAGCAAGCCACTCCAGTGTCTTTGCCAAGAAAACCCCAAATTGGGTGATGAAGAGTCAGACATAACTGAACAACAACAAAACCTTCAAGCACTAAATAAATGCTACCTATTACTATTATTGTTATTTGCTGGGGAAAAAAATAGAGGCAATGAAATAAGACTTTCTTTAGGGATAGCAAATTTCCTTTAATCATTGAAAGCACTTTAAATTTCCCAAACATGATTCACTCCAATGTTCTTTTCAAGGCTGTATCCAGCCTCTCATCCACATGCAGTGTCTGTCTTCTGCCCAAGATACATGTTCTTATAAAGTATTTCAATAGACTTGCCATCCAACTGCATGATATGTGGCCTAATTACTAGCATATTGACTTTTAGTTTAGAAAAAATAATAAAACAACCCAATAAGCTTGATTACCTGGTTGTAAAGTCCACAATAGGTTAGAAGCATAAGATTTATATTTGAGGTATCACATTACACAGATAGATGCATTTACAGTAGCAAGAAGTAGGAGTTGAGAATCTATTGGAAAAAAAGGAAAAATTGAGTAAAAAAAATACATAAACCAAAAAACCTTTCAACTAACATATTAGGTGGGGGGGAATATCCCTTTCTCAATGGCTTCTGTGCTTTTTGTTTGCAATATCCTGGAATGTTCTATTATATAGTAATATAATAAACTATAGTATACTAGCATTTATATCCTACTTTAAGGTATACAAAGCTCTTTATCAATATTATCTCATTTTATTCTCACAAAAACCCTGGGAGGTAGCTGCTGCTATTATACTTGTTTTATAGATAGAGAGCCTGAGGTTGAAAGGAAGCAAGTGACTTGCTCTGGGTCACAGTACTAAGTAAACTAGGATTTGAACTCTCTTCCTCATTTCAGGTCCCACGCTCAGTCCACTGCACCACCTGGCTGCCTCTATCTCATCTCTCTCAGTCTAATTACTCAGTATAATAGTTTTATGCATTCACTGATGACATTAACACATCAAGAAAATGTTAAACTATATGAAGTATGTTCTGTTTGAGAAGGCATGAGATGATTTATCTTGGGAAAGAGCTATGTTTAAAAAAAAAAAACTACCAAAAATATTTAGAATAATTTTTTTTAGCAGATGAAGAGGTTAAGTTCAGTTATTGGGAAATTTCCTTTATTTGGAATAATTCATTTTCAGACAGTGCCAGAGAAAAGACCTACTTCTGTGTTTTCTAAAGATACTGAAATAACCTGGTGATTTATGGCCTGCTATTCAAGGTAATAAGGGTGACCTTCCCTACTTGTTAGCACCTTTACCTCTGTGTAGCAGTAGGAACAGGATATCAAATTCAAGCCAGCCTTGGTAGGGAATTTTTAAAAAAAGATATCCCTGGGAAAGAGGCTGAAGGTATTGGATAAAATGAAATTTTAGGTTATTTATGTTTTCAATTATTTCATAGCTCCTGGCCCCAATTGGCAGAGATAACTCAGTTAACTACTGTACTAAAATATTTCTTTAAAAATCACAGATAGGTTGGAATTAGAAAAAAGGAATCAGGTCCTATCTGTAGAGGTCTGGAAAGGTCATAATATTATGATTATTATAAGCAGAGTCTTTCCTGACGTCATTTGAGCTCTGCCTTCTAGGACAGCATTATCACTAGACCTTTGACAATAGAGGTTGTGCTTACTATTAGCTACTGTCAGGTTCAATAAAGCTAGTTGAGGAAAACAAAGGCATTTTAGAACTATAAACCTCAGAGATAGGCCTATATTAAGGGATAAATGATTTTAAAGGCATAAATAATGTGAAATCCTAAAATTAATTTTTACTAGGAACAGAGGAATGGAAACTGAATGTGAAGTTGGAAGACCGTTGCTCCATCTCTGGTTCTAACACAGATTTTATGTAGCCTTTGATATGTCACTAAACCTTTCCAGGCCTCATTTTTCTCACCTGAAAATAAAGGAATGGGATTGGATGAGATCCAATGCCCTTTATAGCACTGAACCTATGATACCATGGACTTTTCATATCAAGGAGAGACTTGGAAAACCAGTAAATTACCAGGGCTTTAATTTATCTTGAACCAGAATCAGTAAGATATTTATGGCAGAATCAAACAGATAACTATTTACTTGATGACCCCTATAACTTAGGAAAAAAGGGTTAAATTCAAGATGTCAGAGAAAAGGCAAGGACTCACGCTTTTCCAAATTCCCCTCTAAACAATTTTAAATAATGCCTTAAAATGAATTCTGGAGTGGCAGAACCCACAAAAAGACAGGATGAAAGTCAGTGGGAAAGGTCTGTCATATTGGGGTGGGAGTACAGTACCCTCTACTGGAGGTAGCACCAGTGTAGGCTGCATCCCACCAAACCAACAGCAGGCCTTCAAGGATGCAGCAGCAGCAGCAACAACAGCAATAGCAGTAACTGTGTCCAGCAGCAGTTTCCAGGGCTCTCAGCCCACAGATGGTAAGGGGGTCAGACAACTGGTCAGAAGGAAATTGTGGGGTTCTTTTACTGGCACTCAGTGTAGGACTCTGCTGCATTGCCCATATGTGGATCCAGGTCCCAGGTGAAGAGGAATGCTAGCACACTAGAGCTTGTGATTTCAGGGAGGCAGGGACCCTGGTCACAGTTCCACAGTGAAAAAGAGTACATGTGGTTATTAACACCAGAGTACAGGTCAGAAGGGCAGGAATCATACTTCTGTTTTTAGATATGCTACCTTGGAAGAATTGGGGAAAAAATGCCCTCCAGAACTAGTTTAGAGAACAACAACAAGAAATGCCTGAAACTTGGGATGATGTCCCCTTCACCCTGGTAGCAGAACCCCACTTTAACTAAAGTTAAAAGTCAAGAAGTAGACTAGAAAAATGAGCAAACAACAACCAAAAAAACCCCAACTATAGAAAGTTAATATGGTGACAGGGAATATCAAAATACACACTCAGAGAAAGACAACAAAGTGAAAACTGCTACATCCAAAGCCTCAAAAAAAAAAATGAACTGGTCTTATAACCTTCCCACAAAAAAATTCCTGGAAAATCTGTCAAAGAATTTTAAAAATCAAATAAGAGAGACAGAGGAAAAATGGGAAAAGAAATGAGAGTGATTCAAGAAAATCACACATTAAAAAAAAATCAACTGCTTGATAAAGGATACATAAATGAAAAAATAACATGTTAAAGGAAAAAAAAATCAGAGTAGCCCAGATGATAAAGGAAGTATACAACTCTACTGGACTGAACAGAATTGACCAAACAGAAAAATAATAAGATATACAATAATTCACTTATGAATGAAGAGAACTCATTAAAAATCAGAATTGATTAAATGGGAAAAGAGGTACAAAAGTTCACTGAGGAAAATAATTCCTTAAAAATTAGTTTTGGGCAAGTGGAAAGTTAGTGACGCCATCAGACATTAAGATATAATCAAACAAAAACAAAAGAATGAAAAAATAACAGAAGAAAATGTGAACTATCTCACTGAAAAAACAATGGACCTGGAAAATAGATCCAGGAGAGAGAATGTAAGAATTATTGGACTACCTGAAAGCAATAATTGAAAAAAAAGTCTAGACATCATGTTTCAAGAAATTATTAAGGAAAATTTCCCTGATATGCTAGAGTAGAATAACAATTGAAAGAATCTACCATTCACCTCCTGAGATTCCAAAATGAAAACTCACAACAATATTACAACCAAATTCCAGAGCTCCCATGTCAAGGAGACAATATTGCAGGCAGCAGAATGAAACATTCAAATATTATGGAACCACAGTCAAGATAACACAAAATTTAACAGTTTATATATTAAAGGATTGAAGAGATAGGAATATGATATTCTGGAGGGCAAAGGAATTAGGATTACAACTGAGAATTTCCTACCCAGCAAAACTGAGTATAATCCTTCAGGAGAAAAAGAATGAAATAGAGGATTTTCAAGCATTTCTGATGGAAAAAAAACAGAGTTGAATAGAAAATCTGACATTCAAACAGAAGACTCAAGAGAAACCTAAAAAGGTAAACAAGAAAGAGAAATCATTAGGAACTCATTAAAATCAAACTGTTTACATTCCTAAATGCAAAGTTGCTACTTGTAACTCCTAAGATTAGGGCAATTAGAAGGAGTATATACAAAGACAGAAGACACAAATGTGAGTTGAATTTAATAGAATGATATCTAAAACCAAATAAAATTAAGGGGTGAGAAAGAGTGATGCACAGGGAGAAGGGGAAAGAGAGAGGTAGAATGGAGTAAAATGTCTCACTTAAATACGTACAAAAGACCTATTATAGTGAAGGGGGAAATGGAGAAGGTAGTAGGGGAAGTCTCAAAGATGGAAAAAGATACACACTCACTTGGATAATGAAATTGATCTTATCCTACAGGAAAGTAAGAGGGGAAGGGGAGAAGAGAAAGGGCAGGGGGGACAGAAGAAGGGAAGGTGGATTGGCGGGGGGAGGGGCGAATGACAGAAGGAAAACATTTTTAAGGACAGACAGAACAAAATGAGAGAAAGAATAGGATAAATGAGGGAGGGGAGTAGGATGGAGGGAATGTACAGTCAGTAATCATCACTGTGAAAATTTTTTTACAAGATTCACTTGTAAACTGTGTGTGTGTGTTTGAGAGAGAGAATGAAAGAGAGAGAGAGAGAGTGAAAGAGAGAGTGAAAGAGAGAGTGAAAGAGAGAGAGAGACAGAGACAGAGACAGAGACAGAGAGAGAGACAGAGAGAGAGAGTGAAAGGGACAGTTTTTCTCTGCCCTCTCTGATTTTATTGCCCACAGTTCTAATTTTAGGCCTGTAGTAGGAAAACTCCATATGCCAATTTCCACTCTCTTACTCAAGAACTGATTCTTCTCAAAGTTGTATTGGTTCTTCTCATCATAAAATCATTTTATCCTGAATTAGTACTCTTCACCTTCAGCTCTGAGTAAAAAAAAAATGTTCTTGGTCAGTAAACCGAGTCAATCATTGCTCTCAAAATGCCACCATTTTTTGTCTAAGTCAGTGAGGGCCAGAGACTTTTAATGACAAGATGACAGATTTAGAACTGGAAGGAGAATCAGAGGACATTGGATCTAACCTGCTCATCATACCTGAGGCCCAGATATGTTAAGTGACTGCTCAAGGTCATGCAGACTCTTGTATCAGACTCTGGATTTGAACTCTGGTTCTCTGTCTCTGGAGCCAATGGTCTTTACTAGTCATGTGCATTTTCACCATTATAATTGGATAATGGTTATTGATGATGAGGGAGAGGAGGAGGATTAAGTCAAATTATATAACTCAATGTCTAGAGAGAAATAATGATGCTCTTTCTCAGGTGTTACTAGATTAATTTCTTGGTTAAAAAGCAAGCTTCAGGGATGGTGACAACATGAAGGATAAAGCCACTCTGAGAATAGGGTATATCAAACCATGGGGAAGAGTGGGAAAATAAAAGCATCTAAAAAAAGCCATTAAATATCTTGCTATGAGAAAAGTACAATGACATATCTTGGCATATATGATTTGAAGCTTCATAAACTGCTGGTAGTAATACTTTCCACTAATGCCAGCAGGTACTTTCTTTAAAGATGGTATAATGGGTAGAATGTCAGGATTGAAGTCAGGAAGATTCATCTTCTTGGCTTCTAATTTAGCTTCAGTCATTTACTAGCTATGTGATCTTGGGCAAGTCACTAAACCCTTTTTGCCTAAGTTTCTCATCTGTAAAATGAGCTGGATAAAAAAATGACAACACACTCCAGGAAAACCCGGATGAGGTTCAGAGTCTGAAACAATTGAAAAATGACTTAACCACAACAAAATCTTTCAAACTTTCAGTCTTAAAGACTTGCCTTAGGACATTGAGAGATCAAGTGACTTTCTTAGTGTCTTATAATCAGTATGCATGACAGGTAGAAACTGAACACACATCTATCCAAGTGTCAAAATAGAAACATTAAGACTATTTGTGTTTTGCAAAGTCTAGTGCACTTTATGTTGCTGAACAATGACTTCCTTCAGGATGAAGGTGGGGCAAATAAGACACTGACCTTTTAGCATCTGTGACAGAAGTTCAATTCTTAAGGACCATTTTAAGGTTAGCAGAAATGTTTAGTGGTCATAACTCATTAAGGAGCACCAAGTAATTAATTCTCTGATAATAAATGTATTTTCAAACCATAAATAAATTATCTTGGCTGCTTTTTTAATGTGAAACCCCAAACCCATTTTTTTTTCTATTCTAGTCAATCTCTCCAAGTACAGAAGTCATTATTTCTTTGACAAAGGTTGAAATTAAATTCCATTAAATCATATTATTAGAAGTGAATGATGACTTCGAATGATGTAACTATTCCAAACTGTTTTTCTGTTGGAACAAAATTGTTCAAATACAAAGAAGCCCAATTTTGTGCTCTTGCTAAGACAAATTACTTTAATCTGAATCATATGGGAATTAGCCATTTAGTCCTCCAATTCTTTCCAGGAATGTCCACAGAAGTTAACACAATCTCTGTGTCATGGTACGGATTATGAAAAGTTAGGTACCAGAGGGCAGCTCAGATAGGTTGGGTCATAGAAACAGCATATTGGAGTTGGAAGGAACCTCAAAGATCATCAGGTCTTACTCATAGCTGAGTAATCCTCTGTACAGAATACCTAACAAAGTGGCCATTAACCTCTGCTTAAAATCATTAACAAGGGAGAACTCACTGAATCTCAAGGAAGTCTGTTCTACTTTTTGATGGCCATCTACATTAGAAAGTTTTTCTTTGCTTCAACTTTCTTTGCTTCAATTCACCTCTCTGCAAGTTCTCCATTGCTCTTCATTCTGCCCTGAGACCAAAAACAAGTCGTTGTCTTTTTCTACATGATGACCCTTCTGATATTTAAAGATAATCTTCTCTTCAACTGAGTCACAGACCTGACCGTGAGACTTTTCTCTTCAAAAATTTTTCTCATTTCCCTATTTCCTCTTCTTCAATACCCTCTTCAACCTAGTATTCTAAGTCCTCGACAATCTGCATTCTATCCACCTTTTTTAGATTTATTATTTAGTATGTTCCTTCCAATTCAACCTACTAGTTCTTAGTGTTTCACATGCTACCTTCAATGTCTTTACCTTAGCATAGGCCATGACCATGTCACGAATCCACTCCCATCTTAAGTTCTTGGAATTCTTAGCTCCTTTCAAGTTTGAGATCAAGGGTGTTAACTCTATGTGAAGTCTTTCCTGGTTGTAGGTCATGTCATAGCCCCCCCTGAAATGACTTTATATTTATTTATCTGAGTAAACATTTTGACTGCTTAGTAAAATATAAACTTCTTTAATGGTAAAAATTGTTTTTATTACATTTTTGTATCTCTAGTGCCTTGTGTGTAATGTTTGTAAATTTGAATTAAATTAGTCACATACCTCTAAGTGAAATGAATATTATTTCAGGGCATTTCTCATCAGGCTATGATCCTAACTACTCCTTCATGCTCCTGGAAATTCAGTCTTTGAAGAGCATTTCAGTTCTCAAATTCACATCTTGGAAGTAAACTCAGAAGTATTCCTTGAAGTACTTCAGTTTTCTCTTCTGTGAAATGGAGGGAACAATAGTACCAACTTCCCAGTGTTGTTATGAAGATAAATGAGATAACAGTAAAGAATTTAGCATAGGGGGCAGCTAGGTGGCGCAGTGAATAGAGCACTGGCCCTGGAGTTAGGAGGACCTGAGTTCAAATCCAGCCTCAGACACTTAACACAAAAACTAGCTGTGTAACCTTGGGCAAGTCACTTAACCCCAACTGCCCTCCAAAAAAGCAAAAAAAAAAAAAAAAAAGAATTTAGCATACCTGGCAGATATTAAGCCGTCTCTTTCTCTGTCTCTCCCTCTCTCATATGTACATAGAAAATATATACATATATTATCATCATCATTATTATAGGGTTTATAAGCCAGACATCTCTTCATTTTTCACTAGGCTGCAATCCAGACTCCTCTATAATATCCTCCCACCCCCACCCCCTTTTCAGTTTCCTTTTATGTGATTACTTCTGCCATTAGAATGTCATCATCTTGAGGGAAGGATTATCTTTTTCTTCCTTCCTCCCTCCCTCTGTCCCTCCATCCCTCCCTTCCTCCATTCCTTCCTCCCTTCCTTCCTTCCTTCATCCCTTCCTTCCTTCCTTCCTTCATTCCTCTCTCCCTCCCTCCCTCCCTTCCTTCCTTCCTCCCTCCCTCCCTTCCTTCCTTCCTCCTTCTTTCCTTCCTTCCTTCCTCCCTCCCACCCTTTCTTCCTTCCTTCTTTCCTCCCTCCCTCCCTCCCTCCCTTTCTTCCTCCCTCCCTCCCTTCCTCCCTCCCTCCCTCCCTTCCTCCCTCTCTTCCTCCCTTTCTCCCATCCTTCCTTCCTTTCTTCCTTCCTTCCTTCCTTCC
>CM053597.1:79088009-79120011 GCA_028646575.1 Pseudocheirus occidentalis
TTCCTTCCTTCCTTCCTTCTTTCCTTCCTTGTTTCGTTCCTTCATTCCTCCCTCCCTCCCTATCTTCCTTTCTTCCTTTCTCTCTCTTGTATTTGTGTTTTCAGCACTTAGCACAGTGGCTGGCACAGGGTAAGCAGTTAATAAATACTTCTTGACTAGCAGATAAAATCACTTTGGAAAAGTGTCTCAATGAAAACTGCAGTGATCACAGTCTTCCCTTTTATTCTCCATTTTTAAAAATTCCTCAGATGCTCAAAAAATGAGAGCTAAAAGCCACACCTTTGTTCACTATTAGAGTGAAATCACCTGTGATTAAAAAAATAAAAATCGCAATATTATTAAAAAGGTCCAATGAATTTAGATAGTTACGGGTATTAAGAATTTCAGTGAACATTTAGGAATTATTAAGAATTAATAATCAGTAAATATTAACAATGGTAAGAGTGAAAAGTAAACCCTTGAAATAATAAGAATTCAAGTGGAAGATTTATCAGGGTGATGAACCTAATCAGAGTGACTACAAAAGGGCAATTAGAAATTTGGCTCAGGTGCTAAAACTGAGAGGGCACTGAGAGCACTTGTGCTCCTTAGCATGTAAAACCCATTGTCTAATAATGCCTAGTTATTAATAATAATTTGATAAAATTAGAAGCTACCAGTAGTACTTCATTCCCCTGGCTCATAGTAGGTTCTTATAGACTGTTACTGACTAACCACTACATTTTAGTAAGTTCTTTGCGGACCTGGCCCCATGTAACTCCTACGTTGTGAAGCAGTACTCCCTCCCACCAACATCATCTGGTGTCCTGGCTTTTCTGTTTCCCATCATGCCTTGCTTTGGGGTTGAGGTCTATCTCTCACATTTCTCAACTTTCTTCCAACTGAAATTATTGCAAAAATTTGATTTGACCATGCCTTTCATGCTGCTTGCCACAGACATAGTTTATGGTGCTTTCTCAGGTTCCAGAATTGCTACTTATAGCTCTGAATATAATTATATGAATTTGTTGATTTATTTCTTTAAGACTTCAGAGCAAAAAAATGCACCCTGGTGATTTTATGACCATATGGAGTAAGGAGAACTTTTCTATTTTATCTCATTAAGCTGTCTGCCTCTTAATATTCACTTGGAACATTGGTCATATTGAATTTCCAATCTGACTAATCATCATTTCCTGATATTTTCCTTAGATTGTGTTTCTATTTGGGAAATATTACAAGCGTTAATAAAAGTAATCCAACATATGAATCACTTATATAGGAATGCAGTGATGGAGGTGGTGCCATCTTTGATAGTTTCAAAATAAATTCCCTTCTTTCAATGCTCCCAGAGCTACTAGACATTCCTTTCCCTTTGTCCACTCCAGCTCCACAAACCCTTCACTTCTTACTCTCCCAACAGAGGCATTACTCTCATCCTTAATTCCAACTTTCTCCCATGTATAATTATATATGCAGACTATATAAATTTGCAGTATTTATTCTGTATATACTTACATATGAACACGTCTTCCATGATAGAATATAAGTGTCTTAATAGCAGGGACTGTTTGTTTTTTGTTATTTTTATAACTAGCACCTATTGTAGTGGCCCTTAATGAACATTTGGTGATTGACTGATTGTGTAGGTGGGAATCTCCCCTCTTGTTGCATGGAAAGTGAGCACAAGGGATTCTTTCTGCTACTTGGTTGAGGGTAGAAAGTATTCTGTTCCAGAGACTTGGAATTCGAAGAGATATATTCTCAACATAAAGACTTCTAGCTGGATTCATTTCTCCATGGATACAATTCAAAACTATAGTTCTCTGAGACTGAATTGCCAACAACTTTATGGGATTATTAATTTATTTATTGTGACCCAAGTAAAAGGGAAGAATCTCCTGGGAGGGGACATGAGGTTCAACTATTTATATTTGCTTTCTACCCATTGATTCAGCATGTCTTACTAATAGAGGGGTACAGTTTGCTGTGAATAGCATATAGTCTTAGGCTCCCAGTTTATGACTAAAGGAATGGAGTTGCTAGGGAATCCCTGAGGACATAGGAGGGAAGGAATGCCTAGTTTTTTTTGTTTATTTTAAATATATTTTCCAGAAACAACCATGATGGCAGTATATGAGGAACAATGCTTTGATCACACTTTAATAAGGCACAGAGAGTAGAGAGGCAAATGGCACAGAGAGCATATGGGCAAATGGGCAGGGGGAGGGGGAGGGTGGTACAGGGGCAAATGGTATGGTGTGGGGAGAGAGGGGATGAGATGGTAGAGAGAGGCAGGCTATGTGGGGAAGACAATGAGGAAAGGGAAGGGCACAGAGATTCACTTACATATGGATTGGATTACATATTGGAACCACTCAGGCAGCATGGTCCCAGAGCAGATGGAGGAATGCTAGGAGTAGTGCAGGAATTTCAGGTCTTATTTTTATAGGGTTTTGGTTGTAGAAGATATGCTAACTCTTGTCTATGCCACCTTAGGGTTAGTTCATTAAAGTCATCTCAAAGTTATCAGCAACATCTTTGGTTTAGTTACTATTATGATGCTTGCTATTGTTGGTCTTTTGCTGGTCTTATTGGGCAGCCTGAAGCATGTCTGAAGTTTACAAACCACAGGAAGCTAGTGAGACCAAGAGACCCTTACAGTACAGCCCAGCTAGTTTCCCCTAATTTAGCACATAGACTCAGGATATAGCCTTAGTTAATTTATGAGAGTAGTCAGTGGTTCCTATGCTCCCCTAATTTATGAGACAGTTTGAAAGTAATTGTTATGCTCCCTTAATTTATGGGACAGTCTGTAAGTGACTTCTAAGTTCCCCTTTGTAATCTTACTTCCTACTATTGTAACCTTAGACTAGCTATTTATAAACTTAATATAGTAACTAGAGGAGGGTAGGGGGTTGGGGTCAACAGAAACAGAACAACAATAAAAAAGAATTTCCTAAAAAAAAGAAACAGAATAAGATACAATTCTGACACAGATGTTCAGTTACATTACGGATTGAACAGGTATAATAGGAGAAGTATTATCAGAGAAGTCTCAATTTAATGAGTGCCTTGGTCATTGTAATGTGATTATAAGATAGAGACCTTTATTGAAAGAGTACCTTCTACCAGGATAAATATACACCATTTTCCCATAAGGATAAACATATAATAAAGCACCTTTGAAAATCTCTGATGTGTTACCAGTGCCAGGGTTTACTTATTGATAATTTCTTGACTGAGGTTCAGAGTGACATATACATCTTGGAGGAGTCATTCCCTTTGTGGTCTATAAAAGGAATTAGTGAAATAACTTCCCTCTTTTCCATTCCAGTTCTTTTCACGTACTTTCTCTCTCTTAGATTTTCAGAATGGGGTTGAAGTAGATTTTCCTTTTTTCCCATTTTCTCATTATATGACAACGAAAATATGACCTGCAAGAGAAGCATGTGGAAAATGGCCTCTACTTGTCAAGGTGAGACTTACAGGTCAGTTTCTGAATGTCCAGTTCCAGTCTACTTTCTTTTACCTTTCCATTTCCTTTTCTGAGCAAGGATCAGATATTAGTAATCCTTAAAATGGAGACTCCCAGCTTTTAGGGAATAAATCACGACTAATCCTTAGGTTCAGAGTTCCAAAATTACAGAGTTGGACTCTGTCGTTCCAGAAAGAAAAATTCCTTAACAGAACGCTTTATAAATAAATAGGTAAAAGATGCTTGCCAACAGGATCACCCTGAACTTGGAGGGCTACATGTTAGCTAAGTGGTACAATGGATATAGTTTGGGGCTAGAGAGATCTGAGTTCTAATCCTCCTTTACACCTTCAGCTGTGTAACCTTTAGCAAGTCACTTCACTTCTATCGCCCTCAGTTTCACTATCTGTTAAGTAGGGATAATAACAGCACCTAGGCCACAGGTTGTTATGAGGGTCAAATAAAATAATATGTGAAGTGCTATATAGAATTACTGTTGTTGTCATTATTATTGTTGTGAGATGTCAGCAGACAGGCACCTTCCTGGATGTCCTGTCATGTTTCTATGAGTTTCTTGGATGGGATAGATCTAAGGTAAATGAAGAATTTGATAGCACCCAAAAAACCTGTATCTTCCAAAAGAAGGTTGATGCACATAACAAGCTATGTGAAAGTTTGTATTTCTGTATTTGTTCATGGACTCCTATGAGGCTTTTTGTGTCTTATGCCCTTTCTGTGGTAGGTGAAATCATGGCCACGCCATACCTGATGCCTGTGTTTTACAATAAGGGTGTAGGAGGTTTTCAGGGAGGCCTATCACCACTGCTACAAGGGCTTTCCAAGCTCTTGGCAGAGTTACTCATTCACCTTTGATAACCTTCCCCCAGCTTTCACTTGTAGCTCCAAGAAGCTTTAGCACGCGCAGGGTTCACACCACAGTAAATCCACCTTGGCAAGTTAAACCATGTTGAGGGTAACTGACAGGCCTCAAACCAATCTATAAGTTAGGTGGGGGGGGGGGAAAGGGTTGAGCCAAGATGGTGGTGTAGAAGCAGGCACACTCTACAGCTACCACATAACCACCTTAAATACCCATAAAATATGACTCTAAACAAATTTTAGGGCTCCAGAAGTCACAAAATTACAGAAAAACACATCTCCCGCTGAAGGCAGCTCAGCAGGCAGGACAGGAAGGGCTCATCACAGAGTGCTAGGAGCTGAAATCAGTCTGGTGTGAAACTCAGGCTTGACCCTGGGGTTGTCAGGACAAGCTGCAGCTGGAGCCATCAGGAGTGCAGATCAGAAATAGCTGTGACAATTTCCAGAATTATCAAGCCATGAGAAATAAGGACTAAGTGAAAAGTTAATGGAACTCGGCAAAATTTGGGGGAGAGGGTCTGGCCAAACTGCCTCCAGGGCAAGGAAACAGCAGAAGCAACACCCCTGCAGCTGCCTCCACTTAGCTGCTTCAGAAGTTCCCGGCATACAGATTGCAGGGGGGCCAAGTAATCATTCAGAGGCTAAGTGCTCTTGCCTTAAGCTGCCTGTATTGGGATTGTGGTCTTGGGTAGTGGTCCTGGGGTGTGTTTTCAGTGAGCCAAAGCTGGTGGTGGCTGCAGCAGACTCTTAATAGCTCCGGCACCTGCAAAAACCCCAGTGATTTGGGATAGAGCCCTCCCCTCTGGAAGCAGAGTTCCACAAAGCCAAAAAGTCAAGTAATTGACTGGCAACATGAGCAGGCAAAGGAAGCAAAGTAAGAATAATAATCAAACTTTAGATTCCTTTTTAGGGGACAAAAAGGATCAAAGCATGGAATGGGAGGAAGACAACACAGTCAGAACTCCCACACCAAAAGCTTCCAAGAAACATGTAGACTGATTACAAGCTATAGAGCAGGTTAAGAAGGATTCTGAAAACCAAATAAGACAAATGGATGAAAAATTGGGAAGAGAAATGAGAATGATGCAAGAAAATCATGAAAAAGAGAGTCAACAACATGATTGAAAAAATAACACCTTAAAAATAGATTAACTTAAATGGCAAAAGAGGCCAAAAAAGCCAATGAGGAGAAGAATGTTTTTAAAAGTCGAATGTGCCACATGGAAAAAGAATCTCAAAAGCTTTCTGAAGAGAATAATTCCTTCAGAATTAGAGTGGAGCAAATGGAAACAAATTACTTTATGAGGAATCAAGATACTATTAAATAGATCCAAACAAATGAAAAAAATAGAAGGCAATGTGAAATATCTCCTGGGAAAAAAACCATTGACCTGGAAAATAGATCCAGGAGAGACAATTTAAAAATTATTGGACTACCTGAAAGCCATGACCAAAAAAAGAACTTAGAAATCATCCTTTAAGAAATTCTGAAGATATACAGGCACTGGGGTAGGGAGATCCATTTTGCCCTACCGGAAAGTCAGAGAGGTGATGGGGGAGGACATATGAGAGAACAGATTGGGGGAGGGGTTATTCAGTAGGATGGCTGTTTTGGGGTTGTGGGTGGGGGAAAGATGGGGAGAAAGTTTGTAACTCAATATCTCATGGAAATGAATGATGTAAACAAGAAAATAAATAAATTTATTTTTAAAATGAAGGGAAAAAAAAGAAATTCTTAAGGAAAATTGCCCTGATATTTTAGAACCAGAAGGCAAAATAGAACTTGAAAGAATTTACTGATCACCTCTTGAAAAAGATCCCCAAAAGAAAACTCCTAGGAATGTTATAGCCAGGTTTCCAGAGTCTCTAGGTCAAGGAGAAAATATTACAAGTTTCTAAGAAGAAACAATTTGAATACTGTGGAAACACAATTAGGATAACCCAGGATCTAGCAGCTTCTACATTAAGGGATTAAGTGGCCTAGAATATGATATTCTGGAGATCAAGGGAGCTAATATTAAAACCAAGAATCACCTACCCAGCAATATTGAGTTTAATGTTCCAGGGGAAAATATGGTCATTCAGTGAGGTGGGTAGAGGACTTTCAAACATTCTTGCTGAAAAAAACAGAACTGAAAAGAAAATTTGACACTGAAATACAAGAAGCATGAGAAGGTAAACAGGGAAAAGAAATCAAAGAAACTTATCAAAGTTGAACTATTTACATGCCAACATGGAAAAATGAGAATTGGAACTTATGAAACTTTTCACAGTATGAGGATAGGTGAAGGGAATACAAATATATATATACCTATGCATACACATATTTCTATATAGGAGGGTTTATATTTGCATATGAATATATATCTGAGTATGTGTATATATGTGTACATAGAGGACACAGGATCAATTGAATAGAAAGGGCCAATATTTTAAAAGGTGAAATTCTGAGGTGGGAGAGGATTAGAATGAGAGGAGACAGGAAGAGACAGAATGGGGTTAATCATTTCATATAGAAGAAGCAAGGGGGTAATTGTTACAGTGGAGGGGAAGAGTAGGAAGGCAAAAGGGAAAGGGTCAACGTTACTCTCGTTGAATTTGGCTTAGGGAAGGAATGGCATAAACTCTAAACAGGGTATTTTGCCACACAGGAGAGCAGGGGGATAGGGATGAGAGGTGGGATGATGGAGGGGAGAGCAGGGTCGGGGGAGGGTTGCTGGAAGCACACACTTCTGTAAAGGGACAGGGACAGGGTAGAGAATAGAACAAGGGAGGGATAGAAAGGAGGGACATATAATCAGTCTCTCACAATATGTCCACTGTGGAGATGTTCCACGCAATTACACATGTATAGCCTGTATTGAACTGCTTGTCCTTCCAGTGGGGGTGGGCAACGAGGGAGAAAGGGAAATAATCTAGAATCTAAAGTTCTATAATCAAATGTTAAAAATATATATATATATACATAATAATAATAATCACAATTATTATTATTATTATTATTATTAACTACATGCAACTGGGAATTAAGATATACAGGCACTGGGGTAGGGAGATCCATTTTGCCCTACGGGAAAGTCAGAGGGACAATGGGGGAGGACATAGGAGAGAACAGATAGGGGGAGGGGTTATTCAGTAGAATGGCTATTTTGAGGTGGTGGGTGGGGGAAAGATGGGGAGAAAATTTGTAACTCAAAATTTCGTGGAAATGAATGATGTAAACAAGAAAATAAATGAATTAATTTTTTAAAAAGAAGAAAAAAATAAAATATAAGCTAGATGGATGTCTTCCCCAAGCATATGAAAACTTCCTCTGGTGAAACAGGTGGGTGAGAACAATTTGTTTCAGCATCCATGAAGGCAGCTGAAGCAGGCATTGTGGAGGCATTTACCTATAGTCTGGTAGACATAAAAAAGCCAAGTTTATCTACTGCATCCTGGGACTTCACCAGTGTACCAATAATGAGATATTCAGAACACCCATGATGGTTATGAATATGCTGGTATAGTTTTGGATCACAAAATGCAGCAAACTCTCCACATGGAAGGCAAAACCAAGGTCTTTATTCAGAAACCAGAACACTGAGTCCCAAAACCAGAAGGACAAGTCTCCAAACCAGAAAACCAAAGTCATTATAGTGGTCACAAAGTTGGTACACATAGTTAATGCAGTGGACACCCACATTCCCAAGCCTTTACAAATAGAACAGGCTCCCTCAAGCAGGGATCCCTTTCAGACTCACAACAGTTTCTTAGCCTGGTCCTTGGAAGTTCTCAGTAGAAGCTGCAGAAGGAGGATCTCAGCAAAAGGTGCAGTCTCCAGGTGGCAACTGAGAAAATCAGAAGGTCCTCCTGGTTCTCTCCTTATATACAGTATAGCTCCTCCCTGTTCAGCCCCTTCCTGTTAAGGTGTTAACTGCTCCCAAGGAGTTAACTGGAAGTAAGGAGCTAAGTGCCTTTACTAGGTGCTAAGTGCCTTTACTGGGTGCCAATAGAAAGGGGCATGGAAGATCTTCTGATTTCATTAACATTACAACCAGTCATCTTGACTTTTGTCTTGCCACTGGACTTCAGTGACTCTGGAAGAGAGCATGAGGCTGATAATGTCATGCAACTCTTCCTCACTCAAATCCAATTCACTTTCCAGTCAAGACATCTCTCTATGATGTCATTGGGCCTCTTTGAAAACAAAGGATGAACAACAACAACAATGTGGGCAATGTAGGCCCTACTCCTCCATCTGAGAAGAACTAGACATGATCCATAGCTAAACTTTGTTTAGAGATTTCTCTAGGGTTTCTGGGATTAGGGTATGAGCCAAAGTCTGACACATCTCTTATGGAGATTTAGGATCAGAGGCAGTTCAATATAAGCCCTTGAACGGTGTTTCAGGGAGGTGGAGAAAAGGGACAGAGTGGTAGACTCTGGGACACAAATTAAAATGGATTTTTGTCTCTTAGCTGGAACCTTATCACCATTTATCATTTTGCAGTTTTTATTTATCTTTTAAAAAAAGTTATATTGATGGGTTTTGTTTTTATGCAATATTACTTCCTACGTATATTCCAACTACAACATACATTCTTCCCTTGTAACAAAGTAAAATATTTAAGGTAAATAAATGAACAAAACTTCCACCAGATTACTTTATGAATGGAAGCAGATCACTGAGCTCACACATAACTACTCTAACAAAACCCAGACTGAATAATAATTGCTTGACTGACTAATAATCAAGAAATACAGTGCAAAACTATAAAAAGGAGCTTTTCGCACTGCATAATGGCACATAAATTCAACCATAACTTACATCCTGTAGGGAAGGGGGGCAGCATCAGCAAGGCCAGCTAGAGTGCAAGAGAATACACTGAGATATCCAGCTCAACTAGGGTTGTACCAAAAAGACAAGTGGTCTACAAAGCTCTGTGTCTGAAGGCAGTAAGAGTGGAAGGTCCCACTGAGAAATCCCTGGAAAGATCAGAAAACCTCAAGATTTTGTCATACCTTAGAAACCCAGAGGAGTTGGTGCTGTGTGTCATGTTCAGATAAAGATAGCCCTGGACACCAAGGGGTCCCTATCAATCTATCCTGAGCTGTCGTGGAAGGTTGTGAAGACCCAGCCCTCAAACTCAAAGATACAGGTGGATACCTAACCTTGTGAGGAAATCAATATAGGAACCCAAGTAATCTAGGATGAGAGCAAACAGAGCTGATACCTTACTCCTAAAGTGCTACAGAGAGTGGAATCTGGCCCTGACAGAAAGCCCCAATGTGTGAAATAAGTTTAGACACCAATAAACAAAATAAGATATCAGCTGGTTAAGAAAATAGAAAGCAGATTTAGAACTTCCTCCTTTCTCACAAAGAAGGAAAGTCTATAACTCCATAAAAACTCCAAGTAGAGATTTAAAGGGAAAAAATAGATTTTCCACAAGAACTATATGAATACCTAGAAGAAATGAAGCCAGAGATAAAAATGAAATCAAAGCTTGAGGTTAAAATTGGAAGTAGAATAAATATCTTAGAAAAAAGTTGCAAATATTACTCAAGTAACTCCCTTAAAAATAGAAATAGATTGGAAATTAAGGATCCATGAGAAAAAAAGAAATAGTCAATAAACATGCCTACCATGGGACAAGCACTATGCTAAGCACTGAGAATACAAATAAGATAGTGACAGTCTCTGCTGTCAAGGAGATTACTATATAATCAGGAAGATAGTACACAAAAGAAAGTTGAAAATGGGGCACAAAGGACTACTAGAGAGTATCTGGAATGATTGAACCCAAGCCAAACTAAGCTGCTAATGGAAAATGAAATTACCTAGAAAATTCTGAGATTTTTCTAAAGAAGGCTTTTTTTTTTTTGGTTGTTGTTCACTTGTTTCAGTCATGTCTGACTCTTTGTAACTGATTTGGGCTTTTCTTGGCAAAGATACTGGAGTGACTTGTTATTTCCTTTTCCACCTCATTCTATTGATGAGGAACTGAGCCAAAAAGGGTTAATTGATTTGCCCAGGGTCAGATGAGGACAGTTTTGTTTTTGTTTTGTTTTGTTTTTTCTTTTTCTTTCTTTATTTTTTATTTATGAATGTAATGGAATACTACTGTGCTATAAAGATGAGGACAGATTTGAACTCAGAAAGATGAGCCTTCCAGACTTCAGGCATGGTACTCTATCCATGGCTTCACCTAGCTGCCCCAGAAAGAAGGAGAAATTTCTTGCTCTGTCCTCTAGCCCTCCAGTCAGAGGAGAGAGGTAGCTTAGGTTGCTAGGGAGTTTTGAGTATCAAATCTGACTCAATATTCCTTGTCATGAGATTTCAGGTGATAAGCCTATCCTATGAGAGTGGAAACCAAGCAGAACCTCTTAGGAAAAACAGAGTAGAAATAATAGAACAAAATAAAATGATATTTTAAAAATAGAATAAAATGTATGATATATGAAATAAAAAGAACTGATCTTCAAAAGAGGTCAAGGAAAGAGAATTTAGAATCATTGCACTCTCAGAAACAAAGCTTAAGGGGAAAAAAACCCTGGATACTATATTACAAGAACTGTAAATGAAAAATACCTAAGTCTAGTAGAACCAGAAGGCAAAGGGAAGACAGAAAACATACAACAATAATCTCATGAAAAACCATGAATGAAAACCCAGGAATGTTATAGTCAAAATCCAGTGCTCTCATGTCAAAGAAAACATCTCAAACATCTGTGAAAAAGAAATTCCAAAACACCTGGAGATTTCTCCTACAAATCAGAAGAGATCTTGGAATACAATATTCCAAAAAGCAAAAGATAGAGGCAGCTAGGTGGCAAAGTGGAATGAGTGGTGGTTCTGAAGTTGAGAGGACTCTTTTTCCTGAGTTCAAATATGGCTTCTGGCACTCACTAGTGGTGTGACCCTAGGCAAGTCACTTAGCCCTGTTTGCTTCAGTTTCCTTATCTGTAAAATAAGCTGGAGAAGAAAATAAACCACTCCAGTAACTTTGCCAAGAAAACAGCAAATAGGGTCACGGAGAGTCAGTCACAACTGAAAAATGACTGAACAACAACATATATATACAACCAAGGCTAACAACCCTGCAAAATTGAGTATAAAAGGGAAAATGGCTATTTCATGGAATAGAGGACTATCAATCATTTCTAATTCAAGGAACAGTGCTGAGTAGGAACTTTTAAATGAAAACACAAGAGTCCAGAGAAACCTAGAACTTTAAATTTAATTAATTGGAAAGAGATGTATGATGGTATACTGCTAATATAATAAGAGAAGAAGAAATAAATATCTCCTCAGAATCTTAATATCTTCAAAGGACATCAGGGGACTTTTATAGAAATACACAACCTAAAATAGATTGGTTTTATTCTAAAGGTTTTAAGAAGGAAAAGAGAACACAGAGAACACACTACTATTATCTACACACTAGTGTAGAAAGGAGGAAGGAAGCAGTGAAACTTCTATTTTTCACCAATGGGATATGTGAGAAAAGTATTCAGAACGTGAATGAAAGAAGAGGTGACAGTCATCAGATGAAACTCACTCTAATATGAAATCGACAAAGGAGATTTGAACAGGTGTCTAAATAACAAAGAGTTTATTGTAGAAATACATTAAATTCAATGGGGATGGGAGGGGTAGTTAAGAGGGGGTATAAATCTCAGAGTTATTACCTAGGTATTGTTGCATATATATTTTGTGGGTATGTAGTTATTTCCATGTAATCTCCCTTAGTATATTATGGGCTACTTGAGAACAGAGATTTTGGGGAAGTGAGAGAAGGCGTCATTTCTTTGTATCTGTAGTACTTAGGATAATGCCCAGCATATAATAAGTGCTTTTAATAAAATGTGCTGGCTTCTTGTTTCTGCTTGTGTCTGTCTTATTAGTTCTTACAAATCTTATGTTTTTTTGAATATCTCACATCTGTCATTTTTTTACAGCACAATAATATCCCATTTCATCCATACACCACAATTTGTATAGTTTTATTTCTAAGGGGAAAATGTGTTCAGTTTGAAACAACCTACTTGCAGGTATACTTTGGGAACCTATTTTCTTAGTTGAGGACAGCCAGGATGTGACTTTCTGAGTTTACATTACCACCTTCCTGATCATCTGGATTGATTTATCTCACTTTAGTGCTATTGTTTTGATGTTTCATGATGCTAATAAACAATTCACTGAAGAATGTAAGGATTTTAAAAAATATTTTCAGACACTGACATGACACACTGAGAAGAAAAGCAACTCAATGTTTTCAATATGTCAAGTCTTACTTGTTTTATTGAGAAAGAGTCTTGATAGGAGTAAAGTAGAGATGTGTCTTGCTAGGTTTGATGGCTGGATGAGATGAGAAAAGGATAAAAAGGGGAGAGAGGAAATTAAGTGACTTGTGGAAGAAGATAACAAGAATACACAGATAATGAATGATAACTGGGAGAGAAAATGATGGGGAGAAATGTGTCTTAGAGACACAGAACAATCATACCAAGGAGGTGATGTTGGGCAGAAAATGAGGTACAACTTGGGAGGAACTGAAAAATCTAAGATTGAGGGTGTAGTGGTCATATGGTAAATTTATTTTCATAACTGATGAGCTTTTATAATATCCATCTATAATCAAAGATCAAAGCAAATAACTTTAAAAAAATGAAGGGCGCTGTGTTTGGCTCTAGGAGGTACAGAGATGAAGAGCTAATGATCACAACCCCTATAGAACTTAAAGATCTGTACACATGTAACATTTTACAAATAACTGGAATACATGCTAGAATATGAAATAATCATAATTGCTAACATGTATACAATATATTAAAGTATAATAAGAGAAACGAAAGCATAACCCAGCAGAAGTTCAGAGGGACTTCTTTCTATGACGCTAGGAATGGGGAGCTTCAAAGAAGAGATGACATATGATTTTGGTCTTTAAGATAGGTAGGAAATGTTCAGGAAAACCTAGAGTGGGGGGAATTCCAGAAGAAGGGAATCAGATAATAAGGTATCAGCTAATATACATTTATAAAGTGCCAGGCACATGGCAAAAGCTTCATGGAATTCACAGTATAATAGGAAAGTAAAGATGCAAAGAATTATGTACAAAAAAGATAGGTACAAAAAAATTGGAAGTAATCAACAACATGTGCTTGGAAATGCTAAAAACCCAAATGATTGATCACATTTTTTTTACATTTAATATAGATTTTGAATGTCCCATAAACCTAGTCTAAATATTTTAAGAGGGGAAAGCCTTCCTAAAAGGCTTTTAGGGGTTTTTTTTGAGCCAATAATTCAAAATATTAAACCTAAATAGACAGATAGAACC
Organism: Pseudocheirus occidentalis; assembly: GCA_028646575.1. Taxonomy (NCBI): domain Eukaryota; kingdom Metazoa; phylum Chordata; class Mammalia; order Diprotodontia; family Pseudocheiridae; genus Pseudocheirus; species Pseudocheirus occidentalis. The sequence continues at coordinate 79,101,672 of CM053597.1, forward strand.
CACTCTGGATGATCAGTTATCAAAGTTATGAAAATAGATAGTAGGGAGTCTCTAAATTTTTTTTTAAAAAGCAATATTCAACCTTGGTTAGAAGTAGGTCAGCAACCTAGTTTTCAGACTTAGGGTTTCCTATGAAACACAAATTGTGTTTTTTTAAAAAGCAAAAACTAAAACTAAAAACTATTAATATTGACTTGCATACTGGAAACAAAATAAAAAGCTTGAACACAGGAAACAAAACAAAGTTCTTTTCATTAATATTAGAGAAAAACAGAAATGCAGTTCATTAGAACTGCTAACCCTCAGTACTATGATATTGTGCCTCAGAGTATTGTGAATGAGACATAATGAGACAGAAAAAATATCATACTGTCTTCTCTCCAGATTGGTAGCTAGCTCATCAAGACATTAATAAATGTGCTATGCAAAAATAATTCTTACAAAGTCATTACAACTTTGTATTGAAAATTCATAAACAAGATGCCATTTTTCAGCATTTGTACTCAGGTAGAAAAAATCATTGTTGAAAAAAATCCCCTAGGTAAAATGGAAATGTTTCCTAAAGAGTGCACGGGATTATGAATGGGGAATAACTGCATCTTAGTCCCAACTAGAATAGTCCAGGAGGTAGCTCTTTGAAGTTGGTGTATCAGTAGCATGTTGTAGGGAAGATATACTGAATTTGGAGTCTGGAATTTCTGGCTTTAAATTGCACTGCTGAGGGGTGGCTAGGTGGCACAATGAATAGAGCACTGGTCCTGGAGTCAAGAAGATCTGAGTTCAAATCTGGCTTTAGACACTTAACACACAAAAAACTAGCCATGTGACCTTGGGCAAGTCACTTAACCCCAACTGCCCTCCAAAAATCCAATCAATCAATCAATCAATCAATAAATCAATAATTTCCACTACTGACAGTTAAAATTATGTATGTTACCTATGTGACCTTGGACAAGTCATTTAACTTTTCTACGATATTTTCAGTCTGGAAAAATGAAGATAATAAAAGAGTCAGCAGCTATCCCATGAGTTTCATAGGGTTATAGATTTAGAGACAGAAAGTACATTAGATACCTTCTAGTACTACCTTCTCATTTTGCATGTGGGGAAAAGTAGGACCAGTGAGATTAAATGATTCATGGGTTACATAGGCAGTGGGTGTAATAGACAAGATAATTATCTAGTGATCCTTCCATTGCACAAGTGCTATCTCTATTCTCGTGAGACATAAAATGAACTAATGGATGAAAAGCATTTTGTAAAAGTACCGTATTATTATTATTACCTATTACTAATATTTTTCATCTGTAAAATTAGGAAATTAGATAATCTGTAAGGGCCCTTCCTACATTAACATGCTATCTGTATCGAATCATTACAGATGAGGTATGAGTTTTACTGGGTTCACTGTGGAAAATAAACTTTTTTGATTCTGTATTCTTTAAAAATTCCTCCTACATATGTAATGAATTTCATTGAGTTGTCATTGAACTGGGTATGGCTAGGTTTTCTATGAAGGAACTGTGATAGTAATGAAGTTGCCTTTCTTTACTGAGAACAGAAAGTGGCAGAACAATCTTTGACACAGTATAGGATATGATGGGATTATGTGAATTCCCTTCATCTCAGTTTTAATTTAGGATTTTGGGAATATTTGATATCAAAGACATTTTGGTGGTTACCTTGCATTTACCAACTGTAATAGTAATCAGTTTATCAGATGCTTAACATAGTAACTTAGGGCTAAGCAGCATTTAGTAATTTAAGGCTAAGTATTGAAGGTATGAGCCCTGTCTGTTGTTGAGAAGGTGTGAATTCCCCTGTAGACTTGGAAGAAAGCTATTGGCTGAGACAGGAGGCCAGTGCTATATATACAGAAGAATTCTAGAGGCAGAGAGACAGAATTGGAATGTTGCTCCTCATGAAGGAAGATCCATGGAGGATTCATGAAGCCAGCTAAGGGAGAGAAAGAGAGAGAGAGAGAGAGAGAGAGAGAGAGACAGACAGACAGACAGACAGACAGACACAGACACAGACACAGACAGAGAGAGACAGAGAGAGACAGAGACACAGACACAGACAGAGACAGAGACAGAGTTTCTCTCCCAGTATCTGGAAGCTGGCTGAGAACTGACTTGGAATTTTCTTGAGATCAGAATCTGGTGAAGGCCAAACAGAAGGTCAATATTCCTTCTGGGTCCTAGAGCCAGCTGAACTGCTAGAAGACTGAAGAAGCATGACAAGGATAAGACTTTGTTTATTTGTGGCCTGGGTGATCCCTGAGTTCCAGGCAAGAGAACTGGTGAAGGGTTTGAGATGTGCTGAACCCTGTGAACTTCAGTGTGTGCCAGGGATTGCCCTGAGGACTGGACAAGGACCTGGAAGCTGTCTACCTCTGAGGACTGGACAAGAACCTGGCAGCTGTCTGATTCTGTATCCAGGTGACTGTTTTGTGGATTCAGGATGGAGCTGGGACCATGGAAGAGGATCCAGGGAATCAGAGAGACCACCCAGAGTCAAGATGAAGGAAAGGCCTCCTCTTAGATGAAACTGAGGTTTGCTGGAAACCAAGGGGTAGAGAGTTTGTGTGGTTTATTATTCTTTTGTTCCTTGTTCTAAATATTGTGACCACTGTAGTGAAAACTGTATGGCCATTTGAATGTTAAGATAAGATGTAATCTTGTGAATATTATGTTGTGAATATTGTACTGAACCTTTATTTGTAATGGAATAGACAGAATGTTCACTATTACTGTGTAATCAGAACCTTAAAAGCTGTTCACAGTAGCATTCTTTTGGAAATCTGCTTGTGCATGGTGTTACACCAATCTGGAGTAAATTTATTCTCCAAGGAGCCTTCAAATTCTGAGAAACTATGAAATTAATACTATCATTTTTATATTTGGTCAAATTTTCAAGGTGACATTGTTTGAAACTAAATCTGTGGTCTGAATAGAGGGAAGATCCATCCATTTATAATAAAAGTTCTAGCCTGATGAATTAAATCTTACTTTTATAATTTCTGCACTTTAAGAGGACACTGCATTGCTTATTCTTACAGTCCTTTCTAGCAATTTATATAGGGCTAGCACATCATCCTGTATTTAACACTGTGTGTATGTGTTTCTGTGAGAGAGAGAGAGTTATAACTACTCTGACTGGTTGGCTACTTTATAATAAAATGAATGCACAGAAAAGCAGCCTAAGGTGAAATATTTTATTAGATCAATTAATACACCAGCAGAGTTTGGTTCTTGGGTTAATCATTACAATGAACTCTTAGCTTGCACTTAAAGTTTGGGGCTGGTCATAAAAATGACTATGAAAGGACATCTCCATTTTCTTTATTCTCTCTCAATGACTTTCATTTCAGTCTTGCCTATTGTGGAACTTGAAAGAATCTTATCTAACTCCTTTGTTTGAAAGGCTAAGTAATAAGAAGGCCTGCATTAGCTATGGGGGAGTATCAGACTTCCTTCATCAGAACTTCCATCTTGAACTTGGGAAAATCACTGTATTGAGAAACCAATGTTCACAAGCACATGCCAGGTTAATAATGATAATAAACAACAATGATAACAACCAAGAAAGTAGCAAATAGGAAAAAAAATCTTTGACCAATTTCTCAAAATAACCCTAATCTCCTTGTCTTTGCAGAAATTTTGTGGCTCCTAGCTCCATGCAGGACTTGACTTTATGGACCACAGCTATGACAAGACATTTTTGTTTGATAGCCTTGAGAGGCTTTGCATTTTGTAGCTGGAAAAAACAAGACCAAACATAACACTGTAGCTGTAGTCCAAATAATTACAGGGGAATATAGCAGAAAGAACAGTCACTCTATGGTCAGAAGATGTAGGTTCCAGTTCCACTTCTGACACTTTCATGTGACTTTAGTAAACCCTTTAACTTCCCTGAAACTCAAGTTTTGCATCTCTGAAATGAGAGGATTAGATTAAAAAGCATTTGAGGTTCCCCCCAAATCTGTGTTTCCATTATAACTGACATGCATGTAATGCTTCAAAGGTTGTAAAGCACAGAGCATATATTTATACCATTTAATTAGTCATCAAAGCTCCTTTCATACTCTAAAATTTTATGATCAATTTTTCTCTGAAAAAAAATATAAACCTCTAGCCTAGGGTAAAATGAGCAAACATTTCAAGAATTTGTTTAAAAAAAAAGGTTTCTTATTACTAATGTGAACTTGAAAGCTTTGGCACTATTGATGTCTTCTGAAACAAAAATGAAGACATTGTTTTTCAAAAGAAAAAAAAACCTTTACTTTTTGCTGTCAAAGATGAGAACTATCATATCACATTTTCCTGATTAAAGAGTTCTCTTTCACCATCACAAACTAAACTTACATGTCAAGTACTGTGTTGCATTTTCACAATTACTAGAATTTTTAAAAGGGCCTAAAGGAATGAAATTTTATTTTAATGAAGAATATAGGTGCCTGCATGTTTATTTTGGCTGTGGTAATTATTATGATTCTGTAAGATATCTAAATGTAATGATTAGTTATTGTGATTTTCTTTGGGGGTCTATTTTCCTGTTTGATTTCATTAATCAAATGAACCTGAGAATCATGCCATGTCTACTTTACTTTATGTTATGTCTGGAACCCATATTCTAAATATGGGTCAATAATATATATTGAGATTTTTCTTCCCATGTTGATAGTGTCGTGTTCAGGAATCCATGATCCTTTAGATGACAATGGAATTTTGATCTCTTTGCTAAGAACTAGTGTTAGACTTTGGTTGCTCCTTGCTAGGTAAGTGAGACAAAGGACACTCAGATATGCTTCTGTTAGGGGAAAGACTGTGTGTATATAGTTTCTTTCTTACTTTTATAGCTTTATAACTGTTGGAGATAATAGGGCTATTCCCACACTCAAGTTGCCTGTTTAAGTATAGAGAGGTTGTAGATTAAATTAAAAATATGTAGGATGGGGGGGGCGGCTAGGTGGCACAGTGAAAAGAGCACCGGCCTTGGAGTCAGGAGGACCTGAGTTCAAATCCAGCCTCAGACACTTAACACAAAAACTAGCCATGTGACCTTGGGCAAGTCACTTAACCCCAACTACCCTCCAAAAAAGAAAAAAAAGAAGAAAAAAAACATGTAGGATGTCTCTTAACATAATAGACTGTCTATTATAATCAAATACCTGAAACAAGATGGGAGCCAAGTGTGTGTGTTGGTATATTCCTGGTTTTTCTCTGTCTCTCATCACTAAATTATATAGGATTTTACCTACATAAATATGATCATTTTCCTCTGTTCCTTACCAACGTGCTTCTGCCTTGATCATCTCTCAGTGGAGCTCTTTTTTTCTTCATTTTATCATATATGTATATTGGAGGATGAGAAGATGGTTTAGGAATGGATTGAGGGGAAATTAGGTGATAGAGTAAACACTTCTATTCCAAGGGAGTGGACCTATCCTTCCTTCTTGATTTGTGGTTCCACTAATTTCCTTCTCCATTCCTTCTCCATATGAATGGTTATTGTGCCACAAGACTTTAGAATCTCTAGTCAGAAGCCCATTGTTTTTTCCACTTAACTTCCATGGTCCTCAGTTTTCTCATCTCTAAAATGAGATTGAACTTGATGGCTTCTGAGGTCACTTCTTGATCTAACTATGATCACAAATCACCATGAAGAAATGCCACAAGAGTGCCACTGGCTACCACCTACTAGAAAGGGCTCTGCTGAAGTGTAGCAAGAGGCACATGACACCTGATAAGAGCCATAGAGAACTACAGAAGGAGTTGTTGGGAGTGACACTCAATAGTACTTACTAAGATATGTGCAGAATTTCAAAGAAAGCCATGATGGAGGGCAAAACAGGAACCTAGTTCTTGGAAGTCATAGCAGCTGTGCTGGGAACAAAGAAACAACTGGAGACATCAAAGGGCAATATCTACTGGATACCCACCCAGGTATGACTAAAGTAGGTAAAACCCTGTAAAGATCTCTAGGGCAAGTGTGCTCATTGGAGGGTGAGGTTTTTGTATGAACTCCTTTGGAATTCTGTCTTGTTTCAATGAAACTTCCTTATTCTTATTATTCTGAATTATCTCCTTGCAGGGAAGGTTGGTGTCAACACACTGGGCAGTATCAGATAAGGAGTTGTTTGTTGTTGTTTAAATTGAGGGTTAATGTTCAGTTTAAGGTCCAAAGATATGAGATCCTCCAAAATGTGACTAGTTTCTACATATTTTATGATAGTCTCTGTCACAAATTACACATTTTTTCTATTTATAATCTTTTCAATCAAGAGCTAATATTTTGTGACAAAATGTAATTTTTATTAGATGAGATAGATATGCTATATCATTTAAGAAAGTGTGACACACTGATAATAGTGAAATGTATATTTTTTTAACACAATACAGGAAACAAATAAGTAATTTTTGCATAGCTTAAAAGCCTCCAAAGAAACATAATGAAAAATGTATCACTAATTGCTGGATTACTTCAACATAAAGCATTATTAAAATATTGCTGAAATCTGAAGAAAAAAACTAATTACTTTCTCTGGTATATCATTTTGAAGTCAAGCAATTGTTTCTTTAAGCAAAATCTGTGGAAGAACTGACTGTTTAAAAAGAGTTAAAAACATAAAATCCCCTTGTTTTAGCAATTAGGCAGTTTAAGAAGTGACATATTCATTTTTACTTCGAAGAAATAAAACATTTATCACTTGTGTTTTAACTATATATATATATATATATATGGAAAAAATCACAGCACCATATTCCAAAGATGTAGCTTTTACTGTTCTCAACATAGCACTTTTTTCCCCTAAAAATTAGTTATGGCATAAGAGTGATAATAATTGGGCATTTGTCCTTAAGCTTACTCAAAAAAAAAATTCAAGTGTGGCCTGATTTCTTTTGTACTTGTATTTCAAATGACCTGATGATTGGTCAGTCACCATATATTTGTATACGGCCCACTCTAGTGGCCTCTGCCAAGACCAAAATATGAAGCATTTTCCATAGTATACCAAAGCCCAGATGAAAACAAAGAACACTCTAGAGGCAATAGAATGACAGAACTCAAATTGTCTCCCTCTTTGTACTGTGCTTTCATCAGAGATAAGAGAGTCCACCTCTTTCTTGGAATCCCTCTCCCTCTAAGGTGTACTACTCTTTGGATTCTGTTTTGAAACAGGTAGACTCCTTTATGTGACATTTTTCTAAAACTGTTTCTTCTTTAAAGAGGCAGAAGGTTTCAAATAACTATGCCTGATTTTAATTAATGTAATTAATTGAAAAACTGAGAACTGATAATATACCTCTAAGGCAGCAGTTCTCAACCTGTGGGTTATGTTCAATTTGTAACAATGAAAATACGTCCTGCATATCAGATATTTATATTACAATTCATAACAGTAGCAAAATTACAATTATGAAGTAGCAACGAAAATAATTTTATGGTTGGGGTCACCACAACATGAGGAACTGTATTAAAGGGTCGTGGCATTAGAAAGGTTGAGAACCACTGCTCTAAATTAATATTAGTATTATCATTATTAGCCAGCAATGTTTTCAGATTCTTAAATATACTACAGTGCCTAAACCAATAACTTGCGTATAGCAGACACTTAGTCAATTCAAATCCACTTAACAAGTATTTATTAACTCAATTGCCAGTATTTGGTGCCTGGAAAAAAAACAAAAACAGTGGATTGCATGTGTTTTTAGTCAGGCAAGTTGTAAAAAGTCATTTTTCTAGGATTTCATTGCATTGTCTCAAAGATAGGTTTTGGGAATATAGTCTGATAATCAGGCATTTGTAAGAACTTAAAAATAATTGTTTTAAATTCTAGGTAAATTGCTAGTCAGGGCCAGGGATTTTGACCCTTATCCACATGGAAAGGTGCTTCCTAGAAAATTTGTTCTAGCAGATGGTAGCCAAGAACCTTAGCCCTAGCTTGCTATGTGATGAATTTAGAAAATTCCTTCAAATTCTAGTCAAATCCCTAATTAATAGTTTTTAAGTCCAAAACTAGCTCTTGGGACTCTACCCCACAAAACCTCAAAGGTGTGTGTGTGTGTGTGTGTGTGTGTGTGTGTGTGTGTGTGTGTGCTCACGCATGCGCATGTCTATATGTATCCATTACAAAATCTTCACTTGATTTTCTCATGCCTTAAAACCACCTGAAATATGTCTTCCCCCTCTTTCATAGATTGACCCTTAGACTCCCATACTCACTGTCTGTATTTTCTTACCTCCTAATAGCTTCTCAGTGTCTTACAGTCTGACTTTTCGCTCCACCGCTTGACTCTAGTTGAGATCTAGCAGTTGAATTCCATGGTCTCTTATTCCTCAAGCTGTTTTCCTTCTTTATAGCTTCTGATACTGTCAAAAACCACTCCCTTTTCCTCCATATTCTCTTCTTTCTTTGTTTCTGTGACTCATCTCTCTTCTGGGTCCTTCAGCTACCAGTCTAACTCTACCTCAGTGTCCTATGCAAAATTAGCATTCATATCTGGCCTCTTAAGTATGAATGTCCTCCAAGGCTTTGTTCTGAATACCTACACTCTTTTGGTAATCTCATCAGCTTCAGTATGTACCTGTTATCTGTACATAGGATTCCCAAATGAACTATATCCCACCCTATTTCTTTAATAGTTTTTTGTTTAATAAACAAAATTTTACTTTTGTTTCCTCTACCTCCATTCTTGCATGCCCTCACCTTCCCCTGCTAGAAAATACATAGTTTTGCACAGTCAAACAAATTCCTACATTGACCACATCCAAAAAGACACATCTCATTCTTCATCTGAAGTTCATCATTGCTCATGTTGGGTAGCATGCTTCACCAGTAGTCCTCTGCTTATCCTCCTAAACTCTATAGTTGCATTGATGACTGCTTGAACATCTCTACCAAATTCCATTTACATCTCAAATTCAATGTCTAAAATAAACCTCTTTATATTCTTCTTAATGACCTCTCACCCCCCCCCCCCATTTTTTGACAGTACAATCATCCTTCCATACAGATTCACATCCTTGACTTCTACTTAATTCTTTTCCTTCTGCTCGCCCTTCTCCCCTCACAATCTGTCAGGTACTATTGTATCGTCATTTCTATGTCTGCAGTATTTTGTCCACCTATCTATTTGTCTCCACTCAAATTGTAAATATGCCATCATTTGGTCAGAGTAATGCAAAAGTCTCCTAAGTGGCCTCCGTTGTTTTACTTTTTTATCTTTCCAATTTTACTTCATATGCTATCAAATTAATGTTTTACTAATCTTATTTCCCTGCTTAAAAATCTCTGGTTCATTCCTTTTAACCCCTATGATAAGTCCTTGGTCTGACATTTACAACTCTTTACAATATGGCTCCCAGTACTTTTCCATCCATTGCATACAGTGTCCTTTTATGCATTTATTGTTCTAGTTAATACAGCCTATTACTTGTTTTCTGAGGTTAACAGTTCATTTTCCACCTCTATCTTTGCACAGGTTATCCCCACCTGCTCTTCACACCAACAGTCTTTCCTCTTTATCTCCATCTCCTTGTCAGTTCCGGAATTATGAATCATGATTAAATCAATTCTGCCCTTTTTTTCCTAAATGAGCGTGTGAACCTATTCACTCACCTATGGTCCTACTCACCAATGCAGTGACTTTCCTGACCAAAGGGACCCCCTTTGGGTACCACCCCATTATATGTGGTTTTTACTCAATAGAATATAAACTCTTGTGTGAGAGGGACTGTCTTTGCTTATGTAACTATATTACAAAATTTTATTATCATATAATATAGTGTATATAATTATAAACTACATTATTTTATTTTATAATAACTAGATATTATCATAAAATAGAATTATATCATATTACATTTATATAACTATATTATATAATATTGTATTATATATGCATATTATTGTATAATTATATTATATATCACTTAGCATATTGCTTAATACACATTTTTATTCACTCATTTTTCATCTTTGTATCTCTAATAGGTAGGGAAGTATTTTCCATATAGTAGGCACACAATAAATATTTGTTATGAAAGTCTAACTTCATTTTTCTCTTGCATTTCCATGTCTTCAACCTGTCAGTGCAAACTATGGCCTTTATTTAGCCTACAACTGGAAGAACCTAGGTAAGGAGGTTCTCAAACTCCTTTTTAAAAACAATTATGCAAATCTTATATCTGTTTTGGGGAAGTGTAACAGAAAACCTAACCTGATACAACTGATTTGTTTTCTGTTTTCCAATATTCATCAATCTTAGAGAAAAAGAGTTTGCTGAACATCTGCTTATTTGTTATTCTAGCCCCTATACATGTTCCCTATATTACAGTCTTAGTCATACAGCAATAATAAATACAAATGATTATTCTTTCAGTGCTAGTATTTATTCACATCATTATAATCCAAGGGATGCAGAGAGCTTTAGCAGAATATTGCTTTTGAAGTTATTTGCTGCTTTCATTAAGTACTAAGTAAACAAATGGGAGAAAATGTATTTTAATGGCAGCTAATGATATCAATTTGTAAGTTCTTTGAGTCATTGCCCACTTCCTTCATTTTTTCCCCTCTTTTGGGAGAAGGTCTTTTCATTTTCTTAAAGGAAATTACTAAACATAGTGCAAATCAAGGCATCATAGGGACATGAGATAAAAGAGACCTTAGGGCATCAGGACCTCAGTGGCTAATGATCAAACAAAAGATGATGGAAGACCCAGGAGGGAAGCAGTCAGACCAACATGAAGCCTGTTTCCAAGGAAAAACCCAGCAAACAAAAGTCCAGCATCTCATAAATGAAGCCAGGAAAGAGCCTTATTTTTTTTAATAAAAAGATTTTTTTTTAATAAACACATTTATTTTTGTTTCCTCCACCTCCATTCTTGCATGCCCTCACCTCCCTGTCCTGGAAAATACATAGCTTTGCATAGTCAAACAAATTCCTACATTGACCACATCTCAAAACATACAACTCTTTTTTTCATCTGAAGTTCATCATGGCTCATGCTACCCACCATGCTTCACCAGTAGTCTTCTGTTTATCCTCCTGAACTCTGTCGTTGCATTGTTGACTGCTTGAACATTTCTACCAAATTCCACTCACATCTCAAACTTAATATGTCTGCAATCTACCTCTTTATATCCCTCTTAATGAGAGAGAAATTTTTAGTTGTCTCTTACGGTTTGTTGTGATCTTTTCAGCTAGCAATAGAAATTCAGGCCATTTTTTGAGAACTCCCTGTTCTTTGGTTCTCATTTCATGTCACTCAGACGCCTCCTACCACTACCTTTAGCCCTGTCTTACATTCAGAGGTGATCCTTTTCCTCACCATGGCAAATCCCTCTACATTGCACAAGTAATCCCATTCCAGCTTACCTTTTTTAGTGGATTGTCCTCTATACCAATCCCTACCCCATCCCAGATCTCATGTTAATCTTCAATCTCAGTATCAGCTTCCCTATTGCTTACACACACACACACACACACACACACACACACACACACATACACACACACACACACACGCACACCCTTATCTCTACCATCCTCAAAAAAATTCACTGTTAGTCAATCCCCACTATTGTCCTATATCTTTCTTTTCTTCTCTAGTTAAATTCCTTGAGAAATCTGTCCACAATTAGTGTATCCTTTTTCTTTTGTCCTCACTTCTTAACTCTGTAGTCTGACTTCAAATGCCATTCAATTGAAACTGCTCTCTTCAAAGTTAACAATGATCTCTTAATTATCAAATCTAATGGCATTTCTTCAGTCCTTATCCTTCTTTAGTGTTAAGTTAAAAGGAGTTGTTCTATGAAGTTTGAATTCAGTGAAAGCACCACACCTGAGGGCCACAAGTGGCTTTGAGGCTGCAGGTTCCCCACTTAGACACTGACACACAGCCTCTTCTCCTTGATACTTTCCTTTCTCTTCATTTCTTAGAATTGTTCTCTTCTGGTTCTCCTCTAAGTGCCTGACTATTCCTTTCCAGTCTCCTTTAGTACATCTTCATACATGTCATGTCTGCTAACTGTGGGTTTCCCACAAGGCTCTAGTGGTCTAGCCTAAGCCTTCTCTTTTCACTCTGTTTCATTTGGTGATATTGTAAGCTCCCACGAATTAAATTCTCATCCCTTGGTGGATAAATCTCAGACCCATTTATCTAGTCTTAACATGTCTCAACCTCCAGTCTCTTCTCCAACTGCCTATTAGATATCTCAAACTGGATGTCCAGGAGACATGTTAAACTTCATATGTCCAGAACTGATTTCATTATTTCAGCTCTACAAGTGATCTTAAAATGGGACACATTCACAGATACACACACATTCAGTAAACTTCAATGGCCCTCTATTACCTCCAGGATCAAATATAAAATTCTTTGTTTGACTTTGAAAATCTTTCATAATCTGGTTTCTAGTCCTACGCTTTGCTCTCAGTCCCCACATAATCTGCAATCTAGTGAAACCTTTAATACCCAGAGAACTCCCTGTTCTTCAATCCTCATTTCATGTCACTCAGATGCCTCCTACCACTACCTTTAGCCCTGTCTTACATGGAGAGGTGACCCTTCTCCTCACCATGGCAAATCCCTCTACATTGCACAAGTGATCCCCTTCCAGTTTACCTTTCTTAGTGGATTGTCTAATCCACTGAACCTTTAATATCCAGAGGCAGTTAGGTAGCCAAGAACAAAGAGCATTCTGCCTGAAGTCGGGAAAACTGGAGTTCAAATCTAGCCTTAGTCACTTAATAGCTGTAGAACCCTGGGCAAGTCATATAACCTTTGTCTGTCTCAGTTCCTTCCATTGTAAAATAGAGACAATAATTGCATCTACTTTGAAGGGTTGTTGTGATGATTAAATTGAGAAAATATTTGTAAAGGACATACCCCATGCCTGGTACATAGCAGGCTCTTATTTCTCTCCTCTTCCTGGACCAACCAAGTGTCAAGGATGTGGGTGCTCTCTCTCTTTCTCTCTCTCTTTTTCTGTGTGTGTGTGTGTGTGTGTATTTTTTTTTTAAGAAAAAACTAGTGTAATCTGTTTGGAGGTAGGAGTTAAGAATTTCTCCTACCACAGGAGGTAATTTACATGGGAGGTATGCAATCTTCTTATGATATTTATCAAGTCATAATGTAGAACCTGTAAAGGCTCACAGAAATCCATTTCTATGGATAAATATGGAGATGAATGATAGTCGCAGAAGATATAGGTACATAATAGGTACATATTTCCAATTCACCTTCTCCCCCCCCACCCCCCCGCACTGGGTATGAACTGAAGGATTTGTAGGCATATGTGACATTTTCCTCGTTTTTTCCGGTTGAAAGTTTGACTACAAAAGAGACAAATATGTAAAATAGTTGATTATATATTAAGTCACCAAAATTGGGGTTTCTGAATAATAGCTTATTGTACCAGTGTGATGGATGTCTGGTACAAAATGCTTCAGATGGTGTCTTTCCATTGGGAAGATGCTGGGGAACTCACTTTCAGGAGAGCTGTGAGGAGATACGAGGGAAGCGTCTTGTATGATGTAGATCATATGTGAACATTCTAGAAGTAGTTCAGGTTGGTTAACCAATCTTAATTGTGTTAAAAAGTAGGTTTTTTGGTTCCAAAGACATTTGAAAGTTTCAGCTACATCTTGTTTCTCTTCTTTGCTCTCCTTTTAGCCAGACTTACTCTTGAGGGGATCTTGGTCACTCCCTCATGATGTCCACTAATGGAAAAGGGACCTTCTCTGCTACTGAGGCCGTGTTCTAAGATATGGGCCTTAATAGTGGAGTCTCCACTTCCTTCAGATTGAATGGAATGAAACAAATGCAGAAACCAGGGACAGAGTCACATAAATAGTTGTTTACTGCCTCCTGGTAAAAGATAGCTAGCTAATCTCATCAAACTTCAATTTCTTTATCAGTAAATGAATGTAGGACACAGTTTAGCACAGAACTTGGGGAGAGATTCAGAGAGAGAGAGACAGAGAGAGAGAGAGAGACAGAAACAGAGAGAGAGAGAGAGAGGGAGAGAGAGGGAGAGAGGGAGAGGGAGAGAGAGGGAGAGAGAGAGAGAGAGAGAGAGAGAGAGAGAGAGAGAGAGAGAGAGAGAGAGGGAGAGAGAGCGAGAGGGAGGGAGGGAGAGAAGGAGAGAGAAAGAGGGAGGGAGAGAGAGTGCTAATGTGTACTCCAAACTTGTAAACTGTTATCCTTTTGCCGCTACATTTTATTACATGTTGGATAGGAAACCCAAAGACATAAGCCAGCTAAACCATAGACCCCACCTGTGCAGGACATTAATTACTATGTTTATTTTTCTGACAGGTCAGAGAGAACCTTTATTTCTGCTTCTGTTCCCAGACTAATTGATTCCTTAGAGTAATCTTATGCTGCTTGGTTTGTCAGCTGATTCTGAGCTCTGCAGGCTGAGAGAGATTCTTACATTAGAGGAGCTGCCTCCCCCAACCCCTTTTTTGTTTCCTTTGTTGCAGATATAGCTGGACCCTCTTTGCTAATTTGGAGCCATGAGGCTGGGACCACCTCTCTTTAAGTGATATCAAAGAGTAAGAGTAAGAGTAAGAGTAAGAGAGAATACTGTCTTTGTTAGTGCACTTAAAGGTTTTTAAAAACCTAACTAAATCTGCAATCAAAGGTGAAAGGAAGAAATTGTCTGCTTCTCCAAATTAATGAACAAACCTTTCTAACCTTCTGAAGGCAGTAGTTAAACTCAAGGAAAGTGGTGTGGCCCAGATGTTTCTCAAGAGGCAAATAATTACTGTAGTGACCCAAAGAGAAGTCATTAATGGCATAGAGCCAACTTAGATGAAAGTCTACAGTGTAGTGCAGCAAGGATCATTCTCAGCTCTATACTATTTAATATTTTTGTCCAAATTTGGTTAAAGTTAGGGATGGCATGCTTATTAAAGCTGCAGAGGATATCAAACTAGGAGGACTAGCTAGCACAATGAATGACAGGTTCAGGATACAAAAAAGTTCTTGTCAGGCTAGAACACTGGACAAATTTAGTATTATTTTATCATGAATAATCTGTATGGTGGAAATATATATTCATATATTTGCATTAAAAAAAATCAAGGTCACAAGTAAAAGACGGAAGAGACTTCAATAGACATCAGTTATGTCTATAAAACAAGATGCTGAGGTTTTATTGGATTGTAATCACAATTTGAATCAGTATTATGTGATGGAAGCCAAGAAACATAATGGGAGATAAATTTAGATTTGAAGAAAAGCCTTCCTAATAGCTATGTTGTTTTGTTGTTCAGTTATTTCAGTTGTGTCCAAATCTCCAAGACCCCATTTTGGGGTTTTCTTGGCAAAGATACTGAAATTGTTTTCTATTTCTTTCTTCAGCTTGTTTTGTACATGAGGAAGTGGGACAGAGTTAAGTGACTTGCCCAGGGTTACACACATAGTAAGTATCCGAGGTTAGATTTGAACTCTGGAAGATAAGTCTTCCAGATTCCAAGCCCAGTGCCGTATTCACTATGCCATCTAGATGCCTTTACTAATGACTACAGCTATCAGAAAAAAAAAGTGGTACTGGCTATCTATGGAAAGGTAAGAGATTTCCCTTCATTGAAGTTCTTTAAGTAAACACTGAATGACAATTTTTTTGTGCATTTTGTATAAAGAATTATTTTTAGATATGGGTTGGACTAGATGAGCACTAAGGTGGCCCTCTTCCAGTTCTGAAATTCTGTGATTCTGTGAGAAGTCGAATGCTATAGCTTTAGAATTTGATTTCAGGGAGGAAAGAAAAAGGTGAAAAAAGAAGTTTCTCTTTATAGATCTGTAGAAAAGGTGAAGGAAAGTAAATTATATTATAATATGATTAGGTGAATTACCAACTGGTTAAGTAATTATAACCAAAGAGTGCTGAATGATTTACACTGGGGAAGGGGAAGAGATAATAGGTGGATGGGATTGGCTTGCAAGACACTGAGCACCTGTCAATGCAAGTACTAGAGAAGAGGCAGGATCAACTTTTGTAAGGGATGACATGGAAGGGATTTCTTCATTAGGTAGGTAACAGTGATGGTAATTAGGGATAGGTGACAGCTCCCTAACGAGACAAGAAAAGTATTGCTCAGTCTTAAGTCTTTTTCATTTCTACTGGACCACCTTTCATTCATCTTTCTGGAAGGAATACACATTTTTATTTTAAAAATAGGACTAGAAGCAGGTAGCTACTTGGGGTGCTATATACAGAAGTGTGTGATAAAGGACTCTTTCAAGTATTATAAGTGCAAATATTTTCCAGTGTCAGAAAAGTCAGCTTCCCATGTCACAAAGGCATTTAATTTTGAGCTAAGTTTAATTCATTTTTGATAGTGAACGTTCAAGTTCTCTGGTGGGTGGTAATATAGATAGTACAATTTTTAAATATGGGATGGGGTTTAGTGGAGGTACACTTCTCAACCTTACTGAGGGACACAAATGACTTGTCACAGTTCTGACAAGGTATATTCCATTTCTAGATTCTATGTCTAGGTCACGAGGGTGAGGAACATGTCTTTTTCACATAGTACAATGGCAAACACATAGTAGATGCCACATAAATAGAGTGAATGAGTGAATGAATGAATCTTCTCTAACTACTGTCAATGTCTGGTCATTGGTCTTCAGTGATTTTTCTTGTTTTGTTGAAAATATCTTGAGTGGCACAGTTTCTTGTGGGTGACAGTTCCATCCACTAAACAGCTCACTGTTAGCAAAATGACACCAGTGTCATTCTGTCCAAGAGTACTGTTTTCCTACTGGACTATCTTTCAATTTAACCTTTCATAAGGAAAGCTCATTTTCATGTTAAAAATAGCATGGTAGGAGTAAGTGGACTATTTAAATGGAAAATGACAGTGCTGAAAGGTTCTTTTTATACTGGAGAAAGGGCTCTGTACCTTTTCCTCTTTCCACCAATGTTTCTTTCACTTAACTGACTTGGTATTGTATAGATATTTCATCTGAGGAGAAATTAGAAAGACCAGGAGACAGACCAGAAATGATATCTCTGCCAATTCATCTTCACTTACTCTTCCTTCATTCAGCCTGTCAGATATGACTGTGGAAAGTAGACATAGCAGGAGCTTGACAAATAGGCCCCATGATTATTTCCAACAAGCCACAGAAAAGTAGGACAAAATATCTTAATGTTTTCCTCTTTCCCTTCATCCTCCATTCAACAGAGATTTGCTGTCATTTATAAAGGTCATTGGCCTGTGAGGAATCAGGCAGAGGAAAACTTTGGTCTATCCCTATGATAGGGACAGGGACATAATGAAATGTCTATGAAAGGAGAGTTTGTGACTAATACTTGTTTAGTTCACATCCAGGGAATGGATTTTATAGGCTTCAGCCTACCAACCTAGCCTTGCCAATAAGGAGATTAGTTGTTTTTGTTTTTGTTTTCTGATCATACAATGAAGAAATTACTATAGATTCAATTGAACAAACATTTATTAAGCAACTGCTATGGGTCAGGCATTGTGCTAGGCTGAGAGGACATGGAGCTTAAAAAATTAAGCAGCTGTCTTCAGAGTTTGCTCTGTTGGGGTATTGGAGAACAGAATGAGGGAAACAGAGAGCATATGCACAGGCAAGTGAATTAACAAAGACTAAGAAAGCTATTTCAAGAGGTAGATAGAAATAACAACTGGGGAAGGAGGAGAATAGGAAAATCTTCATGTAAAAGAAGGTTCCTGAACTGTGATTTGAAAGAAACCAGGGATCCCCAAAAATGGTAGTAAGGAAGGTTTACATTCCAGATGTAGTGAAACATCTGTGAAAAAGTCACAGAGGCAAATGATGGAATATAATATATAGACAAGAATGATAAAATGGCTATTTTTACTCACTTTCATAGAGCCTTATAATTTCAAAGTACTTTAAATACATTCTCATTTGACCTCCATGAAAATCCTGTGTTATACTTCTTACATTTAATATTTTTTATATAATAAACTTTATTTGTTTCTTGTTTACATCATTCATTTTCATGAGATTTTTGAATTACACATTTTCTCCCCATCTTTCCCCTACTCCAACCCCAAAACAGCGATCCCACTGTAGAGCCCCTCCTGGTCTGCTCTCTAACTTTGTGGTAGGGCACGGAGGGTCTCCCTACCCTAGTCCCTGTATATCTTAATTCCTAGTTGCAGGTATTGCAGAGCTTTAAATTCCAAATTGTTTTGATTCCTCCCTTGTCACCCACCCCCACTGGAAGGATAACCAATTCAATATAGGCTGTGTAGGTGTGATTATACAGGACATCTTCATAGTGGACATATTGTGACAGTGATCATATGTCCCTCCTTCC
>CM053597.1:79120511-79164462 GCA_028646575.1 Pseudocheirus occidentalis
TGTAAATAATTCAAATTTGACAAGTTCCTTATGATTTCTTTCCCATGTTTACCTTCTCGAACTCCTTGTGTTTGATTGTCAAATTTTCTGTTCAGTTCTGTTTTTTTTTTCAGCAAGAATGCTTGAAAGTCCTCCACCTCATTGAATGACCATATTTTCCCCTGGAATAATATAACTCTTGATGTAAACCCAAAATTGTAATCCAAACAGAAGTTTGCATATTTATGAAATTACAAATAAAGGAGGAGAAATAAAAATCTCCACCGAAGTGACAGTGATAGGGGATGAAAAATCTTGCTTTTCTTCTAGAAAGTTATATGCTAGTTAGCACTAAAATGACTGCAATTTAAGAAGGTCTTGCTGCATAAATTGATTGTGTGCACAATATTCTTAATCAATTCATAAAACAAGGAAAAGGTAAATTGATTTTTTTTAATTTCGAAGTAAATTTGTAATACATTTTTTCAGCATAGATTCACCTTTAATTTTTGTTGTTCAATTATTTCTATTATGTCTGACTCTTCACGACTTTATTTGTGGTTTCCTTTGCAAAGATACTGGAGTGGTTTGTTATTTCCTTTTCCAGTTCATTTTATGGATGAACAAACTGAGGCAAATGGGGTTGAATGAGTTGCCCTGGGTCACATAGTTAAGAAGTATCTGAGGCCAAGATGAGTTTTCCTGACTCTAGGCCCACGACTATAAACACCATGCCATCTTGCTGACCTATCTTGTCCAGTTAGTGCTAGGAAATTCTTTCTTAGCCTCAGTAGGAGACAATAACTTACAAACATTGTCCATAAAAACACCTCATAGGCCGTATAAATTAATGTATCTTCTGTGCCTCAGAATGTTCATTATCAAAGAATTCTCTCCTCAGCAGAGATTAGTAGGCATCCTCCATTCCCCTAAGGTTATCATAGACAATTTATAATCCTGTGGGTGTGCAAGAGATTGGGAAATCTTATTGTCTACCACAAGGTTAAAATTAATAGTGGTCACTCAACAAATACAGTTAATGGTTCATTTATCCATAGTTAGGGAATAAATGGTTCTACACTAGGCATATCCAGATAACTAAAGTTTACCTTTGAAGTATCTAACATGTCATTAGAATTTTACTCTTCTATATGAATTTAACCAAATGAAACATTTATTTCTGTCTTCTTAAACATTGGTCATTGAATGAAATTCAACCTTTTCTTTATGACTTGGCATCATCATTATGAACATCAGCAGTTGTACTGTGCTGTAATGTAGTGATGCAATTGGGGAACTGTTGAAGTGTGTAGAAATGTTTGCCTCTATATAACTGGTGCCTGACTGCTGTGCTTTCTTTTTTTCTTCTTTAAAATTTTTGTAAGCTTTCTGTCTCCTCCATTACTGTCAGATTGTTGTCTTTTTCTTCTACTTAATGTTATATGCCTTCTAGAAACAGCAGATCCACCCTCTAATTTTTTTTCCTGTTAATCTGATGTGAAGCTGAGAAACCAGGTAACCAATTATGTTAGATCTGTTTTTATTTTTTTTTTATTTTTTTTCCTTTTTGCTTTTTGGAGGGCAGTTGGGATTAAGTGACTTGCCCAAGGTAACACGGCTAGTTTTTGTGTTAAGTGTCTGAGGCCGGATTTGAACTCAGGTACTCCTGACTCCAGGGCTGGTGCTTTATTCACTGTGCCACCTGGACACCCTAAATCTGTTTTTAAAATAAGACTCAGAAAGTTTTTAATCAAGGGTATAGTTGGTTTTTCCATGAATAAATATATAAGGTATTTAATGTATTCCCTTTCTGAGCTCTTCTTGATTCTCAGAAGTAATTTTGATGACTTTTACTGATGGTTATTTAGGTTCTAGAAAACTGAGACTGTCATAGAAATGACCTTTAATCTGTGAACAAATGCTATTTTTTATTATATATTTCCTTCTCTCAAATTAATGGAAATGTCATAGCACCTGTAAGATGTCAGATTTGGTAAATCCGGAAACTGTTAAGAGTGTAAACATGATTTGGAACCAGAGAGGGGAAAACTAGAAGTCCTTTTAGAACTTTCTGGTGAAAAAAAAGTATAATGGTATTTTCTATTACCCTGCTCTAGTTCAAGTTCTGAGGATGAGCCTAGAAGGTGAATCATTGGGAAATAAGAAAAAGGAATGAGAGACTTTTTTTAGGCATGCAAAACCAGTTAGTTTCATAAGGATATAGTCTAAAGAGCAATAGTTAAAATATTCATTTTAGCAGGCTGGAGGTATGGCCTCTTGACAGTTTCCACATTTTTTTCTCAAGCTTCCAAGGCACACATTTTTGTTTTTTGCTTTTGTTTTGTTTTCAGTGTTATCAGGAGACTGCTAGGCAGTTGCTATTTTTTTCAGCGCTCTCTATACGTATGCTTATAATTAGAAAACATTATTTTTGACTTTTTTTTTCAAAAAAAAAAGCAATGAAACCAATTTTCTTCAAAATTTCTCATTGGACTTGTGAACTTTTCTTTCTTTTTCAGTCCCATTAACAACTTAGATTTTTATCACTGACATGAAGTGCAAAACCAACTCCCATGTGTGAGATATGCCTTACTTATCAGATCCTCACTTTCAATATTTTTTTTCAAACAGTAGCAGGAACTGCCAAGGGGACAAATGAGATACATTGGCTGATAGGAAGCCTTAGGTGATGTACTCTAGAACATCCCTTCCTAATTATGACAACAGATCCCATTCCATTCTAGGTTCTTTGGATGGTTGTCTGAGTGACTTACAAGATGTTGCTTCTCTCTCTCAGGCTGTCTCTGCCTCTCTGTCTCTGTTTCTGACTCTCCAAACACACACACACACACACACACACACACGCATGCCATATTTTTACTAGCTAGTAGATGAGGTCTCTAATAGAAAAATATGCATATATACATACATACATATATTCATTTATAATTGTTCTCTACCTCTCTTTTAACTTAAAAAATCAGAAAGATTTTTTTTCAGGTAAAACAGTCTTTAAATTATTTTGTAACATGTTTACAATAATCTTGGTGCAAAAGTATTGAGCTTGTAATCACATGACCTGAGTTCAAATCCTACCTCTACTATTTAGTATGGGTTCGATCTTGGAAGCAAGTCACTTTCTGGGTCTCAGTTTCCCACTCTGCAAAATGAGTGGTTTGAACTCTTTGGTTTCTCTTTAGCTTAAGGTCTATGATCCTATGTTGTAATTGATTTCAATTGAATTGCTTATATTTTGGGGGTAAGCCGCTTATTTTTTCCTATAAAATGGAAAAAAACCCCAATGATATTCCTATGTGAATATGATACATTATTTACAAAAATAGTACACTTATGGCTAATCTTTTTTTCCATTTCTTTGGGAGGGAGTAAGGGGGATAATATAAAAAGTACACATGACTATAAAGTCATCTCTCTACGAGAATAGGAAAAAAGCCCCAAAAACTTTTCCATTAAAACTACATGTGAACGAGGAATTGATGAGCCTCCTCAAACCTTTGTTTGAAAACCCTGTTGAGTTTTTGGTGTAAGTGTTGCTTTAAAGAAAAATTATGTAAAGTGCTTTACAAACTTTAAAATGCTTTCTTGAAAATAAAAAAAAAATTTCATGGATGTAAGAAATATCTCTGTTCTTCCTATCAAATGCTTCTCTATATTTCTATTATGCAGAGCCCCCAGTTAATTATGAAGTTGGGGTTAATGCCTGTTAGTACAGGACATAGCTCCCAAATGGAAGCGATGAGCTGGCTCAATATCAAAGGTTCTTTTTTTTTTGGTGTTAGTTCCTCATCTTGGAAAATAACAATAATTCTTTGACTATATTATAATCCTTTGTTGGTTTAATTTTTTTTAAACTAACAAGCATTCATTTTCTCTCCCATCTTCCTCACTTCAATGGAAAAAAAGGAAAGAAAAAAATAATACCTTTGTGATAAATAAGCTCAATCAAGCAAAACAAATTCCTGCACTGGCCATCTATGTCTTCTTCTGCCTCTTTAGTTTATCATCTCTCACAAGCAAGGTAGTATATACTATCTTCCATATTCTGGAATCATGGTTGATCATTGGTTTTGTTAAGCCTTTAAAATGATTTATTTCTATAATATTATGTAAGTTGTTCCTCCGCTCTGTACACTTTGCATCAGTTCATAAAAGTCTTCTCAGGCTACTCTGAAACAGTTCCTTTCCTTGTTATAGTATAGTAGTATAATATTGTACTCCTATATTGTAATCTGCACAGCCATTCTTCAATTGATGGATATCTCCTCAAATTCTAGTATGTGACCTCTATAAAAGGCCTGCTGGAAACATTTTTGTGTATACGGTTTTTGTTATGTTTTTTCCATCTCTTTCCAGTACAGGCCTAGTAATGGTATCAATGTGTCAAAAGTTAAGTTTAGTAAATTTTGGAGGCATAATTCCATATTTCTTTTCAGTATGGCTGGACTAATTCATAGCTCCACCAAAAATTCATTAATACTCCTGTTTTCCCTTAACCCTTTCTAAATTTCTTGTACCTTGTTGAGAAGGTCTTTGCCTGAGTTCCAAATTATTTGTTGCTCAAACTAAGAAGGTATTTCATAAGCCATCTACTTCATAAAAGAACAATAATATCTCTTACATAATTCTTGACAAGTTGTCACCCAGTCTTTCCTTGAAGAGAATGTGGAACCCACAGCCTTCAAAGAAAGTCCATTTCAATTTTGTTTGGAAGATTTCTGTTAACATAAAACTTTCAGTTGTTTTAATTGGAAAGTGCAAAACTCCAATTGTTCTGATTATTGTCCAATTTAAACAATGTTCTAATTTTTCAGAAGATTTTTGTTATTTCAAACCTGAAATCTGGTCCTTTGTAATATTTGGTCATTCAGCCTAGCCCTGTCCTCTTGAAGCCAAGCTGTTTAATCTCTTTTCATTAAGGTAGCCTCTTAAATATTTGAAGATACTAATAAATATCTCTAATTCTAATTGTCTTCAGACTAAACATTTTTAATTCTTCCAATTTATCCTAGCGTGGCCTGTGCCCTGTCATCTCATCAACCTAATCTGGAAGAGGTCCAGTTTATCAACATACTTCCTAAAATGTATGACCAGAACTGTATTCTAGATCTGGTCTGAACATGGCTTTAGATGATGAGGCTATCACTTCCTTAGCTATTGACAATATGCTTTCTATGTTATCTTTTATTCCTTTCATATCACATCATTGATTCATATCAAGCTTACATTTCCATAAAGTCTGGAAATCTTTGCACATGGATTGTTGCCTAGGCATGCCTTCATTGTCTTGTACTTGTACAGTTCATTTTTTGCATTTCAACTTAAGTATAGTGCATTTATCCCTATTAAATTTCACATATTTAGATTTGACCCATTATTTAAGCCTGCTGTACTCTTTTCAGATTTTGACTAAATTATGTAACATATTAGCTTTGTGAAATTTTTAAATTCAAGTATGGATGACTTATCCGAGTCATTGTTTCAAAAACAAACAAACCAATCTCAAACATCGAGTGATTCCAAGAAAAGATCCATAGAACATTCTTAGACATTTCCTTCTAAACTTAGACTGACCACTTATTTTCTAGTAATATAACTTTTTATACAAGCATATGAGATTTTGTCAAATGTCCTGTTGAAGCTGAAGTATACAATGTCTATGGTATTCCCCTGACTTAGCAGTCTAGTAATCCTACCCTACATAAATAAATGTTACTCTTACATGACTTGTTTTTCATGACCCATAATACTTCTTAGTGATTACAGCTGCTGTTTTAAATGATCACAAATCATACCTTTAATAAATTGTAAATTTTTTCTAGTAACTACATAAAAGTGCATACCTGTACTTTGAAGGACATATATTTTCTTTTGATGAAATTTGAGCATTTGCCTCTCTCTTTAATCTTATGATCTCTGTCTATCTGACTGAATAAATTTTTAAATTTCCAAAATTTTAATTTCAATTTTTTTTAGTTATAGTTGCTTTAAAGTAACTTAGCTGTAAAATCCACGAGTTATTCTAGTATCCTGGTGTATAGTCAGCTTATTATGATGACTTGAATTTAGTAAGGGCACCTGGGTGTATTCTTACTCTTTCCTTAATCATAGGATGATGGATGTAGAGCTGGAAGATGGCCTCAGAGTCCATCTAATTCAACTCTCTTATTTTACAAATGAGGAAACTGAGGCTTAGAGAAGTTAAATAACTTGTCCAAAGTCACACAAGTGGTCATTATTTGAGGCAAGATTTGAACATAAATATTTTAACTCCAAATTAAAATATTTCCCATTGTTCCACTTAAGTCTCAACATATGCTTAGCTATTATTTCTGGCATTTATATTTTTGCTTTTTTGAAAGTTTTATATATACATACATGTATATATGTAAATACATATATATAAATATGTATATGTGTGTGTATATATATGTGTGTGTGTATGTATATATATATATATAATACATGTGTGTGTATAATCCTGAAGTTTTTACATATCAAGGGTGAACATATTTCTGGCTTCTTAACATCTCATATCTTAATGAATTTCAATCCAACCATCATGTATTAAGTCTGTATGAAACCCAGACATTGTGATAAGGACTGGGGAATCAAAACAAAAAAAGAAGCCATCCCTGCTGTCGTATAGTTTACCTTTTCTGAGAGGCAAGGAGTGAATGTGGAACAACGTGTAGACAGAAAGGTAAATAAAAAACACATACAAATTAAATATGATACAGTTGGGATGAGGGAAGAGAGAATGCTCTACTTTGGGTCTTATCCATCCTTTGGTTTTCTTGGCTTTCTTCAAGTGCTGATGTTAAATTGGAGTGATGTCTCTGTTTTATTCCTGATACAAGTTTACTGAATTAAAAACTAAGCTGACTTGTTGGCTATATAGAAACATACACACACACACACACACACACACACACACACATACATTAATCTTTCCCCTTGGGAGGTCCAGTCTCTGCGTTCCTGTCATTTGAGTTTCCATGACTGTGACAGCTGAGGGACAGGTACTTAACGTCATCTCTTCATTTCTTTTTTCTTGTATGGGTGTTTATACTACTTTATTGTAAAATTTGGGTTTGGTATTTGGTCATAGGTTCTATGTCTTTCTTCTGGTCTCTGTGTATTATCTGCAGCTTCTGCAAAACTCCTAAACAATTCCCATTTAACTTTTTATGCCAATATGCAATATATCAAAACCTTAATGGGGAAAGTCAGGAAGTGGAAGAGATAATTGTAAATCAACCCAGTTGGCTTCTACAGTTTTCCAGGCTGTAAACTGGTTCCTACTTGTGAAAAATTCTTCTTAAAAGGAACTAGATCCTTCTCCTCACAGACTTTCTAAACATATTTTTAATATAATAGAGCAATTTTTAAACATACTCTTCACTCAGTAATTTCCTCACATTAAGTTAGAGTTGTTGCCAAGGAAACAACTAAGAAGTGTTTAATCTATAAATATTACTATTGCCTATACCTTAAATTTCTGTTTATACAAGCTCTAGCTACAAAAGAAAGGAAAAGAAGAAGAACTGGATGGCTGAATGGCAATCATAAAATAAGGGCCTAGATCTTTGCAGGTGTCCCTCACACCATAGGCCTCAATAAATTTTAAGTAAATGAAATATATATTATTATTATTGTTCATAGTCATGATCTGTGACTTCATAAGTTTAGGGAACTCGCAGTGAGGAAACTCTCTCAGAGTAGATCTTAACTGCTCCTCAATTTTCCTTGACATAAAAGGTAGTTCTATTTTAAGTTGGTACATGGATGATTAAATATATATGACTTTTTAAAATAATTATAAAACTGGAAGAAAAAAGAATAACTGAACATCCCAAATACATAGGGGACATTTTAAACTAAGGAAATTGATGAAATCATTGAAATAAAATCATTTTTTGTTATGAAAAGAAAAAATGATTTTATACAACAAAAATAAACCTTTTTAAAAGATTCCTTATACCATGCCTATATTTCTCTTTTTGAAACTTCCAACTTATCCCTAGTTTTCCTGTTTAGGAACAAAAGGAACAAATCTAATCCCTCTTTCACACAACAAACCTTCTAACACTTGAATGCAGTCTTTTCTTCTTCAGACTAACTAGTCCCACTACCTCTAGATGATCCTCAGAAGACATAAGGACTCAAGGTTTTTTTTTTATCATTCTCCTTGCTCTTCTATGGATGCTCTCTAGCTTTTTTGGAATTTTTCTTCAGCTTCGGGGCCCAGCATTAAACAAGATAATCTAAATGAGATCTGACAAAGGCCACTTACAGAGGGCTGCCAGCGTGCCCTTATTTCTGAGAGTTATGTTTGTCTTAACACAGCCTTATATGGCATTAGCTCCTTTTACTGTTGTATCTCACGCTGGCTCATTTTGAACTTGGAGTCCACTAAAATGCCGTTATCTTTTCCAGAAAATGGTGTCTAATAATCTCTCTCCCATTCTCTTTTGGCAACGTTGACTCTTTGAATTCAAATGTAATACTTTTTACATGTAGCCCTATAACATTTCATCTTATTAAATTCAACCCAGTGGTCAATGGTCTGGTTTTTACATATTTTATTCAATTCAGTTCAATTCAACAAATATTTATTAAGCACCTGCTATGTGCTAGGCATTATGCATGATATCAAAAGAGGCAAAAGACAATCCCTGCCCTCAAGGAGCTTACAATCGAATACTGGCCACCTCTCAGATTCTTGTTTTTTAATGTGTTTTTAAAAGGTGATTCTATTTGGGTATAAAAGTCATATTATGATTTAAGGGTGATAGTTTTACATAGTTCTACATACATACATACGGAAGGTGCTAAGTGAAAAAACTCGACTTAGAACTAGGAGACATCACTGTAAGTCTTAGCTTCATTATTTTCTGTCCCTGTGAATGGGGCAAGTTTCTTAACTATGTTGAGTCTCAGTTTCCTAACTATAAAATCAAGATAATACTTGTTATTACTATATCACAGAGTAATTATTTGGGAAAATGTAGTGTAGATGAGAAGTAGGATTTAAGATTTTTTTTCTCTTTAGGTTTCTGTCAATTAAGACAAGGTCTAAAGGCCAGGCAGTCTCATAATCATCTTTGCATCCTTAATGCCTAGCAACATAACATGACTTTCACTTAGGTAGGCACTTAATGCTAGTCAAACCTTAAATAGAATTAAATATTGAAGGAAATTAGGATGATACGACACTGGAAGGGAGAGATTCACTTCAACTTAAAACCAAGTGTCTACTATGTACCAAATACTAAACTTGATTCTGCATATACAAAGTGTAACATAACCCCTGCCCTCAAGAAGTTTACTTTCTACTGAATTTTAAAGTATACAGAAAAATTACAATATGCAAGTTTTGCCTTGCACAGAAACTATCCTCTACCTATTTGCTAAAGCAATTCAAAGGAAGGTATTGATTGCAATTCCCTGGAGAACATTTGGGACATCAGGATGAAGACAAAACAAAGAACATGGAAGGAAAGATAGTGGTGTGGTGAGGACCAGGACACATGTTAGTGTGAGGTGAGACTGAGATGGAATGGTAGAGAGTGAAGAGTGAGAATCCATGGTGTGATGGTACTTGCTTCAGTCCTCTTTTCCTTGTAGGATTGACATCCTGGCATATGAGGCTGTGCAGAGGATTAGACTCATGTTTTAGTTGTTTGTACACCCTGCAGGGCATATAATGGCATAGAACAAACAAGAATGAAACTTTCAGAGGCACCTCCTCTCTGCTGTGGTCTATCAGAATCATGAGGACAGCTGACCTCACCTCTGAGTTTCTCTTCTCGAAGGCCAGTGACCGAAGAGTTGGAGATATGAGACACCACAGGATCACAGATCTAAAGTTGAAGGAAACTGCTGGGGTCAGTTGTTCCAACCACTTCTTTATAGATAAGACTATTGAGGCCGATAGAGGTTTGAAAAGTCAAACCTAAGTCGAAGTGGCAGAGTCAGCGTTGACTCCAGGACCTCTGACTCAAAATCCAGTGTTCCACTACAACGACTGAGTACATTTTATTTAGAAAAAAAGACTTAAGAAATCAGTGCAGTCCTCCTTTACCTACATCATTGCTAGAAGTTTTCCCCAACCCTAAATAAATAAAACTTCTTAAGGAGGTTATCATGTTTTACTTCCAGCTAAACTCAGAATGGAAATAGGTTCGAAGAGATTAGAGATGACAGCCAGCAAAGTTAGAGGAACGATTTCTGGCTTAGCCAAGCAACTGCTGATCCTTGTTCAAACTCAAAGATCTTCAATGAGGCACTAGAATTTCTCATCACAGAACTTTTGGTGCCTCCCTCCACTCTACCCCAATTACTTTGTATATTTTTTATTTAATACACCTGCCCTTGAGAAGCAGTGTGCATAGTAGCTGGGGAACATGGAACCAAGTATGTTAGGTCTAATTTAACTCTTGACACCTGCTGGCTAGAGTTCCTAAACCTATCAAAGGCTCCATGTAGCAACTAAGACTCATTGGTGCTGGTCTACATTGATAGAGGAAGTTTACTCACTGGGAGGTCCCTACATTGATGAACTCACAAGTTTGGATCCTTCCCTTCCCCCTTGCCAGAAAAACAAAACTTTGTAAATGTACACACACACACACACACACACACACATGCTTGTGTCTGTATATCATATATTATATTATATCTGTGCATGTTTGTATGTGTGTATATGTTGTCATATGGATATCTAATATTATATATGTTCTATCAGGGGAGATGATATGTAACTATAGAGACATTTACATATTTGTATACAATTATATACATATGCTGACATATATGTGTATATAAATGTGTACTGATGTTTAGTTGTATATATATGTATATGTGTGTGTATGGGGGTGTATATTATATTACATTACATTATATTATATTATACTGCACTATATTGTTATATTGCATCATATTATGACAACTATGTGGCAGAGTGAATAGAGTGCCAAGCCTGAAAATAGAAAGACTCATTTTCCTGAGTTCAAATTTGGCCTCAGATACTTACTAGCTGTGTGACCCTGGGCAAGTCACTTAACTTTATTTGCCTCAGTTACCTTATCTATAAAATAAGCTGAAGAAGGAGATGGTAAACCACTCTAGTTTCTTTGCTAAGAAAACTCCGAAGTGAAGTCATGAAGAGCCAGAAATAATAATATAATAATATTATTGAATGATATATATGATAGATGAGATATATAATAAATATTTATATATTCTATCATGATAGATAATACATAAACATAGCTATATATATCTATTACATATATAATATAGGATATTATATATAATATTATATATAGGATATATACTATCTAATATAGGATTGTAATATATATAATATAGGACATATATATAGGATATATATATATATATAATATAGGAGAGAGACAGAGAGAGAAAAAGAGAGAGAGAGAGAGAGAGAGAAAATGTTATATAGTTACATAGATGAAGAAACTGAGGTCGAGGGAGTTTAAGTGACTGTCCTGAAATAACAAAGGTGGATTTTTGGTCCTCCATCTCCAGAGCCAATGTTCTTTCCATTGTACCTCATTATCTAACCAAAACCACTCATATACCTGCATTATGTAATCATGACTTTTCATACTGAGTGGAAAATTAAGAAATGCATTTTCCCACATAATTTTCCCACACATGTACTTTTTCTTTTACTTTGAAAAGAAACCAGAGTTGTTGGTAAAGTTTCCAGAGACTTTCAGAAACATCAGTCTGTTTCATAGTCGAAGACAGAATGATCTAAAAACGTAGCTAGCTAGAGTGTTTTATATACATACTTACATAATACACCCCCCATACACACGTATATGCGTACACAATTAAAATTAGTATACATATATATAGACACATACATATATACCTGCAAATGTATACAATTGTATAAATATGTAAATGTCTATACAGTTACATATCATCTCCCCTGATCGAACTTGTAAAATGGTAGATATCTGTATGATAACTTAGACACACACACATACAAACATGCACAGATATATCTATATAGTTACATATTTTTCCCATTACAGACTACAAGCTCCCTGGGATCAGGAGCTGGCCCATTTTTGTCATCTATTCCATGCTGTCTGGTTGATTGATTGCTTCTTTAATTTAACCCTTTTTGTCTGCCTTTCAGGGCATAAAACACATTTGATTTTATGTAAAAATTGTTCCCTAAAGGAAGAAATTATCAAGATTAAATTTAAAAAGTTTTTTTTAAAAAAAAGGAAAAAAAATAACAAAGAAAACTGGATCATTTTGCCTTCAACTATGAAATCGATTTATGTTTCTGAAAGTCCCCATGAAAACTTTACCAGCAGCTGCTGTTAAAGAAAATGCTCTTAATTTTCTGCTCAGCAAATGACATCAAGTAATGATGAGGTAATGCATATATATGAGTGGTTTTGGTTGGAGAATGAGGTATCTTGGTACAATGGAAAGAACACTGGCTCAGGAGATAGAGGACCAAAAGTCCAATTTTGCTAATTAGTCATTACCCATGGGATTCCAGGTGAATCACTTAAACTTCTCTGAGGTTCAGTTTCTTCACCTATAAAATGAGAGGGTTGGACTAGGTAGCCTTTGAGGTACTTTCTAACTCTAAACTTCGAGTTCTATGACTTTATGATATATTTAATAGTCAACTAGTAAAGACAAAAGCTTATAACATACATGTTGCAGTTTCCTATACTAAAGAAAATTGTAAAGAGCAATCTTCTGGGAAATAAAAAAATACTGATGATCAAACTGATTATGTGTATGTGTATATACATATACACATACACACATATATCCATACATATCCATCCATCCATATATATACACACACATATACATATATGTATATATATATACATATATATGTATGTATATACATTTTACTGATGGATAAAATACCGTAGATATCATCTATGTAACCGATTGGTATAGTGTATTTCCCTCATATAATATACCATTAAGGAATTAAATTCAGTTATCTAATGGGGGGAAAATGAGACACAATCTCAGTAATGTTGCTGAGGCCAAGAACCTCTAGGTCAAAAAGCCCCAGGAGAATTCTTAGTGAAGAAAACTATTAGGCTGAAACTTAATTAAAAGCAGGTCCCAGTATATGACAATTAGCCCCCAGCCAACAACTTTCAGGCCATTCAGATGGTCCAGTAGTAAACTATCCTTTAATTCTTTTTGGTTATATGAAACCAGACAGCCTTTTCTTGATCTGGTAAAGTCTCCTTTTCTGCAGAAACTAACTAAACCTCTCAGCTTGGGTACACTTGAGGCCTTTCTAGAGCTTTCTCATCTGGGTCCCTTGGTCCTGTCAGGGAGCATGCCACTAGACCTCATGTTAGGAGACAGTGCTGAGATGAAGTGACTAAATAATTATGGGGCAAAATAAAGCTGGATATAAGTATCGGCATATTGATTCCCATACATTGATCTGGAATTAGAAATTTAAATGGTGTTTTGTTTTTCAAGTGCATCAGAAATATGATTGAGATAGCCATGTGAAAACATGCTTTAGAAAAAGACTCCTTGAGTGAGAGAGGGTGAAAATTTGGAACTCAAAAACTTGTGGAACTGAATGCTATAGACTAAAAGTAAATTTCAAAAGGAGAAAAAAAGATTCCTAAGTCTGTGAACTTTTAAAAAACTAGATTTAGGCAACTATAGATTTCAATAACTGTATTTCAATAAAATTTATTTCCTTTGTAATCCTATATATTTTACTTTTTGCATTCAAAAGTATTATTGAGGAAAGGCCCACAAGTTTCACCAGATTGTCAAAGAGGTCTAAGATACAGAAAAGA
The DNA here is from genome assembly GCA_028646575.1 of Pseudocheirus occidentalis. Classification (NCBI taxonomy): domain Eukaryota; kingdom Metazoa; phylum Chordata; class Mammalia; order Diprotodontia; family Pseudocheiridae; genus Pseudocheirus; species Pseudocheirus occidentalis. The sequence goes on from CM053597.1 coordinate 79,134,362, forward strand.
TTAAGAACTATTGTAATTTGAGAAGAATGTGTATAGGCTATTGTCTGCCCAGATACAGATTTCTGCGCCATAAAAAATATGCTCTCTGAATAACTGTAGGACTTGCCCAGAGTTATCATTCTTAAATTTTTAGTCCTTAGAAGCCAGGGATGATTTCTTTTTAATAAACTTTGTACTGTGCCACATTCCTGTAGGTTCTTGATAAAGGCTTAGAGGAAGGAGGAGGAAGAAGATGTTTGTGTTGATAATGATGATGATGCTAATGCTGCTGATGGTGTTAATGACTATGCTGATGCTGACAATGAAGATGATGATGATGGTGACAAAGAACATGAACCTAGTTCACCGTTAGAATGAATTGTGTTCTATTCTGATTGAATAGCCTTGACATTTTAAGCTTATTAAATAGCTGGGAAATCATTATAATGGAATTGCAAATGGAAATAAATTATTACGTTGTAGGCTCTAAATCTTTTTTCAGTATCTTGAAAATTTGGGGAAATTGTTATCAACCAGAAAAATCACTGCAGGACTGGGCTACATCAGGAGGAATGAACTCCTTAAGACTATCTCACTCCCCTGATATTACATTTGTGGGGGATTTCTATCCATCCATCTATCTATCTATCTATCTATCTGTCTGTCTGTCTGTCTGTCTGCCTGTCTTCTATCTATCTGTCTGTCTATGTGTTTATGCATGTACACATACATATACACATGCTCACACATGTGTATGCACACACATGTTAACATATATGCAGATATATTTATATTACACATGTATGTATATTTATTGTAACATATGGTATTTTTTGCTTATTCCTTTGCAGTGTTAGCTATAGCATGACCAATTTAACATACATTCTAGTGTCAAACAATGGTAGGCAAAATAACTTGAAGGAGTGCCTCTCACATTATTACATCTTTCTGCATGAGTTACCTATTCTATATGGAAAATTGATATATTTTTCTCCTAATAACAAGAAAGCATATAAAATAAAGTTCCAAAAGTCAGAAAAAAGCAAGTATAACCAAATGAAAAGATGACACAAAAGTTCAATGAAGGCAAAGGCAATAAATATTACTTTCTTTTTTATTTTTTATCTCAGTGCATCACACCTCATTGTGTAGCTTAAAAACATAACAATGGCAGAGCAAAATAAAAATATGATGAAGACCAAAAGTAATTACATCTTTTTTACTACATCTTTAGATTAACATTATGCATAAATGTAGACATGCCTCTGGAATTAGACTAAAGTAATTTATTAGAGACCATGCCAACTGACCACCTGATAGGAAACTTCAAGGTCAGTGTTTGTGATTGAATGGTCTTAGATTTTATCGTTTGGTTGTTCTAGTCATTTTCAACTGTTCTTGACCCCATTTGGGGTTTTCTTGGCAAAGATTCTGCAATGGTTTGCCATTTCCTTCCCCAGTTCATTTTACAGATGAGAAAACTGAGGCAAACAGGGCTTACCCAGTGTCACACAGATAGTAAGTGTCTGAGGCTAGATTTGAACTCATGAATATGAGTCTTCCTGACTCCAGGCATTCTATTCACTGTACCATCTAGCTTCCCAGGTCTTATATAATCTCTAAAATCTCTTTCAGCTAGATTAAAAAAAATAAGTTAAACATTCTCTATGGCCTATTACTGGAACAGAGATGCAGAGTATGTTCATATCTTTCTTTTTCCAAGAAAAAATTGTTTCCATGGAGATTATAGATTATGGTCTGGAAGAGACTTTATAGATGTTCTAATCCAAACCCCTAATTTTATAGTTGGGAAAAAAAGCAATAACAACTGAAGCCAAGAGAAACACTGAAACTTGGTTAGGATCACCCAGGTAATAATTTTAGGAGCTAGGATTTGAACCCAGGTCTACCTATACCAAATCCTGTGCCTGTCCCAGTACCAAAAGTCATAATAAAATTTTGCCAGATTCATACTTTGTATGCTCTGCTTAATTAGGATTTAAATCTGATTCATTTTTATAATATAGCGACTTAATTATATGGAATTCTACCAGGAATACCAGTGGCTTCAAGTTGTCCAGTCCTGAAATAAACCAAAATCATATATAGATGAAAAAGTATCTTTAATTGAAATAGAGGGTCACAAGCCTGAGGCGCCACCATGTATCTGAATATAGGAGTATCCACAGAGAAAACTTACAGAAAGGCTTTTACACATTCAGGAGGAAAAGTGGATGGGGGAATGAATCATACGAAGAGTAAGGCCTATTCATAAGGGAAGAGGACATAAGGTCATGAGGTACAGCCACCTCTGGCAATCTGGGTAAGATAATCTACTTCATTCTGGTTGTTTTCTTCTTCAAGATACAACTTGCCCTAAACTTTAAAAGTGTGGGGGGCACCAGCACTTGAATCAAAATTTCATAACGGGGATTGGTGCAAACTGATTTTTGTTCATAGGGTAAACAGAACTCAGATTCCCAGGGTGGAATACAGGATAACCTAGTTGAGAGCAAGTTGCCATAAGAGCAGCAATGCAAAGACTTTCCTATGGCTATTTAGGGTTTCTCTTTAAGTTACCATCATGATGGCTTTTTGACAGACAAGTTAATATTACATTTGACATTAACAATGTTAAAATTAATTTTCTGGTCAAAGTCTCTGTCCAGTTCCTATTTACTACAAGAGGACTTTCCTAGTCCTCTTCAATGCTAGTCCCTTCCCCCTGACATTATCTCTAATTTATCCTACATATATCTGATATATTGATTCTTTCTCCCATTAAAATGTGAGCTCCTTTGATTGTAGGGCCTATTTTGGTTCATTTTTATATCCCCCACACCTTAGCACAGTGCTTGGTTCATTGTATGTACTTAATAAATACTTGTTGGTTTGACATAAATATTTTTGATAAATGTGTGGGGGTTATTTTCCTGAGTGATGAATATTATGTGCTTATATTTAGTGAGATAATTTAAAAATATTTTCAGGAGAGAATAGTGTCTTTTCTCTGGGTTATTAGCCTAAGGTGAGAATAGTGACAACCACAGAAAATGCCTTGAATTTGCAATCATTTCTTCTGTACTCTCTGCCTGAAGGGATTTTGGCAAACTCATGCCAGTCCCCAAGGGCTCCCAATAGACTTGCCAGTGTTTATGGTCTGGAATCCTTCCTAGGGTGATTCCTTTATGGCCTAGCCTATAATTAGTAACTTGGTGAGAAGTCATTTTACATCTGGGACTACAAAGAGCTTTGCCTGTGGCATCTCTCTTCCTCACTATTTTGTCAGCCTTGTGAGACGGTTAGAGGACAAAGGCCAATAGCTCTTTCTCCTTCCCCTTCCTTCCCACCTGCCCTACAGCATTTCTGTACTTGGGCCTTAGTATCTCTTCCTTCTCTTTTCAGTCATGATGACAATGCCAGTGGAACTGCTGGCTTTCTTATTCCTTCTGCTTCACTATGTACTGTGACAGCCCCAATATCCAGAGAGGAATATGTCTGCATGATAGGCAGGACAATGAGGTACATTTTTCTAAGCTGACAATGCCTGCATCACTTCCCTTCTACAGTCAAAAAATCAGAAAGCAAAGAAGAAAATGGCGAAAGCTGGCAATGAGATATAATATGTTTCCCTTATAACTTCATAATTGAATGCCTTTTTTCAAATCAGGAATTTCCCAGGCACCTAGCTTTATTAACTTGCTTTAGTTCCCATTCCCATCAGGTAGCTTTAAATGAACATATAATTAGTTTTTTTTTTCTGCTAACATTTGCAGTTTTAAAACCTACCTCCTGATACTGAGTTTTGGCACAAATTGCTTTAAAAGGGATCATGACCTTTTCTTTTTCAACTTGTATTTGAAAAACACGTTTCAACAAATTACTAGTTAAACTAGGCAAAAGCTTGCCAGACATTTGTAATGTTTCCTTCATGTCATGCATGACCAAATCCCTGTTCTTTTTCCATTTTTAAGCTTTAAATTTATTTAATTAATTATATCATTTGATACAATTGCAATTCAAAATATAAGAAAACCTCAAAGCCAAAGATCTTGGTTAGCACCGAGATGTCAGGAAGATAGTTAGGGAGGGGAAGAAATGACACTGGTCCCCAGAATTTGCTTCTTTGTTTAGATTCATTTAAACAGTAGATGCAAAGCATGGTGAGTTAATACAGGGAGACAAGCCCACATAGTTCTGTGGAGTTTATAGGGGAGCGATCCTCTGAAGTGATATTAAGAACATAGCCTGACTAGGAGTAAAATAGGAAGCCACATACACTTTCTAGGTAAAAGTCCTTGAAATGAAAGCCTTAGTGACCAGGAAATAAAACTGGGGGAAAAAAAGAGTTAAGCTTGAAGGTAATAGCTAACTTGAAAGTGGCTTTATTTTTGTGTTCCAAAAGATCTAATCCAGGCCTGCACAACATACATGGCCTGCCAAAGCATTTCAGGCAGCGTTCAAAAAATGTAGGGTTGCCACTGTGCACTCCCCTCTTAGTCATGTGACCGGTGACAACCAGCCGTTATCCGTCTGTCTCTAGCCTAACCTCTGTGCAGCCTGGAAGAAGCTTACTAGTTGTGCAGAGCTGATCTAGTTCATGGAACAAGGACTCTCCTGGAAAGGAAAGACTTCATTTGAAGAAACCACTAAGTGAACAAACCCAAACAAAAAATAAAAAATACCAATAGGATAAATAACCATTTTTATGAGCTACGCACAGCACAGTTCTTAGCAAACCTGGGTTTTATTTCAACCTATGGCCAGAGAGGTAGGGATTACAAATAAAACAGCTGAAACAGATTGTTTATTGAAAACACACAAGCACAAAAATCTTTTTTTTTTTGCTCCAGGATATGTTAGGAAAGACATGAGAATAGATTACAAAGAATTTTTGGTTTATCTCTCAAAGAAAAGAATATTAAAAATCTAAGCACAATGCAATAAGATTAAAAATGAAACTAAGAATTTCTTCCCCCTCAGATTGTAAACTCCTCAGGGGCAAGTTTCTGCTTTTTAAAATTTTTTTTTAATTTTTTATTCCTAGCATTGATCATGGTGCCTAGCACATAGCAGGCTCCTAATAAATGTTTATTGGTTGATTGAGAATGTATACATTTGGGCTGAATACTAGGGGGAAAATGTCTTTGGAGTGTAAGAAATAAAAATTCCACTGAGTAGACTGAGCCATCTGCTCATTACTACTTGTGTGATTTTGGGCAAGTCATCTTGGTTTTCTGTGCCTTGATTTTCTTATTCTAAAAATGAGCGTATTGGATATCTAAAGTCCCTTCCATCTCTAATCTATAATATATGATCTGTTAAAAAAAAAAAGGTGAGAGTTGAAGATGTTTTGTGATAAGAAGAGCAGGGAGGATTGACCTGTTGGGCCCATGTCTTTTGTATTACCATCTTGGTACTTTGTGCATAATAGGCACTCAGATATTTAGAGATCATTTGCTAGATTCCAATCTCCTCTAAATTTTCTTTGATCTATATGCTTCCTTTCCCAAATCAGAGGCCCCACAAGCCTCTTGATCTATAGCTAAAAAGATCTGATATCATTTGAAGATGTCAAGGCAATCTGACATAGCGTTTTACTCTCCTTCCCCCCAACACTTGCCAGAAAAGGCAGAGACAACTGGCCATCTCTGTTTCTGCCCCACCACCACTTAATTAATGTTCAAAAGTGGGGCACTCGCAGTGTTTTGGGGCCCCCAAAGCATGTAAAATTTTAATTTAGTGCTGGCCCACACAAGACCCAGGCAGGGCCAACTATCTGAATGCTCTGACACAAGGTAATGATGATGGCCTGTCAGTTAGTTCTTTTCAAACCTGTTACAAATGTGCAAATCCCTCCATGTGCTAACATCTTTTGAGAACATCTGGCATAGTTATCTCAGCTAATGATGGCTGTTGTGAAGTCTTTAGCCTTAAAAGGAAAGATTGTTTTATGATGGGCTGTTTCATGGTTCACCACCTTCCAGAATCTTGGAAAGAAACTTGTCTGGGGAACTTTGAGTCAATCTGATGATCTTGTGTTTAAGGAATGATTAATTGAGAGGAGAGCAGCAAAAAACGAGATGCTTCAAAGGCGGCCGCTAGCTGATGTGAACAATATTGGAAAGCAGAGAGGAGAAAAATCAATGGGTTTGTGTTTTTAACTGAAGGGAAAAATAGCTACCTTTGAGGAAAAACACGCATTGCAAATGACCTAAGCCAAAAGTTGTAGAAATAGATCAGAAAATGATGTTCGTAGGACAATGCGCCTTGTGAATTCAGTTATAATAACAGAAGAAGACTTTCTGTGGCATAGGAACAGAATGATAGAGATGAAAATAATGAAGCTGAGAGTATCAGGGCTCATAGATTACGGCAGCTGCGAGTTATTAGGATGGTGGCATCTACATCTGGCTCGGCTTCTCTCTGCAGTAGTGATAGGTTTGCCTTCTTTTTGAATGTTTTAGCACGTCCAAGAGTAGGCACAGGGAGATCTCATCACGTCCAGGCAATGACTTAATAAGCAAAAAATTGCACAGGTGTAGTTGTTATTTATCTGCAAGAATGAGTTGACTGTCACTGTGAGAATTCAAACTGGTTCATTTCTTGACTTTGGATATTTTATATTTCTGACCTAAACAAATAACCTTACGGAGCTAGAACCCTCATGAACTCACACTCAAATCAGGTAGATTATTTTTTTTAATCTAAAAATTTTGTCTTTGGTTTGGATGCTAAAAGTTTGTTTTATATTTCCAGAGGAAATGCCCGAATGCCTGAATTCCATCCTTGGCCCTGAATTCTACCAAAAGGCCCTTTGAGTAAGTCATTAATTTACCTATTCACTGGGAAGGTTTCTCTTAGCAGGTGGACTTTGAAGTTTTTTATATTATCTACAGTTATTTTAAATATATTTTCTCTTTTTACCTCTTCCTGCTGGACTTTGTTGGTAATATATAGAAACGCTGATAATGTATGTGGGTCTATTTTGTATCCTGCAACTTTACTAATATTGTTAAATATTTCAAATAAAAATTAATTCTCTAAGATTCTCTTAAGTATACCATCATATCATCTGATATGATATTTACTTTCTGCCTATTCTAATTCTTTCCATTTCTTTTTCTTCTCTTATTACTATAGCATGCATTTCCAATACAGTATAAAATAGTAGTAGCAATTATGGAAATCCTTGTTTCACCCCTGATGATACTGGCAAGGCTTCAAGCTTCTCCCTATTACAGATAATGCTTGCTGATGGTTTTAGATATATATTACTTAATATTTTAAGGTAAACTCCATTTATTCCTATGCTCTCTATTGTTTTTAATAGATACGGGTGTTATATTTTGTCAAAGGCTTTTTCTGCATCTATTGAGTTAATCATGATTTCTGTCGGTTTAGGTATTGATATCATCAGTTACATCAATAATAGTTTTCCTAATATTGAACCAGCCCTGCATTCCAGACATAAATCCAACCTGGTTATAGTATATGATCCTTGTTACATAGTTCTATAATCTCCTTGCTAGGAAAATTTTTGCCAAGAAATTCATTATGGAAATTAGTCTACAATTTTCTTTCCCTGTTTTCACTCTTCCTAGTTTAGGTATCAGCATCATACTTGCATCATAAAAGGAGTTTGGAAGAACTCTTTGACTTCTTTTCCCAAATACTTTATGTAGTAATGTAATTAATAATTCTTTAAATGACTGGTACAATTTGCTTGTGAATCTATATGGTCCTAGGGATTTTTTCTTAGGAACTTAACTGATATAATTTTAATTGATTGTGGTTTTAAATTGATGTAGTACTGGTATAGTTTTGTTGTCTATTTCCTTCTATACCTCATTCAACTTCTTCAAAAATTTAGATGCTGTAGCACTGGATGTATAAGGTACCACCCTCTCTGGTACCTTTAAGCCAGATGTAGTTTCCTTTTTTGTCTCTTTTAATTAGATCTATTTTTGCTTTTGCTTTGTCTGAGATCATGATTGGTACCCCTGCTTTTTTTTTTTTGCTTCATCAGAAGCGTAATAGATTCTGTTCCTACCTTTCCTCTATGTCTTTGTCTTTGCTTCTGATGTGTTCTCAATCTATTCTGCTATCGACTTCTGTTTTATGTGTGACTTCATCCCATTAATTTATAGTTATTATAACTGTGTATTTCCTTTCATCCTATTTTTCTCTTGTTTATCCTTCTCTCTCTCTTACTCTCCCCCTGTCCCTCCTCAAAAGTGTTTTACTTTTGATCACTGCCTCCCCCAGTCTACCCTCCCTTCTATCAGTCGGCCTCCTACCCCTTCTCTTATCCCCATTCCTTTTTTACTTTGCTCTGGTATAAGATAGATTTTTGTATCCAACTGAGTGTTATTCCCTCCTTGAGACAACTCTGATGAGAGTAAGCTTCAAGTTTGCTCTCCCACTCTTCTTCCCAGGTGTCCCTTGTCTTTTGTTTTTATAACACATTCATTTCCTGTTAAATCCCTCTTTGCTACCCTTTCCAGAGACCATTCCTTTGAGAATCTTGATGGTAATTTACCTGTCCTTGTCTTATTAATATAGTACTTGAAACATAATAATATTCTTCATTCATTCATTTGTTTATTCATTCCTGCTTCCACGTTGTTGGAAACTTCTAATTTCATTCTGTACTAGATATGTAGTTGGCTCATTCTGCTGACAGGATTGGACCTGTCATGTAATACATTTAATCAAATAATAAATAAATAAATAAATAATAAAGCAATGGAAATAGTTTGGACACACATTCCTAAATGAGTATAATATCTTTTCACTTCCCAATACAGCCTGAGATCCCAAAATAGCTTGGGAAACAAAACATTCATTGCTTATTCCCTCTCCCTTTGCAACCTGAGTGGGGATAAAGAAAAGTGAGGACTGAGAATTTGAAGTTTCAACTGAAGCAACCTCAAGTTTTTTTTTTTGAAACTGCCCCTGATGTTAGATGTTGTTGGCTTCTTTGAGGGAGTGTCTCAGTCTTGGTTCCTAGAAAGCCCAGGGAGAATTTTGTCCATCAGAAAGTACACAAGGCTAGAGGTCAAACAAAATGAGCAGCCAAATGAACGGAAAAGAAATTTATCATTCTAAGAAAGTTCGCTTACTGCTGGTAGCCTTAGCTTATTAAGGTACCTGTTTTGACTTATATAACTTTTCCAAGCTTGTTTAGAATACACAGCCAATAAGAAGCTTCCTACAGCATTTAGATGAACTTGTGGAATGCAGTCTGTTCCTATAATGAAGGTGGTCTGAAAGATCTCTAGTATTGGGTAAGACATTTATAGAATTGGGTAACACTAAGGACCGTGGACAAGTCACTTTACCCTGCTTGCCTCATTTGCCTCATCTATAAAATGAAGTGGAGAGGGAAGTGCAAACCACTCTAATATCTTTGCTCAGAAAACTTCATATGAGGTCATAAAGACTCAGATACAACGAAATGACTAAACAACAGATACTGCTAAAGACTATTGTGAGCAGCAGGGCTCTGTTTATTCAGCCTAAGTAGCATGTAGAGGTAACTAGGTTTCCTGTTTTCAGTCTTTAGTAGAATAGATGGGGAAGTATAATAGGCCTACAATTTCCTTGATGAAACTTCCTTCTTCCCACTCCTCTTCACCTAAAACACAGAGCTGATCTCAAAACCTGATTGACCTACATGATTGTCCCTAACGTTCCTGATATAGTTTCTTTCCCTGCCCTACCCATTCCTCAATGAACAGAAGTCAGTCCCAACGATATTCTGGTAAATGTTTAGCTTCCAGATATCAGAAAGACACAGGATGCTCTTTTGAGTATAATTTGCATTATCAATGTTTTCTTTATCACTTTTTAAAGCCTAATAATCATCAAAATAATAAATCAAGCCCTGATTTGTAACATTTGCCAATTTATAAGGTGTAAATTTACTGAAAATTTAGCAATCTCTAATACAATTCTGGGCATTCCTGGGACAAAGCCATCTGATCTTTTGCAACTACCAAATCTTGTTCCTATTTTTTGTCATTCAAAACCAAACAGAACAAATTCAAAACTGTTTCCATACTACAACCCTTTAGATACTTGAAGATGGCCATTGCGTTAAATCCCTCTCCCCCAAGTCTCTTCTGCAAGACCAAGATCCCCAGCTCCTTGAATCAATCCTTGATTATAACATGAACTCCAATCACTCAATGTACTGGTCACCCTCTTGTGGAGTTAATCTAGATCATTGATGTTTTCCCTAAATGTAGTGCCCAAAGCTCCAGTGCCACAGCAGCCACACTAATGCAGATATAGGAGCACAGGGGCAGAAACAATAGTAGCCCATCTCTCCTTTAGGAGACCATTCCTCTCTTAATTCAGCCTGGTATAGCATTAGCACTTTTGGTCATCATATCACACTGTTAACCCATATGGAGCTTAGATGCCACTGAAGTCCTCAGATCTTTTTTACTGGAACTTATCCAGCCACATCTTCCTATCATGCATATGTAAAATCACTTAGCCCAAATGTATAACTTTATACAAGTTTACCTTGCTCATTTTGGCCCATTGTTCTTGACTGTCTAGATCCTCTTTAAGGCTAGTGCCTTCCCTCTAGGATTACTTATATTCTCTCCTATGTATATCTTGTTGTACACAGTTGTTTACATGGTGTCTCCCCTCCCCCAGTCCCAAATTAGATTGTGAGCTATTTGAGGACAAACACATTATCTTTTACCTTTCTTTGTGTCTCTAGCACTTAGCATTATGCCTAGCATATCCAAAGGACTTAACTTACTGACTGATACTTAGCATAGATCCTAGAACAGGAGTGGGGAACCTGCTGCAGCCTCAAGGCTACATGTGGCCCTCTAGGTCCTTAAGTGTGGTCCTTTGACTGAGTCCAAACTCCACAGAACAAATCCTCTTAAAAAAGTATTCATTCTGTGAAACTTGGACTCAGTCAAAAGGTAGAACCCAAGGACCTCAATGGTCACACGTGGCCTTGAGCCTGCAGATTCCCCACCTCTGGCCTAGAATACAGTCAGTTTTTAGTAAATTCTTTGTAATTTGTTGACTTTGTAGATCCTGACATCCATTATGATCACAGATATGTGAAGCACATTTCAATATGACTGTAACCATGGAATTTTACGTATTTTTTTGAATGTCTAATTATAAACAACATTGTATTCATCAAAATAAGAAAGTAAAACTTAATTTTTAAAAATTTAAATTCATAAAAAAATTTAACTTTGTTAAGTACTCTTTTTAATCAAGCCCTCGCTTTTCTCATATACTATAGAACTACCTTCTCAGCTTTTTTTTCTTGGTTAAAGAAGAATCTTCCCAATGAGACCTTGTTTCCTTATGCCTGTATATTGCTGTGAAGGCCTGATGATAGAATTTAAGGAATATAATAAGAAGCACATCCTTTTAACATTGTAAAATTTTGTTTGTTTACCTTGCATGTGCCAATAAGAACCCCAGCAACATATAATACAGGCTGAGCCATGGAACACAAAATGACCACAAGAATAAAAGGGAAAAAATATCTAGTTATTTTTTCTCTTAATTGGCTGCAGCTGGCTGAGGTCCCTGGGTAGAAGTAGGGATCCCCTCAGGGTGGGAAGGAGAAAGGCAGGTGGCACACTTGACCCTGACATAAACTAATCTTCACCAAGTAGAAATGCCACTACAACAAGTCAGACAGTACCTCAGACAATGAGTAGACCAAGTTACAAGATGTCCCTAATAATTTCTTTTGTACCAGAAGTCTGCGTCAGTGGGAAGAGAGAACTGAGTGTAAAGTAGAGGAAGGAAGCATCCTGTGGCCCAGTAAGGCTAAGTTCTCTTTGCCCATGGTGAACTTCATATCATAGGGAACTCTACCATGGTGAGATGGCTACAGACACATTACAGTGAACCTGGTCATATCCTGCTCACCCCATTCCCTCCCTGAATATATAGACATAACACAGAAATATTGTGGATTCAGTTACAGACCATTCCAATAAATTAGGTATCTCAATAAAGTAAGTCACATGAATCTTTTGGTTTCCCAATGCATATAAAAATTTCATTTGCACCGTACTGCAGCCTATTAAGTCTGCAATAACATTGTGTCTAAAATATATTTGCATACCTTAATTAAAAATACTTTATTTCTTAAAAATGCTAACCATCATCTGAACCTTCAATGAGTCAGAATCTTTTTGCTCGTGGAGGGTCTTGCCTCAATGTTGGTTGCTGTTGACTGATCATGGTGGTGATTACTGAAAGCTAGGGTGGCTGTGACAATTTCTTAAAACAAGAAGTGAAGTCTACCCTATTGATTGATTTTTCCTTTCCTTGAACACGGAGAGGCCATTGTAGGGTTGTTAATTGGCCCAATTTCAATATGGTTGTGTCTTAGGGAATAGGATGACCAAGGAGAAGTAGAGAGATGAAGGAACAGTGAAGCAATTAGAACATATACAACATTTATTAAGTTTACCATCTTATTTAGGTTTAATTAGTGGCGTCCCAAAGCAACTACAAGAGAAACATAAAAGATCACTGATCACAGATGACCATAACAGATAGAATAATAGTAAAAAAAGTTTGAAATACTGTGAAGATTATCAGAATGTGACAAAGAGGCACATTATGAACACATACTGTTGGAAAGATTGTGCTGCTAGACTTGCTTGATTTGGGGTTGCCACAAATCTCCAATATATAAAAAAAATAATCATCACAATATCTGCAAAACATAAAAAAGTGAAGTGTAATCATATGAGGTGTGTCTGTATTAGCTATTCTGCCCAGCTTGAGTTTGCTGAATATTTCAAAAGTTTGCCTTTTATGATTTCTTTCAAAGCATTGCTAACAAAAGTAAGACACCACAAGATCAGTGTTAGATCTCCAGGAAACTTTTCCAGAAACTCTTTTCCAAGTTGAGATTGTGTGGAGTTGATATTAATAACTATGCTTTGTGTTCAGTCATTCAATCAGGTCCAAATCCACCTAAATATATTCTCATCTAACACATGTTTCTTGATTTTATATACAAAAGATAGCTTGAGAAACTTAGCTAGACATTTTGTTAAAAATCTATTTTGCAGGCATCATTTCTGTGATCCACAAATATAGTTACAGCAATACCTTAAGTATGCACATTATGAAAATAGTCATTCCAATGGCTTAGAAAACTTCTACTGGAGAAACTCCACCCATTGACCAGGTTGTACCTCAAGGCATGCCACTTGCAGACTGATAAATAAGTCTTAGGAAGTTCCCTGGAATAGAGAGATGTTAGAGCTAGCAAATGTCGGAAGTAGAATTTGAACTCTTCTCTTCTTAACTCTAAGCCCCCAATACTGTATTTTTACCAGGTTACTGCTTCTTCCCAGCTTAATTACTCTTTCAATAAAGAAAATAAGGTTAATCTAGCATCATCAATTTGGGGGGGAGGGTTCAAGGGTTTTATTTCTCCTCATTCTGTGGTGGCGTACAAAAATGCCAGCGGACAAAGGAAATAAAGGATTAGGGAACATAATTTAGGCCTGGCGGTATTTCACAGCACAGCGCTTTCTTCATGATGACTTCTAGAAACATTCTCTTGGAAGGAAGGGCTCTGGGAGCGCAGCCGGGGCCCTGCAGCCCCAGGCCTCCCTACTGACACTTGACAAACCCTTTGAGATCTTCCAGAAAGTGGATGTACTCCTGGTGCTGTAAAGCTGTGCTGAGCTCAATCAGTTCGTCTGCAAACGTGTTGTCCACCCCACGGTCAGCCAGGAAGTCCATCAAGTCCATACAGGGCCCAGTCCAGAGTATCTGTGTTGAGTGTGTAGTTCCTGTCCTTCCAGTCAGATTCAGAGGTGGGCTGAAAGCTAACTTCTTGGATGGAGAAGGTGTCACTCTCATCCTCTTCTTCCTGTCCAACCTCATCCTCTGGATAGTGGAAGTCCAACACAAGGGCCTTCTTGGTATCATCCTTCACAACCTCCACCACGAAGTTCAGGGTTAACATAAGTTCAGGCTCTTGCTGGTCCTGCGTTTTCTGTCCCTCTGGCGGCTCATAGTCAAATGTTGGTGGGATGCTGTTGTTAATGTTGAATGTGACTGTGATCCTCTCACCAGCTAATCTCTGGACAAACTTGGCTTCTGTCCCTTGCACACCCAGTTCCCAATCCCCAGACATCTTGGGGAGGGATTTGTGTTTCTGGATCTTCCTCTCCTCTTTAATTTCAGATGTCAGGAGTTCAGCAAAGGCCTTGTCACCCTCCGTGTGGAGCCCCCCGCACGTACACGAGCATAGACCGGGCGCGCTCCAGAGCGGCTGCAGAAGGCGGGGGCGTGCGGACCCCTGCCCGCTGGCGACTCCTCCTCCCAGGAAGCCTCCGAAGGCGCGGGTGGCGGCGGCCACGGCGGGACACAGAGTCGGGAGGGCGGCGGGGTGCAGGGCTTGGGCAGCAGGGCGCAACAGCAGGGGCAGCAGCAGTGGGGCCATGACTGACACACGCGGAGGGGGGTGGGAAAGACTACGGAGAGCAGAAGGTAGCATCATCAAGTTTTTGACTGTCTTTTCTGTTACAGGCATTTTCTGATAAACTTACATTTGTAAGGGATTAGATTACTTTACAAGAAGGATGCAGATGTATCAGTGAATAAAGGTATCTGCTTCTATTTAAGGTGGATTCTATAGAAATGATTAAAAGCAATTGTTATTTTATTCTACAACCAGCCACACTATTGATCAGGAAGGAGGGGAGGAAACTGTACAATTACCTTCATAAAGGAAAGGAACAGCCAAGTATATAGTTCTTATGGGGGGCAAATGACCATCAAACAGGTCTGTGCAAGCAGGAAGGGGACACTGAGTGATTATAATCTTTCTCTTCCAACAGCTTCTCAGATCAAAAAGGGAACTTTCTTCTTGGAGTCTGGAGACAGGAAACAAGAAAAGATTGGGTCATTAGGTAACAAAACTGCTGAGCATCACTGGCCAAGTGAGAAAGCCCATGACAATCAAAACACTCTTTTGACAGATCTGAAAAGCTTTAGCAGAAAAAACAGAGGGGAAAAGGGTTTTAAGCATTCTGATATCTAGTGAAACCACTGAAAGAACAGTGGAATTTAGCCCTGGAAGTGTTTTCATTTCAAATGAAAAGATTCAAGATAAGTTCCATTCACTGCAGAATGCTGGGTGCAGGCCAGGAACCTTCTGAATTCCTGTGGTCCCTTTCAGTATCATTTTTGTCCTGGGCACTTTAAATTTAAAGTCTAGGACTCTAAGGTGAAAGAGATAAACACTTAAACTTCTGGTCCAAGTATGAAATACTCTACTCCACTTAATTTTCTTCTAATTTAAGTCCAGAGGATAAACCCTTCTCTGTACTTTCATTTCTACTGTGACTATCTCAATTAAAACAGTATCCTCAGCTGTTTTATTAAGGTCAGGAGGGTGAAGAGCTGGAAATAATGCATAATATGCTAATTGCTAAGGATTCCTTCCTACCCTTTATCCCCTCTTCTCCATCTTTCAATTTTGATAATTATCATATATTATTCCTGATAGGAGAAGATGAAAATATATGGTAGAAAGTTAGCACTGGAGTCAGGAAAAAACAGGTTTAAACCCTGATGCTTGACACATACTATTAATGTGATCATAGGCACTCAACTTCTCTTTGTGCCCCCATACAACTCTCGAAGATTATGAATGATAGTGAAGTCTTTCTGCTCTGCATCAGTAGAGAGTTTCTACTTTGGAAGTTTCCTTGCCTGATGAAATCAGAAGTCCAGATACTCCATCTCCCCTACTCTCTCTCTCTTTTAAATAATATTTCGTTTTTTCCCAAATTACATATAAAACCAGTTTTTAACATTTGAAAAAAATGTTTTAAATTCCAAATTATATCCCTCCTTCTGTCTTCTCATCCCTCCCTGAGATGTAAGCAATCTGATAAGGTTCTACATGTGCAACAATGTAAAACATTTCTATAGTAGTTATTTTGTGCTGGACTTGAATGAGAAAGAAAGAGAAAAAGGAAAAAAAAGTATGCCTTAGTATTTTCTGACGAATAGCAGCTCTTTCTCTGGAGGCAGTGTTTTTCATTATGAGACCTTTGGGATTGTCTTAGATCATTGTATTGCTAAGAATAGGTAAATTATTCACAGTTCTTCACCATAAAATATTGCAGTTACTTTGTATAATAATATTGTTATGGTTCTGCTTACTTCAGTTTGTATCAGTTTATGCAAATCTTTCCAGGTCTTTTCTAATCATTCTGCACATGATTTCTTGTAGCACAATAATAATTCCATCACAATCATATACCACAACTTGTTCAGTCATCCCCCTTTGATAGGCGTCCCCTCAATGTCCCATTCTTAGCCACCACAACAGAGCTACTATAAATTTTTTCTACAAGTTTTTTTCCCCATTAAAAAAAAATCTCTTTGGGATACGCATCTGGCAGTAGTACTTCTAGATGTAGTTTTATAGACCTTTGGACATAGTGCCAAATGTCTTTCTAGAATGGCTAGATGAGTTTACAACTCCACATTCCCTCCAACATTTATCATTTTTTTCTTTTTTTATCATATTAGCCAATCTAAGAGGTGTGAGGTGGTATCTCCTGCTGTTTTTAATTTACATTTATCTAATCAATAGAGGTTTAGAGCATTTTTTCACATGACTATAAATAGCTTTGATTTCTTTGTCTGAAAATTGTTGATATGCTTTGACCATTTATCAATTGGGGAATGATTTGTAGTCTTATAAATTTGACTGAGTTCTTTACATATTTGAGAAATGAGGTCTTTATCAGAGATTCTTGCTGTAAAAATGTTTTTTTCTCATCGTTTTCTGTTTTCCTTCTAATTTTGGTTGCATTGGTTTTGTTTGTGCAAAACTTTTTAATTATATAAAATCAAAATGATTCATTTTATGTTTTGCAATGCTCTTTATATCTTGTTTGGCCCTACATTCTTTCCTTCTCCATATCTACTTTTATATTTAAAAGTGCATCAACAATGCAGTATTCACAATGCCTACAGTAACTATAAATATGCTGATGTGGTTATTAATCACAAAACGTAACAAGCTCTCTAAATACCAGAAAACTGAGTTCTCAAAACAGAAAGTCAAAGCCATCACAGTAGTTATGGAGTTGGCCCAGGTATATGTAGTAAACACCCACATTCTCAAGCCTTCAAAATAGAACACGCTACCTCAGGCAATAGTCCTCCTCTCCTCACTCATGGCAACTGCTCAGCATCCATGCAGCTTGCTCCCAGCAACTTCAGCCCCCTACAGTTCCAATACCTGGCAGTCCTCAGCAGGAGTGCTTAGCAGAAATTCTGGGTGGCTCAAATAAAAGGAGTTAGCACTGTAGTTGCCCCTGCTTCCAGTCATTGCACTGACTCCAACTTGGCACTGGCTTCCTCTTGCCTTACCCCTTCCTGCTACATCAGCAAGTTCAAGGGGCATGGAAGATCTTCAGATCCCATAACCATTACAAAAAGATGGACCCAGCTTTTTATACACTGTGAAATGTTGGCCTATATCTAGTTTCAGCCATGCTGTTTCCCAGTTTTCCTAGCAGTTTTTGCCAAATAGTGAATTCTTATCTTAGAAGCTGGAGTCTTTAGGTTTATCAAAGAATAACTTACTATGGTCATTTACTACAATGTATTGCATACCTAACTTATTGTACTGGTCCATCAATGTATTTCTTAGGTGATACTCGATTATTATGATGATTACAATTAAATGAATTGTCATTTTTATTATATTGACTTGCCCTGGGTAGACTCCCAAGTATTTTATCTTGTCTACAGCTATTTTAAATGGAATTACCTTTTCTGTCTCTTTGCCACTGAACTTTGTTGGTAATATATAGAAATACTTATGATTTATGTGGATTTGTTTTGTATCCTGCAACTTTGCTAAAATTGTCAATTATTTCCTCTAGTTTTTTTTTAGTTGATTCTTTAGGATTCTCTAAATATAGCATCATATCATCTGCAAAGAATGATAGTTTTCCTAATACAGAAGTACCTCTATAATCCTGGTATAAACCCACCTAGTCATATCTGGTGATACAGAGCTGTAATCTCCTTGCTAGTATTTTATTTAAAATTTTTGCATCAATATTCATCGGTAATATTGGTCTATAATTTTCTTTCTCTGTTTTGGCTCTTTCTGTTTTAGGTATTGGATCCATGTTTGCATCATAAAAGGAATTTGGTAGGACTGTTGCTTTGCTTATTTTCCCAAATAGTTAATATGGTTCTGGAGTTAATTCTTCTTTAAATGTTTGGTGGAGTTCATTTGCAAATCAGTCCGATTCTGGGGATTTTTTCTTAGGGAGATCACTGATGGCTTGTTCAGTTTCTCTTTTTTATAATGGGAATATTTAAATATTCTATTTCTTTTTCTGTTAATCTGGGCAATTTATATCTTTGTAAATATTCATATATTTTGCTTAGATCACCAGATTAATTGGCACACAATTAGGCAAAATGGTTACTAAAATTGTTTTAATTTCCTCTTCTTTGGCGATTAATTCATCCTTTTCATTTTTGATACTGGTAATTTACTGGTAATTTTTTAGTTAGATCCTCAATTCATTGTTCTGCTATTTCTCTGTTTTATTGATGTAAGCAATTAGAGATATAAATTTTCCAATAAGTTTTACTTTGTCTCCATCCCATACATTTTGGTATGTCTTTCCTTGTTTTAATTCTCTTTAATTAAATTATTGATTGTTTATATGACATTGTTTGACTCACTCATTCTTTTGGATTGGATTACATTGTTTCCATTTGATTTTTAATCTATCCACTACTCATTATTGAGTGTAATTTTTGATGCATCGTGATCTGGAAGGGATGCATTTAATATTTCTGACTTTTTGCATTTATTTGTGGTCAGTTTTGTGTAGGAACTATGCACTGTTGAGAAAAGGTATATTCTTTTCTGTTCCCATTCATTTTCTCCAGAGATCTATCATATCTAACTTTTCCAGAATTCTATTTGCTCTCTTAACTTCTTTCTTGTTTGTTTTGTGGTTAGATTTATTTAATTCTGAGTGGAGAAAGTTGAGGCCTCCCAGTGGTGTAGTTTTATTGTCTATTTCCTCCTGTATCTCATCGAACTTCAAAAATTTAGATGCTATACCATTTGGTGCATATATGTTTAGTATTGATATTACTTCATTATCTCTGGTACCTGTTAGCAAGATGTAATTTCCTTTCTTGTCTCTTTTAATTAGATCTCTTTATGTTTTTGTTTTGTCTGAGATCATGATTAGAACCCCTGCCTTTTTCTTTCCTTCAGCTGAAAAATTTACTTCAAGTCTAGCCTTTTACCTTCACTCTGTGTGTGTGTGTGTGTGTGTTTGATTCACATATGTTTCTTCATAAACAACATATTGCAGATTCTCATTTTTAATCCACTCTGCTGTCTCCTTCTGTTTTATGGGTGAGTTTATCCCATTCACGTGCACAGATGTAATTACTGACTGTATATATCCTTCCATCCTGTTTCCCCCATGTTTATATTTTTCTCCCTCTTTCTTTTCACACTGTCTCTCCTTGCCAGAATTTTGCTTCTGACCACTGCCTCCCTCAATCTATTCTCCCTTCTGTCAGCCCTCTATCCTTTCTTTTTCTCTTCCCTTCTTATTTTCCTATAGGGTAAGATAGATTTTTTACGTCAGACTGATTGTGTATGTTCTCCCTTTGAGTCCATTCTGATGAGAGTGAGGTTCAACAAAGTTCATCCCTTTCTGTTCTTTCCTTCTGCTATAAGAGGTCTTTGTTGCCTCTTTGTGTGATATAATTTACCCATTCTGCCTCTCCCTTCCTTCATCTCCCAGTGCAATCCTCTTTCTCACTCCTTAATTTTTTTATATCGTTCCATCAAAGTCTGTTGACTTTGTTCATACTTACACGGTGTCTAAGTATACTCCTTTTAGATACCCTCATAGAGATGCAGTTAAGAATTACAAATCTCATATTCCTGTGTAGGGATGTACATAGTTTAACCTTATTGAGTGACTTGTATTTGTTCTTTCACTTTTACCATTTTATGCCTTGCTTGAGTCTTGTATTTGAAAGTAAAATTTTCTCTTTATCTTTAATTCTTTCATCAGGAATGTTTGAAGATCCTCCGTTTCATTGAATATCCATTTTTCCCTCTGAAAGATTATTCTCAGTGTTGCTCAGTAGTTGATTCTTGGTTCTAAGCTCCTTTGCTTTCCAGAACATCATATTCCAAGCACTCCAGTCCTTTAATGTAGAAGTTGCTAAATCCTATGTAATTCTGACTCTGACTCCTTGGTATTTGAATTATTTCTTTTTGGCTGCTTGCAGTATTTTTCTCCTTGATATGATAATTCTAGAATTTGGTTAGAATATTCCTGGAAGTTTTCATTTTGGGTTCTCTTTCAGAAAAAGATTTATGAATTTTTCACTTTTTCCATATGATTCTAAGATACTAGGGCAATTTTCCTTGATAATTTTTTGAAAGATACTACCCAGGCTCTTTTCTTGTTCATGGCTTTCAGATAGTCAATAATTCTTAAAATTATCTCACTTGTATCTTTTTTTTCCAGGTCAGTTGTTTTTCCAATGAAGTATTTAACTCTTTCTTCTCTTTTTTCATTCTTCTGATTTTGTTTCATTTATTCTTAATGTCTTATAGAATCATTAGCTTCTACTTGCCCAATTCTAATTTTTAAGGAATTACTTTTCTTCTGTTAGCTCTTGTATTTCCTTTTCCATTTGGCCAATACTACTTTTTTTAGGAGTTTATTTTTATTTTTCCATTCATTTGTGCTTCCTTGTTCAAGCTGTTCACTTCTTTTCCCCCCATGATTCTATAGCATAGCTCTGATTTATTTTTCCAGTTTTTCTTGCATTTTTCTTATTTGATTTTTAACATCATTTTGGGCTCTTTTAGGAGAACTTTTTGGCCCAAGACCAATTCATATTTCTCTTTGAGATGTTGCACATAGACATTTTGATATTGTTGTCCTCTTTGGAGTTTTCATCTTCCCTGTCACCATAGTAGCTGCCTATGGTCAGGACTTTTTGTTTGTTTGTTTGTTTTTTTGCTTGTTTTCTAGCCCATTTTGTGACTTTTAAAATTAAGCTCTGCTTCTGGGTTATAGGGGACACTGTCCAAGCTTCTTTTGCTGGGGGCCAAGAAGATAGTCAGTGCCTTCCTGGGCTGAGGCCTTTGGATCTGGCCTGCTGTTCTGAGGTTGCCTGGTCTGGTCTAGCTGGTTGTGTTGGGTCTGCCAAGCCTGACCACTGGCTTGTGGTTGGGGCTCAAGTTTTCCTATCTGGCCTGCTATGCCACTGGCCTGTTGATCTGGGACCATGAGGCCTGGGTTGCTGATATGTTCTTAGGGTAGGGGCCTTCCACTGCTTTGCTTGAACACAACCTATACTGGGCTATTTTCCCCTTCTCTTTTACCCAAGTGATATAAGGCCTTTATTGCAATTTTTTTGAGTTATCTTGGACTGAAAAATTATTTCATCCCATCTTTTTATGGGTTCTATCACTTTAGAATTTGTTCTGAGGTATGATTTAAAGTTTTTTGAGGTAAGTTGGAGAGAGCTCAGATAATTCCCTGCCTTTTCTTTGCCATCTTGGCTCTACCTTCTCTTTAAGTATTTTTCAAACCCAAATCAAATAGAGTCCTTGTTTATCATTTTGGACCACAATTACAATTTAAAATAAAAGTATAAAAAAAACTTCCAGATCTAAAAGGATTGGCAATTCTGGAAGGTAATTGATATTGTAAAGGGTACCAATAACTTAAATGTCCATGGCCAAAGAATCTATCAAGGTGGAACTAGTAGAGTAACTACTCTCTAACATCCTCACCTTGGAACCTACTGAGAAACTCTGATCTTTCAATTTCTCAGTGATTTGATGTCTCCCTTGCTTACTTGTTCTGTTAGCTTGTGTTTTTGTATCTTGTCACATGTCTGAATGTGTGCAGACACATTCACATCTGGATCTGCACCCTTCTTTGTCTTCCCTTTCTTCCTCTTCTTCTGCCCCTTTCCCCTTTATCATCCTTCCCTTAATTGGAGTGAATGTAGACTTCAGTATATGTTCACCTATCCTAGAATGCATGCTAACCTTAAAGGTTATTTAATCCAACCAGTTTTTTCATAAGAAATGATTAACCTGTTAAGTCACTTGGCTAGCTGGTCATTGTAATGGTAATGGTAATTTGAAGATGGTGCCTGTCCCTTAATAAGCCTTAGGAAATTTGAAGACATTCCCTGCTTTGAAAATACACTCTGCCCCCTAATAGGCTAAATGTAGTCACATTGAGCCTGTGGTAAAAGGAGTTTGCTGAAGGGAAGCAGAGCCCACAAGAAGGTTGAAGCCTGCTAGATGGTTGGGAGGAGAGTTTGTTTTTGTGGGAGACAGATAGGCTTGTGAGTAAATATTGGTCAAATATTGATTTGTGTGATGGCTAAAGAATGGTGTGGCTCTCTGTGTTGTTATGGCTTATTAACTTCCCTGCTACCATGATGGAATTGGCTTGCTGGTTTGGGGATTCATTTCTCTGGTGTCTGAATAAATATTTTGCTTCTGTCTTCTATATGGAAAGTTTGTTATATTTTGTGATCGAGCATCATCCAGATATATTTATAATGATTCTGAGCACTATAAATATTGCATTGACCACTAAAGTCATGTAGCCATGACTAGAATGCATGTGACTTGATTACCCAGGTCAATATTTGTTCCAGGATACTCTGCTACACTCATTTACTGAGTAGAGTTTCACATTATCTGTTCTTAATTTAAAAAAACAAATGGGTTGCTTTTTATTTTTATTTTTCAACAATGTGTAGGCACCCATACAGGTCCTAATATTGGTCTACCTTTTATTTGTTTGAGACTGATTATTTTTGTCAGTTGAGGACTCTTGATCCTACCATTCCCAAAACATAGCCTTCAACATTCTGGTCACACAAAGGGAAGCACAATTTCCAAAACTGTAATTTTAGTGGTTTCCTTTAAAAAATGTTATACTTAGTTCTATAAGTTTTTATGGAAGGAAGTTGTATATTCTTACATAGAAGAAGTATTGTTGTTTTTAACAACTAATGATTATAATAATTGTTGTTAGTAATTATAGCTAGCATTTACTATATATAGCACTTGGAGGTTTGCAGTTCTTTACAAATATTATCTCATCCTCACAACACCCCTGAGAGGTAGATTATTATCATCGCCATTGTTCAGATAAGGAAATTGAGGCAGATGGATGTTAAGTGTCCCATCCAGGGTCACACAGGTGGTAATTATCTCAGCCTGAATTTGAATACAGATCTTCCTAACAGCAGCTTCTTACACTTATTCTTTATTTGGTCATTAGAAGAGAAAAAACAGGTTGTGAAGCCTAACCTGTGTTATTAGTATCCTAGCCTAGATTTTGACGTTGGTTCAATTTAGAATTTAAATATAAAATCATTAAAATGTAATACTTCATAAATTTATCATAACTGACTAATATTTGACCCTCCCATTAAGATTCTTATCTCCTTCCTGATTTCTTATGATGGAAAAAGAAAACACTCTTACATTACAATTTAGAATACACTTACTGAATGAAATAAGAATACAAAAGGACACAGTATTAAAATTTCCAAAAAGCTGGCCACTTCTAAATATCCAATTTAGTTCAGAACTTCATTTTTGACAAAGGAATGGTGGCTCACAGAAACCATTAATAGAGGAGAGCTGCTGGTTATTGCCCCTAATATCATGGTCATAAAGTAGGGAAATAATACAGTCAATCCTATGATCAGTGGTGAGCTCATTAACTGTAACTCTTGTAAAAGTAGCTGTGGATTCCAAAATGATCACCAGATGAGCTCTGGAATCTAAGGATCATAAGGTATCTATCTATATCCTAAAAGTCTGACATCATTTTATGTTGCCTCCTTGGGCCAGTGACCCACAAAATCAAGCTGTGAGTCCATGATCTGCCCATCAACCATAGTTTTCTTGACATCTTCCAGGAAGCCATATAGGCTAGAGCCAGCTTTTATATGACTCCCAAGAACTGACTTAAATTTTCAGTGAACAAATTTATACCTTGGGATATTAGAAAATGCTACATGGCATTACACAAAATTAAATCTTTATTTCATGGCTTTATTTAGGAGTCAAACACATTTGTTCTCTCTTCAAACTCTGTACTAGTTTTGCTTACATTCTTGTCTCCCATTGTGAGAACCAAGGAATTCTTTTTAATACCCTTGTGGTAGTTAACAAGAAGATGGAATTTGGAATCTGGAAAGAATTTTTAAAAGAACACTCATTGTGAAAGGCAGTGTTTTGCAGAAGCTAGGAAGCTGTGTTTCTTACATGTACCAACTATGATTCTAGTCAAATTACTTAATCTCTCAGTAGATTATAAACTGTAGAAAAGATGTTAACCTACATTAGTAGAGGGAATTTCCAATATAATACAGACTACTCTGCCTTCCATTACCTGAAGGCCACATAGGTTAGATTTCATGGGGTATTAGCTTTATATACTGGCTTGGTTCCCATAGAGCACAGTCCCAGTTCTAAGTCCCAAACAACTCTTTGACTTTGAATCCCAGAAACCCTAGTTTTCAGGGCTTCCAGGCTGGGCAGACTGACTACACCATCCTTGCTGCAGTCCTAGCTCCAAGGTTGCTATGATTCAAGGTGCTATGAAGATCACCTTAGGTACCTGAGTTGGATGAAGAACATTAAACAGAAACAAATAACTCCAGGCCCATTTCTGAGGAGCCAGGGTTAAAGAGGGAACAGTAAGGCCTTCCTCTCTCACCAATTTGGTTCATGATGCCCCTTTTGTGAGTCAGGTAGGATCTTTACACTTTGGACACAGTTGAAAAGAGAGCAGCAGGGAGAGCAAAAAAACAAAAGGGTTCAAGATGATCAGTTTTAAAGACATAGTTAGCCAATCAAAAGAGGTTATAGCCATGTATTAGAGGATACAAGATTTTGTGTTGCATAATCCAGACATTCTCCAAAAGTCCCTCAAAGTGCCTTTTTGTTAGGAGAACTGGGAGTGTCCAGCCCAGCCCCAAGTTACACCTCTTCTAATTAAATCACAGGACCAGTTGTTATACTCTATAGCAACTCTCAACCTGTGGGGTATGTTCGATTTGTAATGATGAAAATACATCCTGTGTATCAGATATTTACATTATGATTCACAAGAGAAGCAAAATTACAAGTTATGAAGTAGTAACGAAAATAATTTTATGATTGGGGGTCACTACAGCATGAGGAACTGTATTAAAGGGTCTCAGCATTAGAAAAGTTGAGAACCAGTGCTCTATAGAGTATACTCTATATACAGTAGAGAGGTAGTATCAGGTGGAGAAGTAGCCAGATACTATGGAAAGTGCATTAGATTCAGAATCAGAAGAGATAATGGTGAAAGTCTTGTTTTGACACTTACTAATGATGTTTACTTGGATAAGTCACTTACCTTCTGTCTGTGTGCCTCACTTTGTTCCTCTATAAAATGGGGCTATCAGTGACAGTTGTATCTCCTTCATAGGGATGTTGTGAGGATTAAACTAGAGTATATTTAGTCCTCTGTAAGCCTTTAAGAATTATGTTAATATTGGTTAATATAGTTAGGTAACACTTTTGCTACTACTGTTCCTTAAAAAAAAAATTTGCTTTTAACTTACTCTGAAAATTGGTGCAACCATAGTCTGTTCTCCCTGGATTTTTCTACCTCAGTCCTGTGACTTACTCTTGTAGTCATAAACGTAATTTCATCTTTTTTCCCAATTGCTTATCCTTATTCATATTAAAAACACCTATTGTGCTTAGTTAGAAAAGTGTTTGCTTAAAAACTAAGCAAATATCATGCATGGCTTTTTAAACATGTATATATTGTACATATGTGCCCAGAGAAGCCTAATTGGATACATGAAAAAGAGGATTCCCTTGTTCACTAACTGAAAATGGCTCAGGAGCTATTTCCATTTCTTTTTTTTTCTTCCAGATAAAACAAATATAGGACATTTTGCATCTAAAACATTGGAAATGGGGTCAGGAAAAATTATGAGCATATAATTAGGGGGTCATATCTCTTGAGAAAAGAATTTAGTTGCTTCTCCATTATATTGAGAGGATAATTATTCCTCTGTGAATTTTCCATATCTTTGCTTCTCTTTCTTTTTCTACCAGTTACCTGTCTGGGCCATTTGCTTTGCTCATTAGCACTTCTATCAGAGGACAGGGAGAGGAAAAGTCTGAAAGTGAAACTAGAGGAGTCAATTTCACTTCTTGTTAGCAATCCCATTGAAACATTTTGTGGAGGAGGAGGAAGAAGAGGAGATTAAAACTAATAGCTAGAGTAAGAACTGGAGGTTGTCAGTGGTTTGATTTTTCAGGACCACCAAAGGTTGTCCAGAGAAAAGACATTTCTCTGTCTTCATTACTTTCAGCTGGAGGGAATCATTTCAGCTATCATCAGACCACTCATGTACACCATTTGTTTCATTGTTGATCCATTTCATGTTTATTGTTTTCTGATGCTGCTCTACTTAATGTTTGTAGCACTTGAAGCAAAATATATTTGGGCCTCAAAAATGCAAAATGAATTGGAAATGTCTGCCTGGTTGTAGTTTGATACCTTGTATAGGCAAATAACTCAAGAAATTTCTAGTGTCATTTCTAGTCACTGAATGGCAACTGGATTTCGTAAGTTACAGGAAACTCTCCAGATTAGTTCTAGCATTACTATTATGTAACAACGCCTCTAGGACACTCTTCCAACATGAATTCAATCTTATGGTTTGGGATACCCAATGGAAAAGCTACTATATTCACTTCTAGTATCTAGGGGTAAGCCTAAAGTTCTGGTTTTCTAATATGGTTACTTATGAGCATCCATTAGGATCCCTCTAATGATGTGTTTCTGATTTAGTCAGCTTGTAGACACTTAATTAGATTTTTAGTAAAGATGATTTATTTAGATGCTATAATAAGACTAATTGGTATAAAATATCCTGCAAACATCTTCTTGAGAGGTAATGCACTCTTTCACAGGCATACATAGGTGCATGAATGGATGTGCTCAGAACATGTGTGGCCAAACAGTAAACTCATCAACTCTTGGTTACTGGAAATACTTTCTTGGGGTTACCAACAACATTCTTTTCTGGTGCAAGAATGTACCCAGGGAAGAGTTTATGAGGCAAATGAAATGAAATAGGTAACCAGGGGAGAGTATAGATCAGTTCAATGTGTTGTCTGCTACTGTTTGGTTTCTTTGAATGATATGGCCAATGGCTTAGGAATAGTGGCATTGTTTTGAGAGTAGAAGAGAAAAGGGGAAAAATTTTCTCCTGTAGAACTTACCACAATTCTTTTTATGAATACATACATATGTGTGTATACATGTTAACTCTTTACATATCTTGGATAACAAGCCTTTATCAAGAAATTTAATACAATCCTTTTTAAATTTCATATTTGACCAATTCCTTTCCTTTCCTTTCCAAGATGCATTAATGTTGTCTGTGCAGAAACTTTTCAGATTCACATAATCAATGTTATTTATTTTATCTTTTGTCATTGCCTCTCACTTTCTTGCTTGGTTAAGAATACATCTCCTACCCAAAGCTGTGAGAAGTATATGATCGATTTTTTCTGATTTTTATATGATCTTAAATATTAAGACTACATATCCACTTGGAATGTATTGTGGAGTATGGTAGGAGGTGTTGATTTAAGCTTATTTTTTTTTGGCTGAACTGCTTTGCAGTTTTTCCGGAAATTTTTATCAAATAAGAATTCTTCTCTACATAATGTGTTTTCAGATTCATAAAAAAAACTAGGTTATTGAGTTATATTGTTTCTAAATCTCCCCAGTCTAGTCTGTTCCATTGATTTGTCTCTGCATTCTTTAACTAATACTAAAAAGTTTGGAGGACTGCTGTTTTATAACATAGTTTAAGGATTGAAAGTATAATATTCTCTTCATCTTTACTTCTTGTCATCATTTCCTTTCATATTCTAGATCTTTAATTTGTCTAGATGAATTTTGTTATGATTTTATCAAGTTGTGTAGAACATCCCTTTGGCAATTTGATGTCTATAATATTAAATGTATAGAGAAAGTGAAACATAAGAAAAACATTAGATTTGGAGAATAGATCAAGAAGAGAAAATATAAACATAATTAGACAAACTAAAAGTTATGATAAAAAAGAATCTTGATACAATAGTACAAGAAATTATTAAAGAAAATTGTCCTGAAGCATTAGAAAAAGTGGGGAAATAGAAACAAATTTATCAATCACCACTTAAAAGAGATCCTATGAGGAAAATTCAGAGGGATATCATAGTCAAATTCCAAACCTCCCAGCAAGAAAAAAATGTTAAAAGCATAAAGATTAAAACAATTTAAATATGATGTTGCCACATTTAGTATTACACAAGATCTACCAGCAGAGACATTAAAAGACCGTAGGTCTTGGAACACAACATATCAAAGAGCAAAAGAACTGGGTCTCTGGCCAAAAATATCATACCCTGCAAAGTTAAGTATTATCCTGAATGAAAGAAACCAATGGATCTTTGATGAACTCTCAGATTTTCAAGACTTTGCTTAAAAAAAATCCTGAACTTAATAGAAGATTCAGCATACAAGGACTAAGAGAAATATAAGGTACATAACAAAGACTAATTATAAGGGATCCATAAGGACAGACTGTTTATATATGTATGTATGTATGTCTAAGATCCTTGTCAATAATTGAGTAGTTCATAAGAAAAATTGGAGTAAATCTGATTATGATATGAATTTCAAAAGTAAAACCATATAGGGACAGCTTAAAAGAGTAATTATTCTAATCAAATGAGGTTTAAGAGAAGAATTAATACAGAGGAATTACATAGAGAAGGAGGGCTGGTAATTCTGGTAACCTACTTTCAATGGGAATGGGTTTAAGAGGGAACAATACATATATATTTTTAGAAGAGTATAAAAGTCTTCTAAATTCAGAAGAAATAAAATGGTAGGATCATAGGGAGTGGGTAGAGGACAAGGGAAGGCTATTTAGAGGGGAAGGTGAAGGAATAGGTTAAATAGGGGTATAGAAAGGTGTTTAGATTTATAGGAATGGGAGGATAGGGGAGGATTCCTTAGAGGGGGGTAGACAAGTCATAGAAGGACAAAGTAGTTAGAAGAAAAGTAGAGGAGGCAGGAGGGATAGGAAACAAGAGATATACACATACATAAAAACTAAGATCAGGAGTAGAATAGGTTTGGGAAAGTATATGTCTATGTACGTATGTATGCATGCAGTTATGTATGTGTGTATGTATCTATAGCTATAGAGAAACACATCTAAAATTTATTGTAACCTTCTGGGGGGAGTAATGGAGGGAATATATATATATATATATATATATATATATATATACATATATATATAGCTTTAGAGAAACATATTTAAACTTTATTGTGGCTTTCAGAGGTAAGATTAGGGGAAGGGAAAAAAAAGAATAAAGTAAAACAAGTACACATCAGAGACCAAAAGAAAACTCACAAGGAAGCAAAGAAAATATGGACAGTTCTCAACACAACAAGTATTATTTTCCATAAGCTTTTTTGAAATGAAAATTTATTTTTACGTATTTTGAATCCTCTCTTATGTTCTGTTGTGCCCATGGCATGCTTTTTTTTCCTTTCTAGCTTTGTATTTAACTTCCAGTATTTAAGTTTATAATATGTTTTTTGTTTCTTTCCTCTATTCTATATTTGGGTTCTAGAGTTTGCATATAAAATAATTTTAAGCATAAATTAATTTTGGTGGCATTGTCATTTTTATTATAGTGGCATGGTCTTGTGATGAACACTGAATAATCTTCCAGTTATTTAGATTCTTTATTTCTTTTTTTTATTGGTTTTTTTTTAAATTTTATTTAATTTTATTTTATTATTTTTTAAATTAACTTGTTTATTCACTTTTAGGTTACAAGATTCTGTTCCATAGTCACTTCAGTTATAGATTTTTCTTCCCTTCCTCCCCATCCCCCACCCCCCCATGGTGGCATACAATCATGTATAGGATCTGCA
>CM053597.1:79164962-79212842 GCA_028646575.1 Pseudocheirus occidentalis
ACACACTTCAGTAAAGGGACAGGGACAGGGTAGAGAACAGAACAAGGGGGGGGAGGGATAGGAAGATGATCACTGTCACAATATGTCCACTATGAAGATGTCCTGTATAATCACACATCCACAGCCTGTATTGAATTGATTGTCCTTCCAGTGGGGTGGGTGACAAGGGAGGAATAGAAAGAATCTAGAATTTAAAGTTCTGTAATACCTGCAACTAGGAATTAAGATATACAGGGTCTGGGATAGGGAGACCCTCCCTGCCCTACCAGAAAGTAAGAGACCAGAGCAGGGGAGGGACTTTACGGTGGAATTGCTGTTTTAGGGTTGGGGCAGGGGAAAGGCAGGGAGAAAATTTGTAATTCAAAAATGTAATGAAAATGAATGATGTAAACAAGAAAACAAATTAAAAATATATAAATTCTGCAAAAAAAGTTATAAAAATTTTGACATTTAATATTCCATATTTAGCGAATTATTGAGAAATGTGCCTCAGAGAAAGAGTGCTTGTCCATGTTATTCCAGGGAAAGAAAAAAGTATGCATATCATTGGAGTATCAGGGTGTAACCTGAGAGGAAGCCCAGGTTCACTTTCCTTATAAAGGTATTTTATAGGTGGACCAAACATCATCTTTCAGAGAGAGAGAGAAGGAACTTTAGAGGCGTCAAATCTAACCCATACCTACACAATCTTCTCTACAATGTATCTGAAAAGTAGTTAATTAGCCTTTGTTTGAAGACCACCAGTAAGAGAAAAACCCACCAGAATGCTCAGACAAGTCTATTTTGGATAGTTCTTACAAAGTTTCCATTTGTCTCTATACTTTGCAAAAGTCGCTCCTAGTTCCAAACCAAAGGAGTGCTAATTCCTCATCCATATGAAAATCATTCAATTATTTGAAGATTATTTCCTCTATGTCTTCTCTTTTCTGAGACAAATATCTCAGTTTCCTCCAGTAAATTCTCATAGGACAGAAACTCGAGGTCTTTCATCATATTGGTAGTTCTCATCCAGATACTTTCCAGATTATCAACATCTTTCCTAAATGGCATTGCTGAGAACTGAATCAGAACATGGTCAGTCTATTACCTTCTTATTGCTGGAAGCCAGGCTTCTAAAAGCAACACAGGATCACATTAGCTCTTTTAGCCACACTGTCAACTTGCTGATTAAGGAACTAAGGGGTCTCCTGAACTTGTCCTTTGAGTTGCCATATTTTCCACAAACACTGGATCTAGTGTATGCAAGAGTCCCTGAATGTTTAAAGGGTAAAAACCTCCTCCCCATTAGCTGACTAATTTGTTTGTTCAAGCTGGACTCCCTGTGTGTCCTTGGAAAGTAAAATGGGTACCAGTCATTCTGCACCAGATTGAAAAACTGCTTCGGTTGCTGGGACCCCCAGAGATAAACAGACTATCTGACTTCATGGTCTAACAATGTCCAAGGGGAAAAAAAGCTGCTTTTGCTATCTCAGTTATTCATGACTTTTCATCCCCTACCACTGTCACTTAGGTGGAGATTTTTATTTCTCCTCTTTTCTTTGTAATTTTATAAATATGCAAACTTCTGTTTGGATTACAAACTCTATGTGTTTACTTAGGACTCCATATGCATGTTCAATTCTCTTGCAATAAATTTAGTTGCAATGCTCTGTCTCATGGACTTCTGAAGTTGTTTTTGGTTAATATGATCTAGCTTACCATTACAATATATTCTCCTACACAATTCCTACATCCTAGCTAAACTGACTTATTTGATGCTATTTATTAATTACAGCTAATATTTATGAAGAGCTTACTATGTGCCAGGCACTATGCTAATCATTTTGTAATTATTATCTCAGTTGTTCATCACAAGAACTCTCTGAGGCAGATGCTATTATTATGCCCACTTTACAGAGAAGGAAACTGAGGCAAACAGAGGTTAAGCGATTTACCTAGGGTCACATAGCTAGTAAGTATCTGAGACCAGATTATAACTCAGGTCTTCTTGATTCAAGGTCCAGTGTTCAATCAGCTGCCTCTGTCCCTTTGCAAAAAGGTGCAGCTCCAGCGCCCCCTCCTACAAGAGATTTGTTCTTATTCCCTTAGTTATTAGTGCTAGCCATATCTGGACTTATTTTGCATTTATTGTTGACTTGGTTTTATCAAATTAATTATGTTTATTTTTTAATCTAGTAGAATGGAAATTCTTTTTCTTTTTTTATGCCCTGTGTCTTTTGCCATGCCTGGCATTTGACAAATACTTGTTGATAAACATAGTAGATATGTATGTGCTTACTGGTGTGTCTTTTTTAGGTTGGAGGCCATGAGTTGGGTCAACAGATACATGGTGAAAATAAGAATATGAAGAAGGTGTTTATAGTAACAACTGGCATTTAAACAGAACTTTGAATGTGGCAAATTGCTTTATACATATTATCTCCTTTCAGCCTCACAGCAACTCTTTAAAGAAGATATTAAAGACATTATCAACAGCTTTGAGATGGAAAAATCAGAGTTCAATGACTTGCCCACAGTTACACAGCTAGTAGAATTTGAACCCAGATTTTTCTGATTCCCTCTTCACTATTTAAAATCAAAAGGAATGAATTCTCTTAAGTTTTATGTATTCTTGTAATTCACACTCTTGAAATACTCATAGCTCCAAGGGAAATAGAACCACAGACTTCTATAATGTTAGAATTGAAAGGAGCCAAGAGAGCTCCTAAAATAGTTCAAAAATACTCCTGTTATAAAGGAGAGTAATGGTGATAGCAAGCTGTGTCTGAAAAACTGAGTGGTTCACTAAGCTACACACTGAATGCTATGAAGACATCCTTACATCACACTTCTCCTGGCTAGTAACATTTACTTTATTACCAAGTAACAAAGAGAACATCCTGGGTGTGATGGTGTGTTTCTCCAGGGAGAGAAGCCAGTCAAGACTACCTACAGTTTTTTTGAGAGTTGTGTAGGCTGGCAGCCTTGTCACAATAAACCTCAGAACTTCAGATATTACTGGGGATACAAAGAGTTTAGGGTGTTGATGTAGCCCTCTGTGTATCTCAGATGGGAAATGTTTTACAGCAGAAAGGGTTTTTTTCTAGTGGCATCTCTTTGTATGGCATTCTTTTAGATGTTCACTACACAGGATTTTTTCCTCCTCAGTATTTCCCTTTAGGTATCAGAGCCTCCAAAGTGAAGTTTGTTGTTTTCTTTTAAAAAATAGGAAAACTAAAATGGTTCCTTTTTGTTATCAAGTCACTATATTGTTCAGGCATAAAGTAATTCAGGAAAAAAGTCATTCCAGGGAAAGACAGTATTCTAATCAAAATCTCCTGACCTCTGATAAAAAGCCTTTCTGTGGTTAGATTTATTTCTTCACTCCTTCTGAGTCATCCCTTCATTCCACAAGCATTTATTTGTTCCCTACCGTATGCCAGACATTGTAGTAGATATGAGGGAGATCCTTTACTCTTGTCTGATTTGGTGAATGCCATTTACAATTAATGAAACATCTGTTATACAGAAGCTGTAATCGTAGGAAGAATTGTATGATATGTAGATATTTCTTGATACAGTAATAAAGATATAAACACAGATTAAAATACACATAAATATTTAATAAAAACATCCTTATTGTGCTTAAATATTCTAAAATTTGTGATTACACGTAAACTTTTGCTTTAGAGACCTTATGTATATCCCTGTGTATCCTAACATTATTAAGACCATTACAAAATCAAATTAGTGGTTTTCCATTATTTTTGCTGGCAGATACATTTGTTTTTTGCAAAACCAAACTGCAAATAATCTGGACTGTGACAGAAATCTACCTGAATATTCAGTCTGAAGGGAAAGGAAGGCCAGAAAGCAGAAAGGCAGGAAGGAAGAAAGACCTACATATATTCTACAGCCTCTTGTCAGGTCTTTAATGAGGCCATTTGCAGCTTACTATGGCTATCAGTTTAACTTTCACAGCTGTACAATAAAGCATTTTGTGTCTGGGATACAGAGTATTTCTGACATTATCAGACTTGGAGGTAAAAAAAAAAAGGATGAATTTGGATAGCAGAAAATTTTTTAAAGGCTATTGCCATGCTTCTTGTCAAAGTTTCAATGCTAAATATTCACTTATAAAGGAAAGAAGGAAAAGTAGAAAATAAAGAAAAGAAGAGGGGAAAAAAGAAGTAAAGGAAAAGGGAAAAGTCAGAAAAGAAATTTCTGAATAATTTTTTGTTGTTTCATTTCAGTAATGACTAAACATTTTCAAATAATTACTTGTAATAGTTTTAAAAT
This sequence comes from Pseudocheirus occidentalis, assembly GCA_028646575.1. Classification (NCBI taxonomy): domain Eukaryota; kingdom Metazoa; phylum Chordata; class Mammalia; order Diprotodontia; family Pseudocheiridae; genus Pseudocheirus; species Pseudocheirus occidentalis. Next base: position 79,169,241 of record CM053597.1, read on the forward strand.
ATGTTTTGATTATAAAATGAATTTTGAGAGTATGTTAGACCTTCAAAACACTTTAATGCCTTTTCTTTACACTACAGTCATTTCCTAATCTAATACTCTACTGAATGACCACCTCATCAAACACTTCTTTATAACCCAGAAGAAATAACTAAACAAAAGTTACTTAGGTAAGTGACATACTGTAAACAGTACTTGCCTAATTTTGGACCTATATTATTACCTCTTTTTTACCTTTCTGTTCTTTGGGACCAAGATTACTCATTGCAATTAATCTAAGGAGAGCCACATTTTATGTTGAATATTTTTCCAATGTCATAATCAGCATACACAAAATTTTGCAGACCTTCCCATGTTTCTCTTAATTTTTTATATTCATCACTTCTTATGCCACTCCAGTATTTCAATATATACATTCACATGCTGCACAATGTGTTTGTTTTCCAGGTACCATCTATCTTATTACTACCTAGTAGGTTGGCTACCATGTGAAGAATTCTGTGGCTAAAGAAATCCATGAAACAAACAACCAAAATGTTTAACTGGTTTTCAGTCTCCTTTGAGCCCATTGTACTTCTGCATGACAGTTACAATGACAATATAATGGAAGAGGGACAAAAGGGTTGAGAAGAATCATGTATTTTTTGAATAGTGTATAAATATTAATTACTACAGGTCTTCAGAATATGAAATTCTTGTCCAGTGACCAATAAAGCAACAAATACCTTGAGAAACAGAACTATAGAATAATGATATTATCTCTGTAAATAAAACCAAAGGACAAAAGTGAGTGTAGCTAAAAGGAAAGATGGTCCGCAGTCCTTTCTGAAGAGGTCATTAAAGGATTTGCTTCTGTTGGTTTCATGAGTCAAAGGCAAAGGAAAGTCTTATGTCACTGGGCATTGGGTCATGTCATATTGCAATGTTCATAGTAAATATTTATCTCTTTAAAAAGACCACCATGAAGGAAATTGAAACTTATGTGACAATTTATATTGTAGATGATAAAAAAAAGTATACAAGTTAAGTGGAAAACTTCATGAGACCTTCCAAATTAGCATTTGAGATTTTAATGCAAACATGCATTAAAAAGCAGGAGAGGCTAAAAATGTGTTGGTAATATGGTTTAGGAATAAAGAATATATGAAGTCAATATCTTATAGTCTAACAGAAGCCTCATGACTATATTTCCTAAATAATTTGTTCTCCAGAAAAGAGTCAAGAAGCACAGGGTGTAACAAAAAAAAATGAAACTGGTTAATCTTAACAGATACAAAGCAGCTAAATAACAAAGTGAAAATCATTTCTAAACCAGCCGATTGTGTACAACCAGACCACTGAATTTCAGAGAGAGCTGGTAGCAGGGTGGTTAGAATGATGGGACTGGAATCAGGAAGACCTGAGTTCGGATCTAACCTTAGATATTTACTGGTGTGTGACCATGGGCAAGTCACTTATCCTTTCTTTGCCTCAGCTTCCTCAGTTGTAAAATGGGCATAATAATAGCACCTACTTAGCAGGGTTGTGAGGATCAAATGATATAATATTCGTAAAAAGTTCTCAGCATAGTGCCTGACACATAGTAGGACCTATATCAATGCTTATTCCTTTTCCCATTAGAACAAATAAAAAACTTGACACTTAACTAGACAAACAAAAATAAGAAGAAAACATAGCATGCAATTAATGTAACTTCATCAAGAGCATTATAAATAAGCCACTAATATGAAAAATGGAAAATGGACATGAGAACAGACATCTATCATTACTTTCTATGGAAACACAATGAATTAAATCAGTTGCAACAGCAAAAACAGCAAAAAGAGCCAGAGAAGATGCTTTCCAACAAATATTTGATCTTCTTGCTAAGTGAGGGATGTGGTAGCAAAGATAGTGCTATTTTAAAATATAAATGTGCTTATACATCCTCCTTATAGAGGAATATGATAGAAGAATATGAGCCCATGTAATCTCTTAAAACAGAATGAGATGGTAGAAAAACAAGCAAGTTTACATAAAACATAGTGAGTGACCCAAGTAAGCCAGACCATACAATAGCTTTGAAAGTAAAAATGGAAAGAAGATAGCAATGAGATGAAAAATAGGAATAAAGCAGTCAAAATGACTATTGAAAACTCCCCATCCTCAATAACACTGGACCTACTACTTTAGGACACTAATATCATAATAGCTGAAATACTTCAACGAAAAAGTAAAAAAATGACACTAAATTTTAAAAAATGAAAGATGGAAAGTCTGCCCAGACCAACTGTACATGAGGAGGTTTATATTTAAAGATTATAATTTTGATCACATTGAGGAATCGAATCTCATGTTCAAAGGATACCAAATGATGAACATTCCCAGTGGATCCTATTCAGCTCAATAAACATTTATTAAGGCTTTATTATGTACCTTTCTTAGTACTGGGCATATAAAAACAAAACCAAAAAGAAACAAGTCCCCACTGTCAGAAGTTTATATTCTACTGGGAGGAGAACAAAATATATGCCTAAGTTAGTGCATAAAAATAACTTCAAGGAGTCATATCTTACTGGGAGCATGAGAAAAGATCTGATATAAATACAGGATTTTATGAGGCAAGAGATGTGTGGAGAGATGGACAAGAACTGCTCACAATGGTAAAACATGAATGCACTATGGTAACAAGTCCCTACATCACTGAGGTCACAGATTCATCAAAGCAGTTGGTGTTCTAATCACTGTGAGGAATATGGAGATATAGCAATCATCATTTCTGCCTCAAAGGGTTTATAAAGGAGCATTGATAACCTGAGGGTTCTACAGAAGAGTACATACAAGATTGAAGAGACAAAACAATCTCATTTGAAAAATGGTTGAAGAAAGTGGGATTGCTTATCTGTAGAAGACAAGACCCCACGGAGAAGGAATCAATACATCTTCCTTAAAGCTTTCTCTGATCCCCTACATGCTAGTCTACCCTCCCTCTTAAAAATTCCTTTCATCATATTTATGTACCCAGAAGAATATGGTTCCTAGATAGGGTGGGATGGTGTTTGACAATGGTCCCTATCAAAAAAGAAAAGTACACAAAACATGCTTGTAAGTTTAATCTACATTATTAACATTTTCACCATCACTGTTTTAAATATAGAAAATCAACAAAACCACAAATATAACCCTGATTTGTAGTGTTTGCTTATATCCAAGGTCTAAAAGCTCACATTGAGTATTTAACAATGAGCTCTTGATAGTCAATTTCAGTTGGCTTCTGCACAGTCCTAGAGAACAGACTTTTATTTTTGTCTTTAAATTCTTGGATATAGGGAAAGATTCTTAGACACAGGAAATCTTTAATAAAAATTGTCACATTGAATTTATCCATGAAAGAGGAATCAGAATTATTCTAGGTAATTCCAAAGGGTAATGGGTGAAAGTTTGTAGGGAGTTGCAGTGATGAGAATGTTATCCTCAAACTGTTGCACATTTGGTACATAATGACAGTGTATCCTACCTTATTTAAATTTAAATGTTGTTACTCAAATTTCACAAAAAAAGTGTAAAGGAAATTAGATTAACAAATTTTTAAATAATATTCTTTGTAAGTTTGCAACACCTGTACTTTTGAAATAAAACTTAAAATGCACTAAGATTTTTTGGCCATGAAATAATACATATTTGTGTCTCTGAAAGACCTTAATTTAGAAAGGCTAAAATCATCCACTGTGACCTGAGTCATCACTAGTCTTCTTGAACTTTATCTTTCCACTGGACTTCAGTGACTCTGGAGTAGAGAATGAGGTTAATTACTTTGCACAACTCTGACTCCCTCAAATTCAACTCATGCAGAAGTCAAGGCATGTCCCTCATCATGTCATTAATCCTCTTCAAGAATGAAGGATGAACAGCAACAATGACAAAACAACAACAAGCAAAAGACAGACTACAATGATCTCTGATTTAAAATGAATATCTCCTGGTGGGAGGCAGAAATGAATTAGGTGAAACGTGGGTGCGATTTGTAATAAGGAACTGTCAAAAATAACAGGAATAAAAAACATAATCAAGGAATTGTGTGATAGGAAGAGAAAATAGGTGCCTAAGGGGCTAGTGCTAGGCCTGGAAACAGGAAGAATCACATTCCTGAATGCAAATATGGACTCAATCACTTAGTAACTATGTGACTCTGGGCAAGTCACATAACCTTATCTGCCTTCATTTCTTCATCTGTAAAATGAGCTGGAGAAGGAAATGGAAAACACTCCAGTATTTTTGTCAAGAACACCACAAACAGGGTCACAAAGAGTTGGACATGATTGAAAATGACTGAACAACAAAAAGAGAATATAGCTTGGACATACGTCAGCTAGACAGGTCAAGTATTCTATTGACACACCTGTAATTTCAGAAGAAATGGAAGAAGGACTCTAGAATATTTGTTGAAAATCCTGTGGCAGACTCATTGGAGGACAGATATGAGTGTTGTACAAGACAGGTAGGCATGAATTGATTGATATTTGTATCGCTACAGGGAACTTTGAAACCAATGAGATCATACATGACTAAATATAAATATTTATTAATTTGATTTAATCTTTATTCACAACATCTATATTCCAATGCTGTAAGCATCTCTGGAACTGTCTTCTGAAACTTTTGCCAGTTTTCTACTCCTCTATGAAGGTGTGACTCAGTATTTTAATTAATATTTGATGAGTCCAATGAAAAAATGACTTCACAGTTAGTAGGGGAAATCAGTGTGGTGAAATGGAAAAAAATATTAGACCTAATATTTGAAGTCCTGGATTCAAATCTAGACTATGCTGCTAAATAGCTTGGGAAATTTATTTAAATTCTTGGGGTCCCATGTTTCTTTATCTATGAAATGGTGGGAATTGGACTATGAGTGAACAAGACTAGCTGACTTCTGAGGCTCTTTCCTGCTCTAAAACAATGGCATAAAGTGATTTTTCCCAAAGTCTAATTCTACACTCCATCTACCCATAGATTAATTTCTTTTTTGGGGGGGGGGATGGTGGAGGTTTAACAAAAAAGGCATCACAAAATATGCCACAAGGTGTCCAAAGCAAAAATATTTTCATTTCTTTCACCTAGGACAGTGGTTCTCAACCTTCCTAATGCTGAGACCCTTTAACATAGTTACTCATGTTGTGGCGACCCCCAGCCATAAAATTATTTTCATTGCTACTTCATAACTGTAGTTTTGCTACTGTTATGAATCATAATGTAAATATCTGATATGCAGGATATATTTTCATTGTTACATATTGAACATAACCCACAGATTGAGAACCGCCGTCCTAGGGTTCTTAGCAGAAAAAAAAATGTTCATTTATATTAGGAAGAAGCAAAGGAATGCAGATTGCTTGGTTGTTCATTTTAATTTTATCTTCTTAACATGCCTTTAAATGTATGCTTCATAAATGTTTGACACAGCATGAACTCAGTTGAATGTTCCTGAATGTCTGAGTTACTACTATAAATAGGCATGAATTTTGATATTAGTGAATTAAAAGCTGACTACCATTTCCTTTGTTTGAGAAACTTGTATTTATGAGGGGTTGAATAAGTCTAAATTTCTTATGATTTGTTAGTGTTCTGTTGAGGTCACTTAGTGTTGAGAAAAGGGTTTTGGATGCTTTAAAAAAATTTGTAGGTTCAAACTGAATGTTACTCCATCTTTTTCTCTTAAAAGTTCACGTTCACACATTGATGTTCACCTAAGCTTTATTTTCTGAGACTTGTTTAGGCTTTTTCTACCCAAGGTCTTTCCAAATCTCTCCTGTTGTTAATGCTCTCCCTGCCTTCCTGAAAGCATTTTGTCATAAAGCAGAGGTAGTAAACACTTCACTCCTGAGTGAAGCCTAAAACAGATTAAAATATAGTTGGGGAATATTTAACAAGATATAATAGAACACAGATAATGTTGATTTGATTTTCTAAGTCAGTATGTGGCCACAGGGATCTTTATGAAGTTTTAGGGACTCTGAATTTGACACCAGTACTGTGGAGAGTGATCCAGTGAAGAAACTCTCTCTCTACCAAGGCAGACTCTACAATCTATAGTTTTAGGGAGGTGTCTTAGATACTAAGAAGTTAAACGACATGCTCAAAGTCACACAGTCAGTCAATTTCAGAGGCCAGCTCTTCATTCATTATGGCAACCTGATGCTCCATTTTTTTTTGTTTTTGTTTTTTTTTGTTTTTTGTTTTTGCTTTTTGGAGGGCAATTAGGGTTAAGTGACTTGCCCAAAGTCACACAGGTAGTAAGTATATCAAGCATCTGGGGTCAGATTAGAATTCAGGTCCACCTGACTCCAGAATTGGTGCTCTATTCACCGTGCCACCTAGTCATTTTCATAGTACCATTAATTTAGAACTGGGAGGGATGTTAGAGGTCAATGAATCCAACACTCGGTGATCTAATTTATAGATGAGGAAACTAAAGCCCAGAGAGGTTAAAGGTTAAATGATTTGGTCTCAGTCACACTAAGTGCCTGAAGCAAGATTCAAATCCTCTTTATACTTTGTACTAACTTATTTATACACATATTCTCCTCTGTGCCCAACTCACCAACCCCCCAAGAGAATATAAAAGCCTTGATGTCAAGAAACTGTTTTTATTTTAAGCTGTGTATTCCTAAAGAAAAACAGGCATTGATATTCATCAAATTGAATTCAATTGTTCATAGTCCCTGAGTACTCTTTACTAGAACATCTAGGGAATCCCACTGAAGAATAATTGTGGCCCCTTTTAAGTTTGAGAGTGTTATAACATGCTATACAGGGATGTTTCTATCCATATAGTCTCACATGTTCCTAAATTGTATAGATTTCTCAAATTGGTTTGCTGGGAATGAATGATTATCTCCTATTATATGAGATAACATCCAATCAAATAACCTTTTATTTTTGTGAATATAAATATAAATATCACATCAAGGGGGTTGGAGCCAAGATGTTGAAGTAAAAGCAAGAACTCATTTGAGTCCCCACTCCAACGACCTCCAATACCTGTAAAAAATTATTCTAAACAAATTTTAGAACTACAGAACCCATAAAGTGACAGAAAAACAAATATCCCACTGAAGGGAGCCTGGCAGGCTGACAGGAAGGGCCTAATGAACTTGGCTGGGAGCCAAGCATAGTCCTGTGTGAGCCACACTGGCCCAGATCAGCAGTCCAGACAGGCCAGCCAGAGCAGACTTCAGAAGAGTGAATCACCAGTTGCTGTGGTATTTTTCAGACTTCTCAACCCATAAACACCAAAGAAAAAGTAAAAGGTCAATGGGGAACCCTGTTGATCCAAAGTGAGAAAAGAACAGTCTAACCTCTGCCCCCAGGGCAAGAGGTGGCAGTGGGGGGGTGGCAAAAGCTGCAATCCTGTGGCTGCCTCCAGAGCTCCTGGCCTACAGATTATAGGAGGAACCAAGCAACCATTCAGAGTATAATCACTCTTGTTTGACCTGCTTGGATCTGAGTTGTAGTCTTGGATGTTGGTCCTGGGGTAAGGAACTCTAGTGTGCCAAATCTTGTGCTGGCTGTAGAGAGGTGGTCCTTTTCATAGCTCTGACAACAGCTTTGACAATACTGTGAAAACCCCAGCAATTTGAACACAGCTCTCTCCACCCTGGAAGCAGAGTTCTACCATGGCAAAGAGCTCAAAAGTCAAGTCATTGGCTAGCAAGATGAGCAAGCAGAGGAAGCACAATAAGACCACAAAATATTTTTGGGGGGACAAAAAGGATCAAAGCATGGAACCAGAAAAAGTCAACAAAGGCAAAACTCCTACACCAAAAACTTCCAAGAAAAATATGAATTGGCCGCAATCCATGAAAGAGCTCGAGAAGAATTTTGAAAATCAAGTAAGAGAAGTAGAAGAAAAACTGGGAACAGAAATGAGAATGATGCAAGAAAATCACAAAAAGAGAGTCAACAGCCTGACTGAAGAAAATAAAACCTTAAAAATAGACTAACTCAAATGGTAAAAGAGGCCAAAAAAGCCAATGAGAAGTATGCCTTAAAAAGCCGATTTTGCAAGATAGAAAAGGAATTTCAAAAACTCACTGAAAAGAATAACTTCTTCAAAATTAGATTGGAGCAAATGGAATCTAATGAATTCATGAGAAATGAAGATACTATAAAACAGATCCAAACAAATGAAAAAACAGAAGGCAATATGAAATATCTCTTTGAAAAAACCACTGACCTGGAAAAGAGATCCAGGAGAGATAATTTTAAAATTATTGGACTACTTGAAAGCCATGATCAAAAAAAGAGCGTAGAAATCATCCTTCAAGAAATTATCAAGCAAAATTGCCCTGATATTCTAGAACCAGAGGGCAAAATAGAAACTGAAAGAATTCACCAATCACCTTCTAAAAAAAGGTCCCCAAAAGAAAACCCCTAGGAATATCAGAGCCAAATATCAGGGCTCCCAGATCAAGGAGAAAATATTACAAGCTGCCAGGAAGAAACAATTTGAATGTTATGGAAACACAATCAGGATAACACAAGATCTAGCAGATTCTACACTAAGGGATCAAAGGGCTTGGAATATTATATTCTGGAGGTAAAAGGGGCTAGTATTAAACCAAGAATCACCTACCCAGCAAAACTGAGTATAATGCTTCAGGGGAAAATATGGTCATATAATGAAACAGAGGACTTTGAAGCATTCTCAATGAAAAAATCAGAACTGAACAGAAAATTTTACTTTCAAATGCAAGAAGCAAGAGAAGCATGAACAGGAAAATAGGAAAAAGAAATCATAAGGAACTTATTACTGAACTATTAGATTGAACTATTTACATTCCTACATTGAAAAATGATAATTTTAACTCTTGAGACTTTTCTCAGTATGAGGATAGTTGAAGAGTACATATGTATGTATGAGAGAGAGAGAGACAGAGACAGAGAGAGAGAGAGAGAGAGAGAGAGATATTCAAGTATTCTACTAGATTGACTGTTCCTTGAGGGCAGGCATTATCTCATGTACAGTTCTGTATCCTCCTCAGTGCCCAACATAGGACTGTGCACACAGTAGGTCCTCAAAATTTGCTTAATAAATGAGTGAATGAATGAGGGAAGTACAACTGTCAAAGTGCACTGAAGTTACAATAAAAATTATCATCTTTTTCAAATGAGATTAGGTATGTAGGAAAACAATTATAATAGTTTCTGATCTGGTATGGTTTTCCTTTAGTAAACAAATACATCCTAAATTACCAATTTCCAAATAGTAACTGGTACACTGAGACATATTCTGAGAAAGCTAAAGCCACTGAAGTCAGCAGAAGTGGGTACATGCAATGCTAAAGTTACAATGGAAATACTGAGGTAGATATGTAGACAGGAATGTAGACAAAGGAAATGAGAATCCAAAGCAAGTTGAGATCAGGTAGTGGGAAGATTTCCAAATAAACACGAAGTTCAGAGGACACGAGCACAGGCTGGCATACAAGTGCAAGTGTGGCTACCTCTGAATCCCAACCTATTAAGTGATGTCCATTCATTCATTTAACAAATCTTTAGTAAGTACTTACTATGTGAGCGGCACTGTGCTAAGCACAACATACCCTTTAGCCTCCAAAAACAAGTGACCTACTGGAATTAATGACCTTCACATCTTACCTGACTCCCTTGATTTTCTTAATTCTCTCATTTAAGAAGCATGGCAGTTCCAAGGAAAATAAGAAGCCAAGGATGAAGGAAATTCACAAAACAAAACAAAACACCAATGCATTGGATAAATGGCATGCCACTTACTGTCTAAGTCAAAGCTTCTGATTATATAAAGGAATCTATTATTTGAACCATTAGAAAATATAAATGAAGCATTCAAGGTTATATTACAGCACAAGAATAAACTTTTCCCCCTTCATGACAGATGACTTTGTCACATCTGGAATAATAACCAAATTTTCTCCCTTCATTGTTCAGTTGCTATTTAGTGTTTTTATATAAGGTGATATTTTCTAAGAACATCATAGTAGCTTTATATAAACTTTTGCTATACCTCACAAACACTGTGTGTTTCTGGCATCTGATAGAGAACTACTGATCTGTGATGCTCTAACAGCAGCTCTTAAACTTACAGATGGAATTACAATATGGCTGGTTAGATGTTATGTCAATACTGGAGTGGTAAATGTGAGCATAATGTGTGCAAGTATCTGCAAAATTATTTTTAAAAGCTATTGCTCTAATGAGACTCGATAGCAGCAGTATTAATGTACAGAATATATGATACCCACACATTCAACAATAATTTTACAAAAACCTCCTATTAATAGAGGGCTTTATAATATCAACCAACCCATCAGTAAAGTGCCTATTATGTTTTAGACCTTGTGCTAGGCTCCAGGCAAACAAAGACAAAAGTAGAAAGAAAAAAAAAAACAACCATAAGCCCTCAAGGAGTTCACATTCTAGTGAAAGGTCAAATTTGTATACATCCCTGTGTATGCAGGTCATTAAGGCATAGGTCTATGCAAAACAAATTCAAGATGATTTGGGGGGGGGGAGAAGAGGCGCTATCAGGGGAATCAGGAAAAATTTAATGTAAAAGGAAGCAACTAGAGATTATAAATGGTGGAGATGAAAGGAAACTTGATTCAGCCCGCAATGTTGTACATGAGGAAGATTAAAAGAGCCAGTTTGCACATGAAAAGAGGTAATGTATAATTAGGTTGGAAAGAGAGGCTGGGACTTGATATGGCCATTTTAAAACACTAACAGAAGACGTAGCATTTTATTCTAGGGGTAACAACAAAAAAGCTAATGTTTCTGTAGCTCTATGTGCCACGCACTGCACTAAGTGCTTTACAATTAATATTTCCTTTGATCCTGACAATGAACCAGGGAAGTAAGTGCTTTTACTACCTTCATTTTACAGATGAGAAAAGTGAAGAAACAGATGTTAGGTGACATTCCCAACATCACACAGCCTAGAGTTCTATACACTGTGTCTTCAAGCTGCCCATACTAATAGGCACATAATAATAATAGCATTCAGCAGCCCTTGGAGGTTTTTAAGTAAAAGCATGCTGTGGGAAGACCTAGGACCAATGGAATGGGTGTTTAGGAAAATCACTTTATCTATGTAGATGATAGTTTGGAGAGGTGAGAGACTTAAGGCAGGGAGACCAACTAGAAGGCTACTAAAATCAATCAGGGAAGAGGTGATGATGATGCTCTAAACTAGGCTGTGGGCTGTGTCAGTAGAAAGAATGGGACTGATGCAAAAGATATTGTAGATGGAGAAATGACAAAATTTGACAAGTGAATGGATGTATGTGGCTAGGGAGACTGAGGAATCAGGTATGTCACTGATAGTGATTAAAAGGGTGGCAATGCACTTGACAAACATAGGAAAACTAAGGAAACAGAATGAGTTTGGAAGAAAGAAAGAAAGGATTTATTTTTGGACGTGAGGAGTTGGAGATGCCATGGGCTGTCTTGTGTGAGATGTCTGATAAACAATTGGTGATTTGGGAATGGAGAGCAGAATGGAACCAAGGGCTAAATATAGAGATCTAGATATATAGGTAGTCATCTGTATAGTGATGATAATTAAGCCCAAAGGAAGTGAATAGGTCACCAAGTGAGAACATGGATATAGATACATGAAATTCCCTTCATAGAATATCCTAGATTGAAAGTAAGAAGGTACCTCAGAAGCCAACTGGGCTAACCCTCTCCTTTTATAACTGAAGAACCCAAGGCAGTTACGTGATTTGTCCATTTTCTTTTCTTTCATTTTTAAAGTTGAATAAATTTCTTTTCTAAGTAAATGATATTTTATTTTTCCAATTACATGCAAAGATAGTTTTCAATATTCAGTTTTATAAGATTTCGAGTCGCAAATTTTTCTCCTTCACTCCCTCCCTTCCCTTCCTCTCCCCAAGATGGAAAGCAATCCAATACAGGTTATATACATGCAATCATGTTAAACATATTTCCACATTAAGCATGATGAGAAAGAAGAAATAGAACAAAGGGGGTAAACACACAAAAAAAGCAAAGGGAAAATAGTATGCTTCTATTGGCATTCAGATTCCATAGTTTTTTCTCTGTCATCCTTCATTTTCAAAGAGGACCGATGACATCACTGAGAAGTCCTGACAAGCATGTGATTTAGATTTGTTAGAGATGCACAAAGTCATCAACTTCACTCTTTCTTCCAGAGTCATCAAAGTTCAGTGGCAAGATAAAACTCAAGGCCCCTGGCAATGAATTGTGATGCAGTGGATGATCTTGGTGTCTTCAATATTTGACCAAGCTCTGAGTCCTCCACAGGACTCACTTCAGTTACTTTCATGGCCATTAGAACAAACTATTCTCATTTTCCCATTATCCTGGGGGAAGTCTTCATATGCTTGTGGTAAACTTCCCTCTAATTTATGTTGTTGGTTTACTCTCTGTCTGGTTTAGTCCCATATGCAAAGACAGCTTTACTAAGGTGTGGATATTGTGAATGTTACAGCTTCTTGGAGCCACAGGTAAGAGTTGAGTGATAGATACCAAAGATGGATGAGCTGACCTGTAAAGAGCTCAGCAAGCCTTCACACAGGAAATGCTAGTCTTCCCTGAACACCACACATGGCGCAAAGTCCTTTGTACCCAAAGTCACAAAGGTAGCAAACACGAGAGGTGCCATTTGAACCTAAAACTTCTGAATCCAGAGCCAATGGTCCTTTTGCTATATTATGTTTTTTTCTTTCTTCCTAAAATTCACTAAAGGGCCATGATAATTACATTTCAAGGGTAAAATACCAATCTATCAAGGTTAAAATACTTGTCTACTTACCAATTTTCAATCAGTATTCTTTGGTAATATTAATGCCCTTCCTCTCTTGTCTGGACCCAGAATGTATAACTACTCAGGAGAATTGAGGGGTAGTTGTCATCTATTCAACAGTGATTGAATTAATCTTTCTACATATGGATTGCTTATCAGTTAAGTTACAAAGTTCTCTGGCATTCATTCAGGATGAAAAGTATTAGGCAAATATAAGGGATTATTATTTTAGAAAGAAAAATCTATGTTGAGTGATAAAATGGGATGAGCAAAAGATGGCCAGTGTATCATGAAAGAAAAAGTACTAGAACTTAAATAGATTGGACAGGAAAATTACCCATTTCTTTAAATAATGGTAAAATTCTGCCCCAAGACTTATGAATCTTCAAATGAAAATATAGCTATAGTAGCAAATATGTTTGCTTAAAACACTACCAAAGAATCATTGGAATTTTTTTTAACCTCTAGAAGGAATTTTAGGGTCCTAGTCTAACCCATTAATTTTACAGATGAAAAGCCTTGAGAACCAGAAAGGTTAAAGTGAAAGTCCAAAGTCACACAATTATATAATGGTAAATTGGTAATTAAAATTGTCCAGAAATAGAACAGGCTGCCTTGGGAGCTAGTGAGTTCCTCATCACTAGAGGCATTTAAGTGGAAGAGCATGAATGATCACTTGTCAGAAATAACATAGAAAAGATCTATGCTTTGGGTAAGAATTAAACCAAGTGACCTCTAGAGTCCTCTCCAAATCAGTTCTATAGTTCTGTGATCTTCCTTAATGGGGCTTGACCTGGCAAAATCTTAGGCCATTACTGCCCTTTCTGTATATGCCATGACAACTCACCAGTCCTTGAGATGAAGAAGATTCTGAAACATTGATACAATCCATTGAACACAGAAATGTTTCCCCTTACTTTAAATTTTCCAATGACAGAACTTTTGGAGCCTCTTTACGTAAAACAGGCTCATACCAGAGTAATGTTATTTTATTCTGAAGTTCTTTCAAAAGTCTAATCTATATCTTTTCTGTTTCGATATATGTGTCCACTGTTCTGTATGCAGTTGCAAAAGAGATCACCCTCTGCACAATATACCCTTATAAACTGGAAGACATGTATCTTTCACTACATCAAACCTTCATATGCTTTGCCAAATTAAGTTGGAATAACAGCCATTTACATTTGTCCTACTTCTAAATAATGTGGTAGCAAAAGGTATTCCCAATGAGAAGAGGCCACTGATGACATCCTAAAAGTTTCTTAGTAGTATGGCATTTTTGTCACATCAACCTCAGTAAGTTAGAAGTGACAATGGCTTTGATTTGTCTACATCCTACTGAATGGTGATTACCATCTAAGTCGCTAAAAATATCTATGGATCATATTCAAATGCCAAACTCACAACTATGAAAGCTCTCTGCCTTAGTTTCCCTCACCTCCAAAATGATCCCAATTTTGTTTTACATTCCTGCAGAGTCATGTAATGTGGTAATGAATGTGATAATAAAGAGATTGAAGAAGACATGAAAAATTACCCATAGCCAAGAGAAAATTAGTCCAAGCATAAAGAAGTAACAATTTTAATAAAATTGGAAATACAACCTGTCACTGTTTTTTATGCTTCTTCAGGCTACTAATGTTCTTTGCCATCTAGGTATCATTTTTGTGACATTGGCAAATGAAGGAAAAGCAGATTCAAACGGTGAGAGTTGGAAGAATGATTTGCGTGCTAATCAATTGAAAGCTCGATTTGTGTGGCTATTTTGAAGATGCTATTAAGCATGATTTTTTTTTCTTTTTACTGTCATAGACTAATGGAAAAAATAAATATTATAATTAAAAACAAGTGAGGGAGAGTCGTTTGTGGTTAGAGTAGATCAACACAGAAATCTCAGAAGCAGATTTCAGAGATTTTGTCTAATCCTTCATTTTAGAGGTGAGGAAATGGGTCTAGAGACTAAGTGGCTTTCCTTAGATTATACAGAGGAATTTAAGTCTTTTGTCCAGTCTTTGAGGATTGTCCTTGATCAAGATTACCTTTTATATATTTAAAGTACTTGGGCCTCTCCCATCTCAACACAAAGAAGCATACCCTGTCAAAAAAAAATTGCTGTGGGTTATCAACGAATATAAAGCTCATGGCTTGCATTCATGGGTTTCCTCCTTCTAGTCAATAAAAAAGCACATTTGTTCAGACCAAAAGCTGTTTAATCCAACAGGAGAGATAAAAATGTGACAAGAAAATATCCCAACATACATACCTTCTCTCATATATTACCATACAATCAATGTAGAAGGTATCTATACACAGCAGACGTGCAAGAAGAAACCACTTAGAGGAGACATTTCCATGTTCATATATGCATGATCATGAAACAAAGTAATTTTCTTAAAACATAAGACTGATCATATCTCTGTTCTGAACAATAGTCTTCAATGGCTTCTTATTGCTTCTAAGATAAAATACAAAGCTAAAATCATCAACCTAGCATTTAAAAAAGCCTGTAGCAGCAAGTGCCCTGGCATACCCAGGATGGCTGCTAGCACAGGTTCTTTGATCTGTTTTTCTAAAGGAAAGCAACTCAAAAGGGTTAACAATCTTACTTTAATCAAACATATATCATTTACCTAGTCCAGCGGGAAAAGTCAGCGCCCTGAACTTCAGAGAAAATACAAACAAAAGTTACAAGCAGAAAAAAATACAGAGAAAAGAACACAATTCAACAGACTGTTCTAGCTGCCTGATCATCACATACCTATATAGTTCGTTACCAGAGAGAGAAGCACCAACATATGGGTTTTCAAAGTCAGGGGGCTCAATGGCTGCCCAGAGTCTCATCTGGCCATATCTTACAACTCTTCCCATAAGTGAACCCCAAAACAAAACCTCATGTCAGGGTATATATAGCCTTCTCCAGGGTCAGAAAAAAAACAACCTTCAATCACCCACTGCCTAATTACAAAGTAATGAAAGGTATGATGAAAAACAAGCCTCCCCTAAGCAAGCTTCCCTTGTTGGGCTCCAAGTGAGGCCCATTAAGGAGCAGGTAAGATCTTCAAATTCCCTTACCATTACAAAGCCTTCCTCAGTCTGTCTTCTACTTAACTCTCCAGATATCTCACATGACTCCTTTTCCTTCACTGAGCACTGTAGCCAAAGGGACCTATTGGCTAATGCCAGAACTCAGCATTGTCTCCCATGTGGCTGTCCTTTCATACTCAGCTCAGTCCTAGAAGACATTGCCTCCTCCTCTCTGCTTCTTAACAGCCTTAGCTTTCTCATGTGTGCACAGGTCATCTCTCTTACAAAATGTGAACTCCTAGAAGGTGAGAAATGTTTCATTTTTTGCCTTTCTATCTCCAGCAGTTAATAGTAGGTAGCTAATAAATACTTGTGATTGATTGGATAACTATCTTGAGGCCTAGTTAGGGCTTCACCTCCTCATCAGTTGCTTAGTCATTTATCAGTGGTCAGATTCTGTGATCCTATCTGGCATTTTCTTGGCAAAGATACCATAGTGGTTTGTCATTTCCTCCTCCACCTCATCTTACAGATGAGGAAACTGAGGCAAACAATATTAGGTGACTTCCACAGCCACAGAGATAGAGTCTGAAGCTGGATTTGAATTCATATCTTCCTGACTCCAGGCTCTGTGCTCTGTCATTGAGCCTCCTACTCAAAGTCGTTTCTTATCCTCCTATGATTTATGCTCTCCTCCTCAAATTATCTTATTTTACTTACATGTGTTCATCTTATAGCCTTCTCAATAAAATGAAAGTTTCTGAGAGACAGGATGTATTTAATTTTATTTTCTTTTAGATCCTCAGCCAAGAATACCTTTTATATTAGGTGCTTAATAAATCATTGCTGAGCAATTATTGAAAATATGCTCCTCTTTCAAGTGTCAATATTCCTAAGACAATCATTATAGTCATATCTATATATTATATTTTTAGACCACACTATATGCAAATAGTCAGTATGGTATGATGGGTAGAGAACTGTCTTTGAAACCATGAACACCTGGGTCAAGTCGTACTTTTCACATATACAATTTGGGTGATCCTGGGCAAGTCATAAATTCTCATTGCTCCAGGTTAACAGGAAATTTCCTCACATTGGAGTTCCCTCCACCATATCACATTTCCCGTCCCTATGCTCTATCCATAAGAATACACCAAAATTTAGGAATCCTGTTTGACTTTCTCCTACCTTTAGCATAACAGTGAAAAAAATCATATAATCAAGCAAGTGACAAAGCAACTGTACCCAAGTTTATCCAAATCAGTAGGACACAATTTCACCCCTCTCTAGCCCTACTTCCTATTAGAATTACTTTTGTAGTATATACTTTTCTTTGCTGATCACATTTGCATACAGTAATATTGACAAAATATCCTCTGAAAGCTGTGTCCTTGATCATGGGCTGCAAAGAGACATAAGAAGTTTGTTTTTAAACAAATCATTCCCCAACAAAAGCTGATTCACTTTCAGGGCATGCACCATAGAGCCACAACACTGGAGTCTAAAGAAACATGTGAACACATATCATGAGACAATAGAATGATTTTGGCTAAGGTAAAGACTTGCAAATCTATATTTTAAGTACTATAGCACTAGTTCAGAGTACTCTCAGGAGGTTTTTTTGTGATACAGTTAATTCATAGTATCACTGAAAGAAGCAAGAGGCTATCAATTATTATTAAAGGATAACATAACAATAAATCCAAATAGTATCTTTCTTTTTTAGTAGCAAGAGTACCAAAATATAAATGCTAGAATTTCTCCTAGAAACCCCCCTATCTCTTTTTTTGGATTCTTGTTTCTTTTTTATCTATTAGTTTTTGTTAGTTGCTTATTTGTTCCTTTACTTTTTTTATTTATTCATTTCTTTATTTTGCTTTTTGCTTATGTTGGCTGGAATTGCAAGAGGCTTAGTGAATTCTGATATAGGCACAGCATTTATGGAAGGGGTGGTAGAATTAAATGCATGCCAAATACTCATGGGTTGCAACTGATCACTGCCAGAGTGACTTCTCTGGAATTCTTTTTATAATTCTTTTGAGATTCTGTTAGGTCAAAGAGAGGAGGAGCATTTGTGTCTTGGTGGAAATGCACCTTTAAGAGGAAGAGCTATGGCAGAAGGTGGACCTTCCTTCCACCAAGTGGCATACAGTATATTTCTGCATTGCAGCAACATGCTAAGCTCCACCATATGGGCTTTGAAATTTGTAAAAAATGGGACAGATTTCTCATGGTTACATGCCCTTCAGGCGCTTTTAGTGATTCTATCGAATACATCCTTTAGGGGCAATTTTTTAATCAATACTCCCTCATTTTCCCAGCTCCTTGCTTGCACTGCTTCCTTACCTCCTCATAAACATGAAGCTTCCTTCACAGAAAGAGGGCAATTCTTCCTCTCAACAATTCCAGAGGAACATATAAATTCTCCTTCTGTGATATTATACCCATTTTAGATTTCACATGGTGAAAGGGCAGAATAAAACTTGGTGGGAGATAAGTAGGGTACACATTTCTGCTCTGCCAATGAGTACTCACCTTCTATTTATTATAAGGATCAGTCTCCTTTCCTTTCTTAGGCAGAATCAAAGAATTACTCCATCAGTCATTGAGCAATGAATAATGATAACAAAACCTAACATTTACTAGGTATCACAACTGCTTGCTATTATTATTATCATAACAGAAACAAGAATGTACCACCACAGTCTTTAATGCTGCAGTAATCAATTATGTTTATTCAGTTTCTCATTCATTACAGTTGTGTGGTCCCCAAGTGTCATTAAGAAATCTGCTTTCAATGATTTGCTTTTCACAAGTATCAAAGCTTATGAATTTCTGTGCCTTGAACAGACTAAGAGAGATGGAAGACAAAGATGGGTCCCCATTTAGGTTTTACAGAAAGGTGGAGCTTCCCAACACAAATATGACAGTCTCTTTTTCCTCCTTAAGCAGGATCAATCAATCAGTCAATCAGGAAGCATATAGTAATGTTGATGGAAAAGTGATAGATTAGTAGATAGATAATAGAATATGTACTAATGGTTACTATGTGTTAGTCACTGTCCTAAGCAAAATAATAATGCATAACATTTTCTTCACAGACTAAGGTTTGAAAAGTGTTTTGTATATAGCATCTCATAGGAACATCACAGCAATCTTATGAGGGAAATGCTATGATTATCACCATTTTACAGATAAGAATGCTGAGACTGAGAGAAACGAAATCAATTACCCAGAGTCATTAAGTATCTGAAGACATAGATCGTCCTAACTCCAAGCCCAGCATGCCATCTACCATGCTATCCCACTGTCTACTAGGTACTATGCTAGTCACTGGCAGAAAAAAAGGTAAACAATCTCTACTCTTGAGGTGATTCTATTTTACTGGGGAAGAAGCAAATGTCAGCAAAACTATTACTTTGTTCCTGGCTCTTTGTACACTCCTCACATCTAGTAGCCAGTTCCTGCTGTTGCTCCTTCCTTCGGGTCTTCTATAGTTCTTTCTGTTCTCATAGCCAGGTTACTTCTAATATCCACATAAAGAGTGCCCTCGTTTATAATACAGTATGATATGATACAATGCAATGCAATGGAACATAACATAACCCAACTGACCCAATAAAATAAACATTAATTAAGCACTTGTTACATACCAGGCACTATATTAACCCTGGGGACACAAATAAGACAAAGACAGTCCCTTTCCTCAAAGAGGTTATGATCAAAGGAGAACAAAGAGCTTCCAATCTGAGACAGCACAAAAGGAAACTGAAAAGTGGAGAGGGAGGGTGCTGGGAGTGAGAGTCAAAACCACACAGAGCAAGTGGTGGGAAAAGAATTTATGTGTGTGTGTGTATGTATATATATATATATATATATATGTATGTATATATAAATATATATAATTATATATATATGACATTATATGCTCCATCTGGCCAATTACTAGTACAGGCTATGACTTAATCCTTCACGAAGAATCATAAACTTATCTTTGGACACCCTATCAATAAGAGTCTTAGCAGCACCTTGGAAGGTTCTTAGATGCTTCTAAGATTCCCTGCACCTTGTTTTGAGATAGTTCTCTGTGTAAATTCATATTATACAAATGCAATTCTAAATAAAGTATTCTGAAAGAAATTTGTACAAAAAAACCAAAAGCACATACTGTATGATAAAATATTATGTAATGCAGACAAAATAAATGATCTTGGGAAGCTGTGAAACATCTCTAAACAGGTTAGCTCCCTGTGTCTGCAGAAAGAAAGAAATACTATGCTTTTCTCTGTGTTTAATAGTTATCCTTATATTTTCACAATGGCCAGTGTTGTTCTTGAGGGGGAAAGTGAACCATGTTGTAAGCTTAAGGCAATAAATTCAGAAATAAAAATGAAAATAATTAGAAAGTATTGAGACGGACAAGTGAAAATATTTTCCTAAAGTAAAGGAGATAGTCACTAAACTTGAGCTAGGTTTTAATCTTGATAGACCCAAATTTTATTTTTCTATGATACGTCTTCCAGGTGCCTATATTTGGTAAACAAGAAAAGCAACAAGTGATCTATAAACTGCCTACTTTTGCAGCAAATAATATGTCTGCCAGGTGTTTGTGTAAACTGTCTGCTTTTTGGTAAAACTTCTGATAAATAATTTTGTATTGGGTAGAAGGATTGTAAGGACACACCTTCCCACCAATGGGAATGAAGGTACGGTTACTGGGGAGACAATTTGGGGTTTTTTTGGGGGTGATCCTAGAATTGTTTGTACAAGGGTATAAAACTGCTTGCTTGATTTTGCACTTTGCCTCCCTACACTGATGTATGTTCTGGGTAGGTGATGCCCAGCTCTTGTGAGACTTGCATAAAAATAAATAGCTTCTGTTTCTACCTGGAGAAACCTCTGTTTTTTCTTTGAGTAGGGTGTCTCTGAGGTCTTTATCCCACACATTATGGACAAAATTGTCAGTTGGCACGTGAACTTAGTCTTATCGTGTCAACTGTGAGCACCATAGGAAATGATATGTCCTGAGTAAGGAGCATGCAAAAGGCAATATTCACATGAAGTCAACCTATCTGTCAAAACAAAAGAAGGTGCACTTCTAGAGAGGGAAACTATTCTAGAGGGAGAAATTATTAACTGTGTGGCTACAAGATCAGATTCAGAAGATTACTCCTTTAAGCTAGGCTGCTTTGAAGATTTAAAGGTGAAGGAACATTTGTGAGCAGTGGCTGGTTTGTATGATTTAAAAATTCTGCAGGATTTCATAATGTGCATGTGTCAGGAAAGGCTGCTAGAGCAGATATTGAAATAGCAAAGAAGTTTCAAGAGTTCCTGCAAAAAATAATAGATGAAGCTGACTCCTTGTTGGAGCAAATCTTTAATGTAGATGAGACTGCACTGCTTTATCAAAGAACACCATCTTAAACATATCTTGGTAGAGGAAAAAACTACGAGAGGGCATAAAGCTTAGAAAATTAAAGTTTCTCTTCTGTTTGGAGGGAATGCATCTGGGATTGCAAATTAAAACTCTTCTTGGGCACCGGTCAGAAAATCTCAGACCAACGAAAATAATTAGCAAAGCAAAATTGCCTAGGAATTATTTCCCCTAATCCCAGATGGGAAGGGTGACTTGGGGTATCATCCAAAATAAGTAGAATCTTGAAAGAAATGCCATTGTTTTGTAATAACAATGGCATTTTAATGAAAATGTAAAAGTAGTCTACTTTCTCCCTCAATTTTACAGCTTCCTACCTCATTATTACAATGTATGCATCAGGTAGTGATTGAGAATTTTAAGGCATGTTATTTACAACTACATTTGCCCAATCAGTTGCAGCTTTGGATATAGATAAGCACTTGAAATTAAGAGATTTCTGGAAGAAAACTGAAGAGAGTTTGGAGGAAAAGCGTGCCCTCAGGTTGATCCATTTTTATGGGTTTGACAAATATGAAACATTCAAAGAAGTGACAAAATTATAAAATTGACACAGGAATTACATCTAGAAATGGAAGAAATTATGTGGAAGAGTTTGAGTCTTATGGAAAAGAAGCATTGAATGAGGAAAGATTTCAGAAGGAAGTGAAGCTTTGTAACCTGAGGTCTAACAGAAAAGGTTCATGTTACCACTGACAGAAGCATTTCATCACTTGAGTGAATGCTTTTCTTGTATAGTAAAAAATGGATTCAAATACTTATAGATTTTTTTTAAAGTTTAAAAACTAGTTGAGGATAATATTACTTGCTATCATCAGATATATTGGGGGGGGGCCAGGAGAGAGAACCATTGTCCAAATATCTCTTAAGAGCTTCATAAAAAAAGCTGCACAGGCAACCACCAGTGGTAAAGGTTAAAGTGCAAGTGAAGAAGTGACAACATACTGCACACCTCTGATAACTTTACTGTATATTATTGGGCATACTTCATGATTAACTTTATCTTTCATTTCATAATGATGTTTATTATTATGGTACTATATTTAATATGTCTGTATTTTAGTACATTTGATGACTTGCATAAAGGTATTATGTGTATTAAGTTAAATGAGTGGGTAGCAAAAATTTACATTATATAAAAATTGTTTTACATTGAAGTCTGTAGAATGGTCCACATAAAATGAGAACTGTCTACATTTAAAAAGGTGGTAGATTAAATGATTTTGATGTTATTTTTTATTTACCTGAGGTTTTTTTCCTAATGCACGATAGTATAGTAGGGAGATATTAAGAAGCACACACACACACATCACACATATACAAACAGCCTAGGAGAGGAGGGAACAGTGTTTGTCTCTTTTGTTCCATATGGTACTTTGAACATTTCCTGCATATTGTGATAGCTTTACCAGTTGCAGTGCTACTACATGGAGGGCAAGGTGGAGTCTTGAATAATGCTTTAGCCCATTAGCCCATTTGAAATGACAGAGGACAACACAGAAAAGCAATACCAAGGACGTGGTAGAACAGGGACTCTAACCAAATCCAAGGTAAGATCTTTTGCTGAGCACTACTCTATGCAGCACTGAATAGGTAAGGGTGGGTTCTAAGTGGCAAGGGGATATCAAACAAGGGGAACTTACAAGTCAACACATGTCCAGAAAAGAAGAAATTCACTGAAACTAGAACAGAATTCTGTGTAATTTGCCAGCAACAGATGCATGAATTGTTTGCTCAAGGGATCCTGAAAGCTTTTCTGTTTTGATTGGGCCTTGCCCACATTGAACTAATGAGCCTCAACTGTCACTGACAAATACAAATGGGTAATGAAATGCAGGTTGGATGAGCATCTCCCTAGTGATGCTACCAAGGGTGTTCCTACGCTGAGTGAGAGGAGCTTAGTGACCCCTAAGGCCCATTCTAATCCCTATAGTCTATGTATGATTATATGTCAATACTCTTAATATAAGATACAAGGTAAAAGTTGTAATGGTGCTGTTTCCCTCATGTACCTCTAAATATGGAAACCCAAAGGGAATAATGATACTGATTCATTATAAATGAATCAATATCATTGATTCAGAGTGAATTTGTGATCATATTTTAATCTAGGTTGATATAAGTGTGCAAATACCAAGAGTTTGTATTTCCTTTGTTTTAATTTAATTTGTTGGTCTATACACCCTCATAAATAAACCTGTGCCTTAGCATCCTCAATCGTACACAGACTGTATAGCAAGAGATACTTAGTAATATGGCTTTGTAAAATCTGATGGGAACTGTTTTAATTTATTTTGGATATATATTTTCCCTGTTGTTTATTCATTGAGCATTATCAGTCTTTGGATTCTTCAAGATAGATAGAATAGAATAATTATCATCTGGGGGAGGGGAAACCCTCTCTAGACACTAAAAATTGGCAATTTCGTGTTAAAGTTTTGAGGATAGAATTGTTGTCCTTTCCCTAGGGTAGTGTTACTAAATTGTATTCTGTTTTCTTATCACTAAGGCATTTCTTGGCTCCAAGTAGTTTGCAGTGGGAAGAAGTCCTTTGTCACCTCTTAGTCACTGGAATAGTTTAAATTAACTGTCCCCAAAGTTTATCATTCTAAAGTTATCAATAACATGATTTAGAACTGGAAGGGTCTTTATAGAGTACCATCCCCTCTAAATTGTCACATAAGGGAACTAAACCAAGACAGGCTAAGTGGCTTTAACAAGGACATTTGTGTAATAAGTAGAAGAGTTAAGATTTCATCGCACTGCCTCTCACTCTAAACCTAGTGTTCTTGCCTTCACATTACACTTTTGATGAACAGTGAAGATTTTATAGAAACGATTGCTATATAGACCCAGAATCAGTAATAACCTTCTGAAAATATGTTAAGCAGTTAAAATTTTGTCTTCAGTGTTCCTCTTTTTTTTCCTCTTATCCCTGTTGGTAGAAATTTTTCCAAGTGATCTAGTGCCTTTGTACTGTCTGCCTCTCTGTGTATTGAGAGGAAGAAGGGGTTAGTGGGAGATTAAGACCAGCTATAAGGAAAAGATAAGAGAAATTTATTCACCAATGGATAAATGACTAATACAATGTATTATGTCACATTTACCAGGGGAAATTTTACTTTGTAACTGTAGACAAAGAAATGAATCTTTAGTTACAGAATTCTTGGAATTATAAAGTATATGAAAGAGGTATTTTATGAGAAAAGGGGTCTTTTTGTTGCCCCTGCATTCATACTACATAAAGAAATGCTCATTCTACACTTCACATGGCCATCCCCATTCAGAAAGATCAAGGTAATATTAAACAGACATTAAGGCCCTTTGGCCTTAATGTGTATATATCCTATTTGCATTTTAATTCCTTTTAGTGGTGTTCCTAAGAGTCTGTATCTTCAGTATATTTCCAAAAAGTAGGAACTACTTTAGGAAGGGTGACACTGATAAATGTGGAGTGAACAAATGCAAATTATGCAGGCCTGGTTGGATTTGACTGTATAATGAAGTTTGAAAGCCCTCTTTAGAGTTTCATTCAAATATAACAAAGAAGAATCCTTGCTTAACATTTTAAAAAGTTTAATTAGAGACTAAAACTGTATTTTTTTTTCTGGAAGTACTGTGCCTCTTTCATTCCCATAAGTAGCAGTACAATAGATGGTTAAGTCACCAACCTTACATATACTTTAAACTCACAAAGACTTAGAGAAAAATCATCTCCATTTCCACATTTTAAAAAAAAGTGATATGTAAATTGAAGGTGGTCTCTTACATAGGATGCCCATATACTAAAATTTGCTGTCCTACAGTAAGATGGCATATTCTATTAAAGCATCCTTAGCTGAGTGTGACTATGTTCTTTTTCACCAAAGGCTATGATCAAGAATAAGTGTGGTGGGAATGGTTTCTTTTTTTTTCCTCTCCAGGGGTAAAGTATTTCTAGTGAACTGTGCAGCTTCTTCCATCAGTCTCATTTAATTTAGATGAAGTAGAATAACAACATAGAAAATTATAACACCATTACTCTATTCTTTTGACTCAAAGATAACTGGGGAGAAATAGAAATGCTTTTTTCAAGTTTTTAGATTTATAAAGAGTATTCACTTGATCAGAAAATATGTGTCCCTGATGGGGAGAAGTCACTAGACTTTGGAGTTACTTTTGGAGTATGGTATTGAAACATAAGCAGAGAAAAAGAGGTAGTATGTTCCTGATGCAGAAGAACAATCAAAATCCATGATTTAGCATGGCTAATGCAGACATTTGTTTTTCCTCACCTATGTGTGTGTGTGTGTGTGTGTGTGTGTGTGTGTGTGTGTGTAGTAATGAGTTTTGTTTTTCTTTTTCAATATGTAGGAAAAGGGGAGAGAGAGAATTTAGAATAAAAATATCATTGAATTTAAGAAAATAAATAAAATCTATAGTATAATGGAAAGAACATTGGATTTTAAATCAGTGTATCTAAGCTGAAATTTTGACTCTGCCACTTGTACCTGTATGACTTTAGACAATTCATTTAAATCATCTGGGCCTCAGTTTCTGTAAAATGAAAGGAAGTATAATGTTAATGAAATCAGAAGATCTTCCATGCCCCTTTCTATTGGCATCTAGTAAAGGCACTTATCACCTTACTTCAAGTTAAGCACTTAGTAAACAGGCACTTAGCTCCTTACTTCAAGTTAACTCCTTAGGGAGTAGTTAACACTTTAACAGGAAGGGGCAGAACAGGGAGGAGCTATACTGTATATAAAGAAGAGAACCAGCAGGACAGTCAGATTTTCTCTTGGTTATCACCTGGAGACTGCGCCTTTTGCTGAGATCCTCCTTCTGCAGCTTTTACCAAGAATTTCCAAGAACCAGGCTGAGGAACTATCATGAGTCTGAGAGGGATCCCTGCTTGAGGGAGCCTGTTCTATTTCTGAAGGCTTGGGAATGAGGGTGTTCACTGCATTAACTATGTGTATCAACTTCGTGACCATTATAATGACTTTGGCTTTCTGGTTCTGGGACTTGGTGTTCTGGTTTCTGAATAAAGACCTTGGTTCTGTCCTCCATGTGGAGATTTTGCTACATTTTGTGATTCACAACTATACCAGCATATTCATAACCACCATGGGTATTGTGAATATTGCATTATTGATACAGGTAGCTTCTTATGAACAGAGAGGCAGCCTCATGGCGAAGGCTTGGGTTTAAATGCTGCTTCTGTATTATACTGGTTGTTTGACCCTGAATATCACTTAACCTCTCGGTGGCCCCAGACAATTTCAAGAGATTATACTTTGAAAAGTAAATGTCATTTGCCTTGGAAGAGAAAGTTCCCTTCATGAATAAAGTCACACATATGGTTTAAAAATGAAAAAATAAAAGGATTGGGCAAAATTATCTCTTATATCTCTTCCAGCTCTGAATGTATAGTCTATGGTCTTCTGTCCTCCTATAGCTCTGTTTAGGGTAGGATATAGACATGTCATACTTTGACATTTGGTCTAGCTAATAGGAGACATACTAAATCTACCCTAATTTCTAAGGTGGGTCTGGGGCTGCCTAAAATCTTTTTGGGGGAGTGTGGCTATAAGATAGAACATTTGATGGTGAACCATGAGCCATTTGGTGTTAGAGAACTAGTATCTTTCAGCCAAGCACAGAGAATCAGTGACTTTGCAGACATATCTACAGATAGCATATGCCCAATAGCATGCTCATTGACAATATAGGCAAATGTATATCCCATAAAAATTCTCATAATGTAATATTTATTAAGATATTTCATATTTATTTTCTTCTGCCAAAGAAATAAGTTGATCAGCATTTATTAAATGACTATATTTCCCAGCACTGTCTTTGTGCTATATGTCAGGGATTAAAAGACAAAAAAAGTTATATTCCCTTCTCTCAAAGAGATTACATTATATTGGTTAACAAACACACAAAGTCATATCAGGGAAGAAGTGGACAATTGAGGAGAGGAAGGATGAGTTTCTAAGGAAGGTTAGAATTTCAAGAGGAATAGGTAAGGAGAGTACACATTCCAGGCATGGGAGACAGACTGGGCAAACACACAGAGTCAGGAAATGGAAAATCATATAAAGGAAAGTAGGTCAGTTTGTCTTAAATGCAGAGTTCACAAAAGGGAGTGACATTCACTAAGCTAGGAAAGGCATACTGGAAGCCAATTGAGAAGACGTGAAAGGAGGAAATCAAGAGTCAGTCCTTTTTTAAAACGTAAATATTAAAGACAATTTGTAACTCAAAATCTTATGGAAATGAATGATGTAAACTAAAAATAAACAAAAGTTCATTAAAAAAACTAAATATTAAGTTCATGAAATATTTTCTTTCATTGATTTCTAAGTTTATTATCTATGTATGTTGCACTTACTAGATTCTAGACACTACTGGGTTCACAATGATCAATAAGTTCCTTCCCACAAGGACCTTACAAGCAAGACATCAGTGCTATAGCTCTGCTGCATGATTCTTATCTACTAAGATGATTCAGATTCTGAGGACACTTAAAGGTACATATGAACCCAGTAAATAAAAGCTATTTTGATGTTAAACATTTTCATTCCTAGAAGATATAGGAAAAGATGTCATCAAATCTTACATAAGGTTGATTACACTTTTTCTTTTGCCTTTATTTTATAGGTGACAGAAAGGTTCATGAGAAGTGACTTGGTCATATTTTTGGATACAGTTCACTGAGAATTAAAGTGAACCCTGAGCCATAGGCATGTGGCATAGCAGAGAAGTAGAAAGTCATTATAAGTAAAGATCCTGGGACATTTTAAAAAAATTGTATTTTTCCCAATTGCATGTCAAGACAATTTTTAGCGTTCATGTTTACAAGTTTTTGAGTTTCAAAATTTCCCCCCTCTCTCACTCCCCTACTGTCTTCCAAAAATGGTAGGTGACCTGATATAGGTTATCCATGTGCTATCATATAAATATATTTCCATATTAGTCACAGTTGTAAAACAAGAAACAGATAAAAAACATGAAAAATAATAAAGCAAGTGAAAAAATATGCTTCCAACTTCATTCAGAGACTATAAGTCTGTTTGATTGTTTTTTAATCTGGACATTGATAGCATTTTCATTCAAGAATACTTTGTGATTGTCTCTGATCATTGTGCTACAGAGAAGAGCTGAGTCATTCATAGTTAATAATCACACAGTGTTGCCGATACTATTCCTGGTTTTCTTCATTTCACTTTGCATCAGTTTGTACAAGTCTTTCCAGAGTTTTCTGAAGTCTGCCAGTTCATTGTTTGTTATTGTACAATAGAATTCCATTACATTCATATACCCCAGTTTGCTCAGCCATTCCCCAATTTGTGGGTATCCCCTCAATTTCCAATATTTTGACACCATGAAAGTATATACAAGATATAGTTTCCTTACTTATCTCTTTTAATTAGGTCTATTTTTGCTTTTACTTTGTGTAAAATCAATATTGCTGCCCCTGATTTTTTTTACTTCATCTGCAACATAGTAGGTTCTGCTCCAGTCCTTTATCTTTGAGTATATGTCTCTTCACTTCAAGTATTTTTCTTATAAATAACATATTGTAGGATTCTGGGTTTTGATCTACTCTGTGATCTGCTTCAGTTTTATAGGAAATCTTATCCCATTCACATTCACAGTTGCGATTACTATGTATTTCCTGCTATCCTATTTTTTCCTTCTGTTTGTCCTCTCTCTCCTTTCAGCCTTTTCTTCTTTGACAGTGTTTTGCTTCTGTCTACTGCCTCCCCAATCTGCCCACTCTTCTGTCAGTCACCCCTGTCCCCTTTACTTAATTTCTTCCCTTCCTACTTTATTATCAAGTAAGGTGGATTCCTATATTCAACTTATTGTGTATATCATTCCCTCTTTGAGCCAATACTGATGAGAATAAGGTTCAAATGCTGCCCATTGACCATCCTTCCATCTTTCCCTCCACTATAATGGTTTTTTCATGCCTCTTCATTAGAAATAATTTACCCCATTCTCTCTCTGCCTTCTTTCTGCACTGAGTGTACTCCTCTTTCTCATCCCTTAATTATTTTTATGTCATCCCCTCAAGTTTACCTTATACCTGCACTAGGGGTGGGGAAACTGTGGCCTGAAGGCCACATGTGGCCCTCTAGGTCCTCAAATGTGGCCCTTTGACTGAATCCAAACTTCACAGAACAATTCTACTTAATAAATAGATTTATTCTGTAAAACTTGGACTTAGTCAAGAGACTGCTCCCAAAGACCTAGAAGGCCACATGTGACCTCAGGGCCATAGGTTCCCTACCCCTCTGTCTCTGTATATTCCTTCTAGCTGTAAGGTTAGTGGTACAATTTTTTAAAGAATTGTAAGTATCATCTTCACATGCAAGGATATAAAGAGCTCAGCTTCATTGAATCCCTTATGCTTTCTATTATCTTTTTACTCTTGGGTCTTGATATTAGAGATCAATTTTTTTGTTCAGTTCTGGTCTTCTTATGAAAGCTTAAAATCCTTATATTTTATTGAATAGCCATTTTTCCCCTTGAAGTATTATGTTTAATTTTGCTGAGTAAGTGATTCTTAGTTGTAGTCCTTGCTCCTTTACCTTCTGGAATATCATACTCCATGACCTCTGATTCTTTAATGTTGCATCTGCCAAGTCCTGTGTATTTCTCATTGTAGCTCCCAGATATTTCAATTATTTCTTTCTGGCCACTTGCAATACTTTCTCCTCAACATGACAGTTCTATAATTTGGCTATAATGTTTCTTGAAGTTTTTATTTTGGGATCTCTTTCCTGAATTGATAGATGTTTTCTTCCAATGCCTATTTTGCCCTCTGGTTCCCAAATATCAGGGCAGTTTCCCTTAATAGTTTCTTGAAAGATGCTGTCTGGGTCCTCCTTTCAATTTTGGCTTTGAGGTAGTCCAACAACTGTGATATTAAATTTCCTGGATCTATTTTCCAATGATGTATTTTACATTTCCTTCTATTTTTTATTCTTTTGAATTTGATTCTTGATGTCTCAAGAATCAAGTCATTAACTTCCACTTGCCCAATTCAAACTTAAATGTTGTTTATCTCAGTTAGCTTTTGTACTTCATTTTCCATTTGGCCAATTAGTGAGTTGTTTTCTTCAGTGGATTTTTATATCTCTTTTTCTTCCATTTGGACAATTCTACTTGTTCAGTAATGTTTTCTTTTTCTAAGCTGTTGACTCTTTTTTCCTAATTCTCTTGCATCACTCTCATTTCTTTTCTCAATTTTTCTTCTGCCTCTCTTATATGATGTTTAAGCTCCTTTTTGGGTTCTTCCATGAGTTCATTCTGGGCTTGTGACCACTTCCTATTTTCCTTTCAGATTTTGCCTATAAGTGTTTTGACATAGTTATCCTCTTCAGAGTTTGTGTCTTGACCTTCCCTCTCACCAATAAGAACTTTCTATGCTCAGATTCTTTTTTGGTTGTTTTTTTGTTCATCTTTTTTGGCCTTTCTCCCCATTCTTTTAAATTTGAGCTCTGATCCTGGGGTGGAAGGGACACTCTCTCAGACTTCTTGTGCCAGGGGCTACAGGCCCTGGATGTTTATCTGGTGCTACATTGGTGCTGTTCTGAAGCCCCCAGGTGCCTCTTATGTATGGTGCGGCACTGAGATGGTAGGAAGTTGGAGGCTCTAGGGGTCTGACAGCTTACCTGGTGTTGAGATGGGGTTCTAGTGCTGGTGTCTTATAAGTGCTGAAGCCAGTGTGGTGTTTCTCCATTTTTCCAGGGCTACACTGAAGTCTGGCAGCTGCAGGCTGTCTTTTTTCCTGGGATTATGCTGAAGCACAGTGGAGGCGACCCAGTACTGGCAGCTACTGTTTATTTATTTATTTATTTACTGTAGTGTTGGTGTCTACCTGTTTTCTCAGGGCTATACTGAGGCACATGAGGCTTCCTGATGTTGGCATTTACCTGCTCCACTATACTGAGGCTCAGGATCTCCACTGGTTTGCTGGGGGTGCGAGGGGGGGGAGTGTACTTGTTTCTGGCTTTCTGGGACAGAGTGATACAGACCTTTCTTGCTGATCTTTCAAGTTCCTTGGGCTAAAAGATTGTCTCACCCCATCTTTTCACTGGTTCTAGGATTTGTTCGGGAGTGCTATTTTATGGTTATTTGGAGATGAATATGGAAGAATTATGGTGATTCATGGTTTACTCCACCATCTTGATTCCAAGAAATTAGGAGACAAAAAAAAACTGGGACATTCTTGAAGCTTCTAGATTCTCAAGGGAGGTTCTAATCTAGAGGTATTCTGAGAAGTCTTAAGGACATCTGGAAGCCTACTTTGTTTTTGCATCACTTCATAATGAAGGATAGGAAACCTTCAGGTACAGCAGACACATCAGTTTGCTCTGCATCTGAGTATTGCAATATAATTTAATATCCCTGAAGATACTTTTTATTATATTACCTGCCCATATACAAGGTGTCACAAAAGTCTTAATACATTTTTTAGATGTCAAAGATTAAAACATCACTAAGACTTTCAGGAAACCCTGTGTATAGGTTTATTTTTTGCTAGCATCCTATTATAATTACTCAACAAATTGTAGAGATGACAATTCTTGTTCGTGGTAGTGGAACACACATGGGAAATGAGGATATCAAGGATATAACTGTCTCTGTGTGAGAGAAAGTTAGAGCAGAATAGAGCATGGGAGCTGAAAGGGAGGCCAGGGTGCTTAAGGGGACATTGACAGATATCTTGAAGTCTGTTAGGATAAAGCCAGGGATTGAAGAAAAGAGAAAGAATGAACTAGAAAATATATTCTTTGGTAAATAGGGGAGAAGGACCTCAGGGCTGGTTGGAAATTAATATTATGATACTTCTTCAATAGAACACAGTAGGGAATAAAAAGGGAATATTTAGTGCTTCTATTGTTCTAATATGTTGGGGTGGGGGGGATGAGATATGCTATATTTCGTGCTAAAGGCAATGGTTGAGGACATACGGTTTTCTGAGATATCAGGTCTCCATGAGTACAAGAGATTGCAGAAACATGAGAAGAAAAACCCTAAGACAAAGGAAACTTTATTAATTATAGGATGGGACTTACAGGGGGCACAATGGAAGGGGTACACAAAACTGCATTGGGACTTTCAAGGGAAAGATTATTAGTAGATAGGGATATGAGAAGTATAAGAATAGGTGAGAAGCTGGTTTTCATTTGGGCGACTGGAGAATCTGTATCATCATGATTGGGAGAGGTTCAGGTATGAGTTTACTACCCCAAAACTAGTAAAATGTAGTGCCTTTTGAATGGAACAATCCCTCCTTACTTTTAACTAAGGATGTAGTCTTCATCCCTCTTGAGAGCTGGAGACAAAATTATATGTTGTCTTCAAGGGATTATGCCAGATATTAGGTCCCTTTTTCAGGTATATCACTTTGGGACTAAGAACATATTTTTCTGGGCTGTGTGCCATAGAAAGCCATAGCTTCAAACCATACTCAATCTCATTGCTTTTCCCCTATTAAATCTATAGCTTTTGCTTGAGCCTGAATGAGAAGATAATGAAGTATTAAAGGACAGAACTAAAATATTGTGTGATAACTACTATATCCCCAATGATTACTAAGCAGACAAGCTCATAACCCTGTGTTCGTTCAAAAGTTGTGAGTCCTGCTACCCCAACTACCTGCTCTTACTTTCCCATTCTCAGTGATGTTTAATAAGATCTTCAGGTAGTTAGGCCTTGAAAATGCCTAAGAATGTTGCCAATATTATGCCTACTTAGAACCCAGAGCATGTCATGAAACATAGTAAGTTGTGTCTGTTCTGTATGGAGTAATCCTTGCCGCACCTAGGACATAGGGAGAGGAAAACCTTCACTCCTTTATCATTACCCACCTCTTATCACTCTCCATCAAAACCTGTGATTTTAGTCATTCATATCCAGGATGAAGAAAAACAAAAACAAGCCTACTATTTTCAAAAACTGTAAAGAAGAAGTCAATAAACCAGTATTTATTAAGCATTTACTATGTGCTCAACACTGTTGTATGGTGTGAGGATAAAAATAAGAATGAAACAAGCCTTATTTTCAGTGAGCTAAGATTGTAGTGGTAGAGACAGGTACATATAAATATAATAAGTGACTGATACATGTACACAGAGTCTGTGATGTTACTTTACATACGGGAAAGTAGGGAAAGCCTATTTCTGCAAAAGTTGTGGCGACATATAAAAGAAGTGACTTAGAGACTGGAGGATGTGTAGATGATTTGTACCTGATTCTGGTCTCCAAACCATGAATGTTATTCCCTTTGACTGACCACAGTCACGGAACCAAAACTGATAGGCCTCAGTCACTCCCTTTGACTACTCTCTCTTGGTTTGATTTGTTCAGTCATGGCATCTCGTGATAATTAATACAGTAAAGGAAGAAACTTCCTCTTCCCTGAGGTTGACCTATGAAATGAACCTTGGTCATTTCCTCTGTTTGCTCTGCTGAAGGTATTGGAATGAAAACATTGGAAACTACAACTTCGTGATTTTCAAAAGGTTAAGGGAGCAAACATCTTAGTATCTCAGCATCCTGGTTTGTAGCCAATCCAAAATTAATGCTACAAGTGTGTAGCAATACTTCGGGAGTGACACCTGGTACTCACACCAGTGGTAGCTGAGAAAAGTACTTTTCCAGCAGCAAAATCACATTTGACTGTGAATTGGAAGAATCAATGACATATAAGAACTGAGTTTAGCAAGAGCCCACTCTGCTCAGAGACCTACATAGAATAGGAGACTTCAGGGTATGGAGGTACAAAGAAGGAATGTTTGTATTTGTGTTCTTGCTATATCTTCCAGGTAGATATCCCTTTTTAAAAGTTAATCAATATTAAGTGGTTAAATGGAATTGGGGTACTAGTAGTTGGTACCCAGCACAGGTGGGACCACCAGTGGGAGCTCAAGCCAATAATGGTAGAAAAGGAACAAAACTAAAACCTCAGGCTACTTCTAGAACCTGTAGAGAGAGACAACCTGACTTAGGGAGAGTGAACCCAGAACATACATACTATGTGAAAATATTGACAGCATAAATGTAAAGTTTATGTATACATGAATTTATATGCAAAGTGGTTAAATACAACGCAGCTGAGGATACAGAAGATGGTGTCATAGCTATGTTACTTTGTATTACTCTCGTGCTTTAAATGTTGCTGTGACTTGGGACACACATGAGCTGGTGTTCCACAGAAGAATGAGATTGCTGGCTTGTTCACCTATGCTTTCAGTCTCTAATTACTTTGTAAAGTGTTCTAATATGCTTTTGAGTCTACAAAATATTACTTAAATTTCACTCCTCTCTGTTATGCTCCTGAGTAATTTGACATTCTCTGAAAATGAAAGAATTATAGTCCTTTGGTACCACTCTATTTTTTAACTTAGAATTGTCATAAACACAATTGATAAAAGTCTGAAGAACTCTATGAGTTCCAATCTGGAGACTGCTTACTGCTTTATGAAGGTATCTTAATCCTCTCTCAAAATCCACCCAACTAGTTCAGCTCTAGAAACAAACATAAAGTGGGTAAGGCTTATTTTTCACCAGCTTCTCATTCTCCTTTTAGATCCTTTTCTTTCCCTCAACAGCCCCACCCTCCACCCCCATCAAGTCGCCTCCCTTAGAATGGGTGCCCAGGACTGCCTTTACCCCCTTGCTCTAGTGTCTCAGCCTTCTTGAAGCAATTCTCCAACTCTAGATTAAGAAAATAAAATCTTCCCTTCCTTCAATCAAAATTTACCTGTTCTCTGCCTCATTTAGCAAGGACCATTTTGTCACAGATAGAACTGACAACATTCCATTACATCTGATGCCCAGTGTTGAGCATTTGCTTAAATTTGACAAGGGACATGGAATAATTTGTAATGGTACTATTTGACTAGGCAGAACTAGCCCAGATCTTCACAAACATCTTGTTCTGAATTTTGCTGTGAATCATCTCTAGAACAGTATAATTTACAGACCAACAAAAATATCTGTAAATACTCTGGCATTCACCACAGTGATACTAGGAGAGAAAGCCCCAGGCCAAACATCTTTGATGTCTTACAGGCTTGGATACTTGAATCCTCAGTCTAAATTTCATTTTGATTCACTTTATTGAGTCATCAAATTTTCGTTCTCACTATCATTCTCTAGACAAGTGTCATTAAAAGCAGGTCACCTCCTTTTCTTTGCCTGGATCCCTTAAACCTCCACATGGAAGTATGGCTATAATTAGTAATCATTCAGTTTAGCTCTTTCTAGCACCCTAAGTGCAACTGGGAATGTCTCAAAATAACCATGTCTATACTGCAGGTACTGCAGTCTGAATACTTCCACCTCAGTACCCTGCAGTGCCCTACATTCCCCATTGTACTGACTCACTCATGCTGAATTATTAACAACCAACAAACCCTAATATTGTACTTTTCCCTAGAATACTACCTTTCTGGGGCCTGTGAGGAATCAGATGGACTGAGGTCAGTCTGAAAGCCAGGTCTAGGTAGAGGAAAAAATACCAACAAATGTAGCCGACGTTATTTTATTGATTGTCTACTCTAGACTTAAAGTGACAGAAAAAACGATTCAGACTAAATTATAAAGTGTGTCATGCACATTTTTTCCAGGGGAATCCATTGTTAAAAATTTACCAGCACAACCCTTAATAGAGTTGAAGGATCCTCTGAGGAGGTAGGAATGATAGGTAGGAAAAGTGGAGGTTCCATGGTTTGGAGCTAGTGAGTAAACAAAGATAATTGCAGAGTAATGAAATAGAAGATAGTTTGGAAAGAAGGCAATAGCAGTAGTAGATAGCTGGGAAGTTTCATGAGGAGGTAATGCTTAAGCTGCAGCTTGAAGGAAAATAGGAATTCTGTGAGGCACGTGTGAAAAGTAGAGCATTGTAGGCAGAGAAGAAAAACAGTGCAAAGAAGCCAAGATGGGAGATGGACTGTCATGAAAGGAACAGAGAGAAAGTCAGTTTGGCAGTATCAAAGAGTGCAAGAGGGAGAATAATTGACCAATGAAACTAACAAGTTTTGGGCAAAATTATGAAAAGATTTTAAGAACTACAGCATTTATATAGGATTATATAGACAATAGGAAGCTATTGGACTTGATGGAGTAAGGGCATTACATGATTATATTTGTACTTTATGAAATCACTTTGGCAGCAGTATATAAGGTGGAGTGGGGAGAGACTAGAAGCAGGGAGACCACTTAGCAGGCATATAATGCAGGTAATAAGTGGTGAGAGCTTGAACTAAGGTGACAGTTGTGTGAACAGAGATAAGGAATTAAATGTGAAATGTATTATGGAAGAAGAAACATCAAAATCTGTCAAATGTTAATCATAATCATCTCAGAATAGAATGATATATATCCAGTCTTTATTTTTTGTCTTTCTGATACTGGAGCTGTACAGACCATTTATTCAGTGAGCATACAGAGGATTAGTTTACATCCTAACACTTTAATACAATTACAAAAAAAGAGGTAATTTTATCCACCTGTACAGTCATTCACTGAACACTAAACATAAAATAATACAGAAAGGATAGCTTCTGGTCCTAGGACTTTTATCTGAATAATTTTTTAAGAAGAGATGTGAACAATATAATAATAATCATAAACAAATATTTGAATATCTTGGAAAATTATATAGTAAAGTAGCATGAAGTCTTTTTTGTTAAATTACCTAATTACTTTGCAACAAAACCAAGGCAAGGTTAGTTTTAACAACTCTCTCACTAAAGAATCTCAACATGAATAAACAATTAGATGCTTACACTCAGACTCCCAACATTGCTCAAATTAAGTTACACTTTTTTCCTCCAAATTCATCACAAGGAATTTAGTAGCAGTTAATGAAGTCACAATGCTTATCAATTTTTTTTGGGCTTCTAATACTTGCAGTCTTTTAAGACCGCATATGCTCAAACCACAATAGTGTATTAAGTACAGAGTTTCAGGAAGGCAAAGAAATGATCAGTATCCCTGAAGGTCATTCTATGTGTTTCCTGAAAGAAATCTATAGGATAAAATACCCTGTTATATATTTAAATACCTTTTGGTTGCTATTTTCTATGCTAATAGTAATAGTGCTTTTTCCAAAGACCTTATACTCCCTGGATGTGCTGAACGATCCATCACCGTCCACAGAATACATTAGATGATTGGTTTGGAGTGACTTTCAACAACAACAACAAAAAGTGGTCCCTTTGCTGTACATAGCAATGGGCATTTTTATTGCTGCTCTGAATGTTGCCATTTATTTCTGGGAAAGGCTTGGGAAAAAGAGCTTACTAGAAAAGTTCATCATTAATATTCACTATAACAAAAGCTGGCATTTATATACAGCACTGTAACTTACAAAGTAAGTACTTTCTTACAACAACCCTTTGAGGTAGGTAGTGCAAGTATCACCTTCAGTTTACAGATAAGGAAATAGGTTCAAAGGGTTAAGTTCTTGCTTTCAATCATAGAGATCATATAGGTTTAGCAGCTTTGCTTAAAATTGCACTATGACTTTTAGGACACCATATACATATATATGTGTATTTGTGTGTGTGTGTGTGTGTATAATACATGTATACATACACATGACAGTCAATAAGCTATGAGAAAAAGAAGCCTTTTCTTCAAGTCAGGAGAAGAAAATAGGAGTTCTGGTTTTGGCACTTAACAAGTTTTATGATATTGCCTAAATAGTCTCATTACCCCTCTGGGCATCAACACTCTTAGCTGGAAAATATGAATGATAATATTTACACTTTCTATCACACAACACTGTTGTGAGGAAGACAGATTTTGTGAAGCCTTATAGAAGCTGTAAGTTCAGAATAACAGTGATCTGCATTGGTAGAAGAATTTTCCTCACTAGGAGCTCCTTCAAATACTTGAATGTATTTATGATTTTATAAGTTCAGGGGTTCCCTCTAAGGATGCAGGTCACAAAACAATGTACAGTTTCCTGTGCATATTCTGACTTTCATTCATGTCCCCCCAAAAGTTCACCATGTGGGTTGATAAGGCCTTCCTCACTTTTTCCTGGCATGATGAAGATACAAGTGGATCATTTTAGCAGTTCATTTCTATCCCCTTCTTCTTTCCAGATGACCCCCTTGCTTATCTTTTTCTCATAGAATACTTTAATGATATCCTTTATTCATGTTTTTCTTCAACACTTCTTGTTTTATATTGAAGCCCATTCTAGTACTCCTTGTGCCTTTCCATTTCCCTCCCTTTAAGTTAATCATCTTTAGTCCTTGGGAAGCAGTGGCTTTCTGAGACTGTCAGCCAAACAACAACATGAGTAAGATGTCTGCTTTAAAGAGATGGGATCTTGCTATTACGAGAAGCTAGAAGTCAATAAAAGCTCTTTGCAATTTGCTAAAAATTCTGTAGTCCTTTCTCTTCCTTTTTTCCAAATCTAGGACCAGCTGTGTTGCCTGTCTGAGATACAGAGCACTAGACAAGTTCTGCAATTTCAGATGGACCTTGAATTCTGGCAACAGACTTTCTTCATTCATTTGGTCTTTCCCTTATAGAGGTAGAGCCAAACTTCTTTTAGTGGTCTCTACAAAGAAGCTCTGTAATATCTTGGTGTTTGATAATATCGACATCATTCTGGAGGACCTCACCATCCACAGAGAAACTGAGTTAGATCTCTTCTATCACAGTGTTGAATACTTTTAGCAAATACATATCTTTCCATTTTATTCTTCACCTGATATTTTCTTAAAATCAAGGCAAACGATGACCTAGTCTGCTTTGTAGCCTCCCACTTTATCCAGGGCCACTGTCAATCATCTTGAATTATGTCTTGCCACTGAACTCCATTGACTGTGAAGGAGACAGTGAGGCCAATGACTGCCTCACTTAAATACAATTCACTTGCCAGTCAAAAACATCACCCAGCTGATGTTATTGGTCATCTTCAAGAATGAAGGATGAGCAACAATAACAACACCTGACATAACCAGACTGTCTTCATATTAAGTTATTTCTGTCATATTTTCCCAAGAATCTTGATTGTTCTCAGTATATGGGTAGTAGACATTTCATTGTAAAAAGCATTATGTTGTAACAAGTCGAATGCTATTTTTCAATCAACACACAATAAACATCATAGAAGCTTATTCTCTCTACATCTTTCAGTTAGTTTTGAGGTAGCAAAGAAGGGGTTCATTGTTGAATATCATTTTCAAAAGCCTATTTATTCTCTATCTAAACTCTTTTAGGAGAGGTAAGTGTTATAGTGAATGGAGCATAATTGTCTAAATTCAAATCAGTCTCAGATGAAGATTTGTTGTGTATCCCCAAGCAAGTCATTTAAAGTTTGTCTGCTTCAGTAACATGCCTATAAAATGGGGATAATAATAGCACCTACCTCCTAGGATTCTTGTGAGGATAAAGTTAAATAATATTAGTAATGTATTTTGCAAACTTTTAAGTGCTATACAAATCCTAACTATTATTATGATGAAGGATGCCCTCCATTCATGTATAGCTGCTCTTCATAAACATTTTGTATAGATGGGAGAGTAATATATTGGTTGATAATTGATATTTTATTTACTACTTTATTAAATTTTAAGATGGGAAGGTCTGATACGGGGGAAAATGTGATTTGGATATCTTCCCCTCTTTAGATACCTTATTAATCAGTACCTTGGTGCTGCTGCAATTATATTTCCTTCAGCACAGATTTCTTCTACACAGATTGGATCCTCTCCAGGTCCTTTTCCCATGTTTGTTTTCTTCACTGGCACTTCTTTCTCCACCATAAGCACCTCAGGGGATGTGATAGTGGGATCCAAATGTGGTCACTCCACTCTTGCAGAAGGAGAGATTTTGTTTTAATAATTTCTGAAAATCTTTCCCCTCATTTTAATTCTCTTTATAATATTCTTTTTGTTTGCATCCTTTAATGACCTTGGAATGATTTACTTAGTTGGCTATCTTGCCCCACTTTCTTTAAATTAGTCTTTCTCTTCTACAATCTCTCTCTGCTTTATGAGATGAAGTTATTTATGTTATCCATCATCTTCTTTCATAAGATTTTTCAAATGAGTTTATTTTCAAACCTACTGTTGCCTTTGTCAGTCTATCCTTTCTGTTTGGCAAGCGAGTAAAATGTTTGTTGACTATGGTGCTTTCTGGGCTCTTCTGGTCTCCTTGTTATAGAAATTAAGTTATTCTGCTTAATTCCTGCATGAAAAGATTATAGTCAATGTCAATGTCATTTCTGTTGTCCCTTTCCGACTGTTTTATATTATTAAGAACAAGTTTAAATAATTCAGATTTACATTATCTTAATTGTGTAGCATGACTTTTTCTTATTTCCATTATTTTTTCATGTTTAATCTAAATTTCTATTCTAAATTTATTCTAAATCTTAACTTTGGCAAGTTGATGGTCAGACTACCCACAGACAGATGATTCAAGGATAATAATCCGTGGTCATAGTGGTAGCAGTAGCAATAACAACAATAGTAATGTTATTATGTAAGTATAAATAGAAAAACAGAGACCTGAATATAAATCTCCTGACTCTAGTCAAGTAGTCTTTAAACTGTACCATAAGGTCTGCTCCAATAACATTATAGTTCTGTTATTTCCTTTTAATACCAGATACATAAAATGTCATACCAGTCAACAAGATATAAAATTTTTACTTATAAATATACTGAGGGAAAAAATATACCTAATTTGAATTTTAATTCTGTTAGAACAGGGCCCCAGTTAATTAAATTTTAGCTTTTTCACTATAAAACTGTTTATCTCTATGGTGATTTATAACCAATACTTGCAGTACCTATTTATAATCTTTTCCAGTTATGAAAGAGGCATGAGGCTAGAGAAAAAAAAACACTGGATTTGGGGAAAATAATTCATTCTGTCATTTGCTAGCTATGATACTTTGTATTGGCCATTTAACTATTATGAATAGGCATAATAATTGCTTATTTTTCACAATGTATGAGGATCACATAAAATATTGTTTGCCAAGGATTATGTAACAGTAATTTAATGA
Organism: Pseudocheirus occidentalis; assembly: GCA_028646575.1. Taxonomy (NCBI): domain Eukaryota; kingdom Metazoa; phylum Chordata; class Mammalia; order Diprotodontia; family Pseudocheiridae; genus Pseudocheirus; species Pseudocheirus occidentalis. The sequence continues at coordinate 79,210,551 of CM053597.1, forward strand.
ATAAATGTAAGCAATTAAGTGTTTTGGATTCATAATAAGTGCTTTTAAGAGATGGAGGCATACTCAATCACTTCTTTTATCTTTTGGGGGAGGTGAGCCTACTCATCTACCCTTTTTTGTGAGTCCACTCACTCTCAGTATTTTCCTGAAGCACAAATCTATGTCAACTATCCTATTAATGATTTTGTCAGTGGTTCCCTATTGCCTCTAGAATAAAATACAAAGCCTTAACTTGGTCTTGAAAGCCCTTTACAACTTTGCTCTAGTATATCTTTGTACTCTAATGTACTTTGTATATTATTACACTCTGCAGAGTCTAAAATCTGGCAAGTCTAATCTACTTGCTTTTCTCTGAATTGCCTTTCCTTCTCTTTCTTATTGCTGTCTCTCATGTCTTTCCTCCCACTTCAGAAAAATACTTCTTTTGATCCCTACATCCCTCTAGTGACTCAGGTCATGTATGACCTCCTACAAGAAGCCTTTCCTGATATCCCTAGTAGTTAGACATCTCTCTCTGGGGCTGTAAAAGAAAATGTTTAACAAATGGCTCTCCAGAAGGAAAAAAATATGTTTTGACACATTTTTTAAAAAATTTAATCTTCATTAGCAACATTTTCTCCACCACTTTCTCTAGTTTGGCCTATCAACAAAACAATAAATCAAGCCCTGATTTCTAACTTTTGCTGATTTCCAAAGTATGAAAGCTCACCCCAAAAAAGTTATTCTATGAATCTTTTGGAATTGGCTCCAGCACACACCTGTCTCTGTCTCTTACCTTTAACTGTCATGTATATTCCTATCTGTTTACATGTTGTATTCCCTTAGTGCAATGGAAGTTGTCTAGTACCTTTGTCCATTATGGGAGCTTTAAAAATGCTGTTGGACTGAATTGGATGGGATGTCAGAAACCCAATTATAAGTTGACTTAAGACACTGATGATCTGCTGAATACTCTATGTTATATAGAAAGCTACTGCATGAAAACGATCTGAGAGAACAAATTCTAGGGTTTTTTGGTGTCATATATGTAGTTAATCTCTAATTTGTTCAGTGATGCAGGAAGAAAAGTGTTGTCATTTGGAGAACTGAGACTGTACTGACAACAAATTTCAAGTCAACTTTTCACACTCGCCTGCTTTGTCAGATCTGGATGGAAAGTGCCCTGTTTCTCTGACACAAAAGGAGCAAAGTAGCAAGTCATTTGGGGTTGCTTTCTTTTTGAATTTCTTGTTTTTAAATTCCAGCAATTAAAGTTGATTTGTAACAGTGCTTAAGATAGCAGACCACATGTTTCCTTGATTGTAACAGTAGAATTCTTCGTTTGGAAACTTAAAAAGCCAATTTGTAAGTTAAAGATGGTTACTTAGATACTCAAGAAAGGCAGAATTTGATTCGCTCTTTTAAAAAGATCTTTAGTATTTTATTTTTCCCAATTACATATAAAAACAATTTTAATATTCTTTTTTATTTCAAATTTTGAGTGCCAAATTCTCTTCCTTTCCTCCCCCTCCCCATTGGGAAGGCAAGCAATTTGACTTGCTATACATGTGTAGTCATGCAAAACACATTTATACATAAGTCATTCTGTGAACGAAAATACAGCCCCCCCCAAAAATAAAAAAACTAAATAAAGTACAGAAAAAAAGTATCTCATCGGCATGCAGGCTCTATCAGTTCTTTCTCTTTCATCATAAGGCCTACAGAATTGTTTTGGATCATTTTATTGCTGAGAATAACTAATTTATTCATAGTAAATCATCCTACAATACTGCTATTACTGTGTACAATGTATTCCTGGTTCTATTCATTTCACTTCATCAGTTCATGTAAGTCTATCCAGGGTTGTTTGTTTTCTGAAAGCATTTGTCTCATCATTTCTTAAGTTTCTTGTATTCCATTACAATTATACACAATTTGTTCAGCCATTCCCCAATTGATGGGCATCCCCTCAATTTCCAATTGTTTGTCACCACTAAAAGCTGCTATATTTTTATATAAATGGGTTCTTTCTCTTTTTTTTATCTCTTTGGGATATAGACATAGTGGTGGTATTACTTGGTCAAAGCATATGCATGGTTTTAAAGTCCTTTAGGCATAGTATCAAATTGCTCTCCAGAATGGTTGAATCAGTATAAAACTTTACCAATAGTATATTGGTGTTTTAACTTTCCTATACCACTTCAACATTTGTCATTTTCTGACATAAACTCTAAACTGGGTATCTTGCCACACAGGAAAGTGGAGGGATGGGGATGAGAGGTGAGATGATGAAGGGGAGGGCAAAGTGGGGGG
>CM053597.1:79212942-79235354 GCA_028646575.1 Pseudocheirus occidentalis
TATATATATATATATATATATATATATATATATGTGCGTGTGTGTGTATGCATACATGTATAATTATTATTATTAACCACATGCAATTGTGCAATTGGGAATTAAGATATACAGGCACTGGGGTAAGGAGACTTATCCTGCTCTACTGGAAAGTCAGAGGGGAGATGGGGGAGGACATAGGAGAGAGCAGAGTGGGGGAAGGGATATACAGTGGGATCGCTGTTTTGGGGTGGTGGATAGGGGAAAGGGGGAGAAAATTTGTAACTCAAAATCTCGTGGAAATGAGTGATGTGAACAAGAAAATAAATTAATTAACTAAAAAAAACATTTGTCATTTTCCTTTTCTGCCATATTAGCCTATCTGACAAGTTTGAAGTAGTAGCTAAAAAATATTTTAATTTGAATTTCTCTCATCAAGAGTGATTAAGAACATTTTATATGACTATAGACAACCTTGATTTCTTCATCAGAAAACTGTTCATATTCTTTGACAATTTATCAATTGAGGAATGGTTCTAATTTCTATAAATATAACTCAGTTTTCTATATACTTGAGAAATGAAGTCTTTGTCAGAGAAACTCACTGTAATTTTTTTCACAGTAATGACAACCAACTACATATTTTCCTCCATCTTATTTCCCCCTGTTTATCCTAGTCTCTCTCCTTTTACCCTGCCCATTATAAAAAGTGTTTTACTTCTGACTTTTATCTCCCCAAAAGTATCCTCTCTCCTATTAGCTCCCCCACACTCTTTCTCTTATCTCCTTCCCTTCACTCCCTATTTTTCTATATAGTAAGATAGACTTTTATACCCAAATGAGTATGTATATTATTCCCTCTTGGAGCCAGTTCTGATGAGAGTAAGGTTCATGGGATCTCCTCTCTGTTTCCCCCATTTCCCCCTCCACTATAAAATCTCCTTCAGGCCTCTTTTACATCAGATAAGTTATTTTACATTACCCCGCCCTTGCTCTTTCTCCCATTGCATTCTTTCTCATCTATTAATATTGTTTTTTAGATGATCATACCATCACATTCAACTCATATCTCTGCTTTCTGTCTATAAACAAAACTTCTAACAATCATAATAACAAGAAAGTTTTTATGAATTATAAATATAATTTTCCCATATGGGAATATAGGAATATTCCATATAGGAATATAACTTTAACAAATCCCTCATGATTTTTCATTTTTGTTTACTTTCATATTATTCTTTTGCATCTTGTATTTGAAAGTTAAATTTTCTATTCAGCTCTGGTCTTTTCATCAGGAATGCTTCAAATACCTCTATTTTATTGAATATCCATTTTTCCCCTGAAGGATTAAACTCAGTTTTTCTGGATAAGTGATTCTAGGTTGTAATCCTAGCTCTTTGCCCTCCAGAATATCATATTTCAAGCCCTCTGCTGCTTTAAGGGAGAAGTTGCTATATCTTGTTTTATAATGACTGTGGCTCCATGATATTTGAATTTTGGCTGCTTGTAGCATATTCTCTTTGATCTGGGAGGTATGGATTTTGGTTATAATATTCTTTAGGGTTTTCTTTTTGGAATCTCTTTCAAGAAGGAATCATTGGATTCTTTCCATTTCTATATTGCCCTCCAGTTCTAGAATATCAGGGAAATTTTCCTTGATAATTTCTTGAAAGATGATGTCTAGGCACTTTTTTTATCATGACTTTCAGATAGTCCAATGATTCTTAAATTACCTCTTCTGGTTTGATTTTCTAGGTCAGTTGTTTTTCCAATGAGAAATTTCATGTAATTTCTTCTGTTTTTTCATTCTTTAGATTTTGTTTGATTGTTTCTTGGTGTATCATAAAATCATTAGCTTCCACTTCCTCAATTCTAGCTTTTAATGAATTATTTTCTTTGGTGAGATTTTTGCACCTCCTTTTCCATTTGACCAGTTCTACTTTTCTTGTTCTTCTTGTTCATGAATTTTTGGACATCTTTTTCCATTTGGTCAATTCTGCCTTTCAAGTAAATCTCTTCATTGGATTTTTGTGCCTCTTTTACCGTTTGGCCAATTATGTTTTTAAGATGTTATTTTTTTGTGTATTTTTTGTCTCCTTTACCTAGCTGCTGACTCATTTTTCACGATTTTCTTACATTAACTCATTTCTCTTCCCAGTTTTTCCATTAATTCTCTTACTTGATTTTTAAAATCATTTTTGAGCTCTTCCATGTCCTGAGACCAATTCATGTTTTTCTTTGAGGTTTTGAATGCAGGAACTTTGACTTTGTTGTCTTCTGAGTGTGTGTTTTGATCTTCCTTGTCACCATAGTAACTTTCTATGGTCAGAATTTATTTCTGGTTTTTGTTCATTTTCCAGACTATTTCTTCACTTTTAATTCTGTCCTAAAGTAAGGCTCTGCTTGCCAGGTGGATGGGGCACTGTTTCAGGTTTGTTTGTACAGCTGCTTTCAGGGGTAATTCTGGTGATCTGTAAGGTTTTGGTGGTATGATCTAGGGAGAGATTTGTTTACTACTTTCCTGTACTATATGCTAGTTTGTAAGTGATAACAAGTACTCTTTTCAGTTCTGGAACTGTGACCAATGAAGTTCTTCAGTGCTAGGGCTCATCCTCACCCTAGGACTGCTATCCAGGACAGCGACCCAGATTCAAATATAGGTGATAAAACACCAAACAGACCCTTATAAATCTCCTTCTGACCTGTTGTCTAATCCTTTTGCTGTATATGGGCTGGGAACCAACACTGCTGTCATGGATTTAGTCACCCCAAGGCCTGCTCCAGGTATGCTGGGTTCTGGGTCGACAATGAACTGAGCTCCTCTCTCACCCTGGCACAACAGACCTTCTTGCCTACCTTTTAAGTTGTCTTGGGCTAGAAAATTATTTCACTCTGTCTTTTTGTGGTTCCCCCACTCTAGAATTTGTGTAGAGTCAATATTTAAAGGTATTTGGAGGGTCTGGGAGGAGGGCTCAAGTGAGTCCCAGCGTTTAGTCCAACATCTTGGATCTGCTTCACTCTTGCATCTAGGAAAAGAGATGCGGTCAGTTTAATTTTCCCTTTGAGTCTGAAATAAATAAGTAAGACAATAGACAGAATTTATTTTGCTTGGTTACCTAAGATAATTTCTTCCTTACAACTATACTGACAAAGAAAAGGTCTGACTTCTGCTTTTCTAACAAGTCACCCACTGAGGAAGGTCGAGAGGATTCTCAGAGAAAACATATAGAGGAAATCAGTTTGGTTTTAATGATACAACTACTGGGAAGGTTTACAATTCTTGTGAAATGTATCAGGGCATTATACCATAGCCTCATAATATACTCTAAGTTTTTCATAGTAAGAGAATTACATGGTGGATGAATCTAAAGTCATGAAACAGAATTTTTAATGTAACAGAGTTTAAACACACAAATGAGCATTGTCTTTCAAAATGTCATCCCTAGAGTATGAGTGAGTGTGCTAGCATATATATCATACTCTACGCACATCTGTGTCCTCATCAATAGATGGCTATAGATTTATTCCACTGATACTGCTATTACACAGGAAAGTGTTTTTTGGAATTGTTTCTAAGCTGTGGAAGCAAATCAGATTAGATCATGGGTTCTTAACTTTTTGATGCCCCACAGACTTCTTTGGAAGTCTGGTGAAGCCTATGGACCCATTCTAAGAAAAAAATGCAGTAAAATAAATGCATAAATTACATGGGATTACAAACAAAATAAAGCTGTATACTCCTGGTCTAGAGCCTAGATCCTAGAATGTTCCCTCTAGAAGGGACTTTAGAGGCCATCTTGTCCAGGTGGCTCAATTTATAGAACAAGAAAATGTACCAGTTTGTAAAGGGGTTTAATTAATAGCTTATTATGTTAGAGTAAAACCACAAATGCCATGGACATTTGCATATTTCCTCTCATATGCTGTTCCCAGATAAAATTTTGAGGAGAAAATTTAGGATTGATTTTTTTTTCCCACATCAGTGTCTCATCTGGCAAACGTTATGGTCAGTCAGTAGTCCAAAAGCTCCAAAAGAAGTAAAACTCCTGGCTGTAATCCTAAAGTTGAATCTTTAACACTTTTATTGAACAGGTTTGGGGCAATGTTGGCATGTGTGTTATTTGTATTTCTACATGAATATAGCAGGTGTTCCCTCCTAGGAGTGCTGACTGAAGGAAATAGATTGAGGAGAGAATAGGAAATGTAGAAAAATGCATACCTGCATACAGCGCCCCACATCCTTCAATTTCTTCTTCCTTTGCCCTAAAGAGACCTTCAAGGGAAAAAAATAAAGTTAGGAGGGAAGAGACATTGAAAGAATATGCCCATTGGCCAAGCTGGCCACAGAGAGGGGTGAGCCATTGTGCTTATGTTGATTCAGCTTGGCAGCTAGGGCTTTATTAGTCAGAGATTCAGCCTGCAGTAAGGAGAGGAGGCGGGGTAAAAGAAGGCTGAGGTCAAATTCAGAGAAGAATAAGATATTCCTTTTTTGTCATTGTCATTTTCAGTCATGTCTGACTCTTTGTGACCCCATTTTGGCAAAGATACTGGAGCGGTTTGCCATTTCCTTCTCCAGCTCATTTTACAAATGATTATTATATATTTAAAAGGAATAGCAAGTTGTATTTAATAGGCTTGCAGTTTCATGTACAATCATGTTTGGTTTTAGCTTTTTAGTTATTCTAATTCTGTTATAGAAAGCTTTGTCTTTATTTCTTTCATACTGAGGCAAACAAGGTAAAGTGACTTGTCCAAGGTCACACAGCTCGTAAATGTCTCAGGCCAGATTTGAACTCGAGAAGAATCTTTCTGACTCCAGGCCCAGAACTCTATCTACTACGCATCTAGGCTGTCCCCAAAGATTCTTAGGGTTATAGTATTCAGCATCATTTGGGGTGTGTCCAGTCCAGAATAAAGATAGTTTATAAAGTCCTTAGAACTAGTAGCTTTTGAGAATCTTATCTGCTATTGAGTTGGAGGGGAGACAAACTCAGCTTTTCCAGTGTTTCTGAGGAGGAAAAGGAAGGGACAACTGAAGGTTTCTGTTTGGGGAAACATGAGTAGACAGAAGGCGTAATAATAATACATGTAAAGGTTTGTGAATGAGAAGTGGAGCCCCCAAACCAGGGGAGGGAATTGAGAGTAGAGATGACTCCCATTTTTATTAATTTAAAACATATCATGAATTATAGGCTAGAATTAAAAATGCCTGTCAGAAAGAGCTTCCTTCCTTCCTGCTCAACACTTAATGGGCTACGTGAAAATCAGCACATTGAAGTTTCCCTACTGGACAATATTTCAATTAGTATAAGCTTATAGAAACAGAGAAACAAGTCAGACTTGGGAAGAAAGAGTACTGCTAATAAATTTTTAATAACTGGCTTGGGGAGAATGTATGTAGGATACACGTTTAAGTTTAATCTGCATTATTAATATTTCCCCTATCATTTTCTTAAGTCTTGATAATCAACAAAACAATAAATTAAGCGCTCACTAATAATTTGCTGATATCCAAGGTTTAAAAGATCACACTGAAAACTTATCAATGGGTTCTTCTGGCTGGTTCTAGCAAACTCTAATGAACCATTGGCTCAACCTAAAATTATTTACATACCACTTCTCATATAAGAATCTTTTACTCTTCACAGTTTATGAGAAGAAAAGCAAAATAGACCTTTGTATCATAAAGATTTATATCATTAACCCATAGAGATGTATCTTTCCCACAACTGGCCTGGAAAAGGACTATTCTTGTAGTCTGTATGCAGTTTATAGCCATGGTAGCTGTGCATTTGAAGCCCCCCAGCCTGTGTGAGCAGAAGTGTGTGTGTGTGTGTGTGTGTGTGTGTGTATGTGTGTGCATGTGGACATGCACACTTTGGTGACGGGATGAGTGTGATTCCCCTCTGATTTTTTAGTGGGTCTTGTTTTAAAGATAATATTCTGTAAAAAAAAGAGAACAATGGGATATTCATTTGTGCTCCTGATATTATCCAAAAGGTTTTCTCCCTTATTTTTATAAAAATGAAACTAACATTTTAAATTCTGTCTCTGATAATGTTAGGTCTAATTATTAGAGAGTTAAACAAGTTACACATCATGCATAGTAGTTGAAGGTGACAACTCATCTTCTGGGTGAACAGAAGGTATAATTTTATTACATTTACATAGTTATTGCTGACATTCTGATTAACCTACTCTGAGGAAATACCATCCAAAATCATAGGAGCTCTCAGAGATTAGCTAGAAACCAATTAATGGTACAATGGGATATCCTTATTTATTTCATTACTATGTACTCATTTTTTTTAATTAAAATGAAGTTTAAGTCTAGTTTTTAAGGGGAAAAAGAAAACTTTAGGTGAAAGTTTAAGTAAATCTACAGTTTATGATATGTTGATTGTTCAAACATATGGGGCATTTGACCATCACACAGACCCAATGTGATTGTGTAAACTAGACATAAACTTGTGAAGAGTTAAGTGATATTATAAAATGTAGAATCAGTAAGCTCGCTGATATCAGTATAATACAATATATATATAATATAACATATATAACATCATATATAATAATATAATATAAATATAATATCTGTAAGCTCAGCAGTAAAAGAGCCTTATGATAAGATAGTAAGGGAATTCTCTTATTTATAAAAAGACTGCGTGCCAAAAATTTAATTGGCAATTTGCTTAGAAATTGAATTGCGTTTTCCCATAACATCAACCACTGATGGTGGCTAAATTTTTAGGCCAAGTATTTAAACTAAAATGTAAGTGAAATACTATATATTTGCAATAGCAATGACAGAAAGTAATAATCAGAATTATTGAATCTTAGAGTTCAAAGAGACCTCAGAATTGATCTAATCCTGCCTATGCACAAACAGAAATGTCTTCTGGAATATCACCTACAAATTGTCATTCAGCCTCTGGTTAAATACCATTAGTGATGGAAAATTCACTATCACCCAATAATTACTTGGAAACTTTTGCTTACATTGAGTTGAAATTCTGATTCTCTGGAACTTCTACTCTTTGCGTCTGCCATCTGAGGTCAAGCAAAACAAGTGTAATTCTTCTTCCATGGGACAACCTCTCAAATAATTGAATATGGCTACCATGTTCTCTACCACCATAAGTCTTCTCTTTCTAGAACTTCTCTTTTAAAAAAATAAGTTAAACAAAACAGCAAAATAATCAAATTGAATTTTAAAAAGTACAAGGCAACATATGGACACTTATGGATGCTCTGAAGGGAAATTTTAGACACTTTCAAAACTTTTCAAACAATACCATGATTACTAATTATGCCTAACTTTAAAATTTGTTTCTTTCCCTTTTGTTGATGGCAGTGATGAAACCAGCCCTAGGGGTTAGGCAGGCAATAATTAAGTAACACATAACACTCAATGGGGAACAAGAAGAAATGCTTTTTCTAAAATTTATCTTTTTATAACTACACATGTATTTAATGGTATAAAATTCTGCTTATCATAGTATACTACTGCTTATTTTGTGACAAATCAGTTCAGCTATGTTACAGTATGACTCAGGGGGGGACAATAATGTATGGGGGCACACTTAACAGATCTCTCTTGGGGCATGAAAATATTTTTGCCCCCACTCAGTGCTATAATACTAGTGCTTCCCTCATGCTCATTGATCAGGTTTTTAGAAATTTTGGATTTATAAATATAACAAAAGAAGAGAAAAGTCTCTCATTAAAATCTATAATGCTAATGTTCCTTGTTTTGACCATTACTTCCTATCCTTCCAGCTCTCTAGGTTTCTTAGTTCCCCTAAGCTTATTCTATCCTCACTACAACCTGGACTTACATCTCCCCTCTTTACTCCTTTCCCCCAGCCTTTCTGTCCTATCTTCAGAATTCTGATCCAGCAGTTAACAAATTTAACTTGATATGTTTATTCTTTAGTCCTGTTCTTTTTGTCCTATTGTAGTACAATTCTTGCCAAACTCAACCCCTGGGTTACTTTCACGTTTTCCTTCTCCACCTTTATCTGTGCTACTCCCCAACCCTGGAGGGGGGGGCACATAACTATAATAACTAGGTTCACTATAAGTTTATGTTAATTATAATTGCACTTCCATTGCTGCATTATAATAGTTTTATTCTTATTTGACTCTAAAGTCCTACAATTCTTTACACATGTTCATGCTGTGTCCCCCTTCTCAAGCTGGATATAGCTTCCTTAAAGGACTTAAGGGACTGTACTTGGTTTTATATACCTCAGCTTGAGACAGTTCCTGGAATATAAAAGAGCTTAATAAATGCTTATGAAATGGGATGGAATCGAATGGAATGGAATGGGAGAGGTTTTCCTGATGTAACTTGAGAAGAAGCAGAAAAAAATAGAGGTAGGAGTAAAGGAAAATAAAGATAATATAGATATGTAATAAGGAGACAACTGATCTATGGGCAGAGAAAGAGGAAAAGTACAAAATGAGAATGACTCCAAAAGAGGATGAAACAGGTGGAGGGCAAAGAGATGGTGGATCAAGCAATTTGATGTGCCAACTATTAGCTCTATCAGCCAAGAACAGTTGAGGTGATACCTGAATTAATTGAATGAGCAACAAGGCACTCTGAAGTGGGATAGACAGATACATAGGTAGATAGATAGAGGACAGGTACATAAGTACATAGGGAGATATACAGGTAGATAGATAGAGGACAGATTGCTTGATAGATTGTTTGATAGATCACTTTTATTAAGTGTATACTATTAACCAGGCAGTTTGATAAACACGGAAGCTGGGGAGGGGAGTGGGTGTTGTCAAAGTTGATGGCAGGAAAATGGAGTAGCCTGAAGAATGAGAAATAGATCTGTGAGTGAAATGAGCATAGACAGGGTACCTCATGAAGAAATGTGCTAAGTTAGAGACTTACTAATCAGAAGTGAACATCATATCACAAAGTAGTTGTTTTTTTCACTGTGACAAGGCTTGTAAAAAAAAAGAGGTGGAAAAGGCCAGAGAGTGAATAGTGGAGCCAGGAATGAATAAAAGAAAAGGAAAAACAGTATGCCAGTTGTTCATAAGTATGGGATGTGCACAAATTTACACATTCATATCAGAGGGAATGTTTCTATATTAGTAAGTTTCAAGTAAATGTCACAGACAATAAGCGTTAGAAACTCTTACTTCTAAAAGTAAATAAGAACTTGCTGTGGTGTGGAAGGGTTGAGAAAGTAGATTTCATGGAAGAAATGAGAAAAGTTGGGCCTTGAAAAATGGGAAATCTCCTATTGTTATATTTTGCCCTCAAAGTCCAAATCACTAGTAGAAGGCAGGAGAAAAATATATACCAACAAAAGAGATGTAGATCACAGAAACCCTGAAACACTGATGGGTGGTGCTCTCACACTGGTATTGGGTTAGCATACCAATCAATCTGATATAGCTGGTTCTAAACATTAAGGAGTCTAGTGCTACAGACTGGTCCAACTCAAAACTACCATGATGAACAGCTTGACAAGGAGATCTGTAGAAATTATGTGTCTTTGTGTTTTGATGCCATAAGGTAATATGTAATTGTTGTCTTTGTTTTCAGTTACATCCAACTCTTCTTGAACCTATTTGGGGTTTTCTTGGCAGAGGCATTAGAGTGGGTTGCCATTTCCTTCTCCAATTCACTTTACAGATGAGGAAACTGAGACAAACAGGGTTAAGTGACTTGCCCAGGATGATGGAGCTATTAAGAATCTGAGGGTAGATTTGAACTCACCACTAATTAGGAAACACAAATTAAAGCAATTCTGCATTCTACCCCTTCCCCATCAGATTTGTGGAAGAGAAAGGGAAAAGTAGACCAGAGGAGAGGAGAAGAGAGGGAAGGGGAGGGAAAAGGAGGGGAGAGAAAGGGAGAAGAAGAGAGAAGAGATGTAAATGTTGAAAGGTCTCCAGGGAAAAGTCACCTTGATGATCAATCTGTTGGTAGACTCATGAATGGATACAGCCCTTTTGGAAAGAAATTTGGGATTTATAATATAATTATTAAAGAGTAAAAAGGCCTTTGACCCCACTATACCAGCCTAGACCTCTAGTCCAATGTATTCCTTGTACTGTTGTACAAGGCTCTACTCCAGTGTTGGTGAATTAGCTGCCCTAAGAACATGAATGGAAAAGTCAACATTAATTACCCCAAAGCTTACAAAATGAAAAGGCTTTCCAGGCACCAAGCAGAGTTTCATCCATACTCTGCCTATACACTTTAAAGCCCATCATTTTGGTTCTAGGGTAACCATGAATATAGTACAAGTTCTAGTCCACATAGTTAAACTTGTCCATATGTTCCACATGACATGACCTGGGGATGGCAATGTGTGGAAAACAGACTAAATGAAAGGAAAAGAATGTATTTGGTCAGATCCACAAAACCCTGCCTTTGGCAGAGTTCTACCCAGGTCAGCACAACAGAATTCTTGACAAAGCATTCTCTTTGACTCCCTGTTGTGAGATACGGAGAGAAAGTACTTGAGGAAGGATTATTTGTGTTTCCTGCTTTGCTATCCACTACTAAAAAAAGCAAACCAAATAATAATGTAAAGAATAGTTACTCTTTAAGGAATTCCATCAATCAAAACCTAAAGGCTTGATGTTAGTATAGCAACTTTTTTACCAAAAGAGTCGAGTGTAGCTGACATAGATGGTTACAGGGTAGAGAGGTAATAATGTTAGCCAATTTCTATTCTATCTGATTGTCTTCCAGTCCTATTCCATCTAGCACCATTACATAGCTTTCTCTTCCCTTTCTTTTCCTTCCCTTCCCTTTGATGCAGTCGTTAGAGCTCTGGGTCCAGAAGCAGGAAAGACATGAGTTCAAATCGAGCTTCAGATAAACACTTGCTAGCTCTGTGAACTCAGCAAGTCACTTAACTTCTGTTTGCCTTAGTTTCTTCCACTATATAATGGGAATAATAATAACACACCTGCTTCACAGGGTTGTTGTGAAGATCAGAAAAGCAATAACTGAAGCACCAGTGACAGTTCCTGACATATAGAAGACACTAAACAAATGTTTTTTTTCTTCCTATTCTGTTCTGTTCCATTTTCTCCTGTACAGCTCTGACCTGTTCTGTTCTAATCAACAAACATTTGCTGAGATCCTCCTATGAGAAAGCCCTGTACAAGGCTCTAAGGATTCAGTGATAAAAACCTATAGTGCATACCCTCAGAGCAGAGGGAATAGGGCAAGATCTACATAGCAAGAAAATAGGACATTTGTTAGAAGGAACTCTAAATAAGTACCTTATGAACTTTAATTTGAGAGAGACACAGAGAAAAAAGATGGAATAAATATATATTGTGATCTTGAATCAAAGAAGAAAAGTCTGTGATAGAAAGGGGAGAGAATTAAATACAAGAATAAGAGGAAATCAGGGATGGGTAGGAGGCGCAGTAAATAGAGCACCAGCTCTGGAGTCAGGAATACATGAGTTCAAATCCTGCCTCAGACACTTAACACAAAAAACTAGCTGTGTGACCTTGGGTGAGTCACTTAACCCCAATTGCCCTCCCTTCCCCCCTCCAAAAAATAAAGCAAAAGAAAATTTAATTTAATTTAAAATTTTTTTTTAAAGAATAAGAGGAAATCTTTTCGTAGAAAAAGTCACCAAGAAAGAAACAAAGCCTATCAAGAAAGACAAATAGAAAAAGAGAAGGGGGACTTTATTTGAGTATATAACTGAGGGGAAAAGGAGGAATTCTAGATAACTAAATAAAAAAATTTTTTTAAGGAATTAGTATGCTAAGCAAAACTCAAAAACAAGGGAAAGGGGTGACAAATGGGAAAGTAGCAATTGAGGACAAGGGTATGCTGAATCCAGCTCAGACTGTCTCATTAAAATCTGATTGTTACATTTTCAGTGTGAAAATTTATACACCAGAAACTGGCAATCAGCTATAAATCAAGACTTGATTTGTTGGAGTTTTTTTTTTGTTTTGTTTTGGTTTTATCATCCACATGTTAGAAAATGCTAAGAATGCAGATTAACCTTAACTTGTTTATGCATATTTTTTCTGGAGAATTCTATTATTAAACCTTTAAAAGTATATTCCTCCATATATAATCTATAAACATTGCTTGAGCTCAGCAGGAGTGTAATAGAAGGTTAATAGAATGAAGACATCATCAAACTGGACTCCTGGTGACTTGTAGGCATGAAGATGAAGGTGATAATGATAACTGGCAGTGTTTTTGTTGTTGTTGTTGTTGTTCAGTAGTGTCTGACTATTTGTCCTTTCATTTGGAATTTTCTTAGCGAAGATACTGGGGTGGTTTTGCCATTTCCTTCTTTACCTTATTTTACAGATGAGGAAACTGAGGCAAACAGGGTTAAGTAATTTGTTTAGGGTCATCCAACTAGTAAGTGTCTGAAGCTGGATTTGAACTCACAAAGATGAATTTTCCTGATTCCAGGACCACTGCCTGACAACAAGGATATCAGTGAAAACAAACTGGGACTAACTGGCATTTACATAGCTCTTAAACATTTGAAAAATGTTTTACATACATTAACTCACTTAGCCTCAAAACAACCCTGCTTAAGTGTGAAAGGAAGAGAGATTATAGGTATGAGTTTGTCTTAAAGTAGAATAACTAGAGTCAAAATACTATGTTTAGAGAGAAAAGAGCATAAAGTCATTTTCTGAACAAAAATGACGACAAATTTAGGGAAACACAAATCTTACTCTTATTTTTTTAAGATTATCTCAACATAATTGACTCATGCCTATGCTCTCTGTCAATGTATTCTTCTGTCGTAATAATGATCAAGTTCTTAGGAGTTACATGTCTCATCTTCCCATAAAGGAATGTAAACACCTCAACTTTACTGAGCCTTTTATGATTTCTCTTTCATGTTTACCTTTGTATGCTTCTCTTGAGTCTTGTGTCTGAATGTCAGGTTTTCTCTTCTGCTTTGGTCTTTTTATCAGGAATGCCTGAAAGTTCTAGTTTCACTAAATATTTACTTTTCCTCCTGGAGGATTATATTAGTTTTACTTGGCAGGTTGTTCTTGGTTGTCGTCCTAGTTCCTTTGCCTTCCAGAATATCGTATTCCAAGTTCTTTACTTCCTTAATGTAAGAGCTACTAAATCTTGTGTGATCCTGATTGTGGCTCTATCATATTTGAATCGTTTCACCCTGGCTGTTTGCAATATCTTTGACCAGGAAGGTATGGAATTTGACAATAATAATACTGGGAGTTTTCATTTTGGAATATCTTTCAGGAGGTGATCAGTGGAGTCTTCCATTTTCTTTTCTATCCTATGGATTTAAAATGTCAGGGGAGTTTTCCTTAACATTTCTTGAAGGAAGATGTGTTGGCTTTTAAAAAAGGATTTCAGGCATTTCGATGTCTTAAATTATTCTTCCTGGATGTATTTTCCAGGTCAGTTGCTTTTCCAATGAGATAGTTCACATTCTATTCTATTTTTTCAAGCTTTTCACTTTGTTTCATTGTTTCTTAAAGTCTCGTGCAGTCATTAGCTTCCATTTACTCAATTCTAATTTTCAAGGAATTATTTTCTCCAGCGAGCTTTTGCACCTTCTTTGTAATTTGGTCCATTGTATTTTTCAACATATTCTCTTCATAGGATTTTTGTTTCTCTTTTACCATTTGGATTGTTCTGTTTTTCATTGCTTGCCCCACCTGCTATCTGCAGGCCAGGAGCTCTGAAGCAGCCAAGTGGCAGTGGCAGCAGGGCTGCCACCACTGCTCTGAAGGCAGACAGTGGGACTCTCTCCCCCATATTTAGCCAAGGACCACTAACCTTTCACTTAGTCCTTGTTTCTTATGGGTTGATAATTCTGGAAACCACCACAGCTGCCCGTGATCCATTCTCCTGAAAGCTCCAGCCGCAGCTTGTTCTGGCTGCTCTAGGGCTCCAGCCACAGGTTCATGTGGTGCTGGTTTGGGGTCCCAGAGCTGCGATGGACCCCTTGCCATCAGCCTGCTGGGCTGCCTTTCAGCAGGAGTTTTGTTACCCTGTAATTCTGTGAGTTCTAAAGCTCTAAAATTTGTTTAGCGTCATATTTTATAGGTATTTGAGGCAGTTATGGAGGGAGCCACAGAGTTCTCTTGCTTCTAAGCCACTGTCTTAACTCTGGCCCACTGTTCTATATTTTAAGACATTAATTTATCCAGTATTTTTGTGCCTCCTTTATCAAGTTGCTAATTCTGTTTTCATAATTTTCTTGCATCATTCTCAGTTCTTTTCCCAATTTTTCCTCCACCACTTTTATCTCTTTCTTTAATGCTTCCAAGAATTCTTGTTGAGTTTGTCTCATTAGCAATTTTGTTACAGACTTTAATTATAAGTGTTTTCATGGTGCTATCTTTTGAGTTTGAGTCTTGGTCTTCACTGACACAATTGTAGCTCTTTTTTGTAAAGTTCTTTTTTGTTGTTGTTGCTGTATTCTCATTTTCTCATACTATTTCTTGACTTTGAACATTATGTTAAAGTTAATCTCTATTCACCTGGGGCTAAGAAAGAACTATCCCAAGCTTTAGGGTTTTTATCTTGCATCTGTTTTCAAAGATAGTTCTGAAGATCTTCAAGTTTTCAGTATTTCCAAGGTAGTATGATCCAGGGGGAGATGTAGCCAGTTCTCTCCTGGGATGTGCCCCAGTACTTATCTAGGAAAGGCTCCTGCTCCCATGCATCCACAAGTGCTAGTGCTCCTCTTGGCCCTGAAACTGTAACCAGGTCTTTTACTCTCCTACATCCACCAGTGTTGATGCTCCTCTCTGACTTTAAACTGAGACCAGGATTCCTGTTTCCCTGTGACACACAGCAAGCACTCCTCTATACCCTGGAACTGCAACCCAGAAATGTTTGTGGGTAAAAGAATTGACAATCAGTGCCAGCTATGCCCAGTGGCAGCCAATGATCCCCCAAAATCTCTTTCTGATCAGTTGTCTGACCCTTTTACTATCTCTGGACTGGGACTTCCCTTAGCTGCAGCTGCCACTATTGTTGCCACCTCCAAGATCCACTGCTCATACCGCAGCAGCACTGTTGGCCGTCTCCTCCCTCAACATCATAGTCATTTCCTGCTGACTTCCTAAATTGTCTTAGACTGGAAAAAAAAAACCAAGTTTCACCCTGACCTGCTGTTGCTTCTGATGTTCCAAATTTGATTTGAGGCATTAAATTTAGAGGGGGATTCTGGAAGAGCTTAGCTGAGTTGATGCTTCTACTCTTCTGTCTTCCTTTCATCTTAATTTTTTTAATAGTATGAAAAATATTTACCTAAAATCAATGGTAAGTATCATATGCAATGGGATTACCTTAGAAATTTCTCCATTAATTTAGGAGTAAATCAAATTATTTCATATAGTTCTGGCAATGTTAGCAATAACAATAAGAAAAAAAAGAAATTAAATTATAAAGATATATGGAGTTTTTTTTTCTTAAATCTATCACTTGTGGAAAAATAGCTACACTAATTCATTCTTGGTAGAATTGTGAAGTGGTCCAGTGATTCTAGGGAGGAATTTGGAATGATGCTCAAAAGTTTAAAAAGCTATATATCCTTTACACCAGCAATACTGCTACTAGGTTTCCCAAGACATGAAAAAAACCATGTGATCCATGCATACAAACATATTTATGGGAAATTCTTTATGCCTTGGCAAAGAATGGGAAATTAAGGGATCCTCATCAATTGTGGAATGACTGAATAAGTTATGTTATATGATTGTGATGGTATACTATTGTGTCACAAGAAATGGTGAAAGGAGAGGCTTCAGAAAAATCTGGAAAGACTTAAAGAACTGATATAAAGTGAAGTGAGAAGAAACAATTTTATATGCAGCTATAGCAATATTGGAACCACAATCTACCATGAAAGATTTAACTACTCTGATCATTTCAATAATCCATGACAATTCCAAAGGACTTGTGATGAAACAGAAAGAGTACTGATGAGTGCTAATTAAACCATATTTTTCACTTTAATATTTTCTTCTCTTGTTTTTGAAACATGGCTAACATGGAAATAGGTTTTACATGAGATAATGTATATAATAGTTATCATATTTATTCCCTTCTCACTGACTGGTGGAGGGGTGGGAGGGAGGGAAAGAATTAGAAACTGGAAATAAAAGTCACTCATAATATGACAGTTTACTTAGAAAATCCTAGGGAAATAACAAAGATACTGAGAAAATAGCTTCGCCAATGTTGCAGACTACAAAATATACCCCCTACCCTAATCAACAGCATTGACATAAAATGATGACAAAAGCCAAAAGGCAATAATAGAAAGAGAAATTTCACTGAAAATGAATTATAAAATATTGGGGCTCAATCTGCCAAATCATACAAAATACTGATGCTGATTCAGTTACAAAATATTTCTCAAATAATTGAAGAATAATTTAAATAGTTGGAGGAATATTCAGCATTCATGGATCAGTATTGCCAATATAGCAACAATCACAATATTACCTAATTTAATTGACAATTTTGAAGTTATACAAATCAAGCTGTCAAAGGAATACTTTAAACAGCTCAATTTCAAAAGTGTTTTGGACAGGTAAAACATCTGTAATATCAATGGAAATAATGAAAAATAATGTGAGTATGAGGGGGGAAGCACTTCCAGGCCTCAAATTATATTATAAAATAGTCATTATAAGAGTAATTTGGTATTAGTTGCTTTATTTTTTAATAGAGAAGTAGGGCAGTAACACAGAACAGACAAGGGAGAATCAAAAACAATGGAACTGAATAAACCAGTGCTCAATATACTCCAAAACACAAATTACTTAGGAAAGAATTCCATAACTGATTAGTTGCTAGAAACATTGGTTAACAGTTTTGGAGATACCGGGCTTAGACAAACACATTTGTCTATATTCCACAATAAACTCTAAATGAATACATAGCCTAATTATTAAAGATCATACCACTAAAAAGCAATGGGGGTTAGGCCATAAATTATTAGACAAAAACAAATATAGTTATTTAAAAAGATAAAATAGATCACTTAATTAGATGATACCAAAAACTTTCTGCACAAACAAAATTAATACATCTAGAATGAAATGTGAAGCAGTCAAATTGGAAAAAAGCACCTTTTGTATCAAATTTCACACACAAGGGTTAGGTATCCAAAATATATAAATAATTAGCAGAAAATATATATGTATATAATATATGTGTGCATTTATACACATATAAACAGGTTAGATAATGGCTTAGACTGTGTTTGAATATGATGGAATATCACTGTGCTATAAGGAATGATAAATATGATGAATATAGAAAAGCAAGGACAGATTTCCTCAATATGATACAGAGTGAAGTAAACAGAGATACAACAAACACACATACAATGTCTCCAAGAATATAAATGGAAAGAACAAATTCAAAGCAATCAAAAGTTGATGTTGAACAATTACAAAGAATAGCATGATTTCATTGAGGAGGTAATAGAATACCCCTTATTCCTTTTTTACAGAGGTGGGAGAACCACAATATGGTATAATGCACACATTTTCAGACTTTTTGATATATTGATAATTTTGCTGACATTTTTCAATTCTTTAAAAATAGTATTTATTATATGAGATGACTTTCTGGGGAGGAGTAGAGAGGGGTAGAACACTGGAAGAAATTTTGATGATAAAAAACCAAAAAGATATAAATAAAATGTTATTTTTAAAAGTAGCAATATCTAAGGATTTAGGAACCTCCCATTGACCAATATAATTACACTTACTTATAGTATTGTCCTAGATAGGGCTACACAAAATAGGTGCACAGGGTTATACCTCTTCTTTGGCATTCTTTTCTCTGACTCTTTTAGCCAGCATCACTCCTCTTGCATCTGATACTGTCTAAATTTCTCTGCTGTACCATCCTGCAGAGCATGAACTCTGACTGCATCTATTTATACCTCCCAGAAAATGTTGACAGACCTGTTCTACTCCTTTGCCCAAGACCTCATGCAACATTTGACTTCCCCGCAGTTATCCTAGGATCCCAACAGAAAGATATGATTATTTTTGTTCCCCAGGGAAACAGTTCCTTAGAACTCCATGGAAGAAGCCCACCTCAGAGTCCTAATCTTAGGCAGGTTCAACTATAATTCCAAATAGTTCCAAGTCTGGGTGCCTTCACTTTTTAAGACTTTATAATAACTGATGTATGTATGCACTTTAAGGTAGGTAAAACACTGTACATTTCTTCTCTAATTTGGTCTTCACAACAAGCATTCACCAATTAAATGAATCCTACAGACATTGCTATCTGCATTTTATTGATAAAGGAATTGAGTTTCAGCAAAGTTAAGTACTTGCCCAAGGTCACACAGCACTTAAGTGTCTGAAGTGGAAATTGAACGTAGGACTCAAAGTCCAATGGCATATAAACCATGTCATTTTCTCTTTTATATTATGTTCCTGCCACACTGATGCTCAAAGAAGCTTCCACAAAAGGGAGGCGCCTTTTGCTCCTTACTGGTCTTCCCATATCTATATACTTCCTTCCATCATCAATGTCATTAGCACCATCAATATCATGTTAAGTCAAGGTGAATTTTATTCTCTTGTATACCATCTACTTACTACAGAAGAAATGTGCCTCCTTCCAGTGTCAGCAACTACCACCCATCTAGAACTGGGGTTCTTAACCTATTGTTTGTTTCACGATCCCCTTTGGCGAGCTGATGAAGTCTATGAGCTGCTTTTCAGAATATTGTTTTTAAATATATAAAGGAAAACATATCATATTAAAGGGGAATCCAATTATATTGAAATACAGTTATCAAAATAGAAAACTGGTAATATATAGTAACATAATCTACTTTATTAATGCCTTAAATAAAAAGATAATACATTTTAATATAGGCAAGCTGAAATTACATTTTATTTCTAAAAAGCATATTAATATGGAGGATTTTCCCCTATATTTAAAATTGAATAAAACAATAAATTCCTATTAGTGGTTAATTAAAATCTAGATGAATTTTGCCCCCAGTGAGTTCACAGACCCCCTGAAATCTATTCACAAATCTCCATATTCATAGATCTTAAGTTAAGAATTCCTTGTCTAGACATTCAGAAGAGCACCCCAGCTTTTCACCAATTATTCTAATGTCTTTCCTGTAATTACTCTTATAGATACTATGTGGTATTATTTAAATTATGTAGGGTAAGTGTCCCATTCTTTTCTTAGCTACTTCTCATCCATGTGCCCCCTCACTATCACTTCATATGGAATATCTGCCTCAAACTCCAGTATTCCTTAGCTAGTACCAGAAGACATGACAGGCTCAGGCTTTAGCAATCCTAGAAATCACTCCATATGATTTTTAATATGTGGGCTTTGGTTATTTGAGTAAGAATGATTAATCTCTTCTTCTTATCTCACTTAGCCAAATTTTCCTAATCCGTAATCTACTCGACATTTTTGGAATGAGCAGAAATGACATTCATTAAGTCAGGTCCTTAAGGTCCCATTTAGCAAATTTATTTTACAGTGTGATGGAAGAGGCAGAAGACAATTGGAAAGCAGGGCAAGCTCAGGTTATATCTTATACCCACCTCACAGTGAGGGATGTGTTCAGCTAACGAATGTCTTGTTGTAGCTGAAAAGAAGATGAACATGTACTGAGCCACGTTCTGCCTTGTACTTTCACTCTTATCTTGTTGTAAGTAGGTCTATTTGGAAGCTACATTAATTCCTTCAGACCCCTCTCTAGTGTATCATTTAGAGAAATTTGCCATTTAGCAAATTACTAATGCTAGCCCTAAATTAGTCTAAATAGTTCCCCAATGGCCTGAAGGATTTGATACCAGAGGGGCCTCTTTTGAATATTCAATCTGTCTAATAGGAAGTAAACCCCAGAATCCAACAATCATGATTACTGGGAGAAAGAAAGAACACGTCAGCCAGGAATGGTGCAAACTTGCTTGGCTGTATTGTTACCAGACAGAACTTCTGGAGCACAAAACAAAATACCACCAGCAAGAACTGAAAAAAAGTATGGAATCAGGTACCTAATTAGCAATTCTGAAGCCTGGGATAAAAGCATTACAAATAAGCATGCAAGGGAAAGGAGAAAGCAAAAACTTCAAGTCTCATTATCTAAACAACATGGATTTGGGGAATAGATAAAGTTTGTTCTCAGTGATGAATAGACAAAGTTTTCATCTAATGTTATTTCCTTTACTGTGTTCTTTCCTGTGCCCTGCAGTGTAGGCAGCATAGAACAGAAGAAAGTGCTCTAGAACTAGTGTTAAAAGTCAGTGTGTAAATAAACATTTTTTAGGTACCCACTATATACCAGGTACTATGCTTAAACCTAGGCACAAAGAAAAATGTAAAAAAGAGCTCCTGCTCACAGTTTACAATCCAGTGAAGAAGATAACATGAAAACAAATGTATACAAATAATCTATACTCTGGATAAATCAGAAATACTGTCAGTCAGTCAATAAATATTTATTAGGTGTCTATTATGTGGCAGACAACTAGTTAATCTAGAGGCAACTAGATGGTTCATTGGATAGAGTGCTGGGCCTGGAGTCAGGAAAACCTGAGTTCAAATTTGACCTCAGACACTTACTAGCTGTGTGACCCTGGGCAAGTCACTTAAACTCTATTTGCGTAATCCACTGGAGAAGGAAATGACAAATCACTCCAGTCTCTTTGCCAAGAAAACAACAGGTGTCCTGTACTAGGGATATAAAATGAGGCAAAAGTCAGTTCTTGATCTCAAGGAACTCAAAATCTAATGGGAGAGAAACAAAGAAATAATTAAAAGCAAATATGTGTGTATGCCATAGACAGAGATATTCAGTGGAAGAAAGGTACTAGAATAAATAGGGATGGCAAAGTGCTTTTTGTAGAAGATGAAATTATAGCTGGGTTTTAAAGAAAGTCAGGGAAGTCAGTGAATCCAGGAGGCAAAGATGAGAAGGGATAAAACTCCAGGAAGGGTGGGAAGCCAGTTATGATACCTGGAATTTGGAGACAGAGTGTCTAGTTAAAAGAAGAGCAAGAAGTCCAGTGTTAATATGCGTGTATGGAGGAGCATAAGGTGAAAGAAGAATGACAAGGTGTTTGGATGAGATTATAGATATCTCTGGATTCCAAACATTTTTCTTTTTGATCCTGGAGCTGATAGGATGATTGCAGTGTCAGAGTATGGAATGGTGGGCATATTCGAGAGATGTTACAAAGGTAAAATCAACAGACCCTGGCAACAGATTAGATATGGATATGCTAGAGAGAATGAGGAATATAAAGCTTCTATGATGAGACTCTGGGTAGCTGAAGGATAGCAGTGCCTTCAGCAGTAATAAGGAAGTTAGAAAGAGGAGAGATTTTGAGGGTACAGGGTTCAGAAAGATAATTAGCTTAATTTTGGACATGTTGAGTTTAGTACGTCTATGGGGCATCTAGTCTGAGATGTCAAAAAGGCAATTGGAGATTTAATTCTGGAAGTCAGTTTAGAGGTTAGGGCTGGATAAGCTGTTTTGAGAATCATCATTATAGAGGTGATAATTTGATCCAAGAGAGATGATATCACTAAGTAAAATAGTACATAGGGAGAAAAAAGAGGGTCCAGGAGAGAGATCATGGGTGTCTGACACCCATGGTTAGTAGGGTGTGCTGTAGATGAAGATCTAACAACTGATACTAGGAAGCAGTATTCAAATAGGTAGGAAGAGAACCAAGAGAGAACAGTGTCATGAAAACCTAAAGAGAAGAGTCAATGAAGAGAGAACTATTGACAGATTCAAAGAATGCAGAGATCAAGAAATCCTGTTTTTAAAACCTGGCTCTATCCTCAATTCACAATGTGAAATTACACATTCCCCTGAGCCTCGGTTGCCTTATATTTAATAATAGGATAGTAATATATGAAATGTGAAGCGGCATATGAAAAGCCAGTATCAGCTCTTGTCTTTGACATGTATGTGTGACCCTGGGCAAGTAACTGAATGTCTCGTTACTATAAGCAGACCTCTAATGCTCTACATAGAACAATACTTGCCATTTTACCTTAGTAGAGAGAGAGTTTCTTTGCAAGTTAGCAACAAAAACATGTGTTATTACTATCTTATAGGGCAGCTCCAAAAAGTGTTATGTAAACTTTAAACCATCATGTAAATGTACACCATTAATACATAACTTTCAGTTTTGTATAAATTCAAATGAGATATTGTATGTATACTACATTTTAAATCATAAAATTCTATTGTGATTATATACGTTTCTTTAGTTTATAAATTCATTTCACATTCACCATTTTATTTATCTCTCAGAATTTGAAGAGTCAGGAATGGATGGATGGATAGATAGACAGATAAACAGATAGGTAGATAGACAGATAGAAGAAAGAAAGGAAGGAAGGAAGGAAGGAAGGAAGGAAGGAAGGAAGGAAGGAA